>LR738713.1:144381154-144457336 GCA_902687465.1 Secale cereale | reverse complement strand
CTTTATATATGTTGTGGTGATTGTGGGACTCTCTTTGGATGGCCGCGGTGACATTGGGAAATCCTTAGATTGAGAACTACGAACTTTGAGGTGTGCTTTTGTAGCCCTACATAATTCTCGTCCTCTCTTGACCACGAAGGAATGACCTCCGGGTGCGTCTCCATTGCATGTTTTATGGGAAATATCATGTGATTCGATTATGTTAATGTTGTTGGGAGTTGCCACTAGTGAAAGTATGAACCCTAGGCCTTGTTTCCACCATTGCAATACCATTTGTGCTCACGTTTACCACTTTTTTGCTTGCTGCACTTTTTATTACAGATTTATATTACTTTGTTTTGCCATCCATATCACTTGCCATTTAACATCTCTTCGCCGAACTAGTGCACCTATACATCTGACAAGTGTATTAGGTGTGTTGGGGACACAAGAGACTTCTTGTATTTTAGTTGCAGGGTTGCTTGAGAGAGACCATCTTCAACCTCTACTTCCCTAAGTTCGATAGACCTTAGGTCATCCACTTGAGGGAAATTGCTGCTGTCCTACAAACCTCTGCGCTTGGAGGCCCAACATAGTCTACAAGAGTAGAAGCGTGTGTAGACATCAAGCTATTTCTGGCGCCGTTGCCGGGGAGGTGAGCGCTTGAAGGTATATCTTTAGATCTTGCAATTAAATCTTTTTGTTTCTTGTTTTTATTTCACTAGTTATGTTTATGGACAACCTTGCTATTGGATCGTTGCTTGCGGGAAGACGCCCCACACCTGTGGTGGTTGCTCCTCCCCATACTGAAATTGTGCCCTATAAAATACCAGCTGGTATTAGCGATTATGTTTTGGCTAATCGTTATGCAGGAGACAGACATCCCGGTGAACACTTGCTATATCTGTCACAACTATATTCATTATTTAAGCTTGCAGGTGTATCAAGGGAGTTTGTCATGAGGAAATTGTTCGCCGTATCACTTATAGATAAAGCTTCAGAATGGTATAGGCTACTAGATGACTCTCACCTGCTGGATTGGGAAGAGATCCAGTCTCTCTTTTACTCCAAGTTTTATCCTCTTCATGAAGTCCATGAGAATAGGAATTATGTTTATAATTTCTATCCTCATGACGGAGAGAGCATAGCTCAAGCTTGGGGGAGATTGAAAACGTTAATGCTAAAATGTCCTAACCATGGGCTCCCCAAAGATATGATTATTACTAATTTCTATGCGAGGCTCTCTCGGCAGGATAAAGATTTGCTCGATGCTTCCTCTATGGGTTCTTTCACAAACGAAAAGATTGATGCTAAATGGGAACTCCTTGAAAGAATTCAATGCAACACTGAAAATTGGGAGATCGACAAAGGTAAAGAGTCAGGTATAATTTATGAGTATGATTGCATTAAGTCCTTTGTTGAAACTACAAGTTTTAATAAGTTTAGTGCTAAATTTGGGCTTGATTCTCAACTCCTTGTTGATTTCCTCAAATCTTTTGCTTCACATCTTAATATGCCTAAGGAGGATTGGATCAAGTATCATAAACCTTTTAAAGAGACTTGCAAAGAAAATGAAATTGTTCATGATGATTGCAACATGCATGATCCAATTCCTAAAAATTAAGTTTTATATAAGCATGTTAATTTTTGTGGAGTGGATAGACCTTGTGAAAGGCCTATGATTGAAGAAGAGAAGTATTGTAAGCAACATAAGCATGAAAGAACAATCACTTGGGTCAGAGATTTAAATGAAATTGCTAGAGAATTGTGTGACCTTTATCCTTTTACTTATGAACTTTGTTGTATAGAAGGTCACTTTAATTTTCAATGCATGAACTTTCCAAACATAACTGTTAACCAGTTGTGTGATAACATGATCACCTCTGATCTTTATGATGAGCTTATGTTATTTTTGATGTGTGAGGAGTTATCAGAAAAGACTTCTTGGCTAGATGTTAATGCCATAGGAATAAAAAACACTTTGCAAAATTTCCATCTCTATTGTGTTGTTAATTGCCATGAAAATGATTTCATAAGTAAGATTAGAAGGGAGGGAACTTTACCAAAGTATAAAAATATCTCTTATATTTCTGCTAATAAAAAGGAGAGTATCTCCCAAGTTTCCCCTATTGTTTCTAATGATAAACCAGGATATGTGGAGAAGCATCATCTCCAACCACTCCCTCCTAAGGAGAAGAAGAAGAAAAAGAAGAGGAGGAGGAAGAGGAGCAAGAAGGAAGAAGAATGGGTATCAACCTGGCCTAAGCATATTCCTCCCATCAACTTTTATCCTAACGGTTGTATGTTTAAAGAAGAAGGTGAAGTCCATTGCCTTAATTATCATCTTGATGATACGTCCGTAGGTACTATTGAAGATGATTTTGATTATGATATGCATGTTACTTATTGTGATTGGGAAAATGATGATAATGCTACTTATGATCTTGAAAATCTTTTTGGTACCAACTCTAAAAGTGATGATATGGAAATCTCTAAGCTTGGGGATGATAGGATTGCAAATCCTTTACCCACTAGTGATGTGACAATTGATAATTCTTTTACTAGTAAGAATAAAGACAACATGACTACAAATATAGTTGCTAGCAATGATAATGCTGTTCTCTACTATGATGATGTTATAACTCCAATCTATAGTGATTATAAAGGTACCTATGACATAAGGAGAAATTATCCTTATGAAACTTGTCATAATCATGGAGGGAATTACTCCCTTGTTGAACACCACCCTCCTAATACACAATTAATCTATAGTGTTCAAGTTGTTTATGATAGTCATACTCCCACTATTACCAATGAGAAAGATTATGCTTATGTGGAGAGTAAGAGTACCTTTTTGCATGTGGATCATGGTAACAATGCTTTATGTGATTCTTATATTGTTGAGTTCATCCATGATGCCACTGAAATTTATAATGAGAGAGGGAGACTTGGTTCTAAATATCTTAATAATAAGAAGTTTCCTCTCTTTATGGTGAATATTTTGAAGTTATGCTTGTTTTGCCTTCCTATGCTAGTTGCTTTGTGCTTCAATGAATTATTCTATTGCAATATTCCTATGCATAGGAAGCATGTTAGGCTTAAATGTGTTTGGTATTTTCTTCTTGATGCTCTCTTTTGTTCTTCAGCTCTTATTCCTACGAGAGCATCATTAATGTCTTAAGCCTATCTTTATGGCTATAAAGAAAGAGCTCTAGGGAGACAACCCTTGTTATCTTTGCTTTCAGTTTTAGTGGTCTTGATGTTTGTTACTACTGTAGCAACATCATTGTATCTTTATTTTTCAGCTTTGTGCCAAGTTTAGCCTCTGATTGCAAGAAAGTTCAAAAGTTGTGACGTGCTGTCCAGGAAACAGATTCTGTCCTTGGATAGAAAAATTCGTATAAAATCACCAGATCATCTTTTTGGTCTGAATTTTTTCGACAGCGTGCTCTATAGAATTGTCTTTCGGGCATCTGTTCTGTGTTTTTTGATTAGAGTTGCAGAAGTGCCCCGATAAAATCATTTACTACCTGCTGGTCTGTTTTTCATAGATTCTGTCCTGTTTTGCCTTTCCTTCATTTTGCAAACCTTGAGCTTGCTTTTTCTTTGCAAAAACCTTTTGGCAATCTTGAGAAACAGTAGGCCTTTAAGAATATCCTTATTTCCAGCAAGGAACAATTATATTATTATGGGTACTAACCTCGCTAATCAGATTATGATGAGTTATGTATGAAGGGAGTTCTCAAGTGTGCGAGGGAAGATGATAAAAAGATTCAGGAGTGTCAAACGCTCAAGCTTGGGGATGCCCCCATGCACCCCCAAGAAATATTCAAGAAGACTCAAGCGTCTAAGCTTGGGGATGCCCCCCGTGCATCCCCTTCTCCATCAACATTATCAGTTCGTCTTTCGTTCCACTATATTTTTATCACTTCATGTGTTATGTGCTATGCTTGGAGCGTCTTGCTTTTAGTTTCCTTTTTAGTTTTCTTTAGCTTTGCTTGCTTTTCATAACGAGTTGGAACCCAGCTTTCTTTGTGTGGGAGAGAGACCCGCTCCACTTCAACCTAGAACATAACATAGAATTTTCATGTCTATCTTTGCTGTGTGTGTTCTTTGTCTTTGAATAGCTACTATCATGTTCAGCTCTTAGTTTTCATGCTTATCTTTTTAAAGAGCTTTTGTTTAGTTGGTCGTTGGAACTCTCTTTATTTATCATGCTTAACTTATTAAGAGAGTTGGCTTCTGTTGCACTGGTCGATATGTCTATGATAAAATGCTATGTGCATAATGGTGCTTAGTAGTTCATGTTTTCTTATGGTTAGTCTCAAATAGCTGGGGGGTTCTCAATGTGTTATTGAAGTACCAACATGATTTGTTTGCCTATGATGTGGTATGGTTTAGTGGTATCTTCCTCCAAGAATTTATTTTGATTGACTTGGCGTATGCTCACGCATATTTAAGACTGTAAAGAAAGTCTATCAAGCCTTGATGATCTTTAATTTCTTAGTAGTTATATAACTTCCATGCCTGATTCAATGTTGCTTTGTCGCTCTGCATGATTATGAACGTCATTGCTCTTTTAGTTGGTCGCTCCCAGTCTATTGCTAACCTTCACCTGTAGTAAGCGGACTGACTGCTTGTGCATCCAAAATCCTTTAAACCAGTTATGCCATATGAGTCCACCATACCTTCCTATACATGGTATTTACCTGCCATTCCTAACGAAGACTTTCATGTACCATCTCGAAATTATTCAAAAAAGCATTTCTCTTTTGTGCCTCTGTTTTAGCTCATGAGGAAGTAGTAGTTAATTCATGATCTTTTTAAGTTGGACAAGCTTCACTCTGGGATTGCATGTCTAATGTGCAAACCCATAATACGAGAAGGAACTGGCATAGAGTGCGCCCGGCTCATTAAAAAAATTATACAACAAACAAACCCTCCTTCACGCTTTGTTCATGAGAAATCAGAAAACTTTGGCAGTGATAAACAAAGGAGATTAAGAGGATGTGATCGTCCTCATTCGGGAGCCGTTCCTTGAAACTTGTCCAGCTCGAGAAGTAATTGAGTTATCTGCTAGCATTTGTTTACGAAACATACATATTCCAAAATAATAATTATTACCTCTATTTTTAAAACCAAGAGCTCTGGTACATGTTTAGTTTTTGTTTCCGACCACGGGTTTTCAACCTTGCCAACAAAAGCCACGGTTCGAGAGTCTCACCCTTCTTTAAAGCACCAACTATTGAGAGCATGATTGTCATTCTGAGTGTAATGAGCATTGTCCCAAAGTACCATTGTCTTTTGCATGATTATGATATCGTTTATTCTGAAATAATTGTATCTAGTCGTCACTTAAACCTTGGAGGTGCCCCTGCATTTATGTTTTGCTTCACTAAAGGGGGCAAGCGAGATATCACTCTGTCATATTTGCACACCATGCTCATTACAAATCTATTGAGTGTTTCAGTATCATATTGTAAAACTTTCAGTTCTTTGTGATTTTCTCATGAGGCAACTTAATTACTACAGATTCATTGTCTCAGTAAGCACTTGTCATGTGACTGTGAAAAGTTCTTATATGGTAAATAGCATGTCACCACAGAAATTATGCTTGTTATCATTTACCTACTCGAGGACGAGCAGGAATTAAGCTTGGGGATGTTGATACGTCCAAAACGTATCTATAATTTCTGCTTGCTCCATGCCTCTTTTGTGTGATATTGCTATGATATTTATACACTTCCATACACTTTTGATCATATTTGGACTAACCTATTAACTCAGTGCACCCCAGTGCCAGTTTCTGTTTTCTGCTGTTTTTGTATTTCAGGTTTTCCCATTACGTAAACTGCCAGAAAAATTCCGGGAAAAATATATAAAAAATCAGCGTTCCGGAAGCTTCCATGCGACCAAAGTAGGGCCGGAGGGGGGCCACCAGGGCTCCAGGCGGCCTGCCCACGCGGCCCCCCTCCTGGCCGCGCCGGGGGGGCGCCTGGGCCCCCCAGGCCTCCGCCGACGCCCCCCTTTGGCATATATTTAACACCCATCGCAGAAACCCTAATTCCAGACCCCTTTTCTCCAGACACAATTCCGATCTCCGCCACCATCGCCATCAAGCTTCAGGGGACCAGAATTCCTGTGCCGGCACCCTGCAGGGACGGGGAAGTGCCCCCGGATTCATCTCCATCGACGTTGCTTCCTCCCTCCATGATGCGGGAGTAGTTCCTCCACGGGGCTGAGGTTTCTACCAGTAGCTATGTGGTCAATTCACTCTCCCATGATGTGATCTTCGTTGTGATCATAGGCTATGTTAATCTAGGGTGATCCCACGATATTTACCCTTCCTCTATGTATTGGATTGATGTACTCACTTGTCTTTATCTAGTATAATCCCCGAGACCAAGGTGACAGCGGTCTATTGGACATGGATTAGAAAAATATTTTCATGAGTGATTTCCTCCCTTGTGTGTTGATTGAAGATTGAGAGTCTCTTGGTGCTTGTCTTTGACTATCCTTTAGATATGTTGTGGTGATTGTGGAACTGTCTTTGGATGGCCGCGGTGACATTGGGAAATCCTTAGATTGAGAACTACGAACTTTGAGGTGTGATTTTGTAGCCCTACATAATTCTCGTCCTCTCTTGACCACGAAGGAATGACCTCCGGGTGCGTCTCCATTGCATGTTTTATGGGAAATATCATGTGATTCGATTATGTTAATGTTGTTGGGAGTTGCCACTAGTGAAAGTATGAACCCTAGGCCTTGTTTCCACTATTGCAATACCATTTGTGCTCACGTTTACCACTTGTTTGCTTGCTGCACTTTTTATTATAGATTTATATTACTTTGTTTTGCCATCCATATCACTTGCCATTTAACATCTCTTCGCCGAACTAGTGCACCTATACATCTGACAAGTGTATTAGGTGTGTTGGGGACACAAGAGACTTCTTGTATTTTAGTTGCAGGGTTGCTTGAGAGAGACCATCTTCAACCTCTACTTCCCTGAGTTCGATAAACCTTAGGTCATCCACTTGAGGGAAATTGCTGCTGTCCTACAAACCTCTGCGCTTGGAGGCCCAACATAGTCTACAAGAGTAGAAGCGTGTGTAGACATCAGGATGTCGTCTATGCAGTCGAGATTGATCGCACACGTAGTGAATCCTAGAAATGTTTCTGATCTCCACGTCGATCGCAGAAGTTTTGCTTTCGCAAACCGTGTGTAGTGTAATCCCTAATTAATCCATTATTAATCCCTAATTTAAAAATCACATGTTCTGAATTTGAAAGTAGGCAATCACTTATTTCATATCCAACCATGTTTATTACAAATATATGTTCAACTACGAATGCATAATTCGATGCGCAGGTACGTATACTGAAGAACTACAGAAGCACCAAGTAAAGAATGATGAACCACAGTTGTACTAAAGATTGTAAAGAGAGACGCGAAATACATTCTGGTTGCAGGAGAAGGTGAAGCGGAATGCCATATTGTGCCCACCTCCATGCGTAATGCGCGCACGACTATAGGCCAACCCCTTGTGATGGCTGCCTGTCAATCCTTCACTGTCTTCATTATGACTTCTCGATGCTCATTGTAGTCTGGATGAAATACTTTAACCTTCATTGCGTGTCCACCAATCATGTACTTTGCGAGGTAATCTTGAGTGAACTGCTTCGGGAACCACTGGGAACGAAAAAGATTCACACATTGTTGTCTAACAACTCATTACGGGCAGTAAAAACTGAAGGTTGAAGAGCTTGTAGTTACTATCCTACATCTCATCGTTGTGTTGGATAGAGCATAAACAAATAATTTGCTTTCCACCATTCGTATCTTTTTGCTAATAATCCTTAGCAGTTTCCTCACTTGATGCTTGTTCACGAATATCTCATTGCCCCATACGCAAAAAGGGTCGATGCATGGATCCTTGCCAAGGGCATATGTACCTACAAGCAACAAGTCAATACTAGAAGCTAACAGTTGTTGAGGCCTGGATCTATATGCACTACATTATGGAACGACGGGGGGAGTACAAGCCGAGG
The DNA here is from genome assembly GCA_902687465.1 of Secale cereale. Classification (NCBI taxonomy): domain Eukaryota; kingdom Viridiplantae; phylum Streptophyta; class Magnoliopsida; order Poales; family Poaceae; genus Secale; species Secale cereale. Next base: position 144,449,305 of record LR738713.1, on the reverse strand, counting down.
GATGAAGTTAACCTCGGCAGAAAATGGTGGCCACTCCCGTTGTTGTCCTGCATAAGTAGTGGAAAGGCATGATAAGTACAACAACCTTGACTTCAAACAAATATAGCAAAGGTAAACAACATCATCTCCAAATGATAGCTTGAATGTGTTGGTTTCAGCATGCTGTTAAAGCATATATAAAATGGAAGGCAATGTTACCGACAGCAGGCTTAACAACCATCAATTGTTGCAATTCAAACTGGTATTGTTGAAAATGAATAGAACGTAGGTAATGCTTAAACATCACACTGGATAAATGTGTAAAACTGAAATAAAGGGAATGTTTTAACTACACCAGGAATAACTGGAACCAAATATAGCCGTTCAAACTGGTATTGATGTAGTCGACCGGCACAGTTCTGACTTGCACATAATGAACAACACATTGTGAATGACTGAAATAAACAAGGCATAAATGACCAGTATAACAACCAAATAGAGCCATTCAAAACTGGAAAGAGTCTCACTTCAACCAACCTAAAAAGCAAATACAAATAAATAGGGCATATGTTTGAAAACTGGACAAATGCTCACTTCAACCAACCTAACACGCAGATAAAGATAAACAAGGCATCTGCTTGATAACTGGACAAATGCTAGAAAAAGCAACCTAACAACCGAATACAGATAAATAAGGCATGTGCTTGATAACTAGAAAACTGCTAAAAAAGAAACCTAACAACCAAATACAGATAAACAAGGCATCTGCTTGATAACTGAACAAATGCTCACTTCAACCAAACTAAGAACCAAATACGTATAAACAAAGCATCTTCTCGATATTTGAAAAAATGCTCACTCCAACCAACCTAACAACCAAATATAGATAAACAAGGCATCTACTCAGTATAAACAACCAAATATATCCATTCGTGAAACTGAAGTGGACAGTTCATACTTAAACATCACATAGCCCTATTGAACAATTCATTTTTGCATAACTGGAATAATTAAACACGACATAGTTAAAGTTGATAGAATGTTGCCTCACATTTCATGGACGGGATCCTTCCAGCAGGAAGAGCACAGACCCATGGTGCGCTCTATGATGTCACACCTGGGTTGTTTCACCTTGGAAGAACCTTCGTGGCTGCCCTCCTCGTGGTCGTGGTCAATGAGATCCGACGTGGAAATTGAGGATCCCAAGTCACCGCCATAGGACGTGTCCTTCAGAAATGACAAAATGGGATCAATGGCATATAAAGCTCGCAAATCCTTGACTGCTTGGCGGAGGAGATCAGCAACAGGGCTGTCCAAGAGATCGATGGCGGTTGAACCAGAGGGGTTGGGGATGGACCACTTAACCTGTGACATGGCCCGCGTGAAGCCGTCATTGTGGACGAGCTTGATGTCATAGCCAGCTTTCCCGAGATACAGTAATATGCTAGCCCGCTGACATGAAGCCTTCGACATGGCAACGTAGTCAACGTCTTTGCTGGCTCACGGGGCGATGTATTGCTCTGGGATCGATAGGTCGGGGCGAACGGTGGCCATCTCGCCAACGTCCACCGGAGAGGTCATGATAAATCTCTTCTTGGACGAACACTCGTCAGGCTCCCCGGGATACGTGGTCGAGCTTAGGCTGCGACATGATGGAGCAGGGGATGTGGATCTGGCGGGGAGGGACACCGCAGGTCTCATCTAAAAACTCAAGGGATTTGGGCAACGGTATGGGAATCGTTGGGTAACCTGAAATTTATTATGTAAGCTAGGAGGAACGGGCAGACCGGTAGGGGTTGGCGGCGGCCGCGAGCCACCGTTCGAGGGGGGGAAGGGGGCAGGTGAGGGACTGTGGAGGGGAGGGGTTGGTGTTTGAGGATACGCCGCGGCTACTGGAAATTTTAGTAATGGTGGGTGGAGATGGTGGTGGACGAGGGAGGGCGACGGTTCAAATGCCTCGGCTACTGCAATTTTACTATAAGGTCGGTGCTGGAGGAGTGTGTGTGACGGTTGAAGTACGACGGCTACTAAAAATTGGGTAAAGGTCCGGAGTGCCAAAGATCGCGCACGGTAATAAGGAAAAGTGGTGTGGGACTGCCGATTTTTGCAACGCTCAAGGTGGGTATTTTGTTTTTATATTTCTAACTAGCTGATCTATCATACACGGTTCCTCCTAATTTCCAAATAAACTTACCCGCCTTTAGCTTGCACAGGTGGTGGTTTTACAGCGCACTTGCATCGCACACGGTTAAGCCAGTACCTCCACCATTTGCTCGCGCTTGCGCGGTCGTGATGATTTTACAGCGCACTTGCATCGCACACGGTAGAGCCAGTACCTCCACCTTTGCTCGCGCTTGCGCAGGCGTGGTGATTCACGCTGGTCACCCTATGGGACCTACTCCCTCCTATCACACACATTTGTGCTTTTAAAAACTGTGTGGGATATTTTACATGGCCGGTGTGTCGCGGCTAGCCTTCAATGAGCACTGACATTGGTAGCGGGAAAACGACGGGAGAAGAGGCGGGAAACCGATGAGAGGAGTGGCGAGAAACGGTAGCCTGTTTTGAAAACATAGTAGAGAAGGAAACTCTGCAGGTGCTGTCGAAAGGGCTCAGGGTTGTCGTTTGATCTAGGAGCATCCAATGGTGCACACGTAAGATCCGTGGGGTTTGGGTTTTGGCCAATCAGATCACATGACTCAGATCGCGCGCGCATCCAGGGGGGGAGGAAGAATATCACTCGGAAACCAAAATTCGGTGGAAACCGGTGAAAACCACGAGAAAAAGGATGTTTTGAAGTTTTAAAAAATTTGAAAAAATGGGGGATGTTAAGAGGATGATATTTTATTGCCACACAAAATTTGAAGTTGAAACACATTACGAGATGTGAGCTATGAAAAAGACAAAATCAGCGTTGAATATTGCCGAATAGTAATGTCACTATCCAGGGCTCAATTTGTCTTTTTCATAGCTCACATCTCGTAATGTTTTTCGACATGAAATTTGGTGTCGCAATAAAACATCACATTCTTAACATCCCACATTTTTTTGAATTTCTATGAAACTTTAAAATATGGTTTCCACGAAGTTTTCATTGAATATCGGCTTTTGTGAGTGAACCATATGCTATTTGAAAAAAATTTGTGAGAAGAATCTCGGTTTTTAAATCGCCGTAAATGTAAAACTAAGCCGAAAATCGTGAAACCTGGCATGGTGTCACGACATGGCACTTATATGTCGAGGAATTTTTTCGTCCATTGTGGTGCAAGTTTTATTACAAGCCTCTTACAGACCGGAGCTTCTCTCAAAGAAGCCTCGTGGTTCCGATAAGGAAACGTGTCCCCCTTATGGGAGAAACGTAATCACTACCTCTTTTCGCCTTGTATTCTCTTCTACGGGTGTCGGTGTCAAACCGGCAGATCTCGGGTAGGGGGTCCCGAATTCTGCATCTAAGGATCAAAGGTTACAGGAGGCAGGGGATACAAGAGTTGATCTACCTCGAGATCGTAATGTCTAAACCCTAGATGTCTAGCCTGTATGATTATGAATGCCTCTACGGACTAAATCCTACGGTTTATATAGACACCGGAGGGGCTAGGGTTGTACAGAGTCGGTTTATGGAGAAAGGAATCTTCATATCCGAACGCCAAGCTTGCCTTCCACGCCAAGGAGAGTCCAGACACGTATCCAATGTATCTATAATTTTTGATTGTTCCATGCTGTTATTTATGATGTTTTGGATGTTTAATGGGCTTTGTAATACACTTTTATATTATTTTTGGGACTAACCTACTAACCCAAGGGCCCAGTCCAAATTGCTATTTTTTGCCTGTTTCGGGGTTTTACAGAAAAGGGATATCAAACGGAGTCCAAACGAAATGAAACCTTCGGGAGAGATATTTTTGGAGAAAATCACGCACGGGAGACTTGAGAACCACGGAGTAGGGCTTACGTGGTGCCCACGAGGATGGGGGCGCCCCTACCTCGTGGGCCCCACGTTTGGCCCCCGGTGCCCTCCTTCCTCATATATATGCCTACGTACCCCGAAACCATCAGAACAATAGGGAAAACTCTAGTTCCACCGCCGTAACCTTCTGTTCCCGTGAGATCCCATCTTGGGGCCTGTTCTGGAGCTCCGCCGGAGGGGGGATCTTCCACGAAGTGCTTCTACATCATCATCATCGCCTCACCATGAGTTGTGAGTAGTTTACCACAGACCTTCGGGTCCATAGCTAGTATATAGATGGCTTCTTCTCTCTCTTTGGATCTCAATACAAAGTTCTCCTCGGTCTACGAGGAGATCTATTCGATGTAATCTCTTTTTGCGGTGTGTTTGTCGAGATCCGATGAACTGTGGGTTTATGATCAAGATTATCTATGAGAAGTATTTGGTACTTCTCTGAACTCTTTATGTATGATTACGATATCCTTGCAAGTCTCTTCGAATTATTGGTTTGGTTTGGCCTACTAGATCTATAGTTCTTGCAATGGGAGAGGTGCTTGGCTTTGGGGTCAATCTTGCGGTGTCCTTTACCAGTGACAGTAGGGGCAGCAAGGCACGTATTGTATTGTTGCCATCGAGGATAAAAAGATGGGGTTTATATCACTAAGTTTGGGTTTATCCCTCTACATCATATTATCTGGCTTAAGGCGTTACTCTGTTCTTATGAACTCAATACACTAGATGCATGCTGGATAGCGGTCGATGTGTGGAGTAATAGTAGTAGATGCAGTATCATGTCGGTCTACTTGTCCCGGACGTGATGCCTATATACAATGATCATGCCTAGATAGTCTCATAATTATTCGCTTTTCTATCAATAGCTTGACAGTAATTTGTTTACCCGCCGTAGAATATCGCTATCATGAGAGAAGCCACTAGAGAACACTATGGCCCCCGGGTCTATTCTCAACATATCAATCTACAATCTACTTTACTTTTCCGCTTTTACTTTCTATTCTTATAATAAAAAATACCAAAAATATCAAACTATCATCTCTATCAGATCTCACTTTCGTAAGTGATCGTAAAGGGATTGACAACCCCTTATCGCGTTTGCTGCAAAGTTCTTATTTTTTTGTGCAGGTGCGAGGGACTCACGCGTGGTCTCCTACTGGAATGATACCTTGGTTCTCAAAAAATGAGGGAAATACTTACGCTACTGTGCTGCATCACCCTTTCCTCTTCGAGGGAATACAACGCAAGCTCGAGAAGTAGCAAGAAGAATTTCTGGCGCCATTGCCGGGGAGGCTTACGCAAAAGTTATATACCAAGTACCTATCACAAACCCTTATCCTTCGCATTACCTTTTTGCCTCTCGTTTTCCTCTCCCCCACTTCACCCTTGCCGTTTTATTTGCCTTTCTTCTGCCGTGTGTTTATCGTTCGCTTGCTTCTTGTCTGCTTGTGTGTTGCTTGCTTGCATGTCATCATGTCTAGCAAACCTATCATTATCAACACTCCCGAGAGTGAGGTTCTCAACTTTAAACAAAGGGAGGATGAAAACTTAAAAGATGCCTGGTATAGAATTTGCAATGCTCAAAATAGATCTAATAGGAAGCTTTCCACTTCCGTGCATCTTCGCAATTTTTATGTTGGCATAACTCCATGGAATAGATTTATCTTATATACCATTACCGGAGGGAATTTCTTGGGTAGCCATACTTTTGATTCTTATAATGCTATGACTGAATTATTTGGATCACCACCTCTTATGGTTAATGGAACCATTTTAACTTTGGAGCATGTTATGTAAAGGTTAGAAATCATTGAAAGTAAAGTTGTTACGGTAGAACTAGTAGAAAACTTGGATAGAAAGATCCATAATGAAATTACCCAATATGGATCCAAGGTAGGAGTTGTTCTGAAATATCTTAAGGAAAAGGAACCCATAGTTAAAGAAAAGCTAGATCAGGATTCTACTAGAATCAATAAGCTTGAGGATATTATTACTAAGGTGGGTGTCGCTGTACAAAAAGAGGGGTACTGTCAGGCCCAAGATGCGATTCTATCCCGATCACGTGACACTTACGTGATTGGGGCACAACCGCATTTCGGGCGCTTAGCAAGATAGATATCATTACATCGTACCATTACATACATACATGGGGATACAACAATACATACAAGTCACATGAATACAACAACATCAATACAAGGTATCCGACTACGGATACAAACATGAAAAGAGCAACGACATCCATCTGCTATCCCAGGCTGCCGACCCGGAACCTAACCCAAGACTGAAGAAGAAGAAGAAGAAAGAACTCCAAACAACGATCATCGCTCTCACGTCAAGACATCGGAAACCTGCACCTGCAACTGTTGTTGTAGTATCTGTGAGCCACGAGGACTCGGCAATCCCATAACCATGGGTAACAAGACTATCAAAGCTTAATAGGTAGGAAGAGGTAAAGTGGTGAGGTTGTAGCAGCGGTTAAGCAATATATATGGTGGCTAACTTACGAGTACAAGAATAAGATGAGCATCTACGCAAACGGTCACAACTAGTAGTGATCGCTAAAGATCCTGAACTACTTACGAGTCAAACATAACCCCACCGTGTTCTCTTCTCAAAGTGAAAAGAGAGAGTCACGGTTACTCACACAGTTGTGTGTTTTTCTTCGAATCCTTTGTCAAGTTTTCTACAACCGGACATTAACAAATTCCAATCTGCCACATAACCGCGGGCACGGCTTTCGAAAGATCATAACCCTGCAGGGGTGTCCCAACTTAGCCCATCACAAGCTCTCACGATCAGCTGAAGTGATAAATATAATATCATCACCCCTTATCTTAGGGAAATCCGATCAGGCTCGGCATCCCGGTGCACAAGACATTTCGACAATGGTAAAACAAGTCCAGCAAGACCTCCCGGCATGCCGACACCCTGATAGTAGCCGCGCGTATCTCGTCTCACGCAAAATCAAGGAACATAATGCTGGTTTATCGGCGCCTAAGGTGGCATGAGTGGAACAAAACACCGAGCAAAAGGCCAAGCCTTCCACCCATGCCCAGTATATAGGTGTGTTAATAATAATAATAGATATTGTGATATTCCAACAACAAGTTCCCTCCTGGAACGATCTTCATCTTCACCTGCAACAAACAACGCTATAAGAGGGGCTGAGCAAGCGGGTAACATAGACAAACAAAGGTTTTGCTAGGAAGGTTTCAAAGGTTAGAGGTTTTATGGCAACAAGGAGAGGCTGACAATAAAATGGGTAGCGCGACATATAACGATAGCATCAAGACAACTAAGCAAAGGCAATGATAGTAAAGGTATCCAAGGGTATGGTCATCTTGCCTGAGATCCCGCAAGGAAGAAGAACGGATGCATGAAGAAGACGAAGAAGAAGCCTTGAAGAAGAACCACGGGAAGACGAACGAATCCTCACGAACGCAACAAAACAAGCACTAACGAGAAGAAGCAAGCAACACGGTAAACACACAACACAAGAACATGGCAATATGCTCAACCAGGTATGATGCAAAACAAGTCTACATATGAAGCACAACAAGGCTATACAAGAAGCACAACATGGTAAGGTAGGAAGCGCAGAAAAACAACACAAGTCTATATGATGCAATACATGGCAAGGTATGAAGCATGACAAGTCTATACAGGAAGCACAACAAGTCTATACAGAAAGCATAACATGGCAAGGTAGGAAGCACAGAAAAACAACACAAGTCTATATGATGCAATACATGGCAATGTATGATGCATGACAAGTCTATACAGGAAGCACAACAAGTCTATACAGGAAGCATTACATGGCAAGGTAGGAAGCACAGTAAAACAATACAAGAAACATGACAATGTGCTCAAGCAAGTAGGATGCAAGACAGATCCATATAGGATGCAAAACATGACAAGATAGGAAGCTCAGAGAAGCAACATAAGAACAACAAGTTTAAATGAGGCCGGAAGCTACTTAAGACAAATCCGCTAAGTCCTCATATGCATAGTTTGAAATTAGTCCAGATCTGCACAAACCTTAAGTTAAAGTTGTTAAACAGCAATTTAACATGCACCATCATGATCTACACGGAATTCTAGTCAAGTTTCATATAAAGTTTGTTTAATTCAGAGCTACGGCCTAGAAGATATGAGCAAAACAAGTTAAGCATGGCAACTGTGCAAGATGCAATCAAACATCAAGCAAACTCACTCTAAACATGAAAACAATATGATATTATGATTCTACATGCAAAATCACACAAGTTTCCTATAAGGAACACTCAAAAACGGAGCAACGGGCTAAAAGATACATATGAAACAAGATATAACAACAAGTTGAAATTAACAACCACATAGCAACTTTGGAGCAAGATATATATATATATGTATATGCTACAGCACTCAAACATGGTGATAAGAAGCATGGACTTGAAGTAGACGTCTCCTACAGCAAACAACTCCATGGCATGTTTACAAGCATGTTTAAGTCAACACAAGGCATATTATGGCAAATGGTTTGCACCGCAGCAAAGAACACATCATGGAGATTCTAAAACAACTAGGCATGTGACATGGGGACAAACACAACAATAGCAACGAGCTCCTCAACTAGGCATCTCGTAACAAGTTACAAAACTTAACAGCCAAATGCACTTTTGCAATAGAGTTAAACATGGCAATATGAACTGAAACAAGCATGCTATAGCAACCAACATGTAGAGCATCTCATGATGAACATTTTGACATATTATTTGCATCATTTGGATAAACATGCACCAAGTTATCACATCTCAAACATGGCATGAAATAACAAGTAGCAGCAGTTTATAACAAGTAGCACTCTTGCAACAGATATTAGAGCATCTAGATGAACTCAAATGAGCATGGCACAATGGAACAAACTGTAGAGCATATCACCACGATCATTTTGACATATCATACACTCAAAACGGATAAGCACGCAAAAAGTTATCACTGTGCAAAGTAGCGACAAAAATGCTGACAGAAAAAAAGACTTAGCAGTTTCTACTCAGGAAAAAAACATAACGGCGCTGGAAAACTATACTACGCACACGGGCACGGGATTGGCAGAGTCTCACCGTGGGCCTCGGGCCGGACGGAAGAGGTGGCTGGGCCTGGCGTGGAGAGGGGGCCGGCTGGGCTGAAGCGGCCTCGGGCCCAGGAGCGGATCCGGCTGGCGCACTGGGCCTCGGGCATGCACGGCCCAGGCGGAGGCAGCGCTGGGGCCTCGGGTGTGGCCCAAGTGGCCGGCGACGCGGTCAACTGCTCGGGATCGAGCGCGTCGCCGAATCCTTCGACGAGGGCCGCCGCCGGCGATGAAGTAGATGGCGGAGCGGCGAGAACGGCGAGGGAGGATGGGGGGGCATGGATCTGGAGGAGGCCGGCGGGATCCGGTCGTCGGCGAGGCCGACGGAGACTCCGGCGGTGCGCTGCGCGGGGAAACGGCGAAGGACGGCGCCGCTGGGGGTCAGACACGGGGAGCTCGGGATCGAGGGCTCGGGTGCGCGCGAGGCTCGCGAGGAGCAGGGCGCTCGGCCCGGATCGGGCTCGGGGCGGGCCGCGATCTGGGTTCCGCGGGCAGCGGTGGGTGGAGGAAGGCTGGGGCGTGGAGGAGGCCAGGTGGCGGCAGCTGAGTGGTGGAGGGTTGCTGGGGAGGCTGACTTGGAGGCGGCTGGCCACTCAGGCGATGCCAAGTGGCGGCGCTGGGTTGGAGGCGCACGGAAAGCGAGAAGGAGGGGAAAATGGCTGCGGCTGGAGGTAGGGGAATGCTAGGGAATGCCCGAAATGGCATGGGGGGGTCTTTATATAGACAAAACTAAGGTTATGGGGGTGTTTTGGGGTGTTTTTGGACCCTTCGATCGAAATCGGACGACTCCAGAGCGGAGGGGGGAGTTAGGCAGGCCTAGATGGGCTGTGAAAAGGGTGTGTGCTGAGATGAGAGGAGAAGGAGAGAGGCCCGCGGAGGTTTTCCGAGACCGAAAACGTTCGATGTTTTAATCGGCGACTAGTGCCGCTATATATATATCCGTTGGGCTATCAAACGAGCTCCGAATGCGATGAAATTTGGCAGGCGGCCTGTCTACACTATAATAAGACCACACGCCAAGTTTCATCCCATTCTGAGAACATTTTTTGGCCACTTACAAAATAAATATTCGGAGGCACCGCGGGCGCGTGCAAGTGTGTCTGGGCTCAGAACGGACAACGGAGAGGACGAGGGAACTTGGGCGGATGCAAGTTTTGAAAACATGATGATGCAACACACAAGATGACATGGCAAGATGCACACGCAAGCAGATGACATGGCACTGACAACGAATAACTGGCTGACACCTGGCGCACCAGACTCGGGGTGTCACAGGTACACTTTTTGTACCCCTATGACTGTGCACGGGCAGTCTGAGCCACGGCGCCATCACACCAAGCATGGCGAGGGAGGCAAGCTAGGGCAAGACTAAAGCTTGATGGAGACTGGAGCGACGCCAAGAACAAGACCACGAAGAGCAAAGGGACGAAGCGGCTTCCCCCGGCAAGATCCTTGCCAGGGCCAGCTCTGGCAGCCCCGGCAAGACCCTTGTTGGGGAACGTAGTATTTTCAAAATTTTCCTATGATCACGCAAGATCTATCTGCTAGATGCATAGCAACGAGGGGGAGAGTGTGTCTACGTACCCTCGTAGACCGGGAGCGGAAGCGTCAAGTGACGCGGTTGATGTAGTCGAACTTCTTCGCGATCCAACCGATCAAGCACCGAACGTACGGCACCTCCGCGTTCAGCATACGTTGAGCTTGATGACGTCCCACGAGCTCTTGATCCAGTTGAGCTTCACGGGAGAGTTTCGCCAGCACGACGGCGTGGTGACAGATATGATGTATCTACCGGCGCAGGGCTTCGCCTAAGCACTGCAACGGTATGACCGAGGTGTGTTTCTGTGGAGAGGGGCACCGCACACGGCTAAAACAGTTCAACTTGTGTGTCCTAGGGTGCCCCCCTGCCCCCGTATATAAAGGAGCAAGGGAGAGGCCGGCCCTAGAGGGGGCACGCCAAGTGTGGGGAGTCCTACTAGGACTCCCAAGTCCTAGTAGGATTCCCCTTTCCTTTACGGAGTAGGAGAGAACGAAAGAGGTGGAGAGGGAGAGGAAAAGGGGGCTGCACCCCTTGTCCAATTCGGACCAGAGGGGGGGGGCGCGCCTCCTTCCTTTTGGCCTTTCTCCTTTATTCCCGTATGGCCCAATAAGGGCCATATACTCCGAAAAACACCCAAATCACTCGGAACCTTTCCGATGTCCGAATATAGTCGTCCAATATATCGATATTTACATCTCGACCATTTCGAGACTCCTTGTCATGTCCCCGGTCTCATCCGGGACTCCGAACTCCTTCGGTACATCAAAACTCATAAACTCATAATACCGATCGTCATCAAACGTTAAGCGTGCGGACCCTACGGGTTCGAGAACTATGTAGACATGATCGAGACTCATCTCCGGTCAATAACCAATAGCGGAACCTGGGTGCTCATATTGGCTCCTACATATTCTACGAAGATCTTTATCGGTCAAACCGCATAACAACATACGTTGTTCCTTTTGTCATTGGTATGTTACTTGCCCGAGATTCGATCGTCGTTATCTCTATACCAAGTTCAATCTCGTTACCGGCAAGTCTCTTTACTTGTTCCGTAATACATCATCTCGTGACTAACTCATTAGTCTTTCGCTTGCAAGGTTTATTATGATGTGAATTACCGAGAAGGCCCAAAGATACCTCTCCGACACTCGGAGTGACAAATCCTAGTCTTGATATATGCCAACACCACGAACACTTTCGAAGACACCTGTAGAGCATCTTTATGATCACCCAGTTATGTTATGACGTTTGATAGCACACAAGGTGTTCCTACGGTATTCAGGAGTTGCATAATCTCATAGTCATAGGAACATGTATAAGTCACGAAGAAAGCAATAGCAGTAAAACTAAACGATCGTAGTGCTAAGCTAACGGATGGGTCTTGTCCATCACATCATTCTCCTAATAATGTGATCCCGTTGATCAAATGACAACTCATGTCTATGGTTAGGAAACATAACCATCTTTGATCAATGAGCTAGTCTAGTAGAGGCATACTAGGGACACTCTGTTTTGTCTATGTATTCACACATGTACTAAGTTTCCGGTTAATACAATTCTAGCATGAATAATAAACATTTATCATGATATAAGGAAATATCAATAACAACTTTATTATTGCCTCTAGGGCATATTTCCTTCAACCCTTGCCGCGGCAGCTCGCCCCGCGCCTACGGAGGGAATTACCCTTGAGTCCACCACGCCCGTGGGGCGAGGATTCGGGAGATATCCCCGTGGTGCAAGATAAGATGAGATGCAGATCTTTGTGAAGACCTTCAAGATCATATGCAAGATAAGAACACGACGACCCTTGGCGGGATCCTAGCCAAGGAGGTCCACAAGGCCCCCGGCAAGCACCTTGCCGGGGATGACAGCAGGAGCCGCGGCAAGACTCTTGCCGGGGCCCTGGCAAGGCCCTTGCCGAGGACACCCACGGGGCCACCGTCAGGCCCGCACCAACTGGGTTTCCACCGACCCACGCAGCTGCCGACCCGACCAGCTGGACAGGCTCCTGCGTGGCAACCAACAGATCTTCATGGAGACTCGCCATTGCGCCACCTCAGCTGCATGTCTACCTACATGGCGCCTCAGGCACCGCAGGCCAGGGCGCATGTCGACACGTGGAGGAGTGGCGACGGACAAGACGGGCGTCTCCCCTCGTCCCCGATAAAGCAAGGACACCTAAGCTGGGCGCACACTACTAGAAAAAGGCCTACTAATGGCGCACCAGTTTTGGCCATTAATGGCGCACTACTGGTGCGCCATTACTACCACCCCATTAGTATTTGGATACTAATGGCGCACCACTGGTGCGCCATTAGTATCTAGTATAATTATGGCGCACCACAGGTGCGCCATTAGTATAGGGCACGGTGCGCCATTGGTATGCCTCTCAGGGGGCCATATATATCCAGGTGCTTTGGCATACTAATGGCGCACTACATAGGAGTGCGCCATTAGTACATTTTTTTTCAAATTTATTTTTTATTTTTTTTAATATTTTTTATTTTTTTCTTAATCTCAGGTCATTATGGCTTAATCTAGGGACAATTTGCTTAATCTCAAGTCAAATCGCACTCTGTGGTCAAACTTCCCATAAGGTCACCCATCCTCACACTACTCCAGCCCGAGCATGCTTAACTTCGTAGTTCTATCCAACCCCAGCACCAGCTCACTTCACAGGCACTTGTTGATATATCTATCATATCAATCCTATTAACCCTTCTTGATGTCTAGGAGTTTGTTAATGTTCATGAGTACGATGAAATTTTGAAAATATATTTCAAACTTCCAGGTCATATTACGTATTATATTTTGGAAAAAAAATTATAACTTTTTTTTCGAAAATTTTATAATTTTTTTCTGTTACTAGTGGCGTACCTAGCAAACGGTGCGCCACTAGTAAGTTTGAATTTTTTTGAATTTTTTTGCCTCTAGATCTTTAAAGCCCCATAATTTTTTTCTGTTAGGTTTTTGGGGATTTTGAAAATGTTTAACAAGGTTCCCCTGATTAAATTCGGATGTAACTTTTCGAGTAGATGATTTTTCATATCAAAACTTTTTAATCCGAGTTCGTTTGCAAAAGTTATGCCCGTTTTACTAAATTCCAGACATATTTTGCAAATAAAGTCAAAATTCATATTTGTAAATTTTTCCAACAAGTAGACCACATATCACATGGGAAACTTATTTTCTTTTATTTTTTTGACATTTACATCATTTTCTTTTATTTATTTTTGAACTGGAAAAGGCGGTCCAAGGGGGGGGGGTGCAGTAATGGCCTAGTTAGTAATGGCGCACCGTGGGAGTGGTGCGCCATTAGTAGTTCAACTAGTAATGGCGCACCACTCCCACGGTGCGCCATTACTAGTTTTGAAAAAAAAGTTACTAATGGCGCACCGTGGGAGTGATGCGCCATTAGTAAGTTCAACTACTAATGGCGCACCACTCCCACGGTGCGCCATTACTAGTTTTGAAAAAAAAATTGAAAAAAAATTACTAATGGCGCACCGTGGATGTGGTGCGCCATTAGTAGTTTAACTACTAATGGCGCACTATCCACTAGTGCGCCATTAGTAGTTTTGAAAAAAAATGAAAAAAAATTGTTACTAATGGCGCACCACATCAACGGTGCGCCATTAGTATTTGGATACTAATGGCACACCAACACATGGTGCGCCATTAGTATATACTAATGGCACACCGCATGTCTAGTGCGCCATTAGTAACAATCCTATCTATAGCCCTTTTCCTAGTAGTGGCATTAAATGCACCTTGTCCTATAATGCGATGGATAACCTCACATTACTGTACCCTTTCCACCTCCTGTGTGCCACTGTGGCCACCCCTTTTCCCTATAAAAGGAGGCCCGAGGCGACCAGGAGGAGGATTCGACTTTTCGGAACCCCTCACGACTCTTGGGGAGCTCCTCGTTAGCTGAAGAACACCAACATATAATCCACCAAAGCAGGAGTAGGGTTTTACGCATCTTTGCGGCCCGAACCTGGGTAAAGGAACCGTGTCCTGATCGTTAGATTCGCCCTTCTCTCAACCCCGCGCCCCGCAACCATAGTAGGGATTCTTGTGATCCTATAGGTGTCGATCCAAATACACCGACATCTTTGGCGCGCCAGGTAGGGGGCGCAGTTGTGAGAATCGACTTTAGCGGTTAGTTCGACGCTTCTGCATCATCTTGGCACCCAAGAAGAAGACGACGGTGGCGGTTGGCCAATCGAAAGCCGGACAGCTCGTCCCGAGGCGGGCGAGCAGTGGACCAGTCGCGGAAAGGACTAGGGGCGCTGCTCGCGAACACCAACGCCATCCCGATAGCCGGAGTTTGGGAGCTGGCAATGCCTGTGTGCCTGGTAACAGGCCGCACATCGCAAGTTCCAGAGATGGAACCCGGCCCTCTGCGGGTGGCGCGGGGCCCTCCAAGGCCGCGGCCACACCACCCGAGGGCGACGCGAGGCCCTCCAGGACTCCCACACCGACGCCAACAGCGCGCTCTTCTCAAGCAGCGCGCGACGAACGGCGTCGTCGTCCCAAAGACCCCGGACATCGCCATGGGAAGAGCCCCGAGCGCCGCTCCCGGGACGTAGAAGGCCTGCCCGCTCGCCGAAGCGCTGGTGGAGATGATAGGAGACCGCGGGATCGTGATGGAGCTCCCCCTGACGCGGTCAGGGGTCGAAGCGCATTACGATCCGTACAGGTTTCGCTACCGCCGACACCAGCTGAAGCTTTGGCGCGCGCGCAGTTGCTCCTCGACTTTCCTCCCGTTACGGGGAAACTCGACGAATGGAGAGACACCATCCGAAGCCTTGTCGCAGTCGCCAACAGGGACGACCTAAATCCAGCGGAGCTCCCGGGCCGACACTCCGATGGGGTCCCACGCACCGTGGGCGGGAGAGCTGGCAGCGCCATGGCTACGGTGCATTCGCCTCCCCCTCGCCCAGTGCCGCGTGCGTTGACCCATCGAGACGTCGCGGGCGACGCCATCTCCATAGCGTCGTACGACCCGCGGACCCGCGGCGACCAGCGTCAAGTTCTTCAAGAGCGAGCCCATGAAGACGCTCGAACCACCATCGAGCACCGGCGCGAAACGCGCCACCAGTCAGACAGGCGAGCAGGGCCTGCTGCGGACTGCCTAGCACCGGAAAGCCCTGGAGGTCTACCCTACGAAGTGGGCTGTCCGGCTTTCACCCATGAGCTGCGGCAGTTCTAGTGGCCCTCTCACCGCACCTTCAAACCTGACATTGGCGAGAAGTACAACGGCAAGACCCACCCACCGGAGTTCCTCAGCATCTACACCATCGCGATGCAAGCTGCTGGGGCCCGCGATGATAAGGTGCTTGCGAATTACTTTCCGTTAGCTCTTAAACCTAACGCCATGTCGTGGTTGATGCACTTGCTAGTAGACTTTGTTTCCTCCTGGTCCGACTTGTGCCATGAGTTTGTTGGCGCCTTTACCGGAGGCCATCAAGCCCATGGCCAAGCGAGTGACCTGCATGTCATACCCCAGAAGGAAGGCAAGACTCTGCGCAAGTACATACAGAGATTCAGCCGGGTACAATATGATATCCCCGATGTTCACCCTGCCGCCATCATCAGCGCGCTCCACCAGAACGTGCGCAACCACAAGATGCGCGAAGAACTGGCGATGACCAAGGTGAAGGACGTGGCAGAACTTTACGTTCTTGCCGACAGATGTGCCCGGGCCGAAGAGGGAAGGAAGTACCTCGGCGAAAGCGCCGATGCGGAAACCGACTCCTCGGACGAAGATACCGCTTATCCAGCGAGGAAAGGCCGGAACCGTCACAGGAAGCGCAAGGGGAAGGCCGTGCTTCCCGTCGAGGGATCCGATGACGCCGGCTCCGCCAAGAAAACCAAGGCGGGTGACCCTGGCAAGGAAATTGCCGGATGTGATGCCTGCCGGGCCTTGGCGGCCGCGGAGAAGCAAGGAAACTCCGGCAAACGGTACTACAAGATCCATCGCACCAAGGGTCATGATCTCCAGGACTGCCACCAGGTTGAGCTCCTTGCTGAGAAGCAAAGAGCTGAATACGAGAGGCGGGACAAGGAGAAGGGCCAAGACGGCGCTGAGGGATCCAGCAAGAAGCGTGACGGCCAATTAGGCTGTTGCGGCAAGGAGAAACATCAAGAAAGGCCCGCCCGGGGCCGCAATAGAAGACCTGAAGACGACGATCATGAAGAGGACAACGAGTCCGGCGGCCAAGAGTTTCAGAAGGCCACGGACGCCATGTGCGTTGATGGTGGCGCCTCGCTGCATGCTTCTCGCCGCCAGCTTAAACAGTGGGCGCGAGAGATTATTGCGGCAGAGCCGTCGCCCGGTGCCCAAAAGCCGCTAAAATGGTCCAGCACACCTATCATCTTTGACGCCGAGGATCACCCTGATCGCATTACTGCGGTCGGGTGCTTGCCATTGTTGGTTTCACCACCAATACGCAACCTCAAGGTGATGAAGATGCTAGTAGATGGCGGGGCCGGCCTAAACCTACTCTCGCCCACCGTGATCGAGAAGCTACGAGTTCCTGATGGAGACCTCGAGGAGACGGGCACGTTTCAAGGGGTCAGCCCAGGAAGGAGCCGACCAAAGGGGAAAGTCACACTGCCCGTGACTTTTGGAAGTGATCTGAACTACAAGACGGAGAGGATCGTGTTCTATGTCGCCTGGATCCCCCTGCCTTACAACGCGATCCTTGGCCGCCCAGCGCTGGCCAAGTTCATGGCGGCATCGCACTATACCTACAACACCCTGAAGATGCCAGGGCCCGTGACGATCATCACCATCCCCTCCGACAAGAAAGACGCGCTGATTTGCGCCGACCAATTGTACCAGCAAGCAGTTGCAGCAACTGCCGCTACAGGGGCATTTGCTCCTGCCACCGGAGCCCCGGGAGGGAAGAAGAAGAAGACCGGCGAGACTTCGGGCGCCCACTCCGGCAAGCGCACCTCTTCGGAGTGCTTTGCTCCTGTCGAGGACGTGCCTGGGAGCTCCACCGGAAAGGAGAAGAACGGCGAGACCTCAGACACCCACTACGGCAAGCACACCTCTTTGGAGTGTCGTGCTCCTGTCGAGGACGTGCCAGAGAGCTCCGCCGGCAGAAACAAGAGATCAAGGGCTACGCCGCCAGGAACCAAGAAGGTTTTTGTCAAGGAGGACGGCACGGGAGGGGCTTTTACCATAAGCTCTGCCCTTGACAACAAATAGAAAGACGCGCTCGTCACCTTCCTGCGGGCGAATGTCGACGTGTTTGCCTGGCAAGCATCCGACATCCCCAGCGTTCCCAGGGAGGTGATTAAGCACCACCTTGTTGTCTGCCCTCACGCGCGGCCCGTCAAGCAGAAGGTCAGGAAGCAAGCTTTGGAACGGCAGGAGTTCATCACCGAGGAGATCCGGAAACTGGAAGCTGCAGGTTTGGTGAGAGGAGTGCTCCACCCAACGTGGTTGGCCAATCCAGTGGTAGTGCACAAGGCAAATGGGAAGTGGAGGATGTGTATTGATTACACATATGTCAATAAAGCTTGTCCCAAGGACCCCTTCCCGCTGTCGCGCATAGACCAGATTGTTGACTCCATGGCAGGGTGTGACCTGCTATCATTCCTCGATGCCTACTCCGGCTACCACCTGATCTTCATGGCGAGAGAAGACGTAGAGAAGACAGCAATTCATCACCCCATGTGGTACGTACTGTTTCGTACGAATGCCTTTCGGGTTGAAGAGTGCTGGCTCGACATTTGCGAGGGCAGTCCAGATTGGTTTTGAACCCTAGCTCCATAGAAATATGGAGGCTTATATGGATGATATAGTGGTCAAAACAAAGGACAGGGCAACCCTTGCACCGGATTTACAAGAAACATTTGTGAACCTGCGCAAGATCAACCTCAAGCTGAACCCTGAGAAGTGCGTCTTCGATGTTCCGTCTGGCAAGCTTCTCGGGTTCTTTGTGGCACAGCGAGGGATAGAAGCCAATCCGGACAAGATCAAAGCTATAGAGCAGATTGAAGCACTCAAACGGGTCAAGGATGTGCGTCGACTTGCTGACTGCGTTGGCATCATGAGCAGATTCATTTCCAAGTCTGCTGAGCGCGCCCTCCCCTTTTTCAAGATTTTGAAAAAGGCGGGCCCAATGGAGTGGACACCGGAAGCTGAAGCAGCGTTACAGGATCTAAAGAGGTATCTTTCCTCCACGCCAATACTGGTTGCGCCTCGACCACAGGAACCGCTGCTGCTATACCTAGCGGCAACGAACTAGGTGGTCAGTGGTGCACTGGTGGCGTAGAGAGAAATCGATGATGAGGTGATAGCAGCAGCGGAGCCTGGTGCCACTACCGTAGAGACGACACAGCCGATTGGAGTGCAGCCGAAGAAGAAGATGATGCAGCGCCCGGTCTACTTCGTTAGCTCCCTCTTGCAGGGGGCTAGGTCAAGGTACTCCGGTGTGCAGAAACTGCTCTTCGGCCTTCTTATGGCCTCGAGGAAGCTGCATCACTACTTCCAGGCGCACGAGAACACTGTCGTCACTCGCCTCCCTCTGCAACGGATATTGCACAATCCAGATGCAACGGGAAGGATTGTAGAGTGGGCACTGGAGCTGTCCAGCTTTGGCCTCAAGTTTGAAAGCACCTCGACAATTCAGAGCCGAGTCCTGGCAGAGTTCGTCGCGGAATGGACCGCAACGCCTGATGAAGAAGTCCAAGAAACTGCTCTCCCCGGCAAAGAGGCAAGTTGCAACTCGGTCATGTACTTTGATGGCGCTTTCTCTTTGCAGGGCGCCGGGGCTGGCGTACTGCTGGTCGTGCCCACCGGAGAGCACCTCAAGTACGTGGTCCAGATGCACTTCCCTAGGGAGGTATCAACGAACAACACTGCCGACTAGGAGGGGCTGCTTGTCGGTCTTAGGATCGCTGCGGACCTCGGAATCATGAAGCTCATTGTCAAAGGCGACTCACAGCTTGTCGTCAAACAAGTCAACAAGGATTACCAGAGCCCTTTGATGAAGGCCTACGTCGATGAAGTGAGGAAGTTGGAAGAGCGCTTTGACGGTATGCAGGCGGAGCACGTTCCCTGAGCGGAGAACGACATTGCCGATTACCTGTCAAAGCGCGCTACTCTCAAGTTACCTCTGGAACCAGGTACCTTTGTGCTCCAGGTTTCTCAGCCATCCGTTGATCCATCAACAGAGCAGAACAAGAGGAGGAAGTCAGGGCCCGGCAAGTACTTTGCCGCCGAGCTCCCCGGAGCCGCCGGCAAGGATGTTGCCGGGGACACTGGGCCCGCCACCGAAGGGCTAACTCCGGCGGAGCGTCAAGCTTTTGCCGTCGAGATGGCCACTCCCTTGGCGGAGGAAATGCCTTTAGTCCTCGCCGTCGAGCCCCAGGCTCCAGCGTGGGCGCAGCATACCTTCCAATTCCTTCAGACTGGGGAACTTCCTGAGGAGCAGGAAGAAGCGGAGAAAGTAGCCCGTCGGTCCGCCATGTATTAGTTCGTCGATGATGTCCTGTACAGGAGAAGACTGAACGGTGTGAAATTGAAGTGCATCCCTCGAGAGGAAGGACTGGAGCTGTTGGCGGAAATACATGGAGGCATATGTGGATCCCACATAGGGTCAAGAGCCCTTGCCGGCAAGGCATTCCGGCAAGGCTTCTTCTGGCCCACTGCCCTCCAGGATGCGGCAGCGCTGGTCACCAGGTGTGAAGCGTGCCAATTCCATTCAAAGAAACTTCATCAACCAGCTCAAGCCCTTCAAACCATTCCTCTGTCCTGGCCCTTCTTGGTCTGGGGGCTCGACATACTGGGCCCTTTCCCCCGCGCCGTCGGGGGCTTTGAGTACTTGTACGTTGCAATCGACAAGTTCACAAAGTGGCCAGAAGTGGAGGCAGTGAGGAAGGTCACAGCTCAGTCAGCAGTCAAGTTCTTCAAGGGGGCTAGTGTACCGTTTTGGTGTACCCAACAGGATTATCACCGACAACGGCACGCAGTTTACAAGCCGCACATTCATGCAATATACCCAAGACCTCGACAGCAAGGTCTGTTTCGCTTCCGTTGCTCACCCCCGATGCAATGGTCAAGCTGAGAGGGCAAATGCTGAAGTGCTGCGAGGATTAAGGACAAAGACCTTTGACATGCTGCAGAAGAGCGGCAGGCGCTGGATTGATGAATTGCCGGCGGTTCTTTGGTCAATCAAGACGACGCCAAATTGAGCCACCGGCCAGACGCCCTTTGCCCTGATATACGGGGCAGAAGCAGTTCTCCCCATGGAACTCATATACGGGTCACCTCGAGTGCTCGCTTATGATGAGCTTGAGCAAGAGCAATTATGGCAAGATGACGCGATACTCCTTGAGGAAGATCGTCTTCGGGCGGCTGTGAGAGCAGCGCGCTACCAGCAAGCCTTGTGCCGCTACCATAGCCGCAAGGTTCATGCCCGAAGCTTTTAGGAAGGTGACCTTGTTCTCCGGCGCGTTCAATCGGCCAGGAATACGAAAAAGTTGACACCGAAGTGGGAGGGCCCTTATTGGGTAATACGAGTCACCAGGCCTGGCGCAGTCCGCCTGGAGACCGAGGATGTCGTTCCGGTGAGTAACTCCTAGAACATCGAGCATCTTCGCAAGTTTTACCCATAAGGCACGGCTTGCCGGGCCCCCCGGCAAGCCACCCTTTTGTACAAGCTTTGTCGGCAAGGTATGTAACCCTTTATACAAAGCCAAGCGCAGACCCTGAGTATAAATAAATGAAGCGCTGGAGCCCTGAGTTTTCGCATGCATGCTGAGTCGAGTCTCGTCCTTGGTTAGGGTTGATAGTGCTTAGCAGCGGCTAACCCCTAGCTTAGAGGTCGAGTCTTTGTCTTTCCTCTGTCTTCCTTGGTTTACAGGACGCACAAGCATCCTTGCCGAGGCCACTTGGAGGGAGGAGAGAAGGACAAATCAGTACTTAGGCCCCGGCAAAACAGCGTTGCCGGGGGCTACAAGAGCAAGAATTCGCCCGCGGCAGACCAGGGTTGCCGGGGGCTGCAATTTCAGATAAGTCCTTTTTCCCTTGTCATGCATTCCGTTATGGACTGAGGTATGTGAAACCTCGTTCTTTTCCTTAAGCTACCGTGCTCCCATAACCCTAGGTCCTAAGGCTCACCCCTGGGACCAAGTTTGGTCGTAGTCGCGGCAGCAAAAGGATAAAATGAGGAGCCTAGGCCCGCTTCATCCCTGCCTCCGCCAAGGGCGTGAGAAAGGTCGAGCGAAGTAGGGAAACGGCAGGGCCTGTTGCTGGGTGAGAAAATGTTTATCTTAAGGATATCAGGGATTTATTCCCTGTTGTGGGTTTTTACCTACGAACAAAGGACCCGGCATTCATTCCTTTTTCATTAAAAACATTCCATTCAGGTACAGTCCATAGGGAATGAAAAACATGAATAAGGGGGATTACAAGTTTTAAACTTAACAGATGCCCGAAGGCTTACAGACTAAAAACAGATAAGATGCCCGTAATGCCTTTCTTGTCCCTCTCCTCAGGAGGTAGGTCAAGGAGGCGAGAAGGGCAAAAGGGGCTCCTAGGCGAGCTACGGGTGGCAGAAGACACCGAGAAGGCATCTCGGCGGCCTCCCCAGGGCTGGACGGCGATGACGGCGCCGGAGGCTGAGCTCGAAGACGAGGCGGCAGGACATCAGTAGGAGACGAAGGCGTCGGTGCCCGCGTACTCCGACATGACGACCTTGCCGCCCACCTTCATCCTCTTCCTCTTCCGCAGCCTCCCTACGCCAGCCACCAAGGAGACGACCCCGAGAAGTTCAAGGAGCCGGTGACGCGGATGATGGGGTCGCCGGTGCCAACAAGAGCGGCGCCCGACACCCAGTCGGACCCGTCATCCCGCCGTCCCCCGCCCTTGTCGTCGCTGTCGCTATCCTCCTCGTCACCCTCGTTCGAGGAGGAGTCTTCGTCATCAGAGGAGCTCTCCATGCAGCACCTCGCGCGAGTTCCTAGGTGCCCGAAGACATTGACAGAGAGGTGGCCATCCGCCATCAGCTTGAAGTGGAGGATAAGCCCGTCCGTCAGGCTGTGGATGCGAGCGAACCTCTTCCATCCTTGGCGAAGATACATCACGTGAGGGGCGGGAAAGTCGACGCGGGCTCGCGTGCCACTGATCCCACGACCCATCATGTGCAGCCGCAGCGACTCCGGCGGGTTCACCTGCATCTCCCGCACAAACGGGGTCGGGAGACGAAGGCGACGGCGCGGCGACACCCGCATCCTAATGAAGAATTCGCAGGGGTCATCTCCAACATGACCTTCCACTTGAGGAGGAGCTTCTGGCGGGGGCGAGGCCGGTGAGCCGCCCCGTCTTCCTCTTCCCCGAGCACTCCAGCCTCGCCCACGGCCTCGCCCCCTCCCTCTTCCCCTCGTGGCTGGTTCGGCAACTGCGGGTGCAGGAGAAGGACGGACGCGCTGTCGAGCAGCGACCCTTGCCGCCACCGTTGAGGAGCCGGGGTTTTCCTTCTTCATGGCAGATAGAAGAAAGGAGCAGAAGCTGAAGGAGAAAGAAGATGGAGGAGTGCAGAGCGCCGTCCCTCCCCTCCGCCCTTCATAAAGGGGCGGGGCTGGAGCTCGACCGCCCCGCTCGACCAATCAAGACGCAGAAGGCGAGAGGGGCTGGGACCGACCCGCCGCCCCAACCAACGACGGCTCGGTTTCCCGCCTCCACCGCTCGCCACCTCGAACCCATGGGAGGCACGTGGCGAACACGTAGGACCTAAGGGACGGGTGAGGCGACCTCTCCCACCCCGTGATCGTGGGGAGTGGACGCCTAGCAGACCGCGCCTCGGCCTCATCCAGTCAGCAGGCCACGCCCCCACACCTCCCCCTGTTTATGGGGAAGGCGCGGGCGCCTCCTTTCGCATTTACTACGACGTGACGCATGCGTGCGGAAACCGCCCCACGCATGCCGCCCACGTCACGCACGCCCCTCCACCCCGCGCCGCGCGCGCGGGCCGTGGGAGGCGCAGCGCGCGGACATTTTACCACGGTGAGAACCACCCCGCCTGGCCGCGCACCGTTCTGAGCCTGGCCCAACAACGTGTCGCGCTTATGTGTGGCCCAGGCCCGGGGGCTCTTGTCGGTGTACAAAAAGAGGGGTACACTTTTTGTACCCCTATGACTGTGCACGGGCAGTCTGAGCCACGGTGCCATCACACCAAGCATGGCGAGGGAGGCAAGCCAGGGCAAGACTAAAGCTTGATGGAGACTGGAGCGACGCCAAGAACAAGACCACGAAGATAAAAGGGACGAAGCGGCTTCCTCCGGCAAGATCCTTGCCGGGGCCGGCTCTGGCAGCCCCGGCAAGACCCTTGCCGCGGCAGCTCGCCCCGCGCCTACGGAGCGAATCACCCTTGAGTCCACCACCCCCGTGGGGCGAGGATTCGAGAGATATCCTCGTGGTGGCATGCAGATCTTTGTGAAGTTCTTCAAGATCAGATGCAAGATAAGAAGACGACGACCCTTGGCGGGATCCCAGCCAAGGAGGTCCACAAGGCCCCCGGCAAGCACCTTGCCGGGGATGACAGCAGGCGCCGCGGCAAAACCCTTGCCGGGGCCCCGGCAAGGCCCTTGCCGAGGACACCCACGGGGCCACCTTCAGGCCCGCACCAACTAGGTTTCCACCGACCCATGCAGCTGCCGACCCGACCAGCTGGACAGGCTCCTGCGTGGCAACCCACAGATCTTCATGGAGACCCGCCGTTCCGCCACCTCAGCTGCCTGTCTGCCTACATGGCGCCTCAGGCACCGCTGGCCAGGGCGCGTGTCGACATGAGGAGGAGCGGCGACGGACAAGACGGGCGTCTCCCCTCGTCCCCGATAAAGCAAGGACACCTAAGCTGGGCGCATTAAATGCACCGTGTCCTGTAATGCGAGGGATAACCTCGCATCACTATACCCTTTCCACCTCCTGTGTGCCACTGTGGCAACCCCTTTTCCCTATAAAAGGAGGCCCGAGGCGACCAGGAGGAGGATTCGGCTTTTCGGAACCCCTCACGACTCTTAGGGAGCTCCTCATTAGGTGAAGAACACCAACATATAATTCACCAAAGCAGGAGTATGGTTTTACGCATCTTGGCTGCCCGAACCTGGGTACAGGAACCGTGTCCTGATCGTTAGATCCGCCCTTCTCTCAACCCGCGCCCCGCAACCGTAGTAGGGATTCTTGTGATCCCATAGGTGTCGATCCAAATACGCTGACAGTGGGTTCAGCTCTTTCCGCTATAAAAACTACTCCAAGTACTTCTAGCACCTAATTATCTAAATTCATGTATGTCCCTAAAGACAAGGGTGAAACATCTAGTAAAGGAATCGCTGATCTCAAATCCATAAGTGTTCACCCTAATTTTCTTACTTTTGCAAGAGGCCCTTTTGACACCTTAGAATTTCTTGATTTCTTGCCCAAGAGTTTGATTATCAATAGAGACAAAGAAGTGCCTAAGAATCACAAGTGCTTAATTAAAGAATTGCCATCCAAGGATGGCAATACCTAGACCTAGCCATGTATTGTGCCTAGCTAGGGGCGTAAAACGATAGCGCTTGTTGGGAGGCAACCCAATTTTATATTTATTTTTTTCTTCTGTTTAGGAATAAATATTGCATCTAGATTCTATTTAGATGTGGTATTGTGTTTTGTTTAGTGTTTGTGCCAAGTAGAAACTTCGGAAAGACTTGTGTGAAGTTTATGTGATCTTGCTGTGAAAAACAGAATCGTTAGCGCTTGCTAGAATGGTCATCAGATTTTACTGGAACGTGCTATTTAGTTGATTCTGTTTGCAGATGATTAATAGACAAATTCCTCACATTTACCAATTTAGTTTAAATTTTTTGGCGTTACAGAAGTATGCGAAACCAGCAGATTACTACAGACTGTTCGGTTTTTGACAGATTCTGTTTTTCATGTGTTGTTTTCTTATTTCAATGCATCTATGAGTAATATTGGGAAGTATGAACCATAGAGAAGTTGGAATTGATACGTCCAAAATGCATTACTATTTTGTATCATAATTTATCCTTATACATTGATATATTTCACATTACGGTGATGTTCTTATGTTGTTTTGGTCTATTTTACACAGTTTGCAAACTTTCCGTTGCCGAAGCAGCAGACGCAGGATTCAGCAGTAAAAAGTGGACGCTGAGTTGCTGAAGAAGAATACCTCCAAATTACCTGAAAATTGACGGGAGATATTTTTCAGACGGATCACGAAGGCATGCAAAAGGACAACCAGAGGGGGGCCACAGGGTGCCCAGGCGCCCTGGGGGCGCGCCCCCCCGGGCCGCGCCGGGGGGCGCCTGGAGCCCCTGGCCCACCTCTGGCCGCCCCCTTTTGCATATATGCTCTCCGTTATCCAAAAACCCTAGAGACAGGAATTTTTACGGAGTTCCGCCGCCGCTCCGTGGCGGAAACCTACAGAGAAGAAAAAGCCATCTCCGGCGGGCAGATTCCGCCGGGGCGTTCACCTCCCGGAAGGGGAGATCGTCGCCATCGTCATCACCATCGTCACAGGCATCATCGAGATCATCATCAACATCATCCCCAACACTAGCACCATCTCCATCTTCATCAAAATCTCATCTTACAATCGCAACTTGTGTTGTAACTCGTACTACCTATCCTCTCTACTCCATCGGTGTTGATTACTACTTTGTGGTGAATGCTATTGAGTTTTGTTGGAGAAATATTATTATGTCCATATTGTTTATCACCTATTTATCCCCACTGATCATGATCTCCTTTATGTCTCGTGAGTAGTTACCTTAGTTCTTGAGGACATGGGGAAAGTCTTGTTGTTAGTAGTCATATGCTGTTGAAGTAATATGTGTTGTTTGATACTTAAGTTGCGTTGTCATTCTACTAGTGGTGTTGTGTGAGTCGAACACTCAACACTTCGCCTTATTAAGGACCTAGGAGAATACATTGTGTATAAAGAATGCTTATGGTGGGTTGCCGGAGTGACAGAAACCTGAACCCCAGTTCGCACGCTTTTGCATAAGGGAATAATGGATCCTCGATCGTATTGCTATGGTTAGGCTTTTGCCTTAAATTCTATCTTGTATTTGCGGATGCTTGCAAGGTGTTTAATCATAAGAGTGCACTCATCTTAGTCTAGAGAGTGTACTAGCATAGATCCACCCACTCAACACTTATCAACACATAACATAGTATCGATACGGAATATGGTGAAAGCACATGACTACCTCTCCCGTGTGTCCTCAGGAACGCTTTAGTCTTTATAAGTTCAGCTGCTAGGCCTCTCCTTTGCTAAGAAAGGATTGGGCCACTTGTTACTCTCAGTACCTTTTACATTACTTGCTTTTACTTTCCTGTTGCTTATACCGAGAAAACCCCTAAAAGTTATCTTTCAGTGCTTGCAGTGATTTCTTGCTCAGAATCTCTTATCAATACCTTCTGCTCCTCGTTGGGTTCGACACTCTTACTTATCGAAAACGCTGCAATAGATCCCTTACAGTTGAGGGTCATCAAGTACCGTTTTCTGGCGCCGTTGCCGGGGAGCGTAGCGCTATTGGTAAAGTGAAACTGGTAAGGAAGTTTTTATAATTATGTTTTTGTTTTTGCTGTTGCTGCTCTTTGTCCTTATGGATAACCCTGTTATTGGAGCGTTGCTTGCGGGAAGACGCCCCACACCTGTGGTGGTTGATCCTCCCCCTACTGAAATTGTGCCTTATAAAATACCACCTGGCATTATCGATTATGTTTTGGCTAATCGTTATGCAGGAGACAGAGATCCCGGTGAACACTTGCTATATCTGTCACAACTAAGTTCATTATTTAAGCTTGCAGGTGTATCGAGGGAGTTTGTCATGAGAAAATTGTTTGCCGTATCACTTATAGATAAAGCTTCGGATTGGTATAGGTTTCTCGATAACTCACACTTTCTTGACTGGCACGAGCTTATGTCTCTCTTTTATACTAAGTTTTATCCTCTTCATGAAATTCATCGAGACAGGAACTATATCTATAACTTTAGGTCTCGTGACAGAGAAAGCATTGCTCAAGCTTGGGGGAGATTGAAGTCCCTAATGCTCAAATGCCCTATTCATAAGCTTCCCAAGGAAATTATACTTACAAATTTTTATGCCAGGCTTTCTCGTCAGGATAAGGAGATGCTAGATGCCTCCTCTAGTGGGGTATTTCAGAAGAAGAGTGTTGAAGAAAGGTGGCATCTCATTGAAAGGATCCACAGGAATACCGAAGATTGGGAAATTGATAAAGGTATTGAACCCGCTATAAATTATGAACATGATTATATTGAGAGCTATGTGAAAACTGATTACTTCAATACTTTTTGCTCTAAGATTGGTCTTGATTCCCATCTAGTGATTGATTTGTGTAAGAATTTTGCCTCTCACGTTGATTCTTTTAAAAAGAAGAGAGACTAGCACCATGAACCTTTTAAAGATTCACCTATTGACATTTATGTTGCTGACCCTATTTTGCCTACAGTTATATATGAAAAGCCTCCTTTTCCTGCAAGGATAAAGGAGCACTCTCTTGTGACAGGCATAATAAATAAAAGTGAGAGAAGAGTTGATGAGCCTGAGGACCAGATCAGGGTCGATCCTCAAGTTGCATTGATTAAAGACCTTGCCACTAATGATGTTTTGGATTCCAATATAAATTTTTGTGCTGTTTCCACTAACCTTGTCACAGCCAAGAATAAAGGCCCAATTTCAGGTACTCTAGTAGTATCTGTTAAAATAGGAAATCACAATTATTATGGGCTATGCGATTTGGGATCGAGTGCAAGCGCTATCCCCTATTCACTTTATGAAGAAACCATTGGTGAGATTTCCCCTTGTGAACTTGAATAAGTTGATGTTACCATTCATCTTGCAAACAGAACAACTATCTCTCCTATCGGGATTGTGAGGGTCGTTGAAGTCCTATGTGGAAAGGTAAAATACCCTATCGACTTTCTAGTACTTGGTTTAGAGAGGGACAATTTTTGTCCAATTATTTTTGGTAGACCTTTTCTTAGAACTTGTGGAGCTATAATAGATTGCAAGAAAGGTAAAGTTTCTGTTTAATTCAATGGTGAGCCATATGAATTTATTTTTTCTAAGTTCTCTAAGCAGCCTCGTGGTACTGATTTACCTAGTGATGATAAAATTATTGAAAGTATTGCCTCTTTTTATATTCCCCCTAATGATCCTTTGCAACAATACATGGAGGACCACGAGAATGATTTGCAAATGCAGGAAAGAAATGAACTAGATGAAATATTTTTGAGGCAGCCTGCTATCCTCAAGCACAACCTTCCGGTTGAACCTTTGGGAATTTTATCAAAACCTAAGGAAGACCCGGTGTTCGATCTTAAACCTCTTCCCGATACGCTCAAGTATTCTTATTTAGATGAAAAGAAAGTATATCCTGTTATTATCAATTCTAACCTTTCAGGATATGAAGAAGAGCGATTATTGGAAGTACTTCGTAAACAAAGAGGCGCAATTGGCTATACCCTTGATCACCTTAAGGGGATTAGTCCATCTATCTGTCAACATACTATCAACCTTGAGCCTGATGCTAAACCAGTTGTTGATCATTGTCGGGGAAACTGATCGCCCACGAACACCTATGGGACCGGAGCCCCTTTTCGGTACGGCAAGGGAGCGGAGGGAGCACAAAGAGCAGATCGAGGGGCACACGCGGGCAGTTTACCCAGGTTCGGGTCGCGCAGATGCGTAAAACCCTACTCCTGCCTTGGTTGTATTGAGTTCTAGGCTCGGGAGCAAGAAGATCTACAGTACTAGCTACACCGAGCGTGGGAGTGATCAAGTTTCGGAACCCCCTCTACGTTGTGCATGGGCCTCCTTTTATAGTTCAAAGGGGTCACCGACAGGTGTCAACGTAGATGAGGGTAAAAGCGTAAAATCCGTGGTAGTTGTAACAGTGCATGTACAGTGTACGCACAGTGGTCTATAGCTAACCCAGACGATGGGGGACAAGGGCATTGAATGCCCGTGACCGTCGCCCCAAATAGTGTAAAATGCGTTCGTCCGGGCGTCTCCGTTCGCCACGACGGAGGCCTCGTCATCGTGGCTTGCCACCATGTACCCCCAGGCTACACAGCCATCCGCCACGTGCCCCAGGAAGGGCCCTAGGGTGACACGTGGTCAGGTGAGCTGGAGCGCAGGCACACAGTGAAAGCTTGCCGCGGCAAGCACCTTGCCGCGGTCGCTACCTTGCCGGGCCCGGCAGCTTGTCGCTCTCCGGGTCTTGCCGGGGCGCGCGATGCGCTACGGCATGTCTTTTGAAATGCCGTTCTTTGGCCTTCCTGGCAAGCTCCCCTTGCCAGGGTCTTGTGCAGAAGGAATGATCTTGAGCCTGGAGCGGCCTTCCCGGCAAGCTCCTCTTGCCCGGGTCTTGTTTCTTAACTTGAATACTTTGTTCTTGAATGGCTTCAAGGGAACTAGAGTGGGCTTTGGCGGGCGCGTGGTGAGCCTGACCACGGGACGCTGCTTGCCCGTGCAGAAGTCGGGATACTAAGGTACCCCTACTTTAGTACACCGACAGGAGCCCCCGGGCCTGGGCCACACACGGTGCCGAGCGCTGTTGGGCCAGGCTCAAAACAGTGCACGGGCACACACGGCCCACGGCGCGCCATTTCCCACTCCGCATCAACCGCATCCCTCCCTAACGGCACGCGTCGATTGCGGCGTCGTGGGAGAGATCGTGGCCTGTTTCTTTAATGGAAAATGCGGAACGTCCCCCACTTCCCCCTTAAAAGCAGAGGAAGCAGGGGCAGTTTCCCCCCATTGCTTCATTGCGTCTTCAATCTCAGAAACTCCCGCCGCTCTCCGCCTCCCCAAAGGTCGACAGAGAGCCGAGCTCCACCTCTCTTCCACCGCCGCCAGTCTCCCCGGCGCTGCCGACCCCTCTCGCCGTCCCCGCCATGGCCCCGAAGAGCAGCAAGACGAAGAGCGAGAAGTCCGACAAGGCGGCGAAGCTGGCCGCAATGCGGAAGAGGATGGTGGTCTTCCCGCCGAGGCTCGGCGCGAGGGAGCTGAGGGACAAGTACTACTTGTTCTGGGTGAGGGAGACGAAGGCTCACCCGCGCACCGGGGTCCTCCCCGCCGAAGCCTGCGACATGTACCCGGGAGGTTACCATTACTTCGCTCTGTTCTTCCACTGTGGTCTTTGTCCTCCATACTCTGAGTTTTTCTGCGACGTGATGAACACGTATGGATTCCACCTCCTCGATTTCACCCCGAATGATGTCCTCACTATGGCCGTTTTCGCACATCTGTGCGAAAACTTTGTCGGGGTCCACCCCAGCGTAGCTCTCTTCCGCCACTTTTTCACACCTAGAGTAGAGTCTGGATCTCCACTCTCCGGTGGCATCTCCTGGATCTTCAGGCTTAACAAGAAAGAGGCGTACTTGATTGGAGAGCTCCGCGACAAGTGGGAGGAGTGGAGAGCTGATTGGTGCTGGGTTATGGAAGAGGAACCCCAGCAGTTTACCTCTCCTCGCCGGGCCGCAATAGTGCGCGGCAAGGGTTGGAGCGATCTGGCCCCGGAGGATGAGAAGCTGGAGATAGCCCTCACTAGGATCCTTCGCCTCCGGAACGCCAACCTTACTGTAGGTGAGGTCGGGGCGGATTTCCTTCGCCGCCGCATTGCCCCCTTGCAAGACAGGAAGAGGCCCGCTTGGGAATTTGGCAACGCGGTAGACTGCATGAGGCTGCGCCCCGGCCTGAACTACAACTTCACCGTCTTGGAACTCAAGGGGATGATCCGCTCGATGTTCAAGCATGACCCCAAGCATACGGAGTGGTTTACCCCGTCGCGGGGAGTAGTTCCCTTATGCAACAACTCTTCACTCAGCGCCATCCATGCGGTAATGCCTCTGTGCGATTCCCATGGAGTCGATCCCACTTGGCTGGCGCCTTCAGAAGAGACTGTGCAAACTTTCTTTGATAACCTGGTTGAACGGCCGCGCAATCCCGACGAGAAGAAGGATCTCACCCGCGCGACCACCGACCGGGATGTGGCGTATATTGCTAGCAGAATGGAGGAGGCCGCCGCAGCTGAGGCCGCGGGTGAGTTTGGTTACTCTGTGGAGGAGGCAGAATCAGCGGATGCAGTGAGCAGGGCCGAGGAGGAAGAGATCCTCATGCTGTTGAAGCCCGCCGGGAAGCCTGCCGGGGAGCCTGTCGGGAAGAGCGAGGCTGTTGGGCAGGGGACCGAGTCCAGTGAGCCCGCCGAGGAGGACGCCGAATCGGGCGATTCCGACGAAGACTCGGGCGGGTCACTGAACCTCGACGACATTTCTTCATCCTCGGAGAATTGTCCGCCACCGCCAAGTCCTCCGCCACAGCCGAAGAAGCGCCTCCGCAAGACCACCGAGACGGTGAAGCAGCCGGCGCCCCGACAGAAGCCGAAGCGTCGCGCGACGCGTGTCACCACGACGAGCAAGGTCGTCAAGGAGGCGCCTCGCGCCTCAGCGGCAAGCGGAGGGGGGTCTTCCCGAACCGGTTCACGTGTTCCTTCTGCCCCTCGGTCCTCGGCGACGACCGGAGCGGGGTCTTCGGAACCCATGGCTCCGGAGCCCGCCAAGCGCCCGAGGGAGCCTTCTCCTCCAGCTCCTCGCGCTGGGACACACGAGGCAGACTTCGACTTCTCCGCCCTTAGTTCCGACGAGGAGGAGGAAGAGTAAGCATTTGCAACTTTTATTTCCTTTAATTCTTGTTGCTCTTGTCTTGAATCCTCTTTGCCTAACTCTGATCTTGTTTGGCTTCCAGGACCCTGACACAGAGGATGGCGAAGAGGGCCAAGATCCCTGTGGTTGACCTTGAGGACGACGAGCCCGTCACCGCGGCAGGGGATGCGCCCGCGACAGGCTTGCCGGACCAGCCGGCTGCCCCGCAGGGCAGCCCCCAGCGCAGCCCCCAGCGTAAGTTCCTTGTTCACTTTTCTGTCTTATCCTCATTGATGTCTTGTTTGCTTGTTGACTTGTGCAGAAGTGGAGCCGCAGCCGCTGGAGCGTCAAGAGACTGCTCCCGACGAGCCGCTTGTCCCACCTTCCCCGCCAAGGAGGAGCTCCCCGGCGAGGGAGAGCGCTCCGCCAAGGACGGGTACTCCGCCAAGGGCGAGTACCCCGCCAAGGGCGAGCACTCCGACAAGGGTGGGCACCCCGCTAAGGGAAGGCGCCAGCGGCCCTCCGCCGGCGGGGGTCACTGCTACGCCGCCAAGGGAGAACTCCCCGGCGAGGGACCCCGTTACTGAAGAGCCCCGCGCAGGTAACCCTTGTACTCTTCTTTTCTTGAGTTCTTCTTTTTGGATATTTGCTTGACGATTCTTCCTTTCTTTTTCTTCTGTCAGATCCTCCCGCCCCGGAGCCGATGAAGACAGAGGCCATCGCCGAGGAGGACGTGTGCGGTGATGCTGGCGACTCCACCACCGCTGAAGGGACGGCCGGCGCTGACGAGCCAGCCGCCGACGAGCCCCCCGCGGACACTGACGCGGCAGCTGGGGAGGGGACCGGCGACCGCACTGACGGCCCTGAGGCCGCAGGAGCGCCGGACGCTGCACCGGCCGCCGACTCCTCCGCTGTCGCGACTGGGCCGGGCATTTATCTGGAGGCCGCCAACGGGGTTTTCATCCAAGTCCCGTGGGCGTCCTCATCAAGGGCACCCGCGGAGGGGGAGAGCTTTGACGGAGAAGTCCTCGCCTCCGCCGGGCTAAAGCTTGTCGACGCGCCCGGCAGCAGCAGCGAGTCCGAAGAGGAGCAGCTCCTACGCCGGCTTCTGGCCTTGTACCGGGCCAGGCAGGCCAAGCTGGAGTCCCGACAGCCTCTAGCTGCTAAGGCCGGTGTCGACTTGGAGAAGCGTGCCACGGAGCTCCGCGCCGCCAACCAAGCGGCCCTCCGAAACTTGGCGGAGGAGCGCGAGGAGCTCGCCGGGGCGCACCAGGCGTTCATCCTCGAGAAGGCCGAGGTTGAGGAGCAGGAGCGACTAGCCGCCGAGGATCTATCTCGGCGGGAAGGAGAGCTGAACCAACGGAAGGTCCACCTTGATAGCCACGAGGACGACCTTGCCGCGCGCAAGCAGTCCATTGGCGGGGCTCTGCAGGAGGCGAGGGATGCCACTGCTGCCGCAGAGACCGCCAAGAGGGACCTGGAGGCGAGGGTGGCGCAGTTGGAGCTCAATCTGAAGACGAGCGAGGAGAAGGTTGCCGCGCTCAAACTTGAAAGGGAGAAGGACGCCCACAGCCACTCGGAGCTGCAGGTCCGCCTCTCTGAGAAGGGCAAGGAGCTCAACGACGCCAAGGACTCCATCGCAGACTTGGACCTAAAACTGTCCACCCTCACCGAGTCGCTTGACGGGGCCCAGATCAGGGAGACAAAGTTGAAGGAGGATCTCCGGGCTGAAAGGGCACTGCTGGATAGTGCTGCCCTTACGCAAAACAACTTCCAGCGGACGGTGGAGCAGTGGACCGAGGAACTCGTCGCCTCCGCCGTCAACATTGACAAGGAGATGGTGGCGCTGGGGACGGAGCACCTCGCGTACTCCCCCGACGAGAACCTCCCCCACAGTGCCAAGCTGAGCTTGTTATTCAAAGGGGTGGCGCCGGCCCTCGCGCAGCTACGGGAAAGGCTCCCTGTACAGCTGGCGAACGAGGCGCGCAGGCTCTGCACAGGCACTGTGGAGCGAGTGTTGGCGAAGATCGTCTACCGCAACCCTGGGATCAACCTCGACAACGTCCTCCGGACCCTGCCGCCCGAAGCTGACCAGGAAGCGTTGAAGGCTCGCGTCGCCCACATCATGGCCAAAGTGGGCAAGATCAAGAGGGTTGACGGTGACCGCGTAGACTAGGTTGCTTTCTTTCTGCTTTCCTTGTCGCTGCCAATTAAGTCATGGACAGTAGTTTGTTATAACAGCGGCAAGTCTTTTTGTAATATAACTTCATTTCGGATAGTCAATGTAGTGTTATCTCCCTTTCTTGGTTCCTTCACTTTGTATGCTTGTCACCCTACGCTTCTAGGGAGCTTGCCGGCAAAGGGACCCTTGCCGCGAGCGCTGAGTGCGGGACTTCAGCGGCCTGCTGACAATGCCCTTGCCAGCAAGAAACCTTGCCGTAGCTAGTCGCAGCACACTTAGGTTGTTGAGCAAACTCGAAAACGAAATAAGGGCGCGACACTTGTCGCAGCTCACTTAAGCCGTTGAGCGTGCTCGAAACAAAGTAAGGGCGCGGCTAGCCACGGGTAGGTTCCTCCGCGGACAGGTTTTCCATACAAAGTGTGGTCGTTCAAGGAAGATAACTAAGAATTTTAAAATTTTGAATGCTCTAACTTTGGCAACTTAGCTTTTGTGTTCTGTTTGCTTCCCGGCAAGGCTTTCCTTCCTTGAACAGCACTTGGTCCATACCAGTGTCTCCTTCCCCCCCGGCAAACTTGTGCGCGAGGAACACTTCTTCTGCTTGAGAGAAAGAGGAAGAGGGGAGGAAACATAGATATGGAGCCTTGCGGCTTGTTATTGCTTACCGGGATCGTGTGCTGCACAAAGTGTCAGATAATACATGCAATGAAAACAAGAATGCATGAAACGACAAGCCGTGCGAAGCACAAAAGTTTTACTGATGCACGGGGTCTGCGCCCGGCTTTGTACAATGGTTTACATGCAACAGCGGCAAGACTTGTACAAAAGGTGGTTGCCGGAGCGGATCACGGCAACCGCGCCTCATGGGTGAAACTTGCGAAGATGATCAATGTTCCAGGAGTTGCTCACCGGTAAGCCTTCTTCGGTCTCAAGGCGGACAGCGCCGGGCCTTGTGACTTGTCTCACCCGATAAGGGCCTTCCCACTTCGGCGTCAACTTGTTGGAGTTCTTGGCGGACTGAACGCGCCGAAGAACAAGGTCGCCTTCCTCGAGACTCCTGGCCTTGACTTTGCGGCTATGATAGCGACGCAAAGCTTGCTGGTATCGAGCAGCTCGTACAGCAGCCTGGAGACGGTCCTCCTCGAGGAGCAATGCATCATCTTGCCGCAGCTGCTCCTGCTCAAGCTCATCGTAAGCGAGCACTCGAGGAGACCCGTATACGAGTTCCGTGGGGAGAACTGCCTCTGCTCCATAGACAAGAGCAAAGGGTGTCTGTCCGGTGCCTCGATTTGGTGTCGTCCTGATTGACCAAAGAGCCGCCGGTAACTCCTCGATCCAGTTTCTTCCGCACTTGTGCAGCCTGTCGAAGGTCCTTGTCTTGAGTCCGCGCAGCACTTCAGCATTTGCCCTCTCCGCTTGACCATTGCTCCTCGGGTGAGCAACAGAAGCGAAGCAGACCTTGGGGCCAAGGTCTTGGACGTATTGCATGAAGGTGCGACTTGTGAACTGTGTGCCGTTGTCGGTGATGATCCTGTTAGGGATTCCAAAACGGCAAACGATCGATCTGAAGAACCTGACTGCTGACTGCGCAGTCACCTTTCTCGCTGGTTCCACTTCCGGCCACTTTATGAACTTGTCGATAGCAACGTACAAGTATTCAAAGCCCCCGACAGCATGGGGAAAGGGGCTGAGGATGTCGAGCCCCCAGACCGAAAAGGGCCAGGACAAAGGGATCGTCTGGAGAGCTTGAGCCGGCTGGTGTATTTGCTTGGCATGGAACTGGCACGCTTCACAATTGGTTACTTGTGCAGTTGCATCTTGGAGGGCTTCTGGCCAAAAGAAACCTTGCCGGAACGCCTTCCCGGCAAGTGCTCTTGCGCCAATGTGGTGTCCACATATGCCTCCGTGGATCTCTGCCAACAGTTTCTGTCCATCTTCTCGGGAAATGCATTTCAATCTGACACCATTGAGTCTTCTTCTGTACAGTCATTGCCGACGAACTGGGACATACTTGACTACCTAGTTATTCTCTCTATATCTTCTGGTTCTTCGGGAAGTTCTCCAGTTTGAAGAAAACAGACGATTTGCTATGCCCATGCTGGGGCCTGAGGCTCAACAACAAGGACTAAAGGCATCAGTGCTGCTGCGGGAACGTCAGCTTCTACGGAAAGAACCTTTGTACAAAGCCGGGCGCAGACCCCGTGCATCAGTAAAGCTTTTGTGCTTCGCACGGCTTGTCGTTTCATGCATTCTTGTTTTCATTGCATGTATTATCTGACACTTTGTGCAGCACACGATCCCGGTAAGCAATAACAAGCCGCAAGGCTCCATATCTATGTTTCCTCCCCTCTTCCTTTTTCTCTCAAGCAGAAGAAGTGTTCCTCGCAGACAAGTTTGCCGGGGGGGGAGGAGACAGTGGTATGGACGAAGTGCTGTTCAGAGAAGGAAAGCCTTGCCGGGAAGCAAACAGAACACAAAAGCTAAGTTGCCATAGTTTGAGCATTCAAAATTTTAAATTCTTAGTTATCTTCCTTGAACGACCACACTTTGTATGGAAAACCTGTGCGCGGAGGAACCCACCCGTGGCTGGCCGCGCCCTTACTTTGTTTCGAGCACGCTCAACGGCTTAAGTGAGCTGCGACAAGTGTCGCGCCCTTATTTCGTTTTCGAGTTCGCTCAACAACCTAAGTGTGTTGCGACTAGCTGCGGCAAGGTTTCTTGCCGGCGAGGGCATTGCCAGCAGGCCGCTGAAGTCCCGCACTTAGCGCTCGCGGCAAGGGTCCCTTTGCCGGCAAGCTCCCTAG
This sequence comes from Secale cereale, assembly GCA_902687465.1. Taxonomy (NCBI): domain Eukaryota; kingdom Viridiplantae; phylum Streptophyta; class Magnoliopsida; order Poales; family Poaceae; genus Secale; species Secale cereale. Next base: position 144,412,022 of record LR738713.1, on the reverse strand, counting down.
AAGCGTAGGGTGAGAAGCATACAAAGTAAAGGGATCGAGCAAGGGAGATAACACTGCATTGACTATCCAAAATTAAGTTATATTACAAGATAACTTGCCACTGTTCTAACAAACTACTATCCATGACTTAATCGACGGTGGCAAGGGAAGCAGAGAGAAGGAAGCCTAGTCTACGCGGTCGCCATCAACCCTCTTGATCTTGCCCACTTTGGCCACGATGTGGGCGACGCGAGCCTTCAACGCTTCCTGGTCAGCTTCGGGCGGCAGGGTCTGGAGGACGTTGTCGAGGTTGATCCCAGGGTTGCGTTAGACGATCTTCGCCAACACTCGCTCCACAGTGCCTGTGCAGAGCCTGCGCGCCTCGTTAACCAGCTGTACAGGGAGCCTTTCCCGTAGCTGCGCGAGGGCCGGCGCCACCCCTCTGAAGAACAAGCTCAGCTTGACGCTGTGGGGGAGGTTCTCGTCGGGGGAGTACGCGAGGTGCTCCGTCCCCAGCGCCACCATCTCCTTGTCAATGTTGACGGCGGAGGCGACGAGTTCCTCGGTCCACTGCTCCACCGTCCGTTGGAAGTTGTTTTGCGTAAGGGCGGCACTGTCCAGCAGTGCCCTTTCAGCCCGGAGATCCTCCTTCAACTTTGTCTCCCTGATCCGGGCCCCGTCAAGCGACTCGGTGAGGGTGGACAGTTTTAGCTCCAAGTCTGCGATGGAGTCCTTGGTGTCGTTGAGCTCGATGTCGGGGAAACTGACCACCCACGAACACCTATGGGACCGGAGCCCCTTTTCAGTACGACAAGGGAGCGGAGGGAGCACAAAGAGCAGATCGAGGGGCACACGCGGGCAGTTTACCCAGGTTCGGGCCGCACGGATGCGTAAAACCCTACTCCTGCTTTGGTTGTATTGAGTTCTAGGCTCGGGAGCAAGAAGATCTACAGTACTAGCTACACCAAGCGTGGGAGTGATCAAGTTTCGGAACCCCCTCTACGTTGTGCATGGGCCTCCTTTTATAGTTCAAAGGGGTCACCGACATGTGTCAACGTAGATGAGGGTAAAAGCGTAAAATCGGTGGTAGTTGTAACAATGCATGTACAGTGTATGCACAGTGGTCTATACCTAACCCAGACGGTGGGGGACAAGGGCATTGAATGCCCGTCACCGTCGCCCCAAACAGTGTAAAAAGCTTCCGTCCGGGCGTCTCCGTTCGCCACGACGGAGGCCTCGTCATCGTGGCTTGCCACCGTGTACCCCCAGGCTGCACAGCCATCCGCCACGTGCCCCAGGAAGGGCCCCAGGGCGACTCGTGGTCAGGTGAGCTGGAGCGCAGGCACACAGTGAAAGCTTGCCGCGGCAAGCACCTTGCCGCGGTCGCTACCTTGCCGGGCCCGGAAGCTTGTCGCTCTCCGGGTCATGCCGGGGGCGCGCGATGCGCTATAGCATGTCTTCTGAAATGCCGTTCTTTGGCCTTCCTGGCAAGCTCCCCTTGCCAGGGTCTTGTGCAGAAGGGATGATCTTGAGCCTGGAGCGGCCTTCCCGGCAAGCTCCTCTTGCCGGGGTCTTGTTTCTTAACTTGAATACTTTGTTCTTGAATGGCTTCAAGGGAACTAGAGTGGGCTTTGGCGGGCGCGTGGTGAGCCTGACCACGGGACGCTGCTACTGCCCGTGCACAAGTCGGGATACTAAGGTACCCCTACTTTAGTACACCGACAATCATCAACGACGGTTGAACCCGAAGATGATGGATGTTATGAGAACTGAGATTCTCAAGCTTCTGGCCGCAGGTATTATCTCCCCTATAGCTGATAGTAAGTGGGTAAGTCCGGTACATTGTGTTCCTAAGAAAGGAGGTACAACTGTGGTTCCTAATGATAAAAATGAATTAATACCTCAGAGAATTATTATTGGATATAGAATGTGTATTGATTACAGGAAGTTGAACAAGGCAACCAGGAAGGATCACTACCCGTTGCCGTTCATCGACCAAATGCTTGAAAGGTTATCCAAAAATACCCACTTTTGTTATCTCGATGGTTATTCTGGCTTCTCTCAAATTCATGTTAACACTGCCGATCAAGAGAAGACCACTTTTACTTGTCCCTTTGGTAGTTATGCTTACAGGCGTATTCCTTTTGGTTTATGTAATGCCCCTGCTACTTTTCAAAGGTGTATGTCTGCTATCTTTCATGGTTTCTGCGGGTATATTATGGAAGTCTTCATGGACGATTTCTCCGTCTATGGAACTTCTTTTGACCATTGTCTTCACAATCTTAATAAAGTTTTGCAGAGATGCGAGGAGACAAATTTGGTACTCAACTGGGAAAAGTGCCACTTCATGGTTAATGAAGGAATTGTTCTTGGTCACAAGATTTCCGAAAGGGGAATTGAAGTGGACAAGGCTAAGATCGAAGCTATTGAAAGGATGCCCTACCCAAGGGACATCAAAGGTATTCGCAGTTTTCTCGGTCATGCAGGTTTTTATAGGAGATTTATTAAAGACTTTTCTAAAACCTCAAGACCCCTCACTAATCTTCTCCAGAAGGACGTTCCTTTTGTATTTGATGAAAATTGTAAGGAAGCTTTTGAAGTCCTTAAGAAAGCTTTAATAACCGCTCCTATAGTACAACCACCTGACTGGAATTTACCTTTTTAGATTATGTGTGATGCAAGTGATTTTGCTGTTGGAGTTGTTTTAGGACAAAGAGTTGATAAGAAATTGAATGTTATACATTATGCTAGCAAAACTCTTGATAGTGCTCAAAGGAATTATGCTACTACTGAGAAAGAATTCTTAGCTGTAGTATTTGCTTGTGATAAGTTTAGGCAGTATATTGTTGATTCCAAAGTTATTATTCATACTGATCATGTTGCCATTAAGTATCTTATGACAAAGAAGGATGCCAAGCCAAGGCTTATCAGGTGGGTACTCCTCCTTCAAGAATTTGATTTGCAGATTGTTGATAGGAAAGGAGAAGACAATCCGGTGGCGGACAATCTTTCAAGGATGGAAGATATACCGCATGATCCCATCCCAGTCAACGATAGTTTTCCAGACGAGCAACTTGCCGTTGTAAAAGTACAATCTCTTTCCGATCCTTGGTATGCAGATTATGCTAATTTTATCGTTGCAAAGTATTTGCCTCCAGGTTTAACAGTTCAGCAAAGGAAGAAGTTCTTTCATGATTTGAGGCACTACTTCTGGGATGACCCACATCTTTTCAAAGAAGGTCCCGACGGGATCGTGAGGAGATGCATTCCGGAACATGAGCAGAAGGATATTCTCATACGGTGTCATGATAGTCCCTATGGAGGACATCATGCCGGTGAGAGGACTGCACATAAGGTTCTTCAATCAGGTTTTTATTGGCCTACTCTCTTTAAGGATGCTAGAAATTATATTTTAGCCTGTGATAAATGTCAGAGAGTTGGTAACATTAGTAGAAGGAATGAGATGCCTATGAATTACTCACTAGTGATTGAACCTTTTGATTGTTGGGGTTTTGATTGTATGGGTCCTTTTCCTTCTTCGCACAAGTACACTCACATTTTAGTAGCTGTTGATTATGTGACCAAGTGAGTTGAAGCAATCCCCACTGAAAGTGCTGATCACAAGACATCTTTGAAAATGCTTAAAGATGTAATTTTTCCTAGGTTTGGTGTACCAAGGAATCTCATGACTGATGGGGGATCACACTTCACGCACGGAGCTTTTAGAAAAGCTTTGGCTAAATACGATGTTAATCATAGAATTGCTTCACCATATCATCCTCAAACTAGTGGGCAAGTTGAGCTCACCAATAGAGAGATTAAGTTGATCTTGCAGAAGACAGTAAACAAAAATAGAAAGGACTGGTCAAATAATTTAGGAGATGCTTTGTGGGCATATAGAACTGCTTACAAAAACCCCATGGGCATGTCCCCCTATAAGATGGTGTATGGCAAGGCTTGCCATTTGCCATTAGAGTTAGAGCACAAAGCTTTCTGGGTTGTTAGAGAGCTTAACGCTGACCCAAAATTAGCTGGTGAGAAGCGTCTCATGAACTTGACTTCTCTAGATGAATGGAGAAGTGAAGCTTACGAGAGCGCTAAAATGTTCAAGGAAAAGGTAAAAAAAGTGGCATGATAGGAAGATTCTGAAACGTGGATTTAATGTTGGTGATAAAGTTTTGTTGTTTAGATCTCGTGTCAGGTTTTCTCCAGGTAAACTACTTTCCAGGTGGGAAGGACCATTTCATATTGAAGAAGTTTATCGGTCTGGTGCAATTAAGATTAATAATTTTGAAGGCACCAAACCTCAAGTTGTGAATGGGCAAAGACTTAAACATTACATAGCAGGAGACCCTGTCAATGTTGATGTGAATATAATATACACAACAACCCACGAAGAACATGTTGCAGCCCTGTTTCAGACACCAGCAGAAGCAGAATAAAGAAAAGGTAAGTAGTACGGTAAGGAAACATCGCGAACCGCCATAAAAGTTCCGTATTACGAGTTTCTGCAAAATTAGTAAAATTCCGAGCCTAAGTGGAGCCGGAGACGACCTCCAGGGAGTCCAGGCGCCCCCCTGGCGCCCCCCCCCCCTAGGCCGCGCCGGGAGGCCGCCTGGACACCCGGGAGTCCGTCTCCGACCCCGCTTTGGTCCGTTACCTTCCTTTCTGTGCATAAATTTTCCTATATAATTGCTCGGACTGTTCCAGCAACGTATCTTGCGATTTCGCGTGTTTTCTCTTCGATCTGTTTCTGCCAGGGAATCTTTCAGCTGAATTTAGCTGCCATGGCTTCTCCAAGTTCCCCCAAGGACAAGTTCGTCGTCAACATCATCAACCCTTACCTCGCTGAGGTGAAGAAGCACCCTCAGGTTGTTCGGATGGAGGACGGTGTCCTTCATCAAGAATATCTGAAGGGACCTATTAAGGAGGGGAGCATCCAGGCCAGGCTGGAAGAAGTGGAGCAAGAAGTCTTCGAGTACAAGAAGATGATCGAGCGTGGTGTTTAAGCTAACTTTAACATCACCAACGAGCTGAAGAACTCCTTCCTGAAGGAGATGAAGGAGATGTGGAAAAACATCACCGTGTCTGAAGAAAGGATTATAGAGCTCCAAGGGCAGATTAATGATCTACATAACCAGAACTGTGAGTATGAACTAAGGTTTATGCGCATGGGTTTGGGTGCTGAATGCAGGATTCAGGAGACGAGCTTCTCATATGAGACTGGAGAACCCCTTCCATGGAAGCGTTTCGCCAAGGACTACTTGATCAACGCCAACAAGGATGATGAGTGAAATCTCCTTGGGTAACGTCATTCCCTTGGCTTGTTCCAAGATTGGGGGAGTGCCCGGTATCTTTATCTTTACCTTTTGTCTTTTAGAGTCAAGTAGAGTCGTATCATGTCTAGGGAGGTTATTATATGAGATAGGTGTGTGCATTGAGGTCTATCACTCCTTCGGTGAAGAATTGTATCCGTGAGTGTGGAGTCGTCCATGATGGAATATTAATGAGAAGTTTATTGGTTCCTTTTGCTGCACTCGGTATTCTCTTCACGCAATCGACCTTATATGATGATTCTTATGGGGAGTATTGACCTTATGTCAGGTATGGCTGTGAAAACTTTATTTAATCTTGGCAAACATAGCTTTGGTCGTAACAACAAGCATGATTTTCTTAAAGTATCAACATAGCCAAAACCTTTATGTTATTATGTTTGAAGTGTTATGCTGACAAGGAAGACAACTTGATGTGTTATGCTTATTCCAATGTTCATGCTTTATATTGCTCTGCATCTTAGTCATCATCAATTGTCTGTTCTTTCAAAACTTTTGCTAGCCTAACTCTGTACTAAGCAGAATTCTGCTTGTGCATCCATACCCTTAAGCCAATACCTTCCATATGAGTCCACCATACCTTCCTACTCGTGGTATTCCACTACCACCTCCTAAAGTACATAATTTATGTGTTATCCTCAAATGTTCAATATCTTTTATTTTGTGCCTCTGTTTTAGCTCATGAGGAAGTAATAGCTAATCCATGATCTTTTTGAGTTGGACAAGCTTCACCCCGGGATTGCATGTATAATGTGCAAGCCCATAATACGAGAAGGAACTGGCAAAGAGTGCGCCCATCTCGAAAATAATATAACAAACAAACCCTCCTTCACGCTTTGTTCATGAGAAATTAGAAAACTTTGGCAGTGATTAACAAAGGAGAATAAGAGGATGTGATCGTCCTCGTGCGGGAGCCGTTCCTCGAAACTTGTCCAGCTCAAGAAGTAGTTGAGTTATCTATTAGCATTCGTTGACAAATCATGCACCTCTCAAAACTTGTTTTCATTCTGTTTGATTTAAGGATAGCACATGAGTTTTCCCTACTACCCTAGAGCTGGGCACATCTTTTAATTTTAAGTTGAGTCAGTTATTCCTACTCCTCTATATTCTTAAAGAGAACAGACATTTGATGTTGATAAGGATTCATTCATATAAAGCTGCATTAAGATTTGTCATATCATATCCTTGTTGACATTATCATTCGATAAGTAAGTTGTTTGTCATGCCCAGCTAAGGCAAATATCTTCCTTTGTGTTAACACTTTCACTTCTTGCCTATTAACATGTTATTTCAAAAAGCTTCAATTGAACTCATCAAAATATAAGAGCAAAAGTTAAATCTATTTGTTGTTCTTTGACCAAAGGACATGTTTGTCATGATATAATGAGTTTCCTTAGCCCTACTTTCGAATATAAGTGTTATCACTCTTTTATAAGGGCTTTATGAATTGAAGATTGCTATTGAGGATATTTGAGTTGGTTAAGAAACTATGATGCTTCTTGTCCGTATTCTATTTATCGACACTTCACTCTCTAAACTTGTGGACAAGTTTACCGAGTTCATATTCGCTTGGGGACAAGCGAGGTCTAAGCTTGGGGGTGTTGATACGTCCAAAATGCATAACTATTTTGTATCATAATTTATCCTTATACATTGATATATTTCACGTTACGGTGATGTTCTTATGTTGTTTTGGTCTATTTTACACAGTTTGCAAACTTTCCGATGCCGAAGCAGCAGACGCAGGATTCAGCAGTAAAAAGTGAAAGCTAAGTTGCTGAAGAAGAATACCTCCAAATTACCTGAAAATTGACGGGAGATATTTTTCAGACGGATCACAAAGGCACGCAAAAGGGCAACCAGAGGGGGGCCACAGGGTGCCCAGGCGCCCTGGGGGCACGTCCCCCCTGGCCGCGCCGGGGGGGCGCCTGGAGCCCCTGGCCCACCTCTGGCCACCCCCTTTTGCATATATGCTCTCCGTTATCCAAAAACCCTAGAGACGGGAATTTTTACGGAGTTCCGCCGCTGCTCCGTGGCGGAAACCTACAGAGAAGAAAAAGCCATCTCCGGCGGGCAGATTCCGCCGAGGAGATCACCTCCCGAAAGGGGAGATCGTCGCCATCGTCATCACTATCGTCACGGGCATCATCGAGATCATCATCAACATCATCCCCAACACCAGCACCATCTCCATCTTCATCCAAATCTCATCTTACAATCGCAACTTGTGTTGTAACTCGTACTACCTATCCTCTCTACTCCATCGGTGTTGATTACTACTTTGTGGTGAATGCTATTGAGTTTTTTTGGAGAAATATTATTATGTCCAGATTGTTTATCACCTATTTATCCCCACTGATCATGATCTCCTTTATGTCTCGTGAGTAGTTACCTTAGTTCTTGAGGACATGGGGAAAGTCTTGTTGTTAGTAGTCATATGCTGTTGAAGTAATATGTGTTGTTTGATACTTAAGTTGCGTTGTCATTCTACTAGTGGTGTTGTGTGAGTCGAACACTCAACACTTCGCCTTATTAAGGACCTAGGAGAATACATTGTGTATAAAGAATGCTTATGGTGGGTTGCCGGAGTGACAGAAACCTGAACCCCAGTTCGCACGCTTTTGCATAAGGGAATAATGGATCCTCGATCATATTGCTATGGTTAGGCTTTTGCCTTAAATTCTATCTTGTATTTGCGGATGCTTGCAAGGTGTTTAATCATAAGAGTGCACTCATCTTAGTCTAGAGAGTGTACTAGCATAGATCCACCCACTCAACACTTATCAACACATAACATAGTATCGATACGGAATATGGTGAAAGCACATGACTACCTCTCCCGTGTGTCCTCAGGAACGCTTTAGTCTTTATAAGTTCAGCTGCTAGGCCTCTCCTTTTCTAAGAAAGGATTGGGCCACTTATTACTCTCAGTACCTTTTACATTACTTGCTTTTACTTTCCTGTTGCTTATACCGAGAAAACCCCTAAAAGTTATCTTTCAGTGCTTGCAGTGATTTCTTGCTGAGAATCGCTTATCAATACCTTCTGCTCCTCGTTGGGTTCGACACTCTTACTTATCGAAAACGCTGCAATAGATCCCTTACGGTTGAGGGTCATCAGGAATACAGTAGGTTTAACACCAATATAAACAAAGAATGAATTCATTGCAGTACTTTTGAGTAGTGGTTTGCTTTCTTATACTAACGGAGCTCACGAGATTTTTGTCTAAGTTTTGTGTCGTGAAGTTTTCAAGTTTTGAGTATTGCTTCGATGGACTATGGAACAAAGAGTAGCAAGGGCATAAGCTTGGGGATGACCAAGGCACGCAAAGTAATATTCAAGGACAACCAAAGGCCTAAGCTTGGGGATGCCCCGGGAAGGCATCCCCTCTTTCGTCTTCATCCATCGGTAACTATACTCGGAGCTATATTTTTATTCACCACATGATATGTGTTTTGCTTGGAGCGTCTTGTATAATTTGAGTCTTTGCTTGTTAGTTTGCCACAATTATCCTTGCTGGACACACCTATTTTAGAGAGTTAAATATGGCCTAGGAATTGTTAGAACACTCTATGTGCTTCACTTATATCTTTTGAGTAGAATAGTTTGTGCTCTAGTGCTTCACTTATATCTTTTAGAGCACGGTGGTGATAATACTTTGAAGAAATTGTTGAACTCTCATGCTTCACTTATATCCATTTGAGAGTCTATTAAAACAACATGGTAATGTGCTTAGACTATAAAACTAGTCTTCACATGATAGACATCCAATATCAATGTAGTAAAAACTTTCACACTAAGTGCATTGAATATGAAGAGAAGTCGGATGCTTGATAATTGTTTTGAGATATGAGGATAGTGTTATTAGAGTCATGCTAGTGGAGTCATTATGAAATTGAGAAATACTTGTGTTAAAGTTAGTGATTCCCGTAGCATGCACATATGGTGAACCGCTATGTGACAAAGTTAGAGCATGAGGTATTTGTAAAGTGTCAACCTTTGTGTGGAGGTCGGGGGCGCGCGATGGTTAACTCCTACGAACCTCCCCCCTAGGAGCATGCGTTGATTGCTTTGTTTTGATGACTCACAATTTTTTGCAATAAGTATATGAGTTCTAATGACTAATGTTGAGTCCATGGATTATACGCACTCTCACCCTTCCACCATTGCTAGCCTCTCTTGTACCGCGCAACTTTCACTGGTACCATACACCCACTATATATCCTTCCTCAAAACAGCCACCATATATATTCCTCAAAACATCCACCATACCTACCTATCATGGCATTTCCATAGCCATTCTGAGATATATTGCCATGCAACTTTCCACCGTTCCGTTCATATGACACGCATCATATTATCATATTGCCATGCATGATCATATAGTTGACATCGTATTTGTGGCAAAGCCACCATGCATAATCTTTCATACATGTCACTCTTGATTCATTGCACATCCCGGTACACCGCTGGAGGCATTCATATAGAATCATACTTGTTCTAGTATCGAGTTGTAATATTGAGTTGTAAAGCAATAAAAGTGTGATGATCATCATTTTTAGAGTATTGTCCCATGTGAGGAAAGGCCAATAAAAAAAAGATGGCCCAAAAAAAATAGAGAGGGGCTAAATAAAATGAAGAAGAAGAGAAATCCCCCCCAAAAAAATGAGAGAAAAGAGAGAAGGGACAATTGCTACTATCTTTTTCCATACTTGTGCTTCAAATTATCACCATGTTCTTCATGATAGAGAGTCTCATGTTTAGTCACTTTCATATACTAGTGGGAATTTTCATTATAGAACTTGGCTTGTATATCCCAACGATGGGCTTCCTCAAATGCCCTAGGTCTTCATGAGCAAGCAAGTTGGATGCACACCCACTAGTTTCTTTTGCTGAGCTTTCATACATTTTTAGCTCTAGTGCATCCGTTGCATGGCAATCCCTACTCAATCACATTGATATCTATTGATGGGCATCTCCATAGCCCGTTGATACGCCTATTTGATGTGAGACTATCTCCATCATTTTTGTCTTCTCCACAACCACCTCTCCATTCCACCCATACTGCTATGTCTATGGCTCACGCTCATGTATTGCATGAAAGTTGGAAGGTTTGAAAGAATAGAGTATGAAAACAAGTGCTTGGCTAAAATCGGGGTTGTGCATGATATGAATATTTTGTGTGTTGAAGAGGGAGCATAGCCGGACTATATGATTTTGTAGGGATAACTTTCTCTAGCCATAGTATTTTGAGAAGACATGATTGCTTTGTTAGTATGCTTGAAGTATTACTATTTCTTATGTCAATGTAGACTTTTGTCTTGAATCTTTCAGATCTGAACATTCCTGCCACAATAAAGGGAATTGCATTGAAAAACTATGTTGGTTAGCATTCCACATCAAAAATTCTGTTTTTTTCATTTACCTACTCGAGGATGAGCAGGAATTAAGCTTGGGGATGCTTGATACGTCTCCAACGTATTTATAATTTTTGATTGTTCCATGCTATTATTTATGATGTTTTGGATGTTTAATGGGCTTTGTCATACACTTTTATATTATTTTTGGGACTAACCTACTAACCCAAAGGCCCAGTCCAGATTGCTGTTTTTTGCCTCTTTCAGGGTTTTACAGAAAAGGGATATCAAACGGTGTCTAAATAGAATGAAACCTTCGGGGGAGATATTTTTGGAGAAAATCGTGCACGAGAGACTTGAGAACCACGGAGTAGGGCTTACGTGGTGCCCACGAGGGTGGGGGGCGCGCCCCCCTGTAGGGTGCGCCCACTGCCTCGTGGGCCCCACGTTTGGCCCTCGGTGCCCTCCTTCCTCTTATATATGCCTACGTACCCCAAAACCATCAGAACAACAGAGAAAACCCTAGTTCCACCGCCGTAACCTTCTGTTGCCGTGAGATCCCATCTTGGAGCCTGTTCTGGAGCTCCGCCGGAGGGGGGATCTTCCATGGAGTGCTTCTACATCATCATCATCGCCTCACCATGAGTTGTGAGTAGTTTACCACAGACCTTCGGGTCCATAGGTAATATCTAGATGGCTTCTTCTCTCTCTTTGGATCTCAATCCAAAGTTCTCCTAGGTCTTCGTGTAGATCTATTCGACGTAATCTCTTTTTGCGGTGTGTTTGTCGAGATCCGATGAACTGTGGGTTTATGATCAAGATTATCTATGAGAAGTATTTGGTTCTTCTCTGAGCTCTTTATGTATGATTATGATATCCTTGCAAGTCTCTTCGAATTATTGGTTTGGTTTGGCCTACTAGTGTCGGGACCCCGATCCTAAGTCACACAGGTCTAGCATGTAACACATCATATCACTTTGCGGCCTCACGCACGGTATCCCCACGGGTGCCACCTTACCTGGCCCGGGACCGTTTGCGCATTTTGGCACACGTATATGATAGTGTCGCTAGCATCCATATGACAGAGAACCCGGGCCGATATGACTAATTATAAACCAAAAGTGGCAATAAATTATAGAGATAGGCATAAATGACCCAACAGCGAACGTGTCGGTCATCAACGTATGAACCCAAGTCGTAGCAAGCTACAAGGACTTAAAGGAACAACGCGTGACATTTCCCCTAAAGGACAGACACATGAACGGAGAAGGACACATGCCGGCCAGCCTAAGTGTTCCGGAGCAGTAGCAAGCTACCAAGGCTCAGTGGAAGCACTAGGAGACATTTCCCTGTAAGATAGGCTACCAAGGGTAAACAACTAGGTGTCGGACCCCACACATAGCAATACACATTACACATACGCATAACATGCAAGTATGTGCTGTACAACATGGCATCACAATATAACTCAACAACTCATATAGATAAAGGCCCGGAAGAGCCATCATAGCATTTGTTACAAACAGGGGTCACATGACCCAACATATAGAGCATACAGGCAACGGAAGCATAATATGTCTGAGTACAGACAACTACAAAAGAAAAAGGCTGAGAAGCCTGACTATCTACAAGACCCTCCCGAGGGCACAAGATCGTAGCTGAGGTAACAAGCTAAACGTCGAAGTCCACGCGGAACCACTAGTGAGACTGAAGTCTCTCTACAAAAACATAATTTAAGCAAACGTGAGTACAAAGGTACTCAGCAAGACTTACATCAGAACTAACTACATATGCATTAGTAACAACAAAGGGATGGTGGAGTTTGACTGCAGCAAGCCAGCTTTGACTCGGTGGCTATCCTGAACTACAACTGCAAGTAACTCTTTTGAGGTGGCGCACACGAGTCCACATATTCCCCAGTCAATACACCACTATGGATCCACTCCCGTCTCCCTACAAGAACGCCATCCACAGCACTCACACTTGTCTTGAGCATTTTAGAGTATCCACTTTCACTTGTTTAAGTACCAAGTAAGCATTCAAGAAGTCCATAACCGCGGACCCAGCTATTCGAATAGATCATGTTAACCCTGCAAGGGTGTAATTCTTCACACACACTCTCGCCACGTACCGCCATGTACACGTCGTGTATCTCGGCAACCTTCAAGCGGAAGCCTGGCGAGGGTGTCGGCCACGACCTGACTAACCACACAAGACTCTAGTCTAGGTTTATCGCCTATTTGGTTTCCATCGGCAAGGAGATCCGGCCGAGGTGTCGCTCACGACCCCAAACGATGTGCGCAGGGTTCCCAAGCCCACCTCGACGGATGGATCTATGCATGGTACACCGTGCCACGGTGCCTAGTCTGTCCCAAGCCCAGATGTACCGTGTGCCACTTGGTAGACTACTAGCACTACTTACAAACACCAGAAACTAGTTGCAACTCCTGGACAAAGATCTAGTTGATTAATAAGTCGAGAGGGGTCGAGTTACCGGAACCCAATGTGTGGAAGTAGCTAGTCATTGGACAACTTACACCGAACTCAGTTCTTAAGGACGGTTCCAGTGGGACAACCCACCATGTACTCCCACATGGCCCCTCACCGCTACCTTTACCAAATCGTGTTCACACACTTAGCTCTCAAAAGTAGGACATGTTCATAACTTCCCAATTCATCCCCGATAAATTAGACCTGACACAACTCTAAGCAGTAGCAGTCATAACCAGAAAGCATGAATGAGTAGGCACAACATTGCTCAAACAACTCGTACTCATGCTAGTGGGTTTCAACTATTTACTTTGGCAATGACAGGTCATGCAGAGGAAAGGGGTTCAGCTACCGCAGCAAAAAGCAGTTCAATCCTTGTTGTCCTAATGCAGTAAAGGAGAACAGGAGCAAGAGAGTGAGATTGTATCGGAATGCTCAATGGGGGTTTGCTTGCCTGGCACTTCTGAAGATAGTAAAGCTCTTCGTCTATGTCATCGATCTCATATCGTCGGAACATCGTCTACTGAGAGGGGACAAACACCGGCAAACAAGGAAGAACATAATCAATGCAATGCGACAATATGATGCATGATCATGACATGGCAATATGATGTGGTTTGAGCTAATGCCACTAACAACAATTTAAATGAAGTTGGTTTGAATCCAAGATTCAAATTCAAACTCCACATGTGGTTATTTGAATGTCATTTAATTGATTTGACCTGATCAGCGGGTTTAACTTGTTCAAACATGCATGAAAATGCCATAAACAGATTCCTCATATTTTTCTAATCATTTTTCATATATAAATTATTTTCGTCTGAGCTATGGTTGATTTTATATGAATTTTAGAAGTTATAGCTATTTTCTGAAATAAATAAATCATTTCTGATTTATTTAAAATCTCAGAAAACATTTACTGTGGCAGCACGACCTCATGCTGACGTCAGCAGGTCAACAGGGGCTGGTCCAGGTCAAACATGACATGTGGGCCCGGCATGTCAGTGTCACAACTAATTAACAGAGTTAATTAGTGCTAAGCTAAGAACTAACTAAACTGTTAGTGGGGCCTGGGCCCACTAGTCAGTCGCACAGTATCTAACAGTATATAATTAGACCTAGCTAAACTAATTAACAGGCACTGGGGCCCACTGTTAGTGACTCTAGGTGGGGGTTAGTTAGGCACTAATGACGGTGCCACGTCACCAGCCGCCGGAGTTGGATGCCGGCGACCTCACATTGCGGCGGCGGCTCGTCGGAATCGCACTGTGGGTGTCCGATGGATGTGCCGAGGGCACCAGGGCGTAGCCCTTGCTCGGCCACATCGATTTGTGCACGCATTAGTGCCTCCGGTGACTCAAATCGACGGCGGTGACCGAAACGACGGCGACCGAAGTTCGGGTTAGATTGGGCTCGGCGTTAGAGTGCTCAAGAGAAGGAGCTGATGGGAGATTCGTGCTCCTGGGGAAGTACCGAACACGTTGACATGGGCTTTTCCAGGAGCACATAAATTAATTCAAAGTTATTTGGAAATATATTCTATATATTATGAATATAACTCCAAATTCAAATACAATAATGATTTAAATTCAGTGCCCAAAATATTCCTAAAAATGTTCATTATTTTTGGTTTGGTGCAAAAGTCTTGCCAAAAATAACAAACAATTAATAAGAACACTTTGGAAACATTGAATGCAATTTTTTTAACTGGACCTATTTGGAAAGCATTTGTGTTAGGGTTTATCAATCCGCAGTTTAAATTTCTTGAAATTGACATGATGCATGGATGCAAAGCCACTTGGTACAAGCAAACTCTAGGGCTGTGACAACTCACCCCCACTAAACAAGAATCTCGTCCCGAGATTCAAGACGTGAGGTAAGAAAACAAAGGGAACACAAATCCATCACAATCTTCTCGATTCAACTGTCCTCCTCGAAGTTGCTGATTCATTGCATCATGTTGATCTTGGCATCTTTGCTTTCAAAACTTCATCCAACACGACGACAAAAGAACGGAAACTCTACAAGATTTGATCTTCTGGAAGATCGAGCAACTCAAGATCAACCCTTGGGGTGAGACGTAAGAACACCTCTTGAGCTGAGACACGGAACACACATCCAGAGGGATGGAGTGAAAGAAATGATGAAGGTTTTCTTGGTAGGCAATAATTCCACACCTAAGAAGATGGTGATCGATGTCACCAGACGGGGCACCTTAGCGAAGGTGACTCGTAGAGTTATTTCCTTAAGTGGCAAAAAGAATTACTTTTGATATAGAGATGATTGAAATTCCCAATACCAGCCTAAGGCAAATCACAATCAATCATTTGGAGGAGTTCGGTAGAATGACATACTCGGACTAGAAATAATGATGTGGACTACCTTGTTGAAGGCAACACAATGAGTTATTTTTGCCTATCACCGGAAATGGATGGGACCCATGGCAATTCCACTTTTGAAGATGATGTGGGATAACAATTACTGAGGTGCAAGCGGGGACAAAATGCAAATGTCGGGAATGATTCTGGTAAATGGGAAGAAACCCAACAGTAGAGAGTGAATCTACTCTTTGAGAGGTTATAGCATAACCAAGAACACTGGGAGCAATCCCGGATAGTGCCAGTGGTAACACCTAGTGCTTGTGCGTGCTCTCAAGAAATTGAGCATTTCCATAATCATCAAGGTTTTACCATTATCCGTGCAAATGGTGCTGACAACACAACATACGACCATGATGAATAGCGATGGACGATGCAGATGCAAAGGAAGATAACACTTTCTCAGATTTCACCTTAGCGGAGCCAAGGGGCAAAATCTGGATGATCGACCGAGAGACATTTAGCACTCCACTTCTAATGTTCTCCTTGATGTGCTAGCGCAACCCATTTATTAAAATGGTTTGGTACCTGGAACGTCAAGTAAAAGGTGGGACTTCAGGAGCACAAAAATCCATAAGGGACAACTAGGGAGTAAATCCTATGAAATCCTTATGGGGAGGTGGCCAACTTCTTCAATCAAGATTCTACAACAATAGGTCTTCCGGCTGGGTGTGTTGGCCACGACACCACTTTATCGGTTATCGAGAGACCAATATTATAATTCTTGGAAAATGCTCCAACCATCATATCTGCCTGAGATTCAGTTCTGGTTGGTGTCAGGATATTCCAGACTCATCGAGTCTAGAAAGAAAAATGAAGGTTTGGAACCCAAATCGAGGTGACGACGTTGCGAGATTCTCGGGAAATGGACTGCGGTAGTAAGCTCCAAAACATGAGCTGGTTCTGCTACAAACATGTGAACACGTTGTTCTAGACAACATGATCACATGACAGTCTTACAATAAAACACTACCGGGTTCAGGTGGGGAACCATCATTGAGGATAATGAAGTCTCTATGCAAGTCCATGGATTAGATCCCAAGCATAGACTTCTCTTCCTTGAACAAATCAGTCGGTGGCTTGGTGTGCTACGGAATTCATATAGAATGAAGATGATCAGTCTAAGAGACCACAGAATACTTCGCACGTGCATAACTGACTTGGGATGGTTCCAGAGGAGGTAAAAACATGCTTTCTCGAATTCACGGCGGCAACTTGCATCAAATGCACATGAATTAGAGGAAGTCACTTCTTTCATTCGAACATATGCTTCACGAATGGGTCATAAAGATAATGCTTATAAAAGTTTCCAATACTAGCTGTATGTGCAACACAGGTCATGGAGAAGATAACAATGTTGCTGATGGGCTCAACAACAATTCATCCATGTTTCCATATAATTGGAGTTCCACAATTGTGTTAACACGATGATAGCATTAGTCAGACCAAAAGATATAATGGTGTATGCTCGACGAGACAGCCACGAGTAATACAACATTACGACCATCGTTGGTTCTGATTTGATTTGACGGTAACCCACTCTCAAATCAAGGCTTTGATAAGACAATAGATCCAACAATTGACCACCGTGATCAATCAATGAAGATATTATCTTTCTTCAACACATACACACAAAGATATCCCTTTGGAATGAACTGACTCGGACAAGCTTTTATCTTCGAACTCTCCAAGTTATTGTTTTAGCTTATCCAACTAGTTCAGGGTATCCAACACAGATTCTTGGCGAAGGGGTGGTTTATAGGTAAACTAACTTGATCACGAGCTCAATATAACGGTCAGGGAATAGCCTGGTAATACTCTCGAGAAGTTATTTGGAAAATCACGAACCACCGATATGTTATGAAGCTCGAGAACAATCTTGCTTTTCAGGGCAAGACGATATGATCAAGAGAGCCAGAGTTTGATACAATCCTAACTCATTGATCGACAAGTGCACCAGGAACAATGGACTAGGTAGAACGATCAATCTTAGAATGATGATTCGGTAGCCAACATGCTAAAAATGAGTTTATTGTCCATTAACATCCAAGCAACGGGGTTGCTAGGAGTATTGACTTCACACATCGCAGTACACTTGTCGGTATTCCGGTTACAACAACACGGAGACCGAGGAATAAACGACGATGGCGAGAAGTATCATTGTATCAAGGGTTCGTAGGAGGTTGTGCAATTCCCTTGACATTCTTGAGATAAAGATGGTAATACTCCTAGTTAGAACATAACAAAAGTTGGAATGTCATTTTGATCTGCGGAGTACAACTGCTTTGACCCAATCCTAGATATGGATAAGGTACTGGAGTTTATTTCTCCTAGTCATTCCAGAATAGAATGGCTTGACGGACCACAAGAGTAAAAGGCATCGATGAACACGAATGCACAACTACTCCTGACTATCAACTGATAGACGAGATCATAATACGACTAAAAAGGGACAACTC
Source organism: Secale cereale (assembly GCA_902687465.1). NCBI lineage: Eukaryota > Viridiplantae > Streptophyta > Magnoliopsida > Poales > Poaceae > Secale > Secale cereale. Next base: position 144,394,026 of record LR738713.1, on the reverse strand, counting down.
AATGGAACATATAACTTTCTGAGTTGTGGATGCATAGATTAGCATGTCGAACGGGTTCAACATATTTCTTCCGGATAACCCATGCAGAAAGTTAGAATTGGCAGAGTCACAATGTGTAATGGAGAACTCATCAAGAGCACTCTGGTTGTGATCCTTTGGTTCAAAAGAACTTCTGCCATAACTGTTCATGGTATTGGAAGAACGATTCACCACGGACCTCGAGGACTATCACAAGGTACTAATATCCTAAAGGAACTAGCAAACACTATCAACATGAAGCAAGTAGGGTGAATCTCGGATTCAAGAACCCAGGAATAGAATACCTATTAACTAAATGGCATCACGGGATGCTTTCTAGAATGATGGCCGGAATCATCACACTGGGAATATAAAGCATTGCTAGATTACTGATACGTCCAAAACGTATCTATAATTTCTGCTTGCTCCATGCTTCTTTTGTGTGATATTGCTATGATATTTATGCACTTCCATACACTTTTGATCATATTTGGACTAACCTATTAACTTAGTGCACCACAGTGCCAGTTCCTGTTTTCTGCTGTTTTTCTATTTCAGGTTTCCCCCATATTAAAAGTGCTCCAAAAATTCCAGGAAAAATATAGGAAAAATCAGCGTACAGGAAGCTTCGCGAAGAACCAAAGATGGGCCAGAGGGGAGCCAGGGGAGGCCCAGGCGGCCACCTGGCGCGGCCCCACCCCTGGCCGCGCCAGGGGGGGCGCCTGGGGCCCCTGCTCCGCCTCTAGCTGCCCCCCTTCGCATATATATCCCTCTCGTCCCGAAACCCTCGAGGACAGAACCCTTTTTCACGATCTCGCCTCTGTTCCGCCGCCGCAGCGCTTCCAAGATCGGGAGCATCAGGAGAACTCTTCCCGGCACCCTGCCGGAGGGGAGAACCACCACCGGGAGCTTCTCCACCACCATGGACGCTTCCCGGATGAGTCGTGAGTAGTCCACCTTGGACCATGGGTCCATGATCAGTAGCTATGTGATGTTCTCCTCCCCTCTTTGCTCTTCATGGTTTAGACCTCGTGAGCTGCCCTACATGATCGAGGCACATATGTAATCTTTCTGTTGTTGCTTTGCTAAGTTTGCTAGGATCTGATGGATTATGAGACTATGTTCAGATTGTGTTTGAGTAATATATTTGATTCACCTCTTTTATATCTTTGTTCTTGAGTAATTCTTGCTTGTTCTCTGTTGCTGTTTATTGCTTTGGCCAAGTAGTAGGTAGTAACTCCAAGAGGGAGCGTTATGCTTGATTGTGGGTTCATGCCCCCTGATGACTAGCTTGAGTGACAGAAACATGAGTCTAGGGGATGTGCTGTTGCACAAGGGAGAAAACAACGGTGCTTGTACTTGCGGGTGCAAGGATTGTTTACTTTACGCAAAGTTCTTTTAATGCAGTTGTCTGTTGCTTTGAGTTTACACTTTGGGTGGGATTCGCAACTTAATACCAGCGAGATGTTTTGGATAGATATCTCAAGATGGATGATTAGTAGTAGATGCAGATGGATTTCGGTCTACTTGCCTTGGCGTACCGCCCATGCTTTTGAGCCTCTACCTTTCTTTGCAGCATAGTTAGCATTAGTTTGCGCACATAATCCTGTCAATTGCCCAGCTGTAATTTGTTTACCTCGCTTTGCTGTTTTATCGTCTTTTGGGAGAGAGACATCACTAGTGAACATCATGGGACCCCGGTCCATATTACCACCGCTGATCACACCTTCTATTTACTTCCTGCTTTTATTTCCTAGTTGCAGTCATAGCTATCATTATTATCTCTTGTGTCTGATCCTTTGTAAACAACAAGGCCGGAGGGATTGACAACCTCTCTGTACTCGTTGGTAGCAAAGTTATCTGTATCTGTGTGCAGGTCCCGTCAACCGCTAAGTTTCTGGCGCCATTGACACCTACTTGTCGACCCTCGGAGTCTCACGGGATTCGATCCTTGGTATCTTTGCCAAGGGAAATTTATCGCTACGCTACATCTCAACCTTCCACTTGGGGTAACCAACGAGCGGCGAGAAGCCATCAAGCAAGTTTCTGGCGCCGTTGCCGGGGACTCCACTCTTCAAGATAGGGGAGTTGCATGCTATCTTTTATCTTTGCTTTTTAGTCTTGTTAGTTTAGCTTTCAGTTTTTGCTTTAGTGTCCCTTACCAAAAATCACAAAAATAGTTATCTTGCTTGCTGCTGCTATGGGTTCCACCGAGAACACCAAGTAGTGTGACTTCACTAGTCATAACAACAATGACTTTATCTGCACGCCTATTGCTACACCTGCCACTTCAGCACCTTCTTATGAGATTAAACCTGCTTTGCTGAACCTAGTTATGAAAGATCAATTCTCCGGTGCTGGAGATGATGCTGCTTTGCACTTAAATAATTTTGTTGAGCTCTGTGATATGCAAAAGTACAAAGAAGTAGATGGTGATATTGTTAAGCTTAAGCTTTTTCCTTTCTCCTTGAGAGGAGGAGCTAAAATCTGGTTTCAATCCTTGCCTAGGAATAGTATAGATTCTTGGGACAAGTGCAAGGATGCCTTTATTGGGAAGTACTATCCCCCTGCTAAAATTATCCAATTAAGGAGTAACATAATGAATTTAAACAATTGGATAATGAACACGTTGCCCAAGCTTGGGAACGCATGAAATCTCTTGTCAAGAATTGCCCTACTCATGGTTTGACTACTTGGATGGTTATCCAAACTTTTTATGCAGGCTTGAACTTTACCTTGCGGAACTTGTTAGATTCGGCCGCGGGAGGAACCTTTATGTCAACTACACTTGGTGCTGCCACGAAGCTTCTCGACGAGATGATGACCAATTATTCCCAATGGCACACCGAACGCGCTCCAACAGGTAGGAAGGTAAACTCTGTCGAGGAGATTTCCTCCCTAAATTAAAAAGTTGACTTGATCATGTCTCTACTTTCCAAGCAATCTTCTATTGATCCTCATGATGTTCCTTTAAATTCTTTGATTGCTCAAGATCAAGTAGATGTGAACTTTATATCTAGAAACAACTTCAATAACAATGCTTATAGGAGTAATTTTGGTAGCAACCCTAGACCGTTCCCCTCTAATTCCTATGGGAACAACAATACTTATCCTAGCACCAAGAACTCCACTTCTGAACTAGAGATTATGCTTAAAGACTTCATCACTACCCAAAAGGCCTTCAATAAGAGTGTAGAAGAAAAACTAGTCAAACTATATAATCTCTCTTCGAAGGTAGACAATTTAGCCCATGAGGTAGAGTTGCTTAAAATTAGAACTTCTCCTCTTGAGGAGAGGAAGACCACTCCTATGAATGCTATTCAAGTGCAAATTAATGAAAACATTAGGATGATGGCTAAACTTAAAGAGAGATGGGCTAGAGAAAAGGAGGAAGAAGATAGGGTTAAGAGCCTTCCTACCCACCACACTGTTGCTACTATCCAAGTTGTTGAGGATATCCAAACTCTTAGCACCCAATGCACTCCTAGTCCCATTGGACCTATTAATGGTGAAGCTATGACCTCAACCGTAGAAGAAGAAACTCCTATGACCATAGAAGCTACCAAACAAGTGAGCCTAAAGGACACCACTACCACTTTACTTGATAGTAGTGACCTTGATTTTGATAATTGCACCCTTTGTGAAGTTATTAGTTTTCTTCACAAGATGTCTAGAGATCCCCACACTAGCACACTTAATCTTGCCTTCACGGAGCATATCACTAATGCTCTTATCAAAACTAGGGAGGAGAAGCTTAGGGTAGAAGCCTCCATTCCTAGAAAGCTAGAAGATAGTTGAGATCCTATGATTAAAATTAAGTTGAGTAACTTCTCTTGCTATGCTTTATGTGATGTTGGAGCTAGTACCTCCATTATGCCCAAAAGAATGTATGATATGTTTGAATTGAAACCTTTTGATCCTTGTTCTTTTGGTGTTCGTCTTGTTGATTCTTCCGTAAAGAAACCTTTGGGGAAGATCGATGATGTTCTTATCATTGTCCTTGACAATTATGTTCCCGTTGATTTTACTATTATGGATATTGAATGTGAACCTTCATGTCCAATTATTTTGGGACGTCCTTTTCTTTGCACCGTTGGTGCTATCATTGACATGAAAGAGGGGAATATAAAATTGCAATTCCCTCTCAAGAAAGGGATGGAACACTTCCCTAGAAAGAAGATTAAGTTTCCTTTTGAGTCCGTTACACGGGCTAGCTATTCTCTTACTCTTGATAAAACTTGATATTCTCTTTTTGCATCATGCCTAGCTTAAAGGCATAAAAGAAAGCGCTTTTGGGAGGCAGCCCACAACGAATTAGGTTTTATTTTGCTTTTGTTGTGTCTTGATGTTTGTTACTACAGTAGCATCATCATTGTATCTTTCCTTTTCAGCTTTGTGCCAAGTTTAGCCTCCGATTGCAAGAAAGTTCAAAAGTTGTGACGTGCTGTCCAGAAAACAGATTCTGTCCTTGGACAGAAAAATTCGAATAAAATCACCAGATCATCTTTTTGATCTGAATTTTTTTGACAGCGTGCTCTATACAATTGGCTTTCGAGCGTCTGTACTGAGTTTTTAAATTTGAGTTGCAGAAGTTCCCCGAAAAAATTATTTACTACCTGCTGGTCTGTTTTTCACAGATTCTGTCCTGTTTTGCCTTTTCTTCGTTTTGCAAACCTTGAGCTTTCTTTTTCTTTGCAAAAACCTTTTGGCAATCTTGAGAAATAGTAGCTCTTCAAGATTATCTTTATTTCCAGTAGGGAAAAATTATTTTATTGTGGGTACTAACCTCGCTAATCAGATTATGATGAGTTATGTATGAAGGGAGTATTCAAGTGTGCGAGGGAAGATGATAAAAGAAGATTCAGGAGGGTCAAACGCTCAAGCTTGGGGATGCCCCCATGCACCCCCAAGAAATATTCAAGAAGACTCAAGCGTCTAAGCTTGGGGATGCCCCCATGCATCCCCTTCTCCATCAACAATTATCAGTTCGTCTTTCGTTCAACTATATTCTTATCACTTCATGCGTTATGTGCTATGCTTGGAGCGTCTCGCTCTTAGTTTCCTTTTTTTAGTTTTCTTTAACTTTGCTTGCTGTTCATAACAAGTTAGAACCAAGCTTTCTTTGTGTGGGAGAGAAACACGCTCCACTTCAACCTAGAACACAACATAGGATTTTCATGCTTATCTTTGCTGTGTGTGTTCTTTGTCTTCCCATAGCTGATGTCATGTTTAGCTCTTAGTTTTCATGCTTTTCTTTTTAAAGAGCTTTTGTTTAGTTGGTTGCTGAACTCTCTTGAGTTTTCATGTTTATCTTGTTAAGAGAGTTTGCCTGTTGCACTAAGTTGTGTGTCTTAACTTAAAGTAGGTAACTGAGGTTGCTATTTAATTTTAGTAGTAACTTGCAATAGTTTTGAGGTATTGCCATGAGTAATGTCTGAACTTTTGGTGTCAAGAGCTTTAGCCTATTAGTGATAGATGTTGTATTTTGGGCAATCCATGTTTATTTTCGAAAACCTACAAAATAGTTGAGAACTTAAGCTACTAGATGGATCACTAATCTTTGGAGGGATCGAATATTAGAGTACACTCACGTACCATGAGTCGAGGATGCACAAGGATAACCAAACCCCCATACACTCCTCCTCGGGGTACTTGTCTCTTTGTGAACCTCCTAATTAGATTGAGAGTTACCGATAATAAGTGCATGAGTTCTTCGGACTAATGTGAGTATTCGAAAGTTGACACTTGCACCTAGCCATATTTTTCTAGCCTCTTCGGTACCGTGCATTGCCCTTTCTCACCTCGAGAGTTGGCGCATACTTCGCCGGTGCATCGAAATCCTTGGCACGATACGCTCTGTCATCATAAGCCTCATTATATCCTTCCTCAAAACAGCCACCATACCTACCTATCAAGGCATTTCCATAGCCTTTCCGAGATACATTGCCATGCAACATCCATCTTCTCATGACTTGATCTTCATGTCATACATGCTTTTTGCTTAATCGATGAGCCGCATGCTAGTTGGGCCTTGCCCTAATCATTGCTACATGACGCGCTAGTATCATTGCATATCCTGCTACACTGGCAGAGGCATACATTTGCATACATCATGATAGTCTCATCTTCTTTATGTTGAGTACTCTTGTAAAGTGTGAAAGATCTTCTATACTTCTTGTAATTTATAGAGTGTTGCCCCTAAAGTGAGGAAAACATCCCAAAGAGGACAAAATCAAAAGATCCCAAAGAGGACAAATGAGAGTTAAATAGAAAGAGCCATTGAGGCCATAGAAAAATAAAAAAATAGAAAAAGGAGAAAAAGAAATAAAAAGAGAGAAGGGGGCACACTACTATTCCTTTTGAGAGATCCACACTCGTACTCCATCTTATACCTTGTACTCCATAGAGATTATCATTCATGCATATAGCTATGTGGGGACCTTCACACTATAGAACTTGGCTTGTATATTCCAATGATGAGCCTCCTCAAAAGAGCTCTAGGTCTTCTTGAGCGAGCAAGTTGGATGCACCCCCACTAGTTCCATTGGAGAGCTTACCTTAGCTCATATGTGCATCCGTTGCATGGCAATCCCTACTCCTCACATCATATCTATCATTTGGCTTTCTCTCGCCTATGATTGTCCTCATTGATGTGAGCCTTTCACACCTTTTTTGTCTTCCCCTTCATCATTTTTCTCTCTTTGCCATCCTAAGTGTCAACTTTCTTGCTTACGCTCATCCATTGCATGAGTGCTCAAAACATCGAATGGGAGTGGATCATTTTCACTTGTACCTGGCTAGTGGTCTGGGGATGAGTCAAGATAACATTCCAAAGAAGACCAAGTGTGAAACTTTAGTAGATTATGTTCTCAACAATATAAAAACTATGTTTTACTCTCTCGTATATCCCTATCCCCTTTCTGGCACGCAAACACCATTTGGAGACATTCGAGTCATGGACAGCGAGAGCTCTTGCACCTTTATGTTCTTATGTTGCTTGTTACAATGCTAATATAGACTCTTGCTTGTCATGACTTGAATTGAATTACATGCCTTGATTGCTTTACTTAAAAAGTTCTTATATGGTTGATAGCATGTCACCACAGAAATTATGCTTGTTATCCTTTACCTACTCGAGGACGAGCAGGAATTAAGCTTGGGGATGTTGATACGTCCAAAACGTATCTATAATTTCTGCTTGCTCCATGCTTCTTTTGTGTGATATTGCTATGATATTGATGCACTTCCATACACTTTTGATCATATTTGGACTAACCTATTAACTCAGTGCACCACAGTGCCAGTTCCTGTATTCTGTTGTTTTTCTATTTCAGGTTTCTCGCCATATTAAAAGTGCTCCAAAAATTCCAGGAAAAATATAGGAAAAATCAGCGTACAGGAAGCTTCGCGAAGAACCAAAGATGGGCCAGAGGGGAGGCCCAGGCGGCCACCTAGCGCAGCCCCACCCCTGGCCGCGCCAGGGGGGCGCCTGGGGCCCCTGCTCCGCCTCTGGCTGCCCCCCTTCGCATATATATCCCTCTCGTCCCGAAACCCTCAAGGACAGAACACTTTTTCGCGATCTCGCCTTTGTTCCGCCGCCGCAGCACTTCCAAGATCGGGAGCATCAGGAGAACTCTTCCCGGCACCATGCCAGAGGGGAGAACCACCACCGGGAGCTTCTCCGCCACCAAGGATGCTTCCCGGATGAGTCGTGAGTAGTCCACCTTGGACCATGGGTCCATGATCAGTAGCTATGTGATGTTCTCCTCCCCTCTTTGCTCTTCATGGTTTAGACCTCGTGAGCTGCCCTACATGATCGAGGCACATACGTAATCTTTCTGCTGTTGCTTTGCTGAGTTTGCTGGGATCTGATGGATTATGAGACTATGTTCAGATTGTGTTTGAGTAATATATTTGATTCACCTCTTTTATATCTTTGTTCTTGAGGAATTCTTGCATGTTCTCCGTTGCTGTTTATTACTTTGGCCAAGTAGTAGGTAGTAACTCCAAGAGGGAGCGTTATGCTTGATTGTGGGTTCATGCCCCCTGATGACTAGCTTGAGTGACAGAAACATGAGTCTAGGGGATGTGATGTTGCCACAAGGGAGAAAACAACGGTGCTTGTACTTGCGGGGTGCAAGGATTGTTTACTTTACGGAAAGTTCTTTTAATGCAGTTGTCTGTTGCTTTGAGTTTACACTTTGGGTGGGATTCGCAACTTAATACCAGCGAGATGTTCTGGATAGATATCTCAATGTGGATGATTAGTAGTAGATGCAGATGGATTTCGGTCTACTTGCCTTGGCGTACCGCCCATGCTTTTGAGCCTCTACCTTTCTTTGCAGCATAGTTAGCATTGGTTTGCGCACATAATGCTGTCAATTGCCCAGCTATAATTTGTTTACCTCGCTTTGCTGTTTTATGTCTTTTGGGAGAGAGACATCACTAGTGAACATCATGGGACCCCGGTCCATATTACCACCGCTGATCACACCTTCTATTTACTTCCTGTTTTTATTTCCTAGTTGCAGTCATAGCTATCATTATTATCTCTTGTGTTTGATCCTTTGTAAACAACAAGGCCGGAGGGACTGACAACCTCTTTGTACTCGTTGGGGGCAAAGTTATATGTATCTGTGTGCAGGTCCAGTCAACCGCTAAGTTTCTGGCGCCGTTCACACCTACTTGTCGAACCTCGGAGTCTCACGGGATTCGATCCTTGGTATCTTTGCCAAGGGAAATTTGCCGCTACGCTACATCTCAACCTTCCACTTGGGGTAACCAACGAGGGGAGAGAAGCCATCAATTACTGGGTGATCTTCTAAGACACCTAGGGTCATAGTAATAGCTCCAACCTATATGTCGAGGCAACAGAGTACCTCAACACACCGACTAATGTGGTTAATCTGGCCTAAAAGGACATTAAGAACATGTAGGAATGATTTGCAAATGCATCAGATTGTTTAGAGACCTGGGATGACTTGGACAGCATAACGGCTGTAAATGCTCAAAAAGATTTGAGACATCCAGCAAAAAGGTAGCATAACCACCCGACATCATAATGTCAAGGTTCTGAGACCAACAGTTTAACAAACAGAAGTACTTAGGACTGAAGAGAGTTGAAACCACCATTAACGTGATCCTGACAAATAGAATGAGAAGCCTAGTTTCTTAACCCCCGTAGAAAGGAGAAGGTGACTCAGATCAGAAGGGCATAGGGTAAAGGAGTAAAAAGAGCCTTACGTTCCCTTCCACAATCAATTCCCTTATATAACTAAAGAATTTCTAGACACAACTTCGACAAGTTTGGCTTGGTAATCCTACAGGCAGTCAGGCTCTGATACCAAAGCTGTCGGGACCCCGATCCTAAGTCACACAGGTGTAGCATGTAACACATAATATCACTTTGTGGCCTCACGCACGGTATCTCCACGTGTGCCACCTTACCTGGCCCGGAACCGTTTGCGCATTTTGCAACACCAATATGATAGTGTCACTAGCATCCATATGACATAGAACCCGGGCTGACATGACTAGTTATAAACCAAAAGTGGCGCTAAATTACAGAGACAGGCATACATGACCCAGCAACGAACATGTCGGTCATCAACGTATGAACCCAAGTCATAGCAAGCTACAAGGACTTAAAGGAACAACACATGACATTTCCCCTAAAGTATAGACACAGGAACGAAGAAGGACACATGCCGGCCAGCCTAAGTGTTCCGGAGCAGCAGCAAGCTACCAAGGCTCAGTGGAAGTACTAGGAGACATTTCCCTGTACGTAAGATAGGCTACCAAGGGTAAACAACTAGGTGTCGGACCCCACACATAGCAATACACATTACACGTATGCATAACATGCAAGTATGTGCTGTACAACATGGATCACAACATAACTCAACAACTCATATAGATAAAGGCCCAGAAGAGCCATCATAACATTTGTTACAAACAGGGGTCACATGATCCAACATACAGAGCATACAAGCAAAGGAAGCATAACATGTCTGAGTACAGGCAACTACAAAAGAAAAAGGCTGAGAAGCCTGACTATCTACAAGACCCTCCCGAGGGCACAAGATCGTAGCTGAGGTAACAAGCTAAACGTCGAAGTCCACGCGGAACCACTAGTGAGACTGAAGTCTCTCTACAAAAACATAATTTAAGCAAACGTGAGTACAAAGGTACTCAACAAGACTTACATCAGAACTAACTACATATGCATCAGTAACAACAAAGGGATGGAGGAGTTTGACTGCAGCAAGCCAGCTTTGACTCGGTGGCTATCCTGAACTACAACTGCAAGTAACTCTTTTGAGGTGGCGCACATGAGTCCACATATTCGCCAATCAATACACCACTATGGATCCGCTCCCGTCACCCGAGAACGCCATCCACAGCACTCACACTTGTCTTGAGCATTTTAGAGTATCCACTTTCACTTGTCTATGTACCAAGTAAGCATCCAAGAAGTCCATAACCGCGGACCCGGCTATTCGAATAGATCATGTTAACCCTGCAGGGATGTACTTATTCACACACGATCTCGCCACTTACCGCCATGTACACGTCATGTATGTCGGCAAACTTCAAGTCGAAGCCTGGCGAGGGTGTCGGCCACGACCTGACTAACCACACAAGACTCTAGTCTAGGTTTATCGCCTATTCGGGTTCCATCCACAAGGAGATCCAGCCGGGGTGTCGCTCACGGCCCCAAACGATGTGCGCAGAGTTCCCATGCCCACCTCGACGTATGGATCTACGCTTGGTACACCGTGCCATGGTGCCTAGTCTATCCCAAGCCCAGATGTACCGTGTGCCACTTGGTAGACTACTAGCACTACCTACAAACACCAGAAACTAGTTGCAACTCCTGGACAGAGATCTAGGTGATTAATAAGTTGAGAGGGGTCGAGTTACCAGAACCCAATGTGTGGTAGTAGCTAGTCATTGGACAACTTACACAGAACTCAGTTCTTAAGGATGGTTCCAGTGAGACAACCCACCATGTACTCCTACATGGCCCCTCACCACTACCTTTACCAAATCGTGTTCACACACTTAGCTCTCAACAGTAGGAAATGTTCATAACTTCCCAATTCATCCCCGATGAATCAGACCTGACACAACTCTAAGCAATAGCAGGCATAACCAGAAAGCATGAATGAGTAGGCACAACATGGCTCAAACAACTCCTACTCATGCTAGTGGGTTTCAACTATTTACTGTGGTAATGACAGGTCATGCAGAGGAAAGGGGTTCTGCTACCGCAGCAAAAAGCAGTTCAATCCTTGTTGTCCTAATGTAGTAAAGGAGAACAGGAGCAAGAGAGTGGGATTGTATCGGAATGCTCAATGTGGGGTTTGCTTGCCTGGCACTTCTGAAGATAGTAAAGCTCTTCGTCTGTGTCATCGATCTCATATCGTCGGAACATCGTCTACTGAGAGGGGACAAACACCGGCAAACAAGGAAGAACACAATCAATGCAATGCGACAATATGATGCATGATCATGACATGGCAATATGCTGTGGTTTGAGCTAATGCCACTAACAACAATTTAAATGAAGTTGGTTTGAATCCATGATTCAAATTCAAACTCCACATGTGGTTATTTGAATGTCATTTAATTGATTTGACCTGATCAGCAGGTTTAACTTGTTCAAACATGCATGAAAATGCCATAAACAGATCCCTCATATTTTTCTGATCATTTTTCATATATAAATTATTTTCATCTGAGCTACGGTTGATTTGATATGAATTTTCGAAGTTTTAGCTATTTTCTGAAATAAATAAATCATTTCTGATTTATTTAAAATATCAGAAAACATTTACTGCGTCAGTATGACCTCATGTTGACGTCAGCAGGTCAACATGGGCTGGTCTAGGTCAAACATGACATGTAGGCCCGGCATGTCTGTGTCACAACTAATTAACAGAGTTAATTAGTGCTAAGCTAAGAACTAACTAAACTGTCAGTGGGGCCTCGGCCCACTAGTCAGTCGCATAGTATCTAACAGTATATAATTAGACCTAGCTAAACTAATTAATAGGCACTGGGGCCCACTGTCCGTGACTCTAGGTGGGGGTTAGTTAGGCACTAATGACGGTGCACGTCACCAGCCGCCAGAGTTGGACGCCCGCGACCTCACAGTGCGGCGGCGGCTCACCGGAATCGTGTTGTGGGCGTCCGATGGACGTGCCGAGGGCACCAGGGCATAGCCCTTGCTCGGCCGCATCGATTTGTGCACGCAGCAGTGCCTCCGGTGACTCAAATCGACAGCGGTGACCGAAGTTCGGGTTAGATTGGGCTCGGCGTTAGAGTGCTCAAGAGAAGGAGCTGATGGGAGATTCGTGCTTCTGGGGAGGTACCGAACACGTTGACATGCTCAGGCACGTGCTATGGCATCTATGGCCATGCCGGCGCCATGGCCGGCGGCAACAGGCTCACGACCTCAATAGCTAGGCGGGTTAGACGATGAAATCGATTGCGGCGCTAGCTGGGAATGGTTCGTGTGCTCACAGGGAGGCGGAGTAGTTGGTCAGCATGCTCGGGGGCGTCCAGTAGCCAGCGAATCGGCGATGGGGAGGTCCGGTGGCCGGTGGTGGAGAAGATGGCGATGGCATTGCTGCGGTGCCTCCAGGCTCGCTTGCTTCGTCGTGGAGTAGCCTTGTGTCGTTGCGGAGCTCTGGACACAGTCGGAGTGGCGAGGGGGTGGCGGTGGCTACGCGTGCAACGACGGCGGCGACGGCAGTGCTCGGGTGAGCTGCGGGAAGATGAAAGGGAGGTCTGACTTGCTCTATTTTCCAGGTCCTGTCGTAGGTCGTATGTGTATCCCCGAGTTGTTG
>LR738713.1:144360207-144381144 GCA_902687465.1 Secale cereale | reverse complement strand
GGTATTCGGCTTGAGTTGTCGTTCTGTCCCTGCCGCGTGGAGGTCGGTCAAGTCTGTCAGCCGCATTACACGCAGGTGGTATGTGCTCCGACGCTTCATCGTCGAATTGGGGCAGCAACTTACCATTCGGATAACTTTTTGCTCGGCTTTGAAGGCTGTACTTCTCGGCTACCTGGACATTAGCCCATCTGTCGTTGAGCAGTTATTGGTCAGCTCGAAGCAGCTGCTGCTTATTTTTGAGGCTTCTTGCTGGGGCTATTAGCCGGCGCATAAAGCAATCTTGTTCAAGAGGTTCCTCTGGCACGATAATGTCTTCGTCACCGAGGCTCACATCATCCTCCGAGAGTGGCAGATAGTTGGTATCTTTCGAGTCTTTGATCCCTGCTTGCTCGTCAGGGTCGACTTGCCCCTCCTCCCGATCATCCTGTTCGGGTGTTGGTTCGATGGGGTCTTATTGTTCTTCGGCGTGTTCCAGAGTATAGTTTTCTTCGATGCAGATGTTGCTATCTTTTCCGCAACGCGATTTAGGGTGGTGCCGCCGACATCAACGCTTTAGCGGTATCTCATGAGGATCTTCCTCGACTGGATCATTCTTATCATCGTCGTCACCTTCTTTATGTGAGTCCACCATGTATACGTCGTATGAGCGGTCCAGCGCCTGGTAAACAGAGGGTTTGGGGCCTGCTCCTCTCCGGCATCGTCATCTATACCGTCGTTGTCTTCGGAGGCGTAGTCGAGCATGTCGGTTAGATCCTAGACACTGGCTATGAAGTGGGTGGTGGCTGGGAAGTAAAGTTCCCTATTTCCAGCCCCTAGTCCGGGCTGGGCGTAATTCGGAAGCGGTTCCTCTGTGATGGCGAGGTATCACATCAAATCCAGAGCCTCATTTAAGAGTGAGGTTCAGATGGAAATCGGAGTTGCTTGGCCGAGCTCGCAAGACGCAGACTTCGAGAGTTCAGAGCTCGTGTCCGGAGAAGAGCCCGGCTTTGTGATAACTGCCAGCGGTGCTATCCTCTCCGATTCTCCAGTGTTGGGCTTTATGGCTGCAGATAGTCCGGCGGGCTCGAGACTCCCGTCTTTGGACTGAGTGACATGCTCCGGATCTAAGGCCGAAGCGTGGTTGGAGCCGCGAACCCTGGTAAGATCAAGTCTCCTCGGATGTCAGCGACATAGTTCAGATTTCTGAAACTGACCTGGTGACCAGGGGCGTAGCTGTCGATCTGCTCCAGGTGACCAAGCGAGTTGGCACACAGCGTGAAGCCGCTGAACATGAAGATCTGTCCAGGGAGAAAAATGTCCTCCCTAGCGGCGTTGTTGTAGATGATCGATCAGCCCCTCGGGCCTTTCGACGATGGCAAAGTGGAACTCACAATGAAAGCACCAATGTCGGTGTCAAAACCAGCAAATCTCGGGTAGGGGGTCCCGAAATATGCGTCTAAGGATCGAAGGTAATAGGAGGCAGGGGATACTTTGTTTACCCAGGTTCGGGCCCTCTTGATGGAGGTAATACCCTACTTCCTTCTAGATTGACTTTGATGAGTATATGGGTTACAAGAGTTGATCTACCTCGAGATCGTAATGGCTAAACCCTAGATGTCTAGCCTGTATGATTATGAATGCCTCTACGAACTTATATAGACACTAGAGGGGCTAGGGTTGTACATACTTGGTTTACACAGAAAGGAATCTTCATATCTGCATGGCAAGCTTGCCTTCCACGCCAAGGAGAGTCCCATCCGGACACGGGGGAAAGTCTTCCGTCTTGTATCTTCATGGCCCATTAGTCCGGCCCACGTTACGTAGCTCGGACGCCCGAGGACCCCGTAATCCAGGATTCCCACAACGGGCAACATGGAATGACAGTCTATCCGTGCTGAAATTTAAACTTATTCAGGGTTCATTTGGCCTTTTTATACACTACTTGAGTTTCCTAGGCATTTAATGTCCGTAATTCTAATATAAACTACAAATACATGCTCTAGTTCACCAAAATAGCTAGAAAAATTATACATGTGTCCTTGGGTACATGTTTAGGTCCCATGCCAGGAATGGGAACGAATTACAACCATACCTGCGTCCTGGCTCATCCTCAAACATTTTGAATCTCGGTTTTTAAGTCCCCATAAATACAAAACTCACCAGAAAGTCATCAAAGGTGGCATGCTGTCACGTCATGGAACATATATGTCATGGTAAAAACATTGTCCAATTTGGGCCAAGCTTTATTACAAACCTCTTACAAAAACCGGAGCTTCCCTCAAAGAAGCCTTGTGGTTCCGATAGGGAAACGTGTTCCCCTTATGGGCGAAACGTAATCACTTCCTCTTTTCGCCTTGTATTTTCTTCCACGGGCAACATGGAACGACATGATATCCATGCTAAAATTTAAAGTTATTCATGGTTCATTTGGCCTTTTTATACACTAATTGAGTTTCCTAGGCATTTAATGTCCATAATTCAAATCTGAACTACAAATACATGCTCCAGTTCACCAAAATGGCTAGAAAAATTATACATGTATCCTTGGGTGCATGTTTAGGTCCCATGCCAGGAATGGGAATGAATTACAACTGTAACCGCGTCCTGGCTCGTCCTCAAACATTTCGAATCTCGGTTTTTAAGTCCCCATAAATCCAAAACTCCCCAGAAAGTCATCAAAGGTGGCATGGTGTCACGTCATGGCACATATATGTCGTGGTAAAAACATTGCTCAATTTGGGTCAAGCTTTATTACAAACCTCTTACATAAACCGTAGCTTCTCTCCAAGAAGCCTCGTGGTTCCGATAGGGAAATGTGTTCCCCTTGTGGACGAAATGTAATCAATGCCTCTTTTCGCCTTGTATTTTCTTCCACGGGCAACATGGAACGACATGATATCCATGCATAAATTTAAACTTATGCAGGGTTCGTTTGGCATTTTTATACACTAATTGAGTTTCCTAAGCATTTAATGTCCATAATTCAAATTTGAACTACAAATACATGCTCTAGTTCACCAAAATGGCTAGAAAAATTATACATGTGTCCTTGGGTGCATGTTTAGGTCCCATGCCAGGAATGGGAATGAATTACAACCGTACCGCTGTCCTGGATCGTCCTCAAACATTTCGAATCTCGGTTTTGAAGTCCCCATTAATCCAAAACTCACTAGAAAGTCATCAAAGGTGGCATGGTGTCACGTCATGGCACATATATGTCATGTTAAAACATTGCCAATTAGGTCCAGGCTTTATTACAAACCTCTTACAAACTGGAGCCTATCGCAAGAACCCTCGTGGTTTCGATAGGGAAATGTGTCCCCTTGTGGGCCAAACGATAATCGCTCCCTCTTCTAGCCTCGTATTTTCTTCTACACGTGACACGGAACAACGGGAGATTCGTGCTAAACTTTGAAATTATCTAGGGTTCGTTTGACCTTTTTTATTACTTAATTGAGTTTTCTAGGCATTTTATGTCCATAATTCAAATCCGAACTACAAATACATGCTCCTGTGCACCAAAATGGCTAGAAAAACCTTACATGTTTCCTTGGGGTGCATGTTAATGTCCCATGGAATGAATGTGAACGAATTCAACTGTTTCACCGTCCTAGCTTGGCCACAAACATTGTGAATCTCGGTTTTTAAATCTCTGTAAATCCAAAACTCATCAGGAAATCATGAAACTTGGCATGGTGTCACTACATGGTACATATAGTTGTCCAATTTGGGCAAAGCTATAATACAAGCCTCTTACAAACCGGAGCCTGTCGAAACCCTCGTGGTTCTGGTAGGGAAACATGCCCCTCTTGTGGGAGAAATGATAATCGCTGCCTCTTCTCGCCTTGAACTTATTTTTCTACATGCAACATAGAATAACAGGAGTGTCGGGCTGAAATTTGAAACTGTTCAGGGTTCGTTTGGCCATTGTATATATATTACTAATTACTAAGTTTTCTATGCATTTAATGTAGTCCATAATTCAAATTTGAACAATGTAAAAATATGCAATTAATTAGTTTGATAGGTGTGAACATATTTGCAATTAATTATTACATTGTAATATGCAATGTGACGAGAAACAAGGTCAAAATTTATTGATGGCAGAAGGTTGACCACGTGGTTGCTCGCCGTTGAGTCGGCTGTTTGCCATGTATCACACACATCTTGTTAAGTTGAACCATTTCTGTTGTGTTTGCTAATTGAATACAGCTCGTCTGAGTAATCCGTATGTCCTATATCACCTTGATTTGGCTAACCATTTCTGTTGCACTCCCTAATAGCAAACACTTCATCGGAGCGAATTGTATGCCATATATCGCACACACATTGATCTGGCTACCCGTTTCTGTTGTTCTGCTTCATCGCAAACAGTTCAAACGGCTCAATCGTGTGCCCTGGATCGCACATGCAACTACAATCTGAACCGTGTTTGATGTATCATCCATCGCAAATGTTTTGCATTTTTTTTGACGGTTTTTATATCCCCGTTTGTGATTAATGCATCACACACAGTTTTGTCAATGGGTCTCTGATCGTAGTGTCGCGTTAGCAGCAACCTGCAGTAGTGCTAGATGTGCAACCTGGGGGCACTAGGCTGGCCTATTTGGTCACTTTGCCGCCTGCTGGTAGACGGCAAACAAGCAAAGGTCTTTACCGTCTGCCAGCATACGACACAACACACGCACTTGGGCTGGCCTATTTTGGACACTTTGTCGTCTGCAGGCAGACGGGAAAGAAGCAAAGGTCTTTGCCATCTGCTAGCACGCCGTTAGCCACCTAACAGAGCTAACCCTACCCCTCTGCCGTCTAGGTCCGTTGCCGTCTGCTTTCTCGGGATGGCTAATGAAAACTTCTTTGTCGTCCATTTTTTTAAAGCAGACGAGGAAGAATCCCTTCGCTAGAGTTTATTCAGCCGGATGTGGTGCCATTTGCTGGCTGACAGCAAAGGACTTTGCCGCCCGCCATGCATGCCTTTGCCGATAGCCATGGCAGAAGGCAAAGTGCCTGATTCATGTAGTGTTAAGGCATTACTCTGTTCTTATGAACTTAATACTCTAGATGCATGCCAGATAGCGGTCGATGTGTGGAGTAATAGTAGTAGATGCAGAATCGTTTTGGTCTACTTGTCACGGACGTGATCCCTATATTCATGATCATTGCCTTAGATGTTGTCATAACTTTGTGCTTTTCTATCAATTGCTAGACGTAATTTGTTTACCCACCGTATGCTTTATTCAAGAGAGAAGCCTCTAGTGAAATCTATGGCCCCCGCATCTATTTTACATCTATTATTTCCTGATCTATAAAACCAAAAACCCAAAACTACCTTGCTGCAATTATTTTGTGTTTACTTTATTTTGCTTTTTTACTTTAGTTTTAAATCTATCTCTATCAGACTCACTCTTGTTCGTGACGATGAAGGGATTGACAACCCCTTTTTCCGCGTTGTGTGCAAGTGTTTGTTAGTTTGTGCAGGTGCATATATTGAAGACTTGCTGGTACCTCCTACTGGATTGATACCTTGGCTCTCAACTGAGGGAAATACTTATCTCTACTTTGCTGCATCACCCTTTCCTCTTCAAGGGAAAAATCAATGCAAGCTCAAGAAGTAGCAATGCTCAGCTGAATATTATTTTTTTGATCACCAAACTACTAGAGCTTTAGCAAAACATTCTATGCTCCTTGTGAAAGTTTAATCTAGCATGAAAACAAATACTTGGATCCTCTTATTAGCTTAATCATTTCCTTTTTATTGTTTTCTTTATAAAAGAACTTGAGCACAAAGAGTTGTCAAAAAGTCAAGATGTGGAGTTTCACATACATACACACTAACATGCTCAACTCAAGTCTCTTAAGCACTGTCAGTGCAACAAACCTTATTGTATGTTGGCCAGACTATACACAGGCACAGAAGCAAGGTTACAGCAAGCAAGACCACGCCAAGCAAAAGAAGTTAGCCCTTTGAGAAATCAAGGGGCGGATCAAGAATACCAAGTCAAGATAAAGGAGCAAGAACTCACTAAGAAAAAACCTCCCTTGCCAGGCAGGCGAGCCTAGTGAGGGCGAGGTTGCCCCTAAGACAAGTCCCAAGGATGTCCTGGTAGGCCTACCGAGGACGCGGAGAGTGGACTTACCCCACCAAGGCTCCACCGATCCACCTCAAAGCAACTCAAGTCACCAATCGGTGTGGTGTCAAGCCCTCAAGTGACTAAGTGGCCGTAATTCGGTACTTGGTAGACCCTTCTGAAGGAAATAACCTATCGATGACACCCGTCCAGCGATGTGTCATGCAGGCAGGCGAGAAGGTGGGACATCGGCTCGGTAAGGCTTGCCGGGCTACGCCACGATGTTGTTGGGCAACGTAGTAACAATTCAAAAATATTCCTACGTGTCACCAAGATCAATCTAGGAGATGCTAGCAATGAGGAATTATTACTACATTACCCAACAACATCGTGGCACATCGGCCCGGTAAGGCTTGCCGGGCTATGCCATGACGTTGTTGGGTAATGTATTAATAATTCAAAAATATTCCTATGTGTCACCAAGATCAATCTAGGAGATGCTAGCAATGAGAGAGAGGGAGTGCATCTTCATACCCTTGAAGATCGCTAAGCGTAAGCGTTGCAAAGAACGCGGTTGATGGAGTCGTACTCGCGGTGATTCAAATCTAGCACCGAACAGACGGTGCCTCCATGTTCAACACACGTACAGCCCGGGGACGTCTCCTCCTTCTTGATCCAGCAAGGGGGGAGAGAAGTTGAGGGAGAGCTCCGGCAGCACGACGGCGTAGTGGCGGTGGAGCTCGTGGTTCTCCGGTAGAGCTTGGCTAAGCACTATGAAGGAGGAAGAGGTGAAGGAGGGGGAGGAAGGGCAGCGCTGTAGCATGGAGATGTATCAAAAAGGGTGTCGCTGCCCCTCTATCTACCTCTCTATATATAGGGGAAGGGAGGAGGAGGGGCACCCTAGATCCAATCTAGGGGGCTGCAGCCAAGGCAGATGGGGGTGCCCCCTAGGGAAATCCTAGGCTGACTTGCCCCCCAAGCCAGGTGCAAGGAACCCTAGATGGGGCGACCCACCTCTCCTGGTTACGTGGGAAAGTGTGTGGGGGGCGCACAGCCCCTTAGTGTGCTGGTTTGCCCCCTGCCCTTGGCCCATGACGTCCCCAACACTTGCCAGGGCCACCGAAACACCTTTCAGTCATGCTGGCCATAGCCCGGTACCCCTGGAACACTTCCGGACTCCAATACCCTTCGTCCAATATATGGATCTTCACCCCCAATCATTCCGGAGCTCCTCACCACATCTAGGATCTTATCCAGGACTCCAAACAACCTTCGGTTACCACATACTATTCCCATTACAACTCTAGCGTCACCGAACATTCAGTGTGTAGACCCTACGGGTTTGGGAACCACGCAGACATGACCGAGATACCTCTTCGGCCAATAAACAATAACGGGGTCTGGATAACCATATTGTCTCCCACATGTTCGAGGATGATCTCATCGGATGAACCATGATGTCGGGGATTCAATCAACCCCGTATACAATTCCCTTTGTCCATCGCTATGTTACTTGCCCGAGATTCGATCGTCGGTATCCCCATACCTTGTTCAATCTCGTTACCGGCAAGTCTCTTTACTCGTTCCATAACACATGATCCCGTGACTAACTCCTCTGTCACATTGAGCTCATTATGATGATGCATTATCGAGTGCTCCTAGAGATACCTCCCCGTCATACGGAGGGACAAATCCCAGTCTCGATTCGTGCCAACCCAAAAAACACTTTCGGAGATACCTGTAGTGCACCTTTATAATCACCCAGTTACATTGTGACGTTCGATACACCCAAAGCATTCTTATATATCCGGGAGTTGCACAATCTCATGGTCTAAGAAAATGATACTTGACGTTAGAAAAGCTCTAGAAAACGAACTACATGATCTTGTGCTATGCTTAGGATTGGGTCTTGTCCATCACATCATTCTCCTACTGATGTGATCCCGTTATCAACGACATCCAATGTCCATGGTCAGAAAACCACAACCCACTATTGATGAACGAGATAGTCAACTAGAGGCTCACTAGGGACATGTTGTTCTCTATGTATTCACACACGTATTACGGTTTTCGGTTAATACAATTTTAGCATGAACAATAGACAATTATCATGAACAAGGAAATATAATAATAACCATTTTATTATTGCCTCTAGGGCATATTTCCAACAGTCTCCCACTTGCACTAGAGTCAATAATCTAGTTACATTGTGATGAATCGAACACCCATAGAATTCTGGTGCTGATCATGGTTTGCTCGTGGAAGAGGTTTAGTCAATGGATCTGTGACATTCAGATCCGTATGTACTATACAAATATCCATGTCTCCATCTTGAATATAACCACAAATGGAGTTGACACGGTGCTTGATGTGCTTGGTTTTTTATGAAACATGGGCTCCTTGGTGATGGCAATAGCTCAAGTGTTGTCATAGAAGAGAGTCATCGGGCCCGACGCATTGCGAATCACTCCTAGGTCGATGATGAACTCCTTCATCCAGAGTGCCTCCTGCACTGCTTCCGAAGCAACTATGTACTCCGCTTAACATGTAGATGCCGCCACGACGCTTTGCTTGCAACTTCACCAGCTGACTGCCCCACCATTCAAAATATACACTTGGACCTGGAGTCATCCGGATCTGTGTAGAAGCTAGCATCAATGTATCCCTTTATGACGAGCTCTTCGGCACCTCCATAAACGAGAAACATATGCTTAGTCCTTTTCAGGTACTTCAGGATTTCTTGACTGTTGTCCAGTGTTCCATTCCGGGATCACTTTGGTACCTCCCTACCAAACTTATGGCAAGGTTCACATCAGGTCTGGTACACAACATGGCAAACATAATAGAGCCTATGGCTGAGGCATAGAGGATGACACTCATCTTTTCTCTATCTTTTGCCGTGCTTGGGCATTGAGCTATGCTCAATCTCACACCTTGCAATACATGCAAGAACCCCTTCTTGGACTGATCCATATTGAACTTCTTCAATATATTGTCAAGTTATGTGCTTGGTGAAAGACCAATGAGGCATCTCGATCTATCTCTATAGATCTTGATGCCTAATATGTAAGCAGCTTCTCCTAGGTCCTTCATTGAAAAACACTTATTCAAGTAGGCCTTTATGCTTTCAAAAGTTCTATATAATTTCCCATCAACCATATGTTATCCACATATAATATGAGAAATGCTACAGAGCTCCCACTCACTTTCTTGTAAATACAGGCTTCTCCATAAGTCTGTATAAACCCAAACGCTTTGATCACTTCATCAAAGCGAATGTTCCAACTCCGAGAGGCTTGCACCAGCCCATAGATGGAGCGCTAGAGCTTGCATACCTTGTCAGCATTCTTAGGATCGACAAAATCTTCTAGCTGCATCATATACAATTCTTCCTTAAGGAAACCATTAAGGAATGCCGTTTTGACGTCCATTTTCCAGATCTCAATATCATAAAATGCGACAATTTCTAACATGATTCGGATGAACTTCAACATCACTACGGGTGAGAAAGTATCATTGTAGGAAACTCCTTGAACTTGTCGATAACCCTTAGCGACAAGCCAAGCCTTATAGACGGTCACATTACCATCCACATTAGTCTTCTTCTTAAAGATCCACCTATTCTCTATGGCTTGCCGATCATCGGGCAAGTCCACCAAAGTCCATACTTTGTTCTCATGCATGGATCCTATCTCGAATTTCATGGCTTCAAGCCATTTGTTGGAATCCGGGCCCACCATCGCTTCTTCATAGTTCGAAGGTTCACCCTTGTCTAACAACATGATTTCCAGGCAGGGTTGCAGTCAGGGATATAACTATCAGGTATGAACCGCCCAGGAGGGGCCGGTTTATGCCTATGAAGGATTACTTCTACTGAAGCCCAGCAAGATATAGAGTATGGCGTTTTAATATAGAAATTTAAAAAGCCCATGGCCCAAAAGGTGTCAAGGCCCGTGAATGTAAACTGCCATACAGTGTGTAACTTGTATTGTAAGATAGGAAAGATAGAGACCGAGCCAGGCACATTTATGAGCCGGCCTCGGGATTCTGTATGGCGGGCCGGGCGTCATCTTGTGTATATAAAGGGACGACCCGACGGTGGTTCAGGGACAAGAAACAACAACTCGAGACAGAGGCAAAGCAGATTCGCTCCCTGGTCATCGAAACCCTAGCAATACCACAACAACTAGACATAGGCTTTTACCTTCATCAAGGGGACGAACTAGTATAAAATCACTTGCATCGTTTGTCTACTTTAACCCCTTTAAGCTAACCCGTAGCGATAGCTCCACGACTAAGTCCTTACGCTAGGACATCTGCCGTGACAAAATCACGACAGTTGGCGCCCACCGTGGGGCTATCGCACGATGGTTTCGAGTTCTTAGAGGGCAGCTTTGAAGGAATCAAGGGCTACACATTGCGCCATATGACTAAGATTCGTCGCGGCAAGATCTATATCGACGACGTAGGCTGGGGCCCGGAGGCCGATTCAATCGAGTACGGGTACCGGGTCCCCTTCGGCAGCATCCACGTTTTCATCGGCAAGATCGGCGAACCGGGACCTGAGCCAGACATCTGCTCCAACATCGTTGAGTCGGCTCAGCATGCCAGACCTGCCCGGGTTCGGACCGTCATGAAGCGTGTCTTTGTGGGAGTTGTCCACGGGGCGGGAGCAGAGGATAGATCGGAATCTGGCGGTGAGACCGTTGTTTATTCCGGCGACGAGTCGTCTACCGGAGCGACCGAGTCTTCATACGTACTGCAGGATGGCCGGTCTAGGGGATGTTCCGATGGTGACAGTATTCCGGACACCCTTGATCCTCCAAACCGGGTTGCGGTCTTCATGGCCGGATCACAATGTGTGCAACAATCTTTGATTGCGGCAGCATTAACGTCCGGACTGGCGACGGCAGCAGTAGCTGGGGCAGGAGGCCCTATGCAACTTCCGGCTCAAGCCCTATCCGGTTTATTCGACACTTTGACAGCGCCGTTGACCACGGAGGTCAGCCAGGCTGATAAGGAGCAGCACGACGCAGAAGTTGCTAAAGTACGGGGTCAGATAGATCAGGCCAAAGTGGACCTGGTAGCTGAGAACACCAGGATGGCAGCAAGACAAGCTGAGTTGGATGCTCAAGCTTATCGGCTCATGTTAGATCAAAACGCATCAAATGACGTAATGAGAAGAAGGCGCCAGTCTCATCTGCCTCCAGTTTATGAGGCAAGGAATCTCTTTAATAGGCCAGGGGCAGGAGCCAGCAATCAGCTAGCAGTAAACCGTGCATAAATACCTGGCATGGGGGCGTCGGTTCAGCCGCACGCAACAAATCCATCACATCAGATCATTCCCTCACAACGTGTGCCGACATCTCCCGGTCATTACTCCAACCCTTGGATAACATAGTTGCAGCCGCTTCACGATTAGCGGCCCTCCCCGTTGATGGGCAATCCCCTACAGCAGTGGAGGCACGACGAGCTAGGGAGTTCCTAGAAACGGCTTTGACTCAGTAGCAGGCTTATTCTCACAGACGCGAGAGGACTCATTCCACCCCCCGTCCAAGCTGGAGTTACAGCAGGCATATGGATGAACTGGCTGTGTCTAGTAGTGCGCGGAACCGTAACCCGCCACATGGGGATAACCCGACAGGTGGAGATGCAAACGCTCATAATATGGTAGACCAGGTGATGCGGAGCATCCTACGGACATCACCATGTCAAGAGCCCATTTGGCAAGTGACACGTGCGCCATCTACTTCTCATAGATAAAGGTGAATCTTCTCCTTTGCACGTGTTCACTTGACCCCTTCGAGGATGGTATACTACTTGACACTCCACTCGTGTGCATGCATAGGTATTGTCGGAGCTTCACGGACGATAAGGAGGAGCGCAAGCGCTAAGGAACGCCTACACCATCTGCGAGGGAAGCGTGGAAGCGAAGACGAAAGAAGAATGGCCAGTCCAGTCCGGAACGGGCGGTACTACTGCTCCCAAGCGGTACTACCGCCCGAGGTTCCGGTACTACCGCCCTGCCTGTGCGCAACCGTCGGCCTTTGGCCTTCTATCCCTCGCCACTTACCCCTTCGTGGCTTAGACTATAAATAGACCACCTCCACCTCCTTTCTAAGGTTAGCAAATATGATAGCTCATTTGTATGTGAGCTTTGCTCCTACCTTCTCCTCTTGAGAGAGAGAGAGACTACTCCATTGGAGGCCAAGGCCTCCACCTTGGAGAAGATCCCTAGTGGATGCGAGACCTCCCAAGGGAGAAGAATCCTTGTGGATTATCAAGACCTTTCTCCTCATAGGATTGGGATGAACTCTACCATGTATCTTATTTCCCTTTGATAGTTCTTGTACCTTGTGGATCTCATGTGTTTGTGAGTCTAGTGGATGTGTGATTGGACTTGTTCTTTGAGTGTTTCTCTTGTGTTCTTCCCTTTGTGCTCCTCTTGTTCTTGGGGATTCCCCTCCAATTCGTGAAAGATCTCCACATAGGGTTCCACCCTACAACATCATGGTATCTAGAGCTATGGTTTCTCACGAAATTGGAGCCCCCCTTCTTGTTTTCTAGCCTAATTTTGTTGTGTTCTTGCCCAATTTCGAAAATCCCCACCAAAAATAGCCCCATTTTTTGTGATTTGTTGGTTTGATGAGGTTTTGTTGGATTTGATCCATGGATTTTCTTGGTTTCGAGTGGATCTAGCATCTCCCCAAGTTTCACCACTTTCCATCCACGAAATCCATACAATTTTGCCCCCGAAATCATCCATTTCCGCCCATAATTCGCCCCGATCCCGATCTGCGAAGTTTTCCCGACACCAGTAGTACCTCCGCCCCTCCAACTGGTACTACCGCCTATAACCACAAGCGGTACTACAACCCCGCACATTTTCATCCTTCCGAGTTTCACCGTTTTGACCATAACTTTCACTCCCGAACTCCGATTTGAGTGTTCTTTGGCTCGTTGGAAAGCTAGCGACGTGCCCGAGCTGCTCATCTTGGTTTTACCACCATTTGAATCCATCAAATTTTGTCAAATTTGGCATGTTTACCTAGGCCCTCCACCATATCATCCGCATAGCCACCATACCTTTCCGCAACCTAACCATTGTGTTTCCCTTAGCATTTGTGGTTGCTTGAGTAGTGATTTGAGTCTCCTATGGTGTTTAGGCTACTTAGGGACAATTACTTCTTCATCAACAACCACCACCACTTCCGCATACCCATTGCCCACTATACATTTCCGCCAACCCAACTTAACCCATTTTTGTTGAGCTTGTTTGAGTTGTGGCTTGTGTCTCCTAAGGTGTTTCGGCTACTTAGGGACCGGGACTTCAACTCCGACAACGTGTATAGACCATCATACACAACCACCACCGCTTGTCCGCTACCACCATTTGACATTTGTCCTTGAGATTTTGAGTTGTGGTTTTCCATTTCCTAAGGTGTTTCAGCTAATTAGGAACGGGTCTACATCAAGAGCACCGCATCTCATCATCATCATCGGACGGTAACTTCGACGACACCATTGTATATTCCCCTTGCAAGTGCATTGTTAACCCCTAGCCCATTTTGCGTCACTTGCCCATTGAGACTAGCCATTTGAGTATTGCCAGCAACGTTACTTGTGCACATTAGTGGTCATCGATATACACCTTCCATTGCATATATACCATATCATATTGGTATCATCTTGCTATCATAGTACCATCCCTTGTGTCACAAGATTGTTCCCGCATATACACAATTGCTATCTTGGTTTGTGCATAGTGGCCATATCAAAAAAAGAATAAGCTTTTAAGCAAAAAGAGAAAGACAAAGAAGCTTGTAAGCAAGAGCCATAGCATCGCATCATATCATATCATACTTGATCATCTTGAATCATCTTGTGCTAAAAGCACCGGAACATCATACACATAGCATACTTGGGATAGAAAGTTCATACATTTTGCATCTTATATGTTGTGCACAAGTGTCGTATCCGCCTATTGAGCAATCGTGCTAGCGTCTCTCTTGAGTTGTGCAACACGAGCGTTTTCCATGGACTCCACATTTTGTGCTCATTCCTTGGTTGCACGACCCCATTTATCTATCCGTGTGTGTGTTTCCGTGTGCCACATTTTGCTATTGGTCTACTTGTTTCACTTGCGAATTTGTGAATCTCTTTCAACATTATTGACTCTTTCTATCTTTTTGCATGAATTTTTTTGTGCCACTATCCTCACCGAGCTCCACCATAAGCTTTAATTTGTATGTGTGAGTGAACAAGTCCGGTACCAATTCCACTATTCTTTCATTTAACTTTGAGTGAAACGGGATACATCCTCAACTTTGGGAAACTGTATCTTGGTATTGTTTATCTCATTTCCTACTCACCCTCTACTCGAGTCTTGTGATGGATAGGCAAAGCACTTCATCTCCGGTCTACAACAACACCGACGAGTTCGGTGCCATGACTAGATCACATCGGCATCGACACCATCAACGACAAAAAAGTGAAGGTCACGAGCTCAACATCAACAACCGCTCAACGACTTCACCATCTACCTTGGCATCTTCGCCAAGTGACTTCAAGGCATTTTCTCCTTTGGACTTGCGGCATCTTCGCCGACCCGCACCTCAAGAGAAGCTTCCCAATCTCAAGTCCGCGACTTCCACGAGCTACTACAACCTCGACAACGACCACGCGATTCCTTTCTATGGGACTCAAGACCCCGAGGAGTACCTCGAGTGGGAGCGCTTGATGGACGACTACCTCACGCTACTTCAAGTTCCTCCCCAAGATCAAGTGAAGTGCGCCACAAGAAACTTCCACGACAACGCGTCAACATGGTGGCTTCACACAACTTCGACGAGCATCAACTTGAATTGGCCCAAGACGAAGAGAGCTATGCGGCGAGAGTTCGTGCCTCCTACTTACACGGAACATCTTCTTCGCCAATTGGAGAACACCAGACAAGGATCCAAGTCCATCGACGCGTACTTCAAGGAGATGAAGAATGCCTTGCGACGAGCCGGCATGGACGAACCCATTTGGATGAAGTTTTACTTCATGATGGGATTGGACAACGACATCTCCAAGACTATCTTCCTTGAGAACTACAAGTCCCTCGACGACAATTACATTGGTGCTCTCAAGGCGGAACAAGAACTCATGAAGGCCAAGACTTCTCCACTGCAAGCACACTTCTCGAAGACCAAGCTCCAAGATGGCGAGCATGAGGCTAGTACCACCACGATGTACAAGCCCAACGAGCTCCAAGATGATGCTCCCAAGTTCGACTCCACTGCCATCCCTCTTTGTGGCATTGATGATGCCGAGTCTACTTCGACTCTTTTTCAAGATGGTGCGGCGCCAACTACGACTACAAAGCCATTCGAAGACCAAGCTTTGGAGGCGAGCGACAAGGTGGCGAGCGAGGATGATGCTTCCATCTTTGGAGGCGAGAGTGATGATGTGCCATCTTCGGCCTTCATCCACGGCGAAGATTACAAGATGGTTGAGCATGGGATTTTCCCTTCGACCATAGCGACATATGATGACTTGAGTGACTTTTGCCACCATATTGAGAGTGAGAGTGACTTCACCACTAGCCCCATATATGATGAGTTGCCTCAATTCCCATGTGAGGAGAGTTACCACCACCGCCACTTGAGTGAGATGAGTGACTCCACCATATGTGAGTTTGAGTGCACCTACCTTGAGAGAGTGAGTGAGCCACCACATAGAGAGAGTGAGATAGTTGATAGGTCACGTGAGGCCACTTTCAACACTAACGACTTGACCTCTACCTCTATTGTGTCTTCTCATTTGGTGCTAGGTCCCATATATGATGACGCGCCGATCCTCGACGACTTCGTCCTTCCTTTGGACAAGATGATGGCCATGGTGGAATATGATGCACCTCCCACATGGTTCCATCAAGATGAACATGATGACCACAATTTGGTCTTTCCCACCTCACCTACACCACATGAGTGGAATGAGAAAGGTAACAAAGGTAAAGGTGATGCTCTCGTCCCACTAGTGGACCATGTCGACATTGATTGCTTGCATGATGTTGATCCACCTATTGCCATGCTTCGTTCTAGTATGATTTCCCCATGCGATGATTTACCCATTTATGACGAGTTTGATGATTGCCATGTGGAGTCTATTAGTTGTGATGCCATGTTGCATAGGATTTCATGTGATACTTCTCTCGGCCACATCATGTTTGACAATCCGCTTGACTTGTCATATGCTATGAATGAGATCAACCATATGTTACAATTGCAATCTCTTAGTAGTAACTATGCATATGCCATTAAGATAAACCCAATTTGCGCATATGGCATAGATGACAAGCCCATGGTTGTTGGCATTTGTTTTTCTTGTGATGATATTGACATGCTTCCTTTGCATCATATCCATCATATGCCATGCCATGAACACCTAGCTTCGGATATGCATTGTTTTGTAGATTGTTCCACTTCTCCATATTATGCTTTCGATATTGCTCATGAGGAGACCACATAGTTTCCTTATACATTTTAGGAGATTTTGATACATCCCATCCACTGCATAATCCCCATACTTGTGTGCACAATATGCTCCCCATGAATGCAAATGCTATTGTTGTGCCACATACTTGCTCTAATGCGTGTCCCCATCGTGCTATACAAGACAACAATTCTTTCATGATGGATGACATATTTCTCTATCGCGCCTCAATTTTTTTTGAGCATTGCTTATCTTGTGCTAACTCTAACGTGCACATACACATCATGATGGATGATGTGTACATTTACCATGCACACACTTTCTTTGGCTTGTGTCTCTTTTGCGTAGGTACCCATGCATACTCGTCAACTTCACAAACGCACGAGTTGATGAAACGAGCTCTAGAGAGCAACGACGACTTGGGACTCCATGTGTTATCCTTCCAACCGCTTCATTCGCGCAAAGACTTCGCGCATGTCTACTACATGGCCCTCACATGGCTATGGGTTATTGTCCATTATATCTCTTATGCCCCTCTTGCCATGTTCACTTTGCATGATATGCTCATTTATATGCCTTTGGCATGCATTTGTGACCCATGCTTCGCATTACACATGATGATAGATTCTCATACTTGTATGTGTATTTGCAAGCTTGGTGGAGATATTGCTTGTTATTGCCATGTTTGCTTTGTGCCAAATGCCTATGATGATACCTTATCCATGCTATGTGCTCGTGCTTGTGATATGTCGTGTGCATTGCTTATGCCTACTATTGGTTCACATGACATGATTGCTATGAACTCATCTAGTGTGTTGCATCTTCGCTCCACTAGTTTGCACGACATGATTGATATGCTTGCTTATGTTGCATCACCGATGATTCATACTTGCTCCTTTCATGCGGTTGATGTCAACCATTGCCATGCTTTGCACATGATTGATATTTCTTGTTGTCATATGTCTCCACATGTTGCCTCTCTCATGCTATACGATTGTCCATGCATTGAGTGCAACCATAATTTTAGTCTTGCCAATGAGATTGCCCCCATAGCATTCTCGCATTGATTTGGACATTTTGACATATTTCTTGTGAAGCATGCTTGTCTTATCTCTTTGCACCATATGCCTAGTGCCATGAATATAGCCATTGTTGCATCATCTTATTCATGCACTTTTGCTTCTAATGGTTATGTGCAAGAGAAGAGAACCATCATGATGGATGATGTGTTTATCTACCATGCGCATACGTTCTTTGTTTTGTTGTGTGCATGTGTAGGATACTTGGACATCGTGTCGACTTCCACATCACGTGAGTTGACCATTCGAGCTCTTGAGAGTGAACCACCTTCGTTCCCGACGCTTCTACATCGCACTTGCTTGTGCTTCGACATTGTGAAGGACGCACAAGGACATGCTTTTAAGGTGATATCCTTCTCTTTCAAGACACCCAAAACCATGAGCATTGATATTGTGGATCACACTACATGTGTTGCTTGCACCATGAGACTTATTTTTCATCTTGGACCCCTTGATTGCACACATGTTGGAGATCTCGCTTCAACTTGTCATTGTCACATTGCCATGCTTCATGATATATATGCCTTGTGTGCTGCATCCATCTTGTTGCCTACTTGCTCATATCACATGTTTGGTTGCACAAATGTCATCCCTTCACATATGCCATGTCCCTTTGCTTGTCACATGCTTGACTTATTTGCCTCACACATGTCGAACAATTGCTCTTTATATTGTGTTGAGTGCCACGCGACTTTCAATACACCCTATGCACGTAATGCTTGGATTGTCTTGCACTTGACTCATGTGTTTAGACACTTCATTTTAGTGGGTGTTGTGAATGATTCCTATGCCTACCATAGACCTTTCATTGAGCGCTTTATGCATACTTGCTACGCCTTCGAGGTAGATGCTTAGTCTTTGGTCACACATATGTGCATCTCTACCTCACATTTACATGCTTGTTTCCATGATGACCATGATTGTGCTCAATTGATGTGCTTAAATGCCATGCCACAACCCTTTGTCACACCCTATGCTATGCTTGATGACAACACTTGTTGGGTGAATCACCTCTTGAATGCTTGGTTTTGCACTAACGCTAACCACATTTGTTTTTCCAAGTGTTTGTTGTCCTTGCTCCTTTTGAAGGAATCACTAGACGCCACGACATTGGAGAGTGACAAGTTTGAGCTTAAAGATGATGAGTACTTGGTGATCATCCACTTCTACACGCCGACACCATCTCTTTCCCATGGTGATTTGGTTCTCGATCCGAGCTCGGATCTTTCCCAAGGGGGAGGGGATGATGCGGAGCATCCTACGGACATCACCATGTCAAGAGCCCATTTGGCAAGTGACACGTGCGCCATCTACTTCTCATACATAAAGGTGAATCTTCTCCTTTACACGTGTTCACTTGACCCCTTCGAGGATGGTATACTACTTGACACTCAACCCGTGTGCATGCGTAGGTATTGTCGGAGCTTCACGGACGACAAGGAGGAGCGCAAGCGCCAAGGAACGCCTACACCATCCGCGTGGGAAGCGTGGAAGCGAAGACGGAAGAAGAATGGCATGTCCAGTCCGGAACGGGCGGTACTACCACTTACAAGCGGTACTACCGCTCGAGGTTCCGGTACTACCGCCGTGCCTGTGCGCAGCCGTCGGCCTTTCGCCTTGTATCCCTCGCCACTTACCCCTTCGTGGCTTAGACTATAAATAGATCACCTCCACCTCCTTTCTAAGGTTAGCAAATATGATAGCTCATTTGTATGTGAGCATTGCTCCTACCTTCTCCTCTTGAGAGAGAGAGTACTCTATTGGAGGCCAAGACCTCCACCTTGGAGAAGGTCCCTAGTGGATGCAAGACCTCCCAAGGGAGAAGAATCCTTGTGGATTATCAAGACCTCTCTCCTCATAGGATTGGGATGAACTCTACCATGTATCTTATTTCCCTTTGATAGTTCTTGTACCTTGTGGATCTCATGTGTTTGTGAGTCTAGTGGATGTGTGATTGGACTTGTTCTTTGAGTGTTTCTCTTGTGTTCTTCCCTTTGTGCTCCTCTTGTTCTTGGGGATTCCCCTCCAATTCGTGAAAGATCTCCACATAGGGTTCCACCCTACAACACCAGGGAAGACAGCGTCGAGAGGCTGAGTTGGCAGCACAGTATACAACTGGCCAGCTTACCCTGGTTCGTCCAACTAAGACAATGGAACCAGGAGTTTCTTCCAGTTCTTTGGGAGTGCCGTGTCTCACCTCCTCTTTACGTAATGTACAACTTCCTAAGGATTTCAAAGAACCACGGAAGATGACCAATTATACTGCTGATCTATCCCCTGAGGCGTGGGACGAAAGCTATGAGATGGCAATGGAGATGCTGGATGTGGATGATGCGGCGTGTGCTAAGTACTTCACCATGATGCTGGAAGGAATGGCTCATACTTGGTTGAAATGTTTACCGGCTAATTCCATTGGATCATGGGCCGAGTTAAGGCGTCAGTTTATCAATAATTTCAAAGATACATGCAAGCAGCCCATGTCAATTGTGGACTTAGCTGCCTGTGTCCAAGGGGAGAACGAATCAACAAGTCATTGGTTGCGCCGGGTTTCTGAGATCCTGCATTCATCAGACTACATCAATCCGGACACAGCAGTCTTGACATTGGAAGGCAATTGCCGGTTCGAGCCTCTGAAGCTGAAGTTGGGACGGCTCAAAAGTCAGTGCGATAACATGGGAACACTTATGGCAGCTCTCGTAAAATATGCTGATTCTGATAGTGCCAAATATTCAAAGTCCGATGATGAGAAGTCAGAAAAGGGAAAGAAGAACGGTAAAGTGCCGCAGTCTAATCCGGTGAGTCAAGGATATAGTGGTAAGAGTAAAGCAGATAATAATTCAGATTTTGTGGCTAACACTAGTACGCAGAATGATGGTTAGCATCGTAAGGGTAGGCCGCCCCCACGGAACAGAGGATCAAACATCAATCTGGAGCGCCAGATGAATCTGCCTTGCCCTAGGCATGACACGAAGGAAAAACCAGCTACACACCTCTGGAAGGACTGCTTTATTATGAGGGAGTTCAAAAATTCGGATCGGTTCCAATACGATCATGGACCGTCTAGCGGTTCAGGCCCTGGTTTTCATGGGCCGGGTTATCAGGTTGGTGGATCTGGCTCAGGGTTTCTAGGTAATCAGAATGGACATGGCAGTCATAATGGGCACAACGGTCAGGGCAGCCAAGGAGGTTATAATCATCAGGGGAATCATCATCAGCAGCAATCAGGTTATCAGAGCAACCCGAAGCAGTTGAGTAGTGGGCAGTATCACGTCTTCACCACTAGCCTGTGTAAACGTGATCAGAAGGTTTATAAGAGGGCGGTGCACTCTGTT
>LR738713.1:144326752-144356772 GCA_902687465.1 Secale cereale | reverse complement strand
CAACTCACAGATCTTCGTGGAGACCCGCCGTTGCGCCACCTCAGCTGCCTGTCTCCCTACATGGCGCCTAAGGCACTGCTGGCTAGGGTGCGTGTCAACACGAGGAGGCGCGGCGACTGGCAAGACGGATGTCTGCCCCCATCCCCGATAAAGCAAGGAGACCTAAGCTGGGCGCATTAAATGCACCTTGTCCTGTAATGCGAGGGATAACCTCGCATCACTGTACCCTTTCCACCTCGTGTGTGCCACTGTGGCAACCCCTTTTTCCTATAAAAGGAGGCCCAAGGCGACCAGGAGAGGGATTCGGCTTTTTGGAACTGCTCGCGACCCTCTTGGAGCTCCTCACTAGCTGAAGAACACCAACATATAATCCACCAAAGCAGGAGTAGGGTTTTATGCATCTTTGCGGCCCGAACCTGGGTAAAGGAACCATGTCCTGACTGTTAGATCCGCTCTTCTCTCAACCCCGCGCCCCGCAACCGTAGTAGGGATTCTTGTGATCCCATAGGTGTCGATCCAAATACACCGACATCTTTGTGGCGCCAGGTAGGGGGCGCAGTTGTGAGAATCGGCTTTAGCGGTTAGTTCGGTGCTCCTGCATCGTCATGGCGCCCAAGAAGAAGACGACGGTGGAGGTTGGCCAGTCGGAAGCCGGACAGCCTGTGCCGACGCGGGCGAGCAGTGGACCGGTCGCGGAAAGGACTCGGGGCGCTGCTCGCGAACACCAATGCCATCCCGACAGCCGGAGTTTGGGAGGTGGCGATGTTTGTGCGCCTGGTAACGGGCCACACACCACCATTTCCAAAGATGGAGCCCGACCCTCAGCGGGTGGCGCGGGGCCTTCCAAGGTCGCGGCCGCATCACCCGAAGGCGACGCAAGGGCCTCCAGAACTCCCACGCCGGCGCCAACAGCGCGCTCTTCTCAAGTAGCGCGCGACGGACGGCGTCGTCACACCGAAGATCCCGGACGTCGCCATGGGAAGGGCCCCGAGCGCCACTCCCGAGA
This sequence comes from Secale cereale, assembly GCA_902687465.1. NCBI lineage: Eukaryota > Viridiplantae > Streptophyta > Magnoliopsida > Poales > Poaceae > Secale > Secale cereale. The sequence goes on along the minus strand of LR738713.1, from coordinate 144,355,766 downwards.
CGTAGAAGACCTGCCCGCCCGCCGAAGCGCTGGTGGAGATGTTAGGCAACCGAGGGATCGTGATGGAGCTCCCCTTGACACGGTCAGGGGTCGAAGCATGTCACGATCCGTGCAGGTTTCACTACCGTTGACACCAGCCAAAGCTTTGGCGCGCGCGCAGTTGCTCCTCGACTTTCCTCCCGTTACGGGGAAACTCGACGAATGGAGAGCCACCATCCGAAGCCTTGTTGCAGTCGCCAACAGGGATGACCTAAATCCAGCGGAGCTCCCAGGCCGACGCTCCGATGGGGTCCCACACACCGGCGGTGGGAGAGCCGGCAGCGCCGTGGCTACGGTGCTTTCGCCTCCTCCTCGCCCAATGTCGCGTGCATCGACCCCTCGATACGTCGCGGGCGACGCCGTCTCCATAGCGTCGTCCGACCCACGGACCCGCGGCGACCAGCGTCAAGTTCTTCAGGAGCGAGCTCATGAAGACGCTCGAACAACCATCGAGCGTTGGCGCGGAACGCGCCACCAGTCAGACTGGCGAGCAGGGCCTGCTGCGGACCGCCCAGCACCGGAGAGCCCTGGGGGTCTACCTTACGAGGTAGGCTATCCAGCTTTCACCCGTGAGCTACGGCAATTCCAGTGGCCCTCTCACCACACATTCAAACCTGACGTTGGCGAGAAGTAGAACGGCAAGACCCACCCGTCGGAGTTCCTCAGCATCTACACCATCGCGATGCAAGCTGCCGGGGCCCGCGACGATAAGGTGCTTACGAATTACTTTCCGTTGGCTCTTAAACTTAACGCCATGATGCACTTGCCAGTAGACTCTATTTCCTCCTGGTCCGACTTGTGCCATGAGTTTGTTGGCGCCTTTACCGGAGGCCACCAAGCCCATGGCCAAGCAAGTGACCTGCATGTCATACCCCAGAAGGAAGGCGAGACTCTGCGCAAGTACATACAGAGATTAAGCCGGGTACTGTACAATATCCCCGATGTTCACCCTGCCGCCATCATCAGCGCGTTCCACCAGAACGTGCGCAACCGCAAGATGCGCAAAGAACTGGCGATGACCATGGTGAAGGATGTGGCGGAACTCTATGTTCTTGCTGACAAATGTGCCCGGGCTGAGGAGGGAAGGAAGTACCCCGACGAAAGCGCCGGTGCGGAAATCGACTCCTCGGACGAGGATACTACCACTCCAGCGAAGAAGGGCCGGAACCGTAATAGGAAGCGCAAGGGAAAGGCCGTGCTTGCCGTCGAGGGATCTGATGACACAGGCTCCGCCAAGAAAACCAAGGCGGGTGACCCTGGCAAGGAAATTGCCGGGTGTGTCGCCTGCCGGGCCTTGGCGGCTGCCGAAAAGCCAGGAAACTCCAGCAAGCGATACTGCAAGATCCATCGCACCAAGGGCCATGATCTCCAGGACTGCCACCAGGTTGAGCTCCTTGCTGAGAAGCAAAGGGCGGAATACGAGAGGCGGGACAAGGAGAAAGGCCAAGACGCCGCTGAGGGATCCAGCAAGAAGCGTGACGGCCAAGCAGGCCGTCGCGGCAAGGAGAAACAGCAGGAAAGGCCTGCCCGGGGCTGCGATAGAAGACCTGAAGACGACGATCACGAAGAGGACGACGAATCCGGCGGCCAAGAGTTTCAGAACGCTACGGATGCCATGTGCGTTGATGGTGGCGCCTCGCTGCATGCTTCTCACCGCCAGCTTAAATAGTGGGCGCGTGAGATTATCGCGGCAGAGCCATCGTCCGGTGCCCAAAAGCCGCTGAAATGGTCCAGCACACCTATCATCTTTGACACCGAGGATCACCCTGATCGCACTACTGCGGTCGGGTGCTTGCCATTGTTGGTTTCACCGACAATACGCAACCTCAAGGTGACGAAGATGCTAGTCGATGGCGGGGCCGGTCTGAACCTACTCTCGCCCACCGTGATCGAGAAGCTGCAAGTCCCTGATGGAGACCTCGAGGAGACGGGAACGTTTCAGGGGGTCAGCCCAGGGAGGAGTCAACCGAAGGGGAAAGTCACGCTGCCCGTGACTTTTGGGAGTGATCTGAACTACAGGACAGAGAGGATCGTGTTCGATGTTGCCAAGATCCCCCTGCCTTACAACAGGATCCTTGGCCGCCCAGCACTGGCCAAGTTCATGGCAGCATCACACTATGCCTACAACACCCTGAAGATGCCAGGGCGCGTGACGATCATCACCATCCCCTCCGATAAGAAGGATGCGCTGATTTGCGCCGACCAATTGTACCAGCAAGCAGTTGCAGCAACTGCCGCTACGGGGGCACTTGCTCCTGCCACTGGAGCCCCGGGAGGGAAGAAGAAGAAGACCGGCGATACCTCGGGCGCCCACTCCGGCAAGCGCACCTCTTCGGAGTGCTGTGCTCCCATCGAGGACGTGCCTGAGAGCTCCACCGGAAAGAAGAAGACAGGCGAGACCCCAGACACCCACTCCGGCAAGCGCACCTCTTCGGAGTGTCGCGCTCCCGTCGAGGACGTGCCCGAGGGCTCCACCGACAGAAACAAGAGATCCAGGGCCACTCTGCCAGGAACCAAGAAGGTTTCCGTCAGGGAGGACGGCACAGGAGGGGCTTTTACCATAAGCTCCGCCCTTGACAACAAATAGGAAGACGCGCTCGTCACCTTCCTGCGGGCAAATGTCAACGTGTTTGCCTGGAAAGCATCCGACATCCCCGGCATTCCCAGGGAGGTGATTGAGCACCACCTTGCTGTCTGTTCTCATGCGCAGCCCGTCAAGCAGAAGGTCAGGAAGCAAGCTTTGGAATGGCAAGAGTTCATCACCGAGGAGATCCGGAAACTGGAAGCTGCGGGTTTGGTGAGAGGAGTGCTCCACCCAACTTGGTTGGCCAATCCAGTGGTAGTGCGCAAGGCAAATGGGAAGTGGAGGCTGTGTATTGATTACACGGATATCAATAAAGCTTGTCCCGACAACCCCTTCCCGTTGCTGCGCATAGACCAGATTGTTGACTCCACGGCAGGGTGTGACCTGCTGTCATTCCTCGATGCCTACTCCGGCTACCACCAGATCTTCATGGCAAGAGAAGACGAAGAGAAGACAACATTCATCACCCCATGTGGTACGTACTGCTTCGTACGAATGCCTTGCGGGTTTAAGAGTGCCGGCTCCACGTTTGCAAGGGCAGTCCAGATTGGTTTTGAACCCCAGCTCCATAGAAATATGGAGGCTTATATGGATGATATAGTGGTCAAAACCAAGGACAAGGCAACCCTTGTACCGGATTTACAAGACACATTTGTGAACCTGCGCAAGATCAACCTCAAGCTGAACCCTGAGAAGTGCGTCTTCGGCGTGGGATAGAAGCCAATCCGGACAAGATCAAAGCTATAGAGTAGATTGAAGCACCCAAACGGGTCAAGGATGTGCGTCGGCTTGCTGGCTGCATTGCCGCCATGAGTAGATTCATTTCCAAGTCTGCCGAGCGCGCCCTCCCCTTTTTCAAGATCTTGAAAAAGGCGGGCCCAATGGAGTGGACGCCGGAAGCCGAGGAAGCATTACAAGATCTGAAGAGGTATCTTTCCTCCGTGCCAATACTGGTTGCGCCTAGACCACAAGAACCGTTGCTGCTATACTTAGCGGCAACAAACCAGGTGGTCAGCGCCGCACTAGTGGCGCAGAGAGAAATTGATGATGAGGTGATAGCAGCAACAGAGCCTGGTGCCACTGGTGCAGAAGGGACACAATCGGTTGGAGTGCAGCAGAAAAAGAAGATGATGCAGCACCCGGTCTACTTTGTTAGCTCCCTCTTGCAGGGGGCTAGATAAAGGTACTCCGATGTGCAGAAATTGCTCTTCGGCCTTCTTATGGCCTCGAGGAAGCTGCGTCAATACTTCCAGGCGCACGAGACCACTGTCGTCACTCGGCTCCCTCTGCAACGGATATTGCACAATCCAGACGCGACGGGAAGGATTGTAGAGTGGGCACTGGAGCTGTCCAGCTTTGGCCTCAAGTTTGAAAGTACCTCGACAATTTAGAGCCGAGTCCTGGCAGATTTCGTCGTAGAATGGACCGCAACTCCTAATGAAGAAGTCTAGGAAACTGCTCTCCTCGGCAAAGAGGCGAGTTGCAACTGGATCATGTACTTTGATGGGGCTTTCTCCTTATAGGGCGCCGGGGCTGGCGTACTGCTGGTCATGCCCACTGGAGAGCACCTCAAGTACGTGGTCCAGATGCACTTCCCTAGGGAGGTATCGACGAACAACACTGCCGAGTACGAGGGGCTTCTTGCTGGTCTAAGGATCGCGGCGGACCTCGGAATCAAGAAGCTCATTGTCAGGGGCGACTCGCAGCTTGTCATCAAACAAGTCAACAAGGATTACCAGAGACCGTTGATGAGGGCCTACGTCGATGAAGTGAGAAAGTTGGAAGAGCGCTTTGACGGTATACAGGCGGAACACGTTCCCCGAGCGGAGAACGACATTGCCGATTATCTGTCAAAGCGCGCTGCCCTCAAGCTACCTGTGGAACCAGGTACCTTTGTGCTTCAACTTTCTCAGCCATCCGTTGATCTATCAACAGAGCAGAACAAGAGGAGGAAGTCAGGGCCCGGCAAGTACTTTCCCGCCGAGCTCCCCGGAGCCGCCGGCAAGGATGTTGCCGAGGACACTGAGCTCGCCACCGAAGGGCTAACTCCGGCGGAGCGTTAAGCTTTTGCCGTCGAGATGGCCACTCCCTTGGCGGAGGAAATGCATTTAGTCCTCGCCGTCGAGCCCCAGGTTCCAGCGTGGGTGCAGCATACCGTCCGATTCCTTCAGACTGGGGAACTTCCTGAGGCGCAGGCAGAAGCGGAGAAAGTAGCCTGTCGGTCGGCCATGTACCAGTTCGTTGATGACGTCCTGTACAAAAGGAGACCGAACGGTGTGAAATTGAAGTGCATCCTTCGAGAGGAAGGACTGAAGCTGTTGGCAGAGATACATGGAAGCATATGTGGATCCCACATAGGGTCGAGAGCCCTTGCCGGCAAGGCATTCCTGCAAGGCTTCTTCTGGCCCACTGCCCTCTAGGATGCGGCGGCGCTAGTCACCAGGTGTGAAGCGTGCCAATTCCATTCAAAGAAACTTCATCAACCAGCTCAAGCCCTTCAAACCATTCCTCTCTCCTGGCCCTTCTCGGTCTGGGGGCTCGACATATTGGGCCCCTTCCCCCGCGCCGTCCCGGGCTTTGAGTACTTGTACGTTGCAATCGACAAGTTCACAAAGTGGCCAGAGGTGGAGGCAGTAAGGAAGGTCACAGCTCAGTCAACCGTCAAGTTCTTCAAGGAACTAGTGTGCCGTTTTGGTGTACCCAACAAGATTATCACCGATAACGGCACGCAGTTTACAAGCTGCACCTTCATTCAATATACCCAAGACCTCGGTAGCAAGGTCTATTTCGCTTCCGGTGCTCACCCCCGAAGCAATGGTCAAGCTGAGAGGGCAAATGCTGAAGTGCTGCGAGGACTAAGGACAAAGACCTTTGACAGGCTGCACAAGAGCGGGAGGCGCTGGATTGATGAATTGCCGGCGGTTCTTTGGTCGATCAGGACGACGCCAAATCGAGCCACCAGCCAGACGCCCTTTGCCCTGATATACGGGGCAGAAGCAGTTCTCCCCACAGAACTCATATATGGGTCACCTCGAGTGCTCGCTTATGATGAGCTTGAGCAAGAGCAATTGCGACAAGATCGTCTTCGGGCGGCTGCGAGAGCAGCGCGCTATCAGCAAGCCTTGTGCCGCTATCATAGCCGCAAGGTCCGTGCCCGAAGCTTTGAGGAAGGCGACCTTGTTCTCCAGCGCGTTCAATCGGCCAGGAATACGAACAAGTTGACGCCGAAGTGGGAAGGCCCTTATCGAGTAATACGAGACACCAGGCCTGGCGATGTCCGCCTGGAGACCGAGGATGCCGTTCCGGTGAGTAATTCCTGGAACATCGAGCATCTTCGCAAGTTTTACCCATAAGGCGCGGCTTGCCGGGCCTCCCGGCAAGCCACCCTTTTGTACAAGCCTTGCCGGCAAGGCATGTAACCCTTTGTACAAAGCCAGGCGCAGACTCTGAGCATAAATAAATGAAGCGCGGGTGCCCTAAGTTATAGCATGCATGCTGAGTCAAGTCTCGTCCTTGGTTAGGGTTGATAGTGCTTAGCAGCGGCTAACCCCAAGCTTAGAGGTCGAGTCTTTGTTTTTCCTCTGTCTTCTTTGGTTCACAGGACGCGCAGACATCCTTGCCAAAGCCACTTGGAGGAAGGAATGAAGAACAGACCAGTGCCTAGGCCCCGGCAAGCCAGTGTTGCTGGAGGCTGCAAGGGCAAGAATTCGCCCACGGCAGACCAGGGTTGCCGGGGGCTGCAGCTTCATATAAGTCCTTTACCCCTTCTCATGCATTCCATTATGGACTGAGGTATGTGAAACCTCGTTCTTTTCCTTAAGCTACCGTGCTCCCATAACTCTAGGCCCTAGGGCTCGTTCCTGGGACTAGGTTTGGTAGTAGTCGCGGCAGCAGAAGGATGAAACGAGGAGCCTGAGCCTGCTTCATCCCTGCCTCCGCCAAGGGCGTGAGAAAGGTCGAGCGAAGTAGGGAAGCGGCAGGGCCTGTTGCCGGGCGAGAAAATGTTTATCTTAAGGATATCAGGGATTTATTCCCTGTAGTGGGTTTTTACCTACGAACAAAAGACCCGGCAAACATTCCTTTTTCATTAAAAACATTCCATTCAGGTACAGTCCATAGGGAATGAAAAACATGAATAAGGGGATTACAAGTTTTAAACTTAACAGATGCCCAAAGGCTTACAGATTAAAAAGAGATAAGATGCCCGTAATACCTTTCTTGTCCCACTCCTCAGGAGGTAGGTCAAGGAGGCGAGAAGGGCAAAGGGGGCGCCTAGGCGAGCTACGGGTGGCAAAAGACACCGAGAAGGCTTCTCGGCGGCCTCCCAAGGGCTGGACGGTGATGATGGCGCCGGAGGCAGAACTCGAAGACGAGGCGGCAGGACGTCAGTATGCGTCGAAGGCGTCGGTGCCCGCGTACTCCGACATGACGAGCTTGCCGCCCGCCTTCTTCCTCTTCCTCTTCCGCAGCCTCCCTACGCCAGCCGCTAAGGAGACGGCCCCGAGAATTCAAGGAGCCGGCGACGCGGATGATGGGGTCGCCGGTGCCACCAGGAGCGGTGCCCGACACCTAGTCGGACCCGTCATCTTGCCGTCTACCGCCCTTGTAGTCGCTGTCGCTATCCTCCTCGGCACCCTCATTCGAGGAGGAGTCTTCGTCATCAGAGGAGCTCTCCATGCAGCACCTCGCGCGAGTCCCGAGGTGCCCGAAGACCTTGACGGAGAGATGGCCATCCCCCATCAACTTGAAGTGGAGGGTGAGCCCATCCGTCAGGCTGTGGATGGGAGCGAACCTCTTCCATCCTTGGCGAAGATACATCACATGAGGGGCAGGGAAGTCGACGCGGGCCCGCGTGCCACTGATCCCACAACCCCTCATGTGCAGCCACAGCGACTCCGGCGGATTCACCTCCATCTCCCGCGCAAATGGAGTCGGGAGACGAAGGCGACGGCGCGGCGACCATCGCATCCTAATGAAGAACTCATAGGGGTCATCTCCAACATGACCTTCCACTGGAGGAGGAGCTGCTGGCGGGGGCGAGGCCGGCGGGCCGCCCCGTCCTCCTCTTCCCCGAGAACCCCGGCCTCGCCCACGGCCCCGCCCCCTCCCTCTTCCCCTCTTGGCCGGTTCGGCCACCGCGGGTGCAGGAGAAGGGGGGACGCGTTGTCGAGCAGCGACCCTCGCCGCCACCGTTGAGGAGCCGAGGTTTTCTCTCTTCATGGCGGATAGAAGAGAGGATCAGAAGTTGAAGGTAAAAGAAGATGGAGGAGTGCGGGGCGCCGTCCCCTCCCTCCGCCCTTTATAAAGGGGCGGGGCTGGAGCTCGACCGTCCTGCTCGGCCAATCAAGACGCAGAAGGCGAGGGGGGCCGGAACCGACCCGCCGCCCCAACCAGCGGCGGCTCGGTTTCCCACCTCCACCGGTCGCCACCTCGAACGCATGGGAGGCACGTGGCGAACGTGCAGGACCAAAAGGACGGGTGAGGCGACCTCTCCCCACCCCGTGATTGTGGCGAGTGGACGCCTAGACGACCGCGCCTCGGCCCGTCCAGTAAGAGGGCCGCGCCTCCACGCTTCCCCCCGTTTACGGGGAAAAGGCGGGCCGCCTCCTTTCGCATTTACTACGACGCGACGCATGCATGCAGAAACCGCCCCACGCATGCCGCCCACGTCACGCATGCCCCTCCACCCCGCGCCGCACGCGCGGGTTGTGGGAGGCGCAGCGCGCGGAAAATTTTACCACGGTGAAAACCACCCCGCCTGCCCGCGCACCATTCTGGGCCTGGCCCAACAACTTGTCGCGCTTATGTGTGGTCTAGGCCCGGGGGCTCCTGTCGGTGTACAAAAAGAGGGGTGCACTTTTTGTACCCCTATGACTGTGCACGGGCATCCTAAGCCATGGCGCCACCACACCAAGCATGGCGAGGGAGGCGAGCCGGGGCAAGACCGAAGCTCGATGGAGACTGGAGCGATGCCAAGAAGAAGACCACAAAGAGCAAAGGGACGAAGCGGCTCTCCCCGGCAAGACCCTTGCTGTGACAGCTCGCCCCGCGCCTACGGAGCGAATCACCCTTGAGCCCACCACCCCCATGGGGCGAGGATTCGGGAGATATCCCTGTGCTGGCATGCAGATCTTTGTGAAGACATTCATGATCAGATGCAAGTTAAGAAGACGACGACCCTTGACGGGATTCCAGCCAAGGAGAACCACAAGGCCCTCGGCAAGCACCTTCCCGGGGATGACTGCAGGCGCCACGGCAGGACCCTTGCTGGAGCCCCGGCAAGGCCCTTGCCAAGGACACCCACAGGACCACCGTCAGGCCCACACCAACTGGGTTTCCACCGACTCGACCATCTGAACGTGCTCCTGCGTGGCAACCCACAGATCTTCGTGGAGACCCACCGTTGCGCCACCTCGGCTGCCTATCTTCCTACAGGGCGCCTCAGGCACTGCTGGCTAGGGCGCGTGTCAACACGAGGAGGGGCGGCGACGGACGAGACGGACATCTCCCCCCCGTCCCCGATAAAGCAAGGACACCTAAGCTGGGCGCATTAAATGCACCTTGTCCTGTAATGCGAGGGATAACCTTGCATCACTATACCCTTTCCACCTCCTGTGTTCCACTGTGGCAACCCCTTTTTCCTATAAAAGGAGGCCCGAGGCAACCAGGAGAGGGATTCGGCTTTTTGGAACTGCTCGCGACCCCTTGGAGCTCCTCACTAGCTGAAGAACACCAACATATAATCCACCAAAGCAGGAGTAGGGTTTTACGCATCTTTGCGGCCCGAACCTGGGTAAAGGAACCGTGTCCTGACTGTTAGATCCACTCTTCTCTCAACTCCGCGCCCCGCAACCATAGTAGGGGTTCTTGTGATCCCATAGGTGTCGATGCAAATACACCGACACTATTGTCAATGGAGAACTACATAATTGCAGTGTAACGGGGGCGTTTTAGCATTGCGTGTCTCCGGATGAAGGCCGTGAAATTCTACCAGAAATCCACGAAGGATATAGTGGTCACCACGCCGGTTCAAAATCCTTGGTAGCTAAAGCTTTTCGTCACAAATTCTATTGGCTGACGGCTCATGCTGATACGGATGACTTAGTCAAAAAGTGTGATGCCTGTCAGAAATTCTCAAGGCATGCTCATGTACCAGTTCAAGAATTGACGATGATTCCAATTACTTTGACGTTCACGGCTTGGGGGCTAGATATGGTTGGTCCCTTTAAGAGATCTCCAGATAAGAAGACCCACCTTCTGGTGGCGGTTGATAAATTTACCAAGTGGGTCGAGGCAGAGCCAGTCAGCAAGTGTGATGCAGCAACGGCAGTTCAGTTCATCAAGAAGGTGATTTTCCGGTTTGGCTTTCCACACAGTATTATAACTGATAATGGCACTAATTTGTCCAAGGGGGCTATGAAAAAATTTTGTCAACGAGAGAACATCTGGCTTGACGTATCTTCAGTGGCTCACCCCCAATCTAATGGTCAAGCTGAGAGAGCCAATCAAGAGATCTTGAGAGGCATCAAGCCCCGGCTTATGGTTCCCTTACAAAGGACGCTTGGTTATTGGGTGGAGGAGTTACCTTCTGTATTATGGAGCATCAATACAACGCCCAACAGATCTACGGGTTACACACCTTTTTTCATGGTGTACGGAGCTGAGATAGTTCTCCCTAGTGACAACCGTCATGATTCGCCTCGTGTTGCGGCTTATGTTGAAGCTGATAACGAGAAGGCGCGACAAGAAGCACTAGATCGGTTGATTGAGGAGCATGACATCGTAGCGGCTCGGTCTGTGATTTACCAGCAAGATCTGCGTTGCTACCATAGTCGTCGAGTTAGAACCAGAACATTTCAAGAAGGCGATATGGTGCTCCGGCTCATCCAAGACCAGACAGATATGCACAAGCTGTCCCCGCCTTGGGAAGGACCCTTTGTGGTCAGCAAAAATCTACACAACGGTTCATACTACCTCATTGACGTTCGAGAACACAAGGACTCACGCACGGCGGAGGAGGAGACCCAACGGCCGTGGAACATTGCTCATCTTCGGCCTTAGTACACCTAAGCCAAAGGCTCCCTTTAGGTACATATATTCACAATGTATATATTATGATGAATATAATAAACTAACATCCCTCTTAAAGCGGGGCCTCTGCTGTTTTTTCCATAAGAGTTTATCACATGGGGGCTTCTGTGTGCAAATGGAGTTCACATGGCCCACTTAGACCGGCTATCAAGCCAATATTATCATAAGAGCACAGCTCTGGTTACTTCAGTAATCTGGCTATTAAGCCAACATGATGATAAGGGGCAAAAGAGAGTTTGATGCATAGCACAACTCAAACATAGGCACCCATCGAGCACAGCTCACAATGTTACTTGGGGGCTCTTGTCGCACAACAGCAAAGAGCTTTTAAGTCCCTTGTAATAGGCTATCAAGCCACGGCTTGGAAGCCTGGTGTATACACCTAAAACCCCGGGTTAACCTGCCTGCATCAAGTAAGTCACTCCGTCCAGGTAAACCTGGTATGACCCGTCGAACGATTGACAAGTCAATCTTATACAGACCCTGAACTTGTCATCGTTAAAATGACGAGCGGTTAATGTGAGGTCCATCTTAACAGCCTTTGTAAAATGGTTTAACTCAGCGGCCTGGCAGCCCATGAAAAGCCTCGAATTTGGGGCCTGGCAGCCCGTAAAAAGCCTCGACTACAAGTTTTCATATGCTTTTATTTGCCAAATTTTTAATCCTTTAATGAGATTATTAGTATTCATTCAATATGTGTCGATTATGCCTAGTGGTTGATGATAAGTCACCACCATTAAGTGAACTGGTGTTTATTAAACCCGGTCTTATTTGATTACAAATCGCCAGTATCATCTATAGCTAATCCGGTGTTTATCACAACCCGGTATGGTTTCATCATAAACCGATGAAATATTGTAGGAGTCATCGATACTCACAATTTTGGAGGATCGCGCTTACTACAAAAGTTGGTAAAGGCAACGATACGATTTGATATCACATGTATGATATGTATTTTCATATTTATTTCAAAATACAGCTTGGGTTATAAACCTAGGTCATGTATTTGGCAATTATGACCCGTCCAACGATAAACCGCCAAGACACTTTAAATTTGTCTTATGCAGAAACAGATCGAGTAAAGTTGTTCAGAAGAATAAGCAGAAATACTATAAAGCTGCCAGATTAAGCAATATTATGCAGAGGAAATACGCATGATGGCATAACAGACCAAGTGTTTTCAGCTAGCCTATTACAAGGCATTTTGCAGCCCAAAAGAATAGCGGTTGCTCATCAAGGATCATGAGATATTGAAGGTTAAACCGGCACCGGTTCATGACTCCTCGCTGTCGGTGTCCTGGGAACCAGTGTACCCAGACTTGCATGTTTGCGGGCCACAGCGCGCTCCTGCCGCGGCATGGTACGGCCCAGCTGATCGAACAGCTGCCCAAGACCCTCGCGAGGGGGCTAGACCTCGTGAGGAGAACGACACCAAGACCTCCTCAGGAGCGGCCTCGGCTAGGTTGCTCCGGAGGGGCGAAGAGTCCAAGGCCAAGCCTGCCTCAGGAGGAGGCAGTGATGCAAGCAGTCATGCATCATGCCAGCGGGTGCCAGTGCGTGCCAGCGGCGCAATTGCCATTTTGGTGCAAGGGGGACAGCGCAAGCGCAGGTTCCCGCGGAGTAGTACAAAGGTTTCCCCATTGGTGCCACAAGACCGAAGACCACAAGGACGATAGGGGGGATGTCACCACTAAGCCCACCACCACGTCATCGTCGGATCCCTTTGTAGGCGAAGACTGCTTTTGTCAGGGTAGGAACGTCCTTGTGTTCCCGCTCAAAATGGCCGTTGTGGGATCCCTTCCCGCTTAAACATTTCTGGGGAAGAGGACCCTGGCCGCCTATATAAGTAGCTATGATCCCCACTATGGGGGGGAGGTGGATGAGATCCAGAAACTCCGCCTTCGCATAAGAGATCAAGAACTCTTGCCTCCTGACCCTCCTGAGCTCAGGAACCACTATAGTCATCCATATTGAAGCCCTCTCGAGGCCAATCCACCAAATCAGGAAATAGGGTCTTACACCGCAAGGTGGCCCGAACCTGGGTAAACTCTTGTGTGATTTACTTGCTGTTCGTTTGAATCTCTTCACTGGACGAGGGCGAGACACTAGGTAGACGCGAGTGGGAGAGATCTTCGTTCACGCCCATGTGATCGAACTTCTTGGGTTTGCGGAGCTCGTAATTCGACATTTGGCGCGCCAGGTAGGGGGCGTGTCGAAATCTCGCCTCTCCGATGACCTCGTCCGCTCTCATCCGTCGACCCCACGTCGCCCAGCCTCAACGGATCGCAACCACAATGGCGGAAGCGCATCAGACGCGCGCAGAAGCCCGCGGCGCTCGCACCGCTCGAGCGTCGCCCTTCGGCAACGGGACTTGCCATTCACCCGGCCTTGATCGGGGCCGACGCACGATGAGCACCACCGAACCGCCGCCTGGGGACCGGCAGCACCCACCGCCCACACGGCGCCAAAGCTTCGCAGCAGCGTGGGCCGCCGAGCACGCGGCGGCAAGTTCGCGGGACCGGCGCGAAATGGCTAACATGAGGGCCGCGCTGCTGGTGGCGAGGGAGCTAATAAGGTGCCGGTTACTCGATATCGGCCATGACGTGCTGCTCCTCAGGGTGGCCGAGCTCCTCGATGCCGCCAGCACCGGAGCCGAGCCATTCTGCTTCCACACAACGATGCCAGGAACCGGGGGCCGCGCCGGCCATGCCCGGTCACCTGTCTGGTCAAGACCTACGACGACCTACGAGGGCGACATGGGGTATGACCCCCTGAACCCTGCGTACGACGCCTCCCCTCTACCTCGAAGCCCTTTGTACCAAGGTACCACCCTCGCCGAGGAACTATTAGGAAGCAACCGCAGGACTACGCCTGACGCTGGATGCGATCAGGCAACGGCACGAGGGGGCTCACGGGCAGAAGGTCGGGGGGCAGACCTCCCGCCCTTAGCCCTCGACTCTCCGCCGTCCCTACCGACGGCCATGGAGCATGAATGAAATGCCGCGGGTGCCTATAAGGGCCGGCACTCGCTGCACTAGTCGTAGGCCTCGGGCTGATGGCATCTCTGGCCCCGGCCTCGGCAGGCCAAGGAGACACCCCAGGTACCGCGTCAAGACAGAAAGGGAGGGAAGGCTCGGGTCAGGCCCCCGACCCCTCATGCGTGACCCGTCGCGCATGAGCCCGCCCTGGATTTCACCAGGGGCTCACCGGCGGTGGGTATGATGCGCGTGGGGAGGGGCCTTCTCTCCCTCCATTCAGGCTCAAGACGCTGCGCCTCCTGGTGCACCATCCCCCGGGCTGCGGAGGGTGCGTCTGGAGGCGATACGGCAGCTCGTCCTACGCCCACTAGGAGGGCCCAAGACCATGGCTCCGTCCCCCCCGCTCACATAATCCCGTATCCGCTGGGCCCAACCCTAATCAGGAAGGGCTCAGGGGCCATTAGGAGCGTGGGTGGGGCGGGGTCCCCCTCGCACCTCAGGACGCCGCGTCTCCGGACGACGTTAGCCCCCAGGTGCAAAGCACGCTCGGACATCGCGTAAGCGGTGTACCTAGTGCTCGGCAGGGGGGCCTATAGCCAAGATACCATCCCCCCAGAATGCGCAGTGTCCCACCTCATGAATGCCGCCTTTTGGTGAGTTCATGGGAGGAGCGGACTAGCTCGGGGCGGGGCCCTCAAAGCGAAGGGGCGGGCACGTCAGAAGATCTCCGCTCGTGGCACTCTCACGTAATAATGAGTGGGGTTGTACACGCCCCGGAGTCCCCGGAGCATCGCCCTAGGGCCTCGGGGGCTCCCTCCCACGTCCTAGTGAATGCACCATGCTCCGCTGACCGTCGACACTGCCCTCCAATGGCTATGCCCACACCTGCCGATGGTAGCCCTACGCTCCGCGCTGGGGAGAAGACCGAAGACCTTCTCCGGGGCCGGACGGGACTCATTTTTTTGAAATAAAGGGGGAAGACTTTTTCGTCCGTGTTTTTCGTTTTTTGCAGAGTTTTCCTTCACCCAGTCCATTTCTCGCCTTGCTCGGCTAAGCCAGACTTCGTCCGCGACCCCGCCCAATCACTCCTCGCGAGCAGGGACTGAGGCGTGGGCGCACGTCCTGTCTGGTCCGCGGCCGGACCGCCAATCACTCCTGCGCCAACTACAGGTACTCGCGAGACGCGCCCGGACGGGGTCGGCGGACGCCCCTCTTGGAAACGCAACAAGGGCCTGAGGTCTTAGACTCAGGGACAAACGTCACAAGGGAGTGCTTAAACCTATTCTTACATCATCACAAGCTTAAGTCTTGTGACATTCATCTTACCCGGATCTGGAGCCACAACCAAAAACAAACCTAGAGCAGGAGCTAGACTAAGCAGCGGCATGTTCGTCAGGACCGTCGGCGTCACCCCCCGCAAGCACCGGCGCGTCATCGATGGCTGGACCGAGCTCCGTCCCCAACACGTCCACGTGATCGCTCACCCATTCCTCCAAGGGGCCAGCGATTGCCTCAGGCACAGGCTCCAGCAAGGCCCCGAAGTCCATACGAGGGTCAAGATGGAGCAAGTTACCACAGATGCGGGAGATCGCACGCCTAAGGACGTCGTGGCTCTGCTCCTCAACAAGCTGCCGAGCCTTCTTGACCCCGCCTTCAAGACGCTCCACCACTCTGGGGAAGAACCCGCGATATCCTGCGTCATCATCAACCAGAGGGTCATCGACCCTCGAGTCAAGGAGCTCACCCAGGGCTCGGCCGGCCTTGTGCCACAAGGCCTCGAACATCTTCGAGCGGGTGTGCTGCATTCCACTTGCTTGTGGAAGCAGGACAGTTCCACTCTGGCAGCAACGCGAGCCTTCTCCGACGCCCGCTCATGGCCCTCCGCTGCGGCACATGCCTCCCTCGACACCCGCTCACGACGCTCGGCTGCAGCGCGAGCCTTCTCCGACACTTGCAGACGGCGCTCGTCATCCACCAGTTTGCTCTTGAGAGCCGAGACCTCCTTCTGGAGTTCCTTGCGCTTATCAGCGAAGCGAGTCTCGTGAAGCCCAAGCTTCTCGCGGTAATCCTTCCGCACTCGCGATCATCAAGGTTGCCCACGGTTTCGGCTACCTGGCGCTCCATCGTCTCCAGGCGCTCGCGCTCCATGTTCAGCTCCATCGCCTCGAGTGCTAGCGCCTCCTCCCACGCTGAGAGGCCCGCTGGGCTGTCATCAACGGCCGCGGGTGCGGCGAGGGCGGCCCTTCGTATACGAACTTGACGCTCGAGTGCGGCGTTCGAGGCTTCGAGCTCACGCTCACGCTCCTCAGCTGCTACGCGGCGACGCTCGGCGTCTCGAGCCTCTTCCAGGGCGGGGTTGCAAGCCTCCCGAGCCGCGGAGGCGGACGCTTCCGCCTTCTTTAGGGCGGTTTCATGTTGCAACTGGCTCAGGTTAACGGCGGTCCTCAACTGGCGCCAGCCCTTCGCCAGAAGCAGGCCCTCGGCCTTAACGCACCTATCCACTTCAGCAACCTCGACCTCGAGGCGCTTCAGGGCGTCTGACGCCTCCCGCACTAGATCATGACGAACCGTGCTCCTGCGTAGCGTGAGTTCCAGGAGGCGGCCGGGCTCATCCATGACATTCGCGCTGCCCAAAGGGGGTTCTCCTTCCCCCTCTCCTTCCGCACGCGCCTCGGGGCTAACCCCAGGAGCGCGCGCTACCTCCGGTGCGAGGGGCAGGCGTGGTCCTAATGCGCGGTCGGCCGTCTGGTCCGCCTCAAGAGCTTGCTGATCCATGATGAAGACAAGCCCCGGGGCACGAGATGGGCCCCCGACGCACCAAGAGCTGCCTTGACCCAGAAGCACTCGGGGGCTGGGAGCATGACCCACGTGGTACGGTCCGGGCGCAGCCCCGAGAACCCGCGTGTGGCCTTCGAAAGACCCAGCATGGTCCGGAGGAGGGTCGCGGGCAGAAGCTCCTGCGAGCCTCGCTGAACGGCTCGGGAATGAGCCAGAGGAAACCCTGCGGAGCAAGGGGTCAGGAAAAGAGAGCTGAGGAACACGCACCTGCCCGGTATAGTCAGTTTCATCCTCTTCAGAGCCCTCGGGGCTGGGCCGTAACTACCCCTCAACCTCTGCCTCTTGCCTAGCACCGCGAAGGATGACAGGAGCCCACTTGAGGCATATGCGCCTAGATCCGGGGCAGGGCCGCGGCGGACGCCCGTGGCCGGCGCTCCATTTCCTGCTGCGACGTCCTCCGGACTCGCCCCGACCGGAGATAGCTATGCCTCCCCTTCAGCCACCTCAGGAGCCAGCGGCGCCTCGGTACCTTCGGCCACCTCCGTCGACACCGGCGCCCGTGCTTCATATGCTTGCTCCGGGGGCGGGGTGGACCCTAGACCAGGGGATCCACTTGACGCATCCGCCCCGGAAGGGAAGGTTGGGCTCGTGAGCCCTGACACCACCGCCAAGGGATCGTCATGAGGATCAGAGGCGCCCCCCCGGCAACAGTCCCCACGCATCGAAGCGGGGCATCTTTTCAGTGAAAGCTCTTCCGGCCGCAGGAGCCAAGTACAAGGGAGTTGCGAAGACAGGGCGTGCTTTGGGCACTCCGCCGACGAGTAGCCGCAGCAACCCCTGGAGCGTCTCAGGGGGGAGCCGCTTCCGCTGAAGATGCGCACGATCATCAAGACCTGAGAGGGCCCACATTGGGCGAGAATGGCACTGAAGTGGGGCGACATAGAGGACAAGGAAGTCTCTCACCACAATCGCCAAGGTCAACCCATTCCTCCTCGGGCTGGCTAGCCGACGCATAACTGGCTCGGCCCGCGGATCTGGGAGGGCCTCGTGCTCCCACACCACCGGCGCGTCGGGAAGGTGGAACTGGGGACTGTACACAGCAGCATCAACGTACACCCACTTCCGGCAAAACCCTGCCGTGGTCGGGTGGAGCGAGAAGTCGATTCCAGAGGCAACAGTCGCCTCCACCACGCGCAGCGACACGCACCCCGAGCGCTGCCCCCTGTCGACCAGGGAGAGGGCGAAGAAGTGGCGAAGCAGGGCCACGGACGGGGAAACGCCGACGAACCCTTCGCACAGAAACACGAAGCCGGAGAGGAGGATGATGGACCCAGGATCCAGGTGCAGCGCCCGAATCCGGTAATGTGTGAGCACCACATAGAAGAAGGTGGAAAAACGGGGGAGGAGAACCCCGAAGATAGCGTGGAGGTGGAGCAGGGTGTCATTGGCACCTAGCTCCGCCATCGGCCGGGAGGCAAGCCAGACCCGGGTCGGCCCCCACTTGTTAGATGCGTCGGACAAGGCACGATGCACCTTGTCCAGACCCTCCTGATTCACCACAAGGGAGCGACCCAGCACCGGCGGCGGCGTGGCAGACTCGCCGTTTCCCCTCTTCTTCGCCCTGCGCGGCATGGCGGCAAGGAAGGAGGGGGCACCGAAGGCAAGGAAAGGGAGGAAGCGATTGAAGCGCAAGAAAGCAGGGGTGGCAGCATGAAGTCCTCCTATCGGTTGTGCGATTGGCAAAACGCACGACTGCCAAGACTGTGTCGGAAGCGGAGTCTCCCACGTCCCATCCAACCGTCGCACGCCAGCCTGGCTCGCAGCCTTTTGGGGCCCACGGCGCTTCGTCCTCGACTAAGGCTTTGCCTCGAAGCCAACTCCGCTCACGCCTTGGGACCGGGGGCTACTGTCGGCGTCCTGGGAACCAGGGTACCCAGACTTGCCTGTCTGCGGGCCTCATCGCGCTCTTGCCGCGGCCTGGTACGGCCTAGCTGATTGACCAGCTGCCCAAGACCCTCGCAAGGGGGCTAGACCCCGCGAGGAGAACGACGCCAAGACCTCCTCAGGAGCGGCCTCGGCTAGGTTGCTCCGGAGGATGGAGAATCCAAGGCTAAGCTTGCCTCAGGAGGAGGCAGTGATGCAAGCAGTGACACACCGTGCCAGCGGCGCAGTTGCCGTTTTGGTACAAGGGGGATAGCGCAGGCGCAGTTGCCGTTTTGGTGCAAGGGGGACAGCGCAGGCGCAGGTTCCCTAGGAGCAGGACAAAGATTTCTCCATTGGTGCAACAAGACCAAAGACCGCAAGGATGACACGGAGGATTTCACCACCGAGCCCACCACCGCGTCATCGCCGGATCCCTTTGCAGGCGAAGACTGCTTTTGTTAGGGTAGGTATGTCCTTGTGTTCCAGCTCAAAATGGCTGTTGTGGGATCCCTTCCCACCTAAACATTTTGGGGGAAGAGGACCCTGGCCGCCTATATAAGTAGCTAGGATCCCCACTATGGGGGGGAGGTGGATGAGATCCAGAAACTCCGCCTTCGCATAAGGGAGGAAGAACTCTTGCCTCCTGACCCTCCTGAGCTCTCCTCCTGAGCTCAGGAACCACTGTACTCATCCATATTCAAGCCCTCCCGAGGCCAATCCACCAAAGTAGGAAGTAAGGTCTTACACCGCAAGGTGTCCCAAACATGGGTGAACTCTTGTGTGCTTTACTTTCTGTTCGCTTGAATCTCTTCACTGGACGAGGGCGAGATGCTAGGTACACGCGAGTGGAAGAGATCTTCATTCACGCCCCTGTGTTCGAACTTCTTGGGTTTGCGGAGCCCGTAATCTGACACTCGCCAGCCCGGCCAGACGGCTGCGGATCACCCTGCGCTGCTTCCTCCTCCTCGTATCCACCTAGCAGCTGGAAGTCAATGGTTGCCCAATTGATTCTTGTTAGGGCCTGGAAAACAGCCTCATCGCTTATAAGCTCGGACGGTTCAACATTAGGGGCGTATGTATGCTTACGGGCGGGCGGGAGGAGATTCTCCACATCATGAGTCGGTGCATTAACGAATCAGTTGTCAGCGTCATAAACCGCTTGGTAGTGGGACATATCAACTTCTTCGGCTAACTTGCTGGCCAAGGGCCGCATTTCCATTGTTAAAGCTCGAAGATCATCATTGGTGAATTCTGATCCGTCCTCTTTCAAGCTTGGATAACCGTTTACCATGTCAGCCGAATCAAGGTCGGGTCCCCATGCCATCGCTCGGGTTAGTGCAGTTAAAGCACCTACCCTTGTAGTCGATCTCTTCAGCACTTCAAACAGGGCGGGCAACATTGACAGCTTCTCCAAGGTATCCTTGATCAATGTTGGGGGCGGTTTGTTGTGAGCGGCGGTACAAATGATCCGTTGCGCGCCGGTATAAAGTTGCTCTATAAGTGTATAGGCAGCCTTCAGCTACTTCTGCATGTCAGAGCCTAGATGGGCAGTGCGCTTTCCTGCATAAGTGGAACCAGTGTTAAGCCGAAAATTTGTGGGGATGGTATATTCAGAGTTCTGATAAGGGTGCTTACCAAAGACAGCAGTGGTCATATCGTTTAATTGACGCTTTAGGCTAGATAGCTCTTCGAACACCGGTTTAAGGGCGGCGTCTGCATCAACAGCTCTTTTCTCCGAAGCAGATTTCTCTGTTTCCCAATCCGCCCGCTCCTTCTGGAAGTCTCTTTTCAACTTTTCCATGCTTGCCAAAGTGCTGGTTAGCTCATCCTTGGCTTTGGAGGTGGCTGTTTGCCGGAATTTCAGATTATCTTGAAGGTCAGCGGCTTGAGATTCCTTCTGGTTTAGATCAGCCTACAAAGAGATATACACTTCATACATTGGAAAATCATATTAAAAGTCCCAAGCACATAACGAGTTATACACTTGGCACTTGGGGGCTAATGCATATTTGCAGTTATCCAATATTATTATCAAAGTCCCAAGCACATAACAAGTTATGCACTTGGCACATGGGGGCTAATGCAAAATTGTTCAAAGGAAAGTTACAGACTAAAGTCCCAGTTCATCCTAAAAGATAAAACCGGCCCTCGGGGAGTACACAGGCGAAAAGCTATAAATTTGGTGTTCTGAAGTCCCGGTTCATCCTGAAGAGATAAACCGGCCCTTGGGGGCTACAGTGGAGTTGAGACAAGCTATTAGACTTAGGCAGAAATAATATTGCAGAAATTAAGCAGCAGTTACCTCATATCGTTCCTTCATAAGGCTCACCAAACCGGCTTCATAATCACGGCTTGTATACAATCGGTTGTGATAGGCGGAGTGAAGGTCCTGGTCGCTGAGATGAGCATAGCTCGACAAATCGGCATTCCATTTGCTTTTGTCCATACCAGAAACTTCTTCCTTGGCGTTATGCTTTGACAAAGTGATGGGTTCACCAGGAGTGGTGTGGCCAAAACTGGTAATTGTAACATCATCTGTCGTAGCAGCAGCAGCTCTGGCGGGGCTTGCCGGATTGTCACTGGCCGGTACTCGGCTATTTTGATTATCATCAAGATCCATTGGTGCAGCTTCTTGTTCAGTAAACATTTCATGAACCGGTGGAGGTGGATCATCATGCAAGGCATTAGTATTTTCTTCTGTCGGCTCTGGAGTCTTCTCTGGTTCAGGGTTTATATCATCATCTGCTGGTTTACTCAATTTAGCCTTCTTACTAGGTTTTGGCCTACTAAGAAAGATAAAGGTAAAAGTTAGTCAGTGGATTAAAATGTAAGGCTAACAGGAAAATAAAACTCACCCAGGAATGGTTTTGAGAGGAGGAAGCTGTCTGGATGTTGATTCGCCAGATGACGAACGAGGGGTGTCCTGATAATTTGAATCAGACGGATTAAGAGACTGGTGGAAATGGCCCTCTTTGGGATAAAGAGCATCTGGAATATACAAGACCTCTGATCGATGCTTCCAGATCGGAGTATGCGGTAAACCGGTGGACGTAATTACTTGACCGCTGTGCCGAGTTGTGCGGCGAGCTTCATGTTGCCGTTTCTTCATAATAAAGTTTGGGTCCAAGTAAGGTAAATGGTGAGAAAATCTTACTTTCCGGTTTGCTTGACAGGTTTTTTTGTGTTGGCAGAGGGTCTGAACCGGAAGAAAGGGTAATTATCTCAAAACCATCAGCTTGGCTGCCTCTAGCGTTTTCCTGAACATAATCATTGTGAATAAGGTGCAAGAAAAGGGATTCGAGGGAGTCAAGTGCTACCTTTGAGGCTGGTTCATCATCCTCAATGTTTAACTCGGACGTTTCAGTAGTGTTCTTCTTGACAGTCTTCTTGATGACCTTGGTCTTAGGACGAGCTACCTTTGCCGATTTATCTTGGGGTTTCCTCTTCCATAACGGATCATTACCCTGTCAAAAATTGAGGAGTTTTAGAAATGATACTCAACAGATTGAAATAAAGCAAAAGTATAAGGAGATTTACCGCTGGCGGTTTATTGAATTCGCATAAGGGAGCCAGCCCTGTTTTGTTGCAGACATCCACCGGTTCGGCCAATATCTTCTTGATAGACTCATTGATTTCATTTTCTATCAGCACAACTTCAGTATGACGTTGAGGGTCTTTGGGATCCCCGGTGTACTCGCACATCAAACCGGAACGCCGACTCAAAGGTAAAATGCTCCAGGTAATCCAGCAACGAACAAAGTTGATGTCTGTTAAACCGTTTGTGGTGAAGGCCCGGAGCTTTCAAAGCCGCGGTGCATATTGGGATCGCTCCTGAGCACTTAGCCGCTGGGGGAATGGATGATTATTGGTAAGCCGATGAGGACGATAATCCGGCAAAGGATTCTCGTCAGCTGGAGATGTATCTTGACAATAAAACCAGGTCTGGTTCCAATCTTTAGGATGACTGTGATGCTTGGCGTGAGGAAAACTGACATCTTTCCTTTTTTGAATGGACATCCCGCCAAGTTCGTTGTTAGGTCCATCCGTAAATTCCGTGCGACGGTTCAGGTGGAAGAAATCCCTAAACAGCTCCACTGTAGGCTCCTCTCGCAAATAAGCCTCACAGAATACATGAAAAATGCAAATATTGGAAACAGAATTTGGTCCAATATCTTGAGGTTGGAGTTGGAAGCTAGTCGGTATGTCACGAAAGAATTTTGACCCAGGAGGACTAAACCCTCGGGATAAGTGATCAACAAACACAATTACTTCTCCATCTTCGGGATCAGGAGGGTGTCCCGGACCAGAGACTCTCCAATGGATTACATCCTTTTTGGATAAAGCACCAACCACAACCCAACCGTTCAGTTCCTCTTCAGTAACCCGAGACCGAACCCAGTTGCAGGAAGTAAATTGCTTGGCTTGCTTTGCCATTTCAAAGGAAAAAGTTGAAATTACAGATAAGGGCCGGTTTATGGTATATGATTGGCAGGTATTTAGATATACACAATAGTAAACCGGACTAAGTATTGGAAGTGTTACAAGGACAGCTACAACGGCGGTTTAAGAGGGGCCTAATGTTACCTACTGGATTATGATTTTTCTAAAGTGAAACTGCCGATGAGGATACGAAAGATGTAGATCTAAAGTTATGGAAAAACAGGTTTCACAAATCAACAGCACAATTACGGATCTACAGCATGTCAATAAATTCAGAAATATTCAGGCTTGAACTGAATAGGTACCACAGCAGTTGAAACAAACCTAGATGGGGGATTACTTTAAAAGGACAAGTGTGTTAATGAGCAGAAAGAAGGATTAACACTACAAGTCGCGGACAAAGGTATCGGATCTACACTTAAGCCACGATGAAGAACAGGGAGGAACAACGCGGCGGCTGTGATGAACTCGTGAAAGAAACCCTAATCTTTACCTAATATTAAAGGGAGGATTGTTTCTCCACTTTTTTTTGGTTTACGGTGGGACCGAGATTAGTTTTCGCACGTCCGACCCGTCGATTGTCGTTTGTCCCGATCTGTTTCTTCCAAAAAAATCGCACACGTACAAAGACGAGCCGCGATGGGCCGGCCCACTAGCGGATGATGTACCAACAGCTAGCCCGAGTGAAAAAAGGCTGAGAAAAAAATTAAGCGACACGAAGACTCGAACCCAGGCTCTCACGCTCGACGTATCAGAGTGCTAGCAAGTGGATTAAACCTTACATCATGTTTGGGTTACAGCGAGACATCCTAAATTAGCGATAAGCAGCGCCAGACACAACAAAAAGTAAAACATTTTTTTAAGTAGATATATTTAAGAACGTGAATAATTTAGAAAATTTCTATAAAAAATTGAAACTCGAATATATTTTTCACAAAGAACAATATTTCTCTTTTTAATTTTTTAGAAACCTGACATTTTGTAAAACACAAAGATTTTTTGAAAACTAGGAGGTACTATAGCGAACGTTTTTCCAAATTTGAGAACATTTTCTAAAAACACAAATATTTTTTGAACTTTAAATCTGAAAAAGCAAAACAAATATGAACAGTTCTTGAAAATTGGGAGGTACTGTATCTACCATTTTTGAATTTGTACCTACTAATAAAGAAAGGTGCAGTTCTCTGATTCGGTCTGTCCATACCATAGGATTTTTCATCCGTCTCGCACAAGGGCCACACAAGTGAAAGAAAAATGCCTAAAACGCTTAGCTTTTTTTATTCCTCTGTGTGTGTGTTTTTTATGAATGTCTCATGTGTCTCGCTCGGCCTCAGTCTGCGTTGAGGCCCAGCGAAGCCGGCCCAAGGCAGGCAAGGCAAAAATATTAAGTTCTCGTTTGGAATCAAACTAGCGACCTCCCTCCCCATGCAGGTAAATTCATCGCAACCGATTGACCTAGATCAACGTTTGTGTTTAGGTGAAGATTGTTATGTGTAGGATCGAAAGTAGGTCTAGAGGGGGGGTGATTAGACTACTTGACAATATAAAATTTCTGCCTTTAGATCATGCAATGTTTTTGGCAGTTTCACAAACAAGATCAGTTCAAGTAACACCCTACACATGCAATTCTAGAGTTTATGCAGCGGAAAGTAAATTGCACATGTAAAAGAGAGGTGGAGAAGATCAAACGCAGTTTGGTGACACGGAGATTTTTGTCGTGGTTCCGATAGGTGGTGCTATCGTACATCCACGTTGATGGAGACTTCAACCCACGGAGGGTAACGGCTGCGCGAGTCCACGGAGGGCTCCACCCACGAAGGGTCCACGAAGAAGCAACCTTGTCTATTCCATCACGGCCTACGCCCACGGAGGACTAGCCTTACTCGGGGTAGATCTTCACGAAGTAGGCGATCTCCTTGCCCTTACAAACTTCTTGGTTCAACTCCACATCACGACGGAGGCTCCCAAGCGACACCTAACCAATCTAGGAGGCACCACCCCCCAAAAGGTAATAGACGGTGTTGATGGTGATGAACTCCTTGCTCTTGTGCTTCAAGTGATAAACTCTCCAACACTCAACTCTCCTCACTGATATGGCTGTGGTGGAAGAAAGATTTGAGTGGAAAGCAACTTGGGAAGGCTAGAGATCAAGTTTCATATGGTAGGAATGGAATGGCTTGATCTCAACACAAGGGTAGGTGGTTCACTTCTCAGAAAGTGTGTGGTAGAAGTGGTGGTACTTTCTGATGGCTCTCCTCACGAATGAGGAGGGGGTGGAGGGGTATATATAGCCTCCACACAAAATCCAACCGTTACACACACATTTGACCAATCTCGGTCAGACCGAAGTGAAAACTCGGTTAGACCGAAAGTTCAAATATAGTGAACGTTGGGATTTTCGGTGGGACCGAAAATACCATCTCGGTGAGACCGAAGTGAGTCAAAGGTTAGGGTTTGCCATCTCGGTGAGACCGAAAATATAAACTCGGATATTCCGAATTTATGTCAACTGATCACAGAAGGTTGGCAGCCCTTTTTCGGTGGGACCGAAACTCAAAATCGGTTTGACCGAGAAGCTAGGGTTTGGAGAAACACTGAAGTGGTTCATCTCGGTGGGACTGAGTTGGAGAAATCGGTGTGACCGAGATGTTAGGGTTTGTGGAAATAACTTCATCTCGGTGGGACTGAGTTGGTTTGACCGAGATTACTTATGGGTGTGTGTTAAGTAGTGAATAGTGCTGATAGTTGAGGGAGTTAGATCACCAAGCACTTGAGCAACAAGAACATTAACACAACCTCATCCCCTTTTAATAGTATTGGCTTTTCCTATGGACTCAATGTGATCTTTGATCACTAAACCAAAAATGGAGTCTTGAGCTTTTGCCAATGCTTGCCTTAGCATTTGAGGGGTCCACTTCTTCAGTCATCTTGCCATACCAATGTGATTGGGTTTCCTGAAACATACTTGATAAAAGTATTAGTCCAACCACAAAGTATGTTGTCATTAATTACCAAAACCACCCGGAGAGCAAATGTGCTTTCAATCTCCCCCTTTTTGGTAATTGATGGCAACACACTAAAATTATATTGAACGAGACATCAAAGCTTATTGAAAGAAAGACAGAATTATCATGAAAGCTTTGACAAGCATGTAGTACACAGGCTCCCCCTACAAGTGTGCAAGATTTTCATAGATTATGGTTTTGGACTACCACAAGCACACAAGAGAGATAAGCAAGATGTGCTACATGCAGCTTGGCTATATGCATCAGAGCAGAAGAAAAGGAATTGAGTGATAATGCATATGTGCATGGTGATTTCTTGCAAACAAGTATTTACAAGCAAGTCACCATCATGCACATTCTGCAAGATGCATATACTTACCTTGAGGTTCCTTGACATTGTACCTGAAGGGATAAACTTGAGAAAACAAGGTTAGATAACACAAGAGTATTCCTTCAACCAACTGCAAGAACATCAAGAGTACCAAGCCAGGGAGGACATGTATAAAGAGTGTCTCATATTTGAGCACAGGCTTGAATCAGCAAACATGTCTCCGAAGCTAAAAGATTTTCAATGAACTCTGAGAGATTTTGCTTTTCATAGGATATCAATTGTGAAGATTCCTCTAAGTCTTCTCCCCTTAAGCTAAAAGATTCCATGAGATACTGTAGGATCGAAAGTAGGTCTAGAGGGGGGGTGATTAGACTACTTGACAATATAAAAAATCTGCCTTTATATCATGCAAAGTTTTTGGCAGTTTCACAAACAAGATCAGTTCAAGTAACACCCTACACATGCAATTCTAGAGTTTATGCAGCGGAAAGTAAATTGCACATGTAAAAGAGAGGTGGAGAAGATCAAACGCAGTTTGGTGACACGGAGATTTTTGTCGTGGTTCCGATAGGTGGTGCTATCGTACATCCACGTTGATGGAGACTTCAACCCACGGAGGGTAACGGCTGCGCGAGTCCACGGAGGGCTCCACCCACGAAGGGTCCACGAAGAAGCAACCTTGTCTATTCCATCACGGCCTACGCCCACGGAGGACTAGCCTTACTCGGGGTAGATCTTCACGAAGTAGGCGATCTCCTTGCCCTTACAAACTTCTTGGTTCAACTCCACATCACGAAGGAGGCTCCCAAGCGACACCTAACCAATCTAGGAGGCACCACCCCCCAAAAGGTAATAGACGGTGTTGATGGTGATGAACTCCTTGCTCTTGTGCTTCAAGTGATAAACTTCCCAACACTCAACTCTCCTCACTGATATGGCTGTGGTGGAAGAAAGATTTGAGTGGAAAGCAACTTGGGAAGGCTAGAGATCAAGTTTCATATGGTAGGAATGGAATGGCTTGATCTCAACACAAGGGTAGGTGGTTCACTTCTCAGAAAGTGTGTGGTAGAAGTGGTGGTACTTTCTGATGGCTCTCCTCACGAATGAGGAGGGGGTGGAGGGGTATATATAGCCTCCACACAAAATCCAACCGTTACACACACATTTGACCAATCTCGGTCAGACCGAAGTGAAAACTCGGTTAGACCGAAAGTTCAAATATAGTGAACGTTGGGATTTTCGGTGGGACCGAAAATACCATCTCGGTGAGACCGAAGTGAGTCAAAGGTTAGGGTTTGCCATCTCGGTGAGACCGAAAATATAAACTCGGATATTCCGAATTGATGTCAACTGATCACAGAAGGTTGGCAGCCCTTTTTCGGTGAGACCGAAACTCAGGATCGGTGTGACCGAGAATCTAGGGTTTGGAGAAACAACTGAAGTGGTTCATCTCGGTGGGACTGAGTTGGAGAAATCGGTGAGACCGAGATTACTTATGGGTGTGTGTTAAGTGGTGAATAGTGCTGATAGTTGAGGGAGTTAGATCACCAAGCACTTGAGCAACGAGAACATTAACACAACCTCATCCCCTTTTAATAGTATTGGCTTTCCTATGGACTCAATGTGATCTTTGATCACTAAACCAAAAATGGAGTCTTGAGCTTTTGCCAATGCTTGTCTTAGCATTTTGAGGGGTCCACTTCTTCAGACATTTCCATACCCACATCATCGAACTTTTCTGAAATGATTCTCAAGAGAATATTAGTTCAATGATATATATGTTGTTATTAATTACCAAAACCACCCGGGGATTAGTTGCACTTTCATTATGTCTATTGAATAGCCTCACCTTGGTTGCTTACAGATAATCCCTCAAGTTGATATACTTTTTTGAGTTTTAAGGTATCAAGGAGCTGACTTGGGAAGAAATAAGCCAAGGGTAAGGAACGACATGACAAAAAAATAAAGGAGGAAAATTTATTTGAGACAACTACATGTCAAATGACATGAGACCTGACAAAGGAATGAAGAACTATGAAGAGGAGAATTAGACCTGATATGGAAGGAAGATACATGGTGGATTATTTATAGGTGACGTTCCAGGACCGGATTTTCGGGATATTAATTTCCCAAAAAGCGAAACTTGTGCTCACCAGCCCCAGGATTACTGTTAGCTGATGAGGAACCAACTTGTTACAGAAACTCCAAGCAAGGTGCAAAATATGTAGTACAAGACCATTCTGGCCTGTGAGTACAACACAAGCTTTTAGAGATTGATGGCGGAAGCGGTTGTGGATCATCGATGACTATGGGACTCCATCTCCCACAGGAACAGCTGACCGGGATAACACCTATCTTCGCGGGGCTACTAACTCCAATAGTGTAGGCTCTAGGGTGTCATCACGTCGTTCCTTCCCACGCAAGGAATCAGGCCAAGACAATAGCCAGGGACAAGCCAGTGAGTACTTTGAATGTACTCACAAACATTATGAATATGGGTGAGACATAAACATGCTCGAGGATAAATTATGATTAATAGGATAATAATGATATGTCAGACTATAATCGCAAGCAGGACATTCGAGTAAAAGGCATATGCAATCGGAAAGTAGTAACAAAATAAATAACAAGCATGCCACAGTCGGGCGTCTGAGCGACACCACAGAAAGGGCTTATAAATAAAAAGAATGCCACAGTCGGACATCTGAGCGACATCACATAAAGGGCTTATAAATAAAAAGAATGCCACAGTCGGACGTCTGAGCGACATCACATAAAGGCCTTATAGATAAAAAGAATGCCACAGTCGGCTGTCTGAGCGACATCACATAAAGGACTTATAAAT
>LR738713.1:144310043-144326618 GCA_902687465.1 Secale cereale | reverse complement strand
CTTATAAATAAAAAGAATGCCACAGTCGGACGTCTGAGCGACATCACATAAAGGGCATATAAATAAAAAGAATGCCACAATCGGACGTCTGAGCGACATCACATAAAGGGCTTGTAAATAAAGGTAAATAACTATAAATATCTGGGAGGTAGAACCGTCCCAAGGATACTCATCGTTCCAAAGAATACGAATGGTTAGTCCATAATAATAACAAATCACAATCACCACCTGTCACAGGTCATAAATAAAGTTCTGGCTGAAATGTTCCTCCTCCGAAGACCGACACTAAGACCGACACTCGACCCATCCCAGACTGTAGTCGTTAACCATGGACACGGCTATTCGAATAGGTTTTATATCTCTGCAGAGGGTGTACTCTTTACCCTCGAATAACGGATTTTTTATAGCCCCTCTGGACTAATTCCGCCTACGGTCTTTTAATTTGAAGACGCACCTGACTGCACACACCAGCCTAACTTACCGGTGTCTGGAATCACCCACGACACTAGTTAAGCCAAACTTTAAGTGTGGAGGCCACAACCTCGACTAGCATGGGATCACAACAATTTATAACGCGCGCGAAAACTGGGGTAGCTATCCCCTTCGGCTCCAACCGAAACACCCATGCCCCCGGACCAAGTGGCCTGCCTACCGGATGCAGCCGGTATCTTCCACCGTGGCCTCTCTATACGGTGTGTGATAGAACAGGGGTCGACAATTTACTGAACCGTACCCTTCCTGAAGTAGGGACACGTGGTAGCATGAAATAAGTATGGGGGTTACTGGAACAAGACTCAATCTATGGTCGACTCAGGATGTTTCAGCTTTACTATATGGTTAGTGTCGCATTGCTTGACACCGCTCCCTGTCAGGGTCACCACCCCTCATGCTTCATCCTGCCTTACTGCACATCATTCATCACCACGAGATGTCAGTCACTCAGCTGTGTTCACCGGAAGACAACTTTCCTTCGGACTCCGTCCGAACTATCATCAGGCATATGAGGCATGAGAAGTGATTACTGCCACCAATATCACAAACACAACAGAAAAAAATTTCACCACAAGTTGATATGCAAGAGTATGGCTTTTACATGAAATAACGATGCTCCATTTTAGCATATTAATGGAGTTCTTGTGTTATAGCAAACAATACACAACGTGTAATATAACGAGGTTCAGGATGCTTGCCTTCAAGTAGTGAGGAGGAGAAAAGCATTCCAAGAATTTTGGAAGTTTTCACCCTCTTCAAAATCCTAAAAGAAATAAAAGAAAATCAATACATAGACTTAGAATAGCCCCAAAAAGTTGTCTGGAAAATTTTCATATAAATATGAAAATAAACTAGACAATATTTGGGAAACAACAGAAAAAGAATCAAATCATTTGGATTTATAGATTAAAAATTATTGCCAGTCAAAGTTCAGTCAACTCTGGCTTTTATAACAACCAGAAAAAGGAAAACGAATCGGCTCAGAAGACGTTTTTAGAGAAGAGAAGACGTACTTCGGGAAAGTGCGCCTCCACTTAAACTGGCGGGCGTGGGACGTGAGGGGCTGACGGTGGGACCTGCGGGCCCACCTGTCATATTTGACTGGTCTACCCACCTTCTTCCTCCTTTGCCCGAACGAGGACGGGGGCTCCGGTGAACGTCGCCGGCGAACGACGGCTCCTCGAGGGCGTTCGAATGTAGGGATGGATCCGCGGGGTTGGTGCGGTCCTCCCGGTGGTCGTGCGGTCGGCGCAGGTGTAGGAAAGCGACGGCGACGAGCCTCGCGGCGGACGGCGGCCTCTGTGGGTTTGGGGCTTTGCTATACGGTGGCTCCCGAGCTAGTCTGAAGTGCTTGGCGGCTCCGCAGGATCACATGGAGTCGGATGGTGGTGCTGGCCGGACGGGAGGTCCGATGGTTGCGACGAATTGAACTGGGGTGCGGCGGCGGCCGTATTCGCCGGAGATGAAGAAGAAAGCCTGCTGGGGACGAATGGCTGCCACGGGGTTGCTCTGCGGGGTTCCTAGTAGTCGTCTGTTGCTGCGGAGGGGTTCGGGGCACTCTTAAATAGGCACTCAAGGTCGGTTCGACGGTGGCCGTGGATAAGGACGACGGCGGCGGCGCTATTGCGGAGCAGGAGAGGTGGGGGCTGGCCAGCAGAGCTTGCAGAGGAAGACGACACGTTTGTGGATGAGCACGGCGGCCTGGGACGCTCGGGGGCGCGCCAGGTGGCCCGTACGGCGCCGACCACTGCAGGCGGCGGTGGCGGCTAGCTCCTGGCCTGCCGGAGACGTGGCGAGGGTCTGTGTTGCTTGTGAGGAGATGCGGCCAGCAGCTTGGCTTGACGCGGCAGGCTGTAGTGGTCTGGATAAGAACGGGGGAGACATGCTAGGGACGCGGCGGCTCGGGCGCGGCACGTGCAAAACGTGCGCTCTCGCCGCGCTCTGTGCACGCACGGTAGGTGCTCGACGAAATGCCAGGGCGGCCAAACCTGCGTGGATGCCAAAGCTACTCAGCAGGCTTAGGCTAGAGGGAGCTAGGAGGTTAGTTGACATGGCTGCTAGGTCAGGGGTTCAAGTCCACCATGTGAACTAAGAACTATACCAACACTGGTCATGCACACAAGGTGCTCGACAGAAAGCTATGGGCATAGGGTCATCTCCACTGTTGGTCAAACTCTCCAGATCATAGCCTCCTTAGGTGAAAGAGATGGTAGCAAGGCTAGTTGGGCAAAACCAAAAAATTGTTAGTGCAAGTTTTGCAAAACTCCAGTTCTGGACAGAAAATGCAGAGATTGTTTCATGAACCAAAACTACCCCAATAGGCCCACTCTCCTGGACTTAAGGGTTTTGCAAGAGAGACTATAAGCATGAGGAAGCTCAAAGGCACTAGAGCAAAATAGACTAGGGTTACAGTGCAAAACACCAAACTGAACCAGAATGGAAAAGAGGTTGGTTCACTCAAATTTTCCAAAGGACCAAGATGGGTTTTTGCATAAAGTTGGATAACATACTGCTATGAACATCCCATAATTTTGGTGGAAGCATTACAGGAATATTTGATAGGGTTGTGGTGCAATTTGGTCTACTGGACCAGATTGGCAAACATGTTGTGGAGCTCAAAATATTAAATGAAATAATTATATTCTTGCGTAAAAGTGATCTAATAGCATTACTTGACATCCCCAATTTTTGGTTGAAATTTTAAATAAATTTATCAAGTGGTTGTATTCAAAAGAGGCCTTAAAACTAAGGGCAACCATTTATATAGAGAGAAAAATTAGGGAGACCAATATATAATTAATCCAGCTGATATAAGCAAAGTTTTAAAGGGTGCATAAGAGAATCTAATATTAGCTAGAAAGTTTTTACTAGGGGTAAAAACTCCAACATAACAGAACAAGACTGGTCCTGGAATTCTAAAGAAACATTCAGCAAAAAGGCAAAATTTTAATTTACTGGCAAAATTTTATTTAATAAAACATTGCTGAATTTTTGGGGTGTTACATGACGCGCGGGAATTCAAACATACACGTGACATGGAAAGATACATGGTGGACCAAACGGTGATGGGCTGAAATTCAAAACAAGAGACATGGCATAGAAGTAAAAGTAAGGGAAGAATCAGAAGTGACATGTTCTTAAAAAAACTATACGTAACATTAACATGGAAGGTTTCATGGTGGGGGGCTAGAAGGATTCATGAGACTACGTACTAAATGAGGAATATGTATCGGAAGCACCGATAAAATACCGGTAAAAGGAATTTAATCATAAAAAATGTAATTTTTAATAACACTATCATGATTATTAAGAAAATAAAATGCCCACAGATGTATTGTTTTAGTTCAATTTATTAAACTAGGGATATGGTACGAACCTTTTTTTCTCCATCGCGTCTTCACGTACGACTAGCCTCGCTCGGCTTAGTGACGCCCGTCATAATGCATGAGGAGCCAAACTAAGGATGCACGGTCTATCTAACACAAACTACTCTATTGACATGATAACACGGACATATATTAGGTGTGGTGATTTTCCCTATTATATTAGACGTGTGTAAAAAAATATGTGTTCAACGCTCTTTATCTCGTAGGACACGAAGGAGGCTCAACAATCCAGCTATTGGAACTTACCAACATTGGTTACTGACAACTGGGATCGTGACCACTTGCGACAAGGACGACAAAGTGGAGATGCGGGAAAATGGGTCTGATGTCATATTGAAATGAAGGATGTGGACCTAAGGGTGAGATATTAGTCATGCTTGTTATGTTAGGGGCATAAGGGTGAGGCATTTAGGCATGTGCAATGGGCAAGGGCGTGTGGGGGCTCCGTTGCAACGCACGGGCATGTTTCCTAGTGAGATCTACAGGAGAAGGGAAGAAAGGACTTACCAGAGCTATCGGATGCGGAAGTGCGCCGGTGAAACTCTGGTCCGAACAGGTTGATGCAGCGGTCTGGGTTGGAGCAAAGGTGAAGGTCGACGGTGGCGGCGGTGCTTAAGCACTGAGGAAGCATGAGGAAGAAGAAGGGCGAAGAGGCGAGGGGAAGAAAAAGAAAGGACCCCTCGCCCTATTTATAATCCGCAAGGATAAACGGTAGGTGCGGGAATCAAGGAGCCCGAAAAAATGGCTATAGGACGGCGCTATCGCCTCGATCTTCGGAAGATTAATAAACAAAGGTTAAATAGATACATGTAATTAATGAACAGGTGACGTCATGGCAGTTTAACATAATCAGGGAATATGACTTCATGGCGGTTTACCAAGTCATTGGAAGCCGCAAAAGACAAAGATTTCTCTGAAATGTTGAAGATTGACATGAACAGGTTCAAATCAATCTGGGGCCTAATATCAGGGATATAACTATCAGGTATAAACCGCCCAGGAGGGGCCAGTTTATGCCTATGAAGGATTACTTCTACTGAAGCCCAGCAAGATATAGATTATGGCGTTTTAATATAGAAAGTTTAAAAGCCCAGGGCCCAAAAGGTGTCAAGGCCCGTAAATGTAAACCCCCATACGGCATGTAACTTATATTGTAAGATAGGAAAGATAGATACTGAACCGGGCACGTTTATGAGCCGGCCTCGGGATTCTGTACGCCGGGCCCGTCATCATCTTGTGTATATAAAGGGACGACCTGGTGGCGGTTCAGGGACAAGAAACAACAACTCGAGACACAGGCAAAGCGGATTCGCTCCCTGGTCATCGAAACCCTAGGAATACCACAACAACTAGACGTAGGCTTTTACCTTCATCGAAGGGGCCGAACTAGTATAAAATCCCTTGCGTCCTTTGTCCGCTTTAACCCCTTTAAGCTAACCCGTAGTGATGGCTCCACGACTAAGTCCTTATGCTAGGACATCTGCCATGACAAAACCACGAAAGTTGCCGTACCACTCCGGTGCGGAACGTGTCATCGTGGACCTATGAAGTTCAGTAGCAACTTGATCCGAAGTTTCATGATCATCATCATTAACTTCCTTTCTAGTCGGTGCAGGCACCACAGAAACCTCTTCCTGTGCTGCTCTACTCTCCGGTTCAAGAGCGGGTACAATTACCTCATCAAGTTCTACATTCCTTCCACTTACTTCTTTTGAGAGAAACTCTTTCTCCACAAAGGATCCATTCTTGGCAACAAAAATATTGCCTTCGGATATGAGGTAGAAGGTATACTCAATAGTTTCCTTAGGGTATCCTATGAAGACGCGCTTTTCCGATTTGGGTTCAAGATTTTCAGGTTGAAGTTTCTTGACATAAGCATCACATCCCCAAACTTTCAGAAACAACATCTTAGGTTTCTTCCCATACCATAATTCATACGGTGTCATCTCAACGGATTTAGACGGTGCCCTATTTAAAGTGAATGTGGCAGTCTCTAAAGCATAACCCCAAAATGATAGCGGTAGATCTGCAAGAGACATCATAGATCGCACCATATCCAATAGAGTGCGATTATGACGTTCGGATACACCATTACGCTGAGGTGTTCCAGGCAGCGTGAGTTGTGAAACAATTCCATATTTCCTTAAGTGCGTGCCAAACTTTTGACTCAAATACTCTCCTCCACGATCAGATCATAAGAACTTTATTTTCCTGTCACATTGATTCTCTACCTCGCTATGAAATTCCTTGAACATTTAATAGGTGTCAAACTTGTGTTTCATTAAGTAGACATACCCATATCTACTTAAGTCATCAGTGAGGGTGAGAACATAATGAGAGCCACCGCGAGCCTCAACGCTCATTGGACCGCATACATCAATATGTATTATTTCCAACAAGTTGGTTGCTCGCTCCATTGTTCTGGAGAATGGAGTCTTGGTCATCTTGCCCAGGAGGCATGGTTCGCACGTGTCAAATGATTCATAATCAAGAGACTGTAAAAGTCCATCTGCATGGAGTTTCTTCTTGCGTTTGACACCAATATGACCAAGGCGGCAGTGCCACAAGTATGTGGGACTATCATTATCAAACTTACATCTTTTGGCATTCACACTATGAATATGTCTAACATCAGGTTCGAGATTCAACAAAAATAAACCATTGACCAGCGGGGCATGACCATAAAAAATCTCTCTCATATAAATAAAACAACCATTATTCTCGAATTTAAATGAGTATCCAACTCGCATCAAACTTGATCCAGATACAATGTTCATGCTCAAAGCTGGTACTAACTAACAATTATTGAGGTTTAAAACTAATCCGGAAGCTAGATGTAGAGGTAGCATTCTGAAGGCGATCACATCAACCTTGGAACCATTCCGAACGTCCATCATCTCCTCGTCCTTCGCCAGTCTCCGCTTATTCCGCAGCTCCTGTTTTGAGTTACAAATGTGCGCAACTGCACCGGTATCAAGTACCCAGGAGCTACTACGAGCACTGGTAAGGTACACATCAATAACATGTATATAATACATACCTTTGACGTTGCTGGCCTTCTTATCCGCTAAGTACCTGGGGCAGTTCCGCTTCCAGTGACCATTCCCCTTGCAATAAAAGCACTCAGTCTCAGGCTTGGGTCCATTTTTTGGCTTCTTCCCGACAACTGACTTACCGGGCGCAGCAACTCCCTTATCGTCCTTCTTGAAGTTCTTCTTACCCTTGCCTTTCTTGAAACTAGTGGTGTTATTCACCATCAACACTTGATGTTCCTTTTTTATCTCCACCTTTGCTGATTTCAGCATCGAATATAACTCAGGAATGGACTTATCCATCCCTTTCATATTAAAGTTCATCACAAAGGTCTTGTAGCTAGGTGGAAGCGACTGGAGGATTCTGTCACTGACCAAGTCATCAAGAAGATTAACTCATAGCTGAGACAAGCGGTTGTGCAACCCAGACATTTTGAGTATATTCTCGCTGACAGAACTGTTTTCCTCCATCTTACAACTAAAGACCTTGTCAGAGTCTTCATATCTCTTGACCCGGGCATGAGCTTGGAAAACCATTCTCAGCTCTTGGAACATCTCATATGCTCCGTGTTGCTCAAAACATTTTGGAGCCTTGTTTCTAAGTTGTAAAGCATGCCGCACTAAACCAAGGAGTAATCATCACTACACGACTACGAGGCATTCACAGCGTCTTGAGTTGCTGGGAAAATGGGTGCGTCACCTAGTGGTGCTTCAAGGACATATGCTTTCATGGAAGCTATGTGGATGATCCTCAAGTTACGGAACCAGTCTGTATAGTTACTTCCATCGTCTTTCAGCTTCGTTTTCTCTAGGAATGTGTGATGTTGAGGGCAACTTTAGAGTGGGCCATTGCATCTACAAGATAGATTGTAAGGACAATTTTAGACTAAGTTCATGATAATTAAGTTCATCTAATCAAATTATTTAATGAACTCCCACTCAGATAGACATCCCTCTAGTCATCTAAGTGATACATGATCCAAATCGACTAGGTCATGTCCGATCATCACGTGAGACGGACTAGTCATCAATGGTGAACATCTCCACGTTGATCACATCTACTATACGACTCATGTTCGACCTTTTAGTCTCTCATGTTCCGAGGCCATGTCTGTACATGCTAGGTTCGTCAAGTCAACCTAAGTGTTTCGCATACGTAAATCTGTTTTATACCCGTTGTATGCGAACGTTAGAATCTATCACACCCGATCATCACATGGTGCTTCAAAACAACGAACCTTCACAACGGTGCACACTTAGGGGGAACACATTTCTTGAAATTTTAGTGAGGGATCATCTTATTTATGCTACCGTCGTTCTAAGCAAATAAGATGTAAACATGATAAACATCACATGCAAATCATGAAGTGACATGATATGACCAATATCATCTTGCGCCTTTGATCTCCATCTTCGAGGCGCGGCATGATCACCATCGTCACTGACATGACACCATGATCTCCATCATCATGATCTCCATCTTCATGTCTTCATGAAGTTGTCTCGCCAACTATTACTTCTACTACTATGGCTAATGGTTAGCAATAAAGTAAAGTAATTACATGGCGTTTTTCATTGACTCGCAGGGCATACAATAAATTAAGACAACTCCTATGGCTCCTGCAGGTTCTCATACTCATCGACATGAAAGTCATGATTCCTATTACAAGAACATGATCAATCTCATACATCACATATATAATTCATCACATCCTTTTGGCCATATCACATCACATAGCATACCCTGCAAAAACAAGTTAGACGTCCTCTAATTGTTGTTGCATGTTTTACGTGGCTGCTATGGGTTTCTAGCAAGAATATTTCTTATCTACACAAAATCCATAATCGTGATATGCCAATTGTTATTTACCCTTCATAAGGACCCTCTTCATCGAATCTGATCTGACAAAGTGGGAGAGACAGACACCCGCTAGCCACCTTATGCAACAAGTGCATGTTAGGCGTTGGAACTTGTCTCACGTAAGCGTACATGTAAAGTTGGGCCGGGCCGCTTCATCCCACAATGCCGCTAAATCAAGATAGGACTAGTAACGGCAAGCAAATTGACCAAATCATCGTCCACAACTACTTGTGTTCTACTCGTGCATAGAATCTACGCATAGACATAGCTCTGATACCACTGTTGGGTAACGTAGTAATAATTCAAAAAATTCATCCGTGTCACCAAGATCAATCTAGGAGATGCTATCAATGAGAGATAGAGAGAGAGAGAGGGAATGCATATTCATACCCTTGAAGATGGATAAGGGGGAGCGTTGCAAAGAACATGGTTGATGGAGTCGTACTCGCGGCGATTCAAATCGCGGAAGATCCGATCTAGCGCCTCCGTGTTCAACACACGTACAGCCCGGGGACGGCTCCTCCTTCTTGATCCAGCAAGGGGGGAGGAGAAGTTGAGGGAGAGCTCCGGCAACACGACGGCGTGATGGCGGTGCAGCTCGTGGTTCTCCGGCAGAGCTTCGTTAAGCACTACGGAGGATGAAGAGGTGTAAGAGGGGGAGGAAGGGTAGCGTCGTAGCATGGAGATGTATCCAAGGCTGTCGCTGCTCATCTCTTTACCTCTCTATATGTAGGGGGAAGGGAGGAGGAGGGGCACCCTAGATTCAATCTAGGGGCAGCGGCCAAGGCAGATGGGGCCGCGCCCTAGGGATACCCTAGGGTGACTTGCCCCCCAAGACAGGTGGAGGGAACCCTAGATGGGGTGCCCCACTTCTCCTGGTTACATGGGAAAGGGTGTGGAGGGCGCACAACCCCTCAGTGGGCTGGTTTGCCCCTCCCCTTGGCCCGTGAGGCCACCTAACGCTTGCCGGGGACCCCGAAACACTTTTCGGTCATGCTCGCCACAGCCCGGTACCCCCGGAACACTTCCAGACTCAAATACTCTTTGTCTAATATAACGATCTTCACTGCCGGACCATTCCGGAGCTCCTCGTCATGTCCGGGATCTCATCCGGGACTTCGAACAACCTTCGATGACCACATACAATTCCCAATACAACTCTAGCATCACCAAACGATAAGCGTGTAGACCCTATGGGTTCAGGAACCATGTAGACATCATCGAGACTACTCTCCAGCCAATAACCAATAGCGGGATCTGGATACCCATATTGGCTCCCACATATTCCACGATGATCTCACTGGATGAACCATGATGTCGGGGATTCAATCAATCCCGTATACAATTCCCTTTGTCCATCGGTATGTTACTTGCCCGAGATTCGAACGTCGGTATTACCATACCTTGTTCACTCTCGTTACCGGCAAGTCTCTTTACTTGTTCCGTAACACATGATTCCGTGACTAACTCCTTAGTCACAATCCACCAAAGCAGGAGTTGGGTTTACGCCTCACGGCGGCCCGAACCTGGGTAAAAACCAACTGTATCATCACTGACGCGCTATTCAGCACCCTCCGCTCTTTGTGCAATGCGCTCTTCCCCCTTGCCGAACCACAAGGGGCCAATGGCCCCATAGGTGACTGTGTTTTCCCAGGACATCTCTGGCGTGCCAGGTAGGGGGAAGCACTTGCGTGAATCCGAGAGTGTATGAAGCGCGTCATCGTCATCATCGTTTTCTTCTACGACGACATCATCATCCATGGCGCCCAAGGAGAATCCCGATGCTGCAGCTCACCTGTCCACCTCGAAAGCCCCTCCGCACGCGGCCACCCAGGCCACAAGGGCGCACCGGAACATGGGCGCCATGGGGGACGTGGCCGGCGCGGGCGGCATCGTCACCACCTCCCCTACGGGCTAACCAGGAGCAGGAGGCACCGAAGGAAGACAACGTCAACGGAGTCCCGGCGGTCATGTTCCACTGGATGCAGGTGGAGAGAGTACCCCGTCTCAGCCTCTCCATGCCGCCGAAGGGCGTAGCTGCAGCGGCGACGCTCGCTCTGGGGCAAACCGTCACTCTTTGACTACCCCCGTGGCAGGTGTAGCCGTTGGGCATGCGCCACCCCCGGGACGAGCCGACCAAGCCGATGCGCCGAACGGAGCCGTTGATCCCCAAGCGTGTTCTCCTTGTCACCACACCACCTTGGCGACCGGCTCACGACGTTGAGAGAACGACACTGCCAATGCTGGCATCGTCAGAAGTCAGGCGACATTACGATCTACATCGTCATCCATGCCAAGCACTGCCTCGGAGGCCATGGTGTAGGCCCAACTCCTGTTGAGATTTCCATCGGCGGCCAGTGATATGGATGAGTGGAGAGCCACCATTCAGAGTTTGATTAGCTTCTCCGAAGCGCGAGGATCACAGCGAGCGGAACCGTCACGGCCTCCGTTGGCGGCGACAACGACCCGAGCTGCTGGCCGTACTGAGGGGGCCACACCTACGGTGCAGCCCCCTCCACAGAAGCCGACACAGAGACCGCTGCCAGAGCCACGCGACCAAGCACCTGACGATGTGTCGATGGCTTTGTCTGATCCACAAGCACATCAAAATCAGAAGTGAGCCCTGGAGGATAGGCGGGGGGAGGGACGCACGCGTCACCATCGAGCGACGTCATGGAACACACCGCCAGTCTTGTAGGCGCAATGGCCCCGACGTTGAAGAGCTCGCGCCCGGTGAGAGTGGATACCTGCCTTTTGAGGATGGGTCTTACGCTTTCACCCGTGAGCTACGACAGGTCCGTTGGCCATCTTCTCGCACGTTTAAGCCAGAGATACCTGACAAGTACGATGGAAGGATGAACCCGACAGAGTTCTTGAACATCAACACCATCGTTATTCAAGCTCCCGGGGCAAGAGACGAGAAGGTGTTCGCCAATTACTTTCCTTTGGCACTCAAGCCAAATGTGAGGTATTGGCTGATGCACCTACCAGAGAACTCCATCTCTACCTGGGATTACATGTGCCATGAGTTTGTTGGCGCCTTCATAGGTGGCCATCAAGAACCAGGGTGGCCTAGCGACTTGCAGCTCCTTCCGCGGAAAGAAGGGGAGACTATGCAGAAGTATATACAAAGATTGAGTCAAGTGCATAAGAACATCCCAGACATCCACCTGGCGGCTGTGGTAGCTGCATTCCTGTCCAAAATGCGCAACCGCAGGAGAAGTATATACACTTTGGTAGACAAGTGTGCTCACATGGAGGAGGGGAGGCGACTCCCCAGAGAAGAAGATGGCGACGCCATCGACTCAGAGGACGACGATGATGCCACCAACCAGAAGAAGAAGGAAAAGAAACGCATCAAGAAGCGCAAGGATAAAGTGGTGACGACCGTTGAAGGATTGAGCGCGACTAGTATCGACAGGAAGGCCAAGGACGAGGCCCCTGGCAAGGAGGTTGTCGTGTGCACTGACTGCCGGGAAGCCGCGGGTGCCGAAAAAGCTGGGAAAGGCGACGGACCGTATTGCAAGATCCATAAGACCAATGGCCACGATCTTCAGGAGTGTCATCAGTTTGAGAAGCTCGTCAAAAAGCACAGGGCTGAATACGAGAAGCGTGATAAGGAGAAGGAATAGGATGGAGCTGGCGGGAAGGGCCGCGGTCGCAAAGTGAGTCACCCCGGCAAGGCAGTTCATTATCAAGCGATACCCACCAGAGGCCGCGACAAGAAGGATTGTGATGACGAGAGTGATGAAGGAGATGAAGAGGAAACCAGCGAGCGGGAATTCTAGAAATCCACTGACGCCCTATGCATTGACGGGGGTGCATCTTTGCACTCCTCTCACTGCCAACCTAAACAATGGGTGCGTGAACTTAATGTCGTGGAGCCAGCGGCAGATTCTCGAAAGCCGCTCAAGTGGTCCCGCATGCCCATCATATTTGATGAAGAGGACCACCCTGACCGCACTACATCGGTAGGGTGCTTGCCATTGTTGGTCTCACCAACGATCTGCCACCTCAAGGTCACAAAGATGTTGGTTGACTGTGAGGCCAGGTTGAATCTGATTTCCCCAAAGGTCATGAGCAAACTCCAGATAGCAGAAGAAGAGCTCAAGGTTACTGGCATATACCAAGGAATCAACCCTGGCAGGAGTCGTCCTAAGGGAAAGATCACGCGGCTGGTGAAATTCGGAGGGGAGTTAAACTATCGGACTAAGAAGATTGTTTTTTATGTGGTTGACCTCCCCTACCGTACAATGGAATCCTTGGTTACCCAGCCCTGGCCAAGTTCATGGCGGCAACCCACTATGCCTACAACACCCTCAAGATGCCAGGACCGATGGGCACTTTTTCCATTCCTTCGGATAAGAAAGACGCAGTCATATGTGTGGACAAGATGTACCGGGAAGCAGTTGCGACGGAGGCCACGGAGATCGCCGCTCCCACCAAGGAAAGCAAGAAAAATAAGAAAACTACCACGGACACCAGCAAGTAATCCACGAAGCATACCTCTTCGGAGTAGGTTGCGCCCATTGATGACTTGCCGTAGAGCTCCAATAGCAAGAAATCCAAGGCTGCTGCACCCGCTGTGAAGAAGTTCTTAGCAGGGCTAGCTGACGCTGACGGTACCTTTACCATCAGAGCAACCCTCGATGACAAATAGGAAAGCACGCTCGTTGCCTTCCTACGGGAGGATGTCGATGTTTTTGCATGGCAACCATTTGACATCCCCGGTGTTCCCAGGGAGGTAATCGAGCACCACCTTGTTGTATGCCCACATGTCCGGCCCGTCAAGCAGAAGGTTCGAAAGCAAGCATTGGAACGACAATAATTCATTGCCGAGGAGATCAAGAGACTTGAGGTGGGTGGTTTGGTCAGAGGAGTGTTGCATCCAACGTGGTTAGCAAATCCAATGGTGGTGTTCAAGGCTAATGGGAAATAGAGACTTTGCATTAGTCCTGGCCATCTCCGGCCCGGCCCTGTCGGCCCACCCAGGCCGGCCCTAAAATCCAGGGCCTAGGCCCGACGGGCTTGCTCGCGGGCCGGGCTTGGGCCTGAGTTTTGAGCCCACCGGCAGAGTATGGATGGGCTTGGGCTTGGCATATTGGCATTTTTAGGAAGAGGCCCAACCCGTGGCCCTAAGCCCTAAGGGATTTT
Source organism: Secale cereale (assembly GCA_902687465.1). NCBI lineage: Eukaryota > Viridiplantae > Streptophyta > Magnoliopsida > Poales > Poaceae > Secale > Secale cereale. Next base: position 144,312,693 of record LR738713.1, on the reverse strand, counting down.
CAAGGCTTTTTACCAGATGGGCCGGGTTTGGGCTTGAAAAGTAGGCCCGATCATAGGGCCTGGGCGGGCCTAGGCCTCAGTTTTCTACCATGGGCTTTTTAGGGCCCGGCCCAAGCCCGGCCCAGCCCGGCCCACGGCCAGGTATACTTTGCATAGATTACACTGATCTCACCAAAGCCAGCCCGAAGGACCCGTTCCCCTTGCGGCGCATCGACCAGATTGTGGATTCCACCTCCGGGTGTGCCCTACTTTCCTTCATGGTAGCCTACAATCTTCATGTCCAGAGAAGACAAAGAGAAGACCACGTTCATAACCCCATGTGGCATGTACTGCTTTGTGCAGATGCCCTTCGGGTTGAAGAGCGTTGGATCCACTTTTGCAAGAGCAGTATAGATTGGATTTGAGTCACAGTTTCACATAAATGTTGAGGCTTACATGGATGATATAGTGGTCAAGACCAAGGATAGATTGACTCTCATTCAGGACTTGGAAGAGACCTTTGCAAATCTACGCAAGCTCAACTTGAAGTTAAACATGGAGAAGTGTGTGTTTGGCGTCCCTTCTAGCAAGCTACTTGGCTTCTTTGTGTCCCATCGAGGGAAAGAGGCCAAACCCGACAAGATCAAAGCTATCAAGCAGATTCAAGCACCCAAGACAGTTAAGGATGTGAGGCATTTGACTGGATGTGTTGCCGCGCTGAGCAGGTTCATTTCAAAGTCGGCTGAGCGCGCCTTGCCGTTCTTCAAAATCTTGAAGAAGGCATGACCCATGGTATGGACACCGGAGGCAGAAGATGTGCTCAAGATTTAAAGACCTACCTTTCTTCTGTTCCCACCTTAGTCCTTCCCAAACCACAAGAGCTAGTGTTGTTATACTTAGCAGCAACTAATCAAGTGGTTAGTGCTATACTGGTGGCACAACGGGAGGTAGATGACGCGGCATCCGCTACCGAGATCCCCTCTAGAAAGGAAAGTGAACCCTTCCCGACAAGGTCAAAGGCATTTCATGGCAAGGAGGAGCAGGCACTACCAAAAAAAGACACATCCGTGACATTTTGGGCCAAAACATTTTTTCTATCATGCCTATGACACTTCTATGGCGAAAATTGTGACAAAAAGACGTATCATCATAGATGTGGTGGGATCCTACTTCTATGACAAAAAATCATGACAGAAAATGGGCTTTTCATCCTGGGTGGGCCGGAGACACAACTGCATGACATTCTTTGGGCCATCCATGACGAAAAAATCATGGTAGAAGCGAGGGCGAGGAAAATATCGAGGAGTTCCCGGTTACAGTCGGGGTCGAGCAATGCACTATGGCTTGCGCGTTTCTCTCATGTACGCGCATGTGTGCGAGGCATTGGGCTCTAACTGAACCCAAGTGATCGCACAGCTAGCTACGTTACTAAACCCGAGCGATGGATCCCTACGCTGTTAACCAAACCCAAGCGATTCCTTCACTACCGCTGCTAACTGAACCCGAGGAATCGATCACTGATGCTACTTACACTGAAGTCGACCGAGCCCCCGTGCGAGACATAGCCAGCCGGTGTTGGTTGCCTCTTGATGAACAGCGATTGTTGTTACTGTGCGCGCGGTACGTAGATCTAGTCGAGACGTGGTTAGTGGAGCCGATTGGTTGGTTGTGGATGAATAGTTCCCGGTGGGGGTTGGATGAAAAGGACCCCGTCGTAGTAGGACATTGCTGCTGGATGAATAGGACCCCGAGGTCGGAGGCCGACACACCCCAGCCGGTTGGGGGTGGATGAACAGGACCCCCTGGAGGCTCTATGAAAATTAGCCCGTGGATGAACAGTAGCCCGTGGAGGCTGGAGGAGGTCGGCGATGGATGAATAGTATCCCATGGAGGCTGGAGCAAGGCAGTAGACGGTGGCTGAACATGACCCCGTTTCGACCGTAGGCGCTCCAACACAAGTCCATTTCCTCCATTTTGTTGTACACCATACCCCTCCCGATCAACAGGACCCTGTTTCGAACGTAGGCACTTGAACAGAAGTCTGTTTCCTCCGTTTTACGTTACGCCACACCATTCCCAATGAATAGGACCCCATTTCGATCGTACGCGGTCGAACAGAAGGCTCGTTTCCTCCGTTCTGCGGTACGCTAGACCTCGTTTCAGTGGTTCTGTTCAAGCCGGTTGACTCTCGATGAACATGACATATTCCAATGCCTCCCGACGAACACGACGCATTCCACTACTAGGAAAAGGGCTATAGATGGAATTGACACTAATGGCGCACCAGACATGCGGTGCGCCATTAGTATATACTAATGGCGCACCAACACTTGGTGCGCCATTAGTATCCAAATACTAATGGCGCACCGTTGACGTGGTGCGCCATTAGTAACAAATTTTTTTTCATATTTTTCTCAAAACTACTAATGGCGCACCAGTGGATAGTGCGCCATTAGTAGTTGAACTACTAATGGCGCACCACATCCACGGTGCACCATTAGTAATTTTTTTTCAAATTTTGTTTTTATTTTTTTATAATTTTATTTTCAAAAAATAATAATGGCGCACCGTGGGAGTGGTGCGCCATTAGTAGTTGAACTACTAATGGCGCACCACTCCCACGGTGCGCCATTAGTATTATTTTTTCATATTTTATTTTTATTTTTTTTAT
>LR738713.1:144286082-144299356 GCA_902687465.1 Secale cereale | reverse complement strand
CACACGTATATGACAGTGTCGCTAGCATCCATATGACAGAGAACCCGGGCCGACATGGCTAGTTATAAACCAAAAGTGGCACTAAATTACAGAGACATGCATCCATGACCCAGCAACGAACGTGTCGGTCATCAACGTATGAACCCAAGTCGTAGCAAGCTACATGGACTTAAAGGAACAACGCGTGACATTTCCCCTAAGGGACAGACACAGGAACGAAGAAGGACACATGCCGGCCAGCCTACGTGTTCCGAGCAGTAGCAAGCTACCAAGGCTCATTGGAATCACTAGGAGGCATTTCCCTGTAAGGTAGGCTACCAAAGGAAAACAACTAGGTGTCGGATCCCACACATACCAAGCATTTCAAACATACACGCAATATGCTCAATATGTGCAAATACAACATTGCATCACAACAGAACTCTATGACTCAAGGTACTTTATTTAAAAGGCTCCAAGAGCCATACATAACATATCCATACAGGTAGGGGTCACATGACCCAACACTCAAGTCATACAGTCATACAAGCACAAGCGGAAGCTACATGTCTGAGTACAGACAACTTAGAAAATAAAACAGGCTTGGTGTAGCCTGACTATCTACAAGGCCCTTCACAAGCTCCAGATCTCCGTCTGGGTGTCAAGCTACCCGTCGACGTCAACGTCTATGTAGAACCCATCAACAGGGGCAGGGTTCTCCTCTGCAACAGTTATTAAGCAAACATGAGTACAAAGGTACTCAGCAAGTCTTACCACAGAACCTATCATACACGCAACATTATCAAGGGGGTGGTGGAGTTAATAGCAGAATGCCAACTTTGACCTTGGCTAACCTATACTACAACTCTCAACGGATTGCAAGATGTTATTACGAACACGAGTCCACTAATCACCACATCAATATACTACCGAGGATGCTCTTCCGTCATCCTACGGAAGGGCCATCCACGGCACTCACGCTTATCTTGAGGCTTTTAGTAGTATCCATCAACTTGTCTATGAACTGTAAGAGTAACCAAGTAGTTCGTACCGCGAACAACGGCTATTCGAATAGTTTGATAACCCTGCAGGGGTGTACCTCTTCACACACGCTTTCACCACTTATCGCCGTTTACTCGGCGTGTACTCGGCAACTTTCAAGCGGAAGCCCAGCGAGGGTGTCGGCCACGACCTGACTAACTACTCAAGTCTCTCGTCCAGGTTTATCGCCTATTTGGGTTCCATCCGTGGTGAGATCCGGCCGGGGTGTCGCTCACGGCCCCAAACGATGTGTACAGGGTTCCCGAGTCACCAAACGGGCAACCGGTACACCGTGCCACGTACCTGTCGCATCACAACCCACCCGGAGGGTCAGCGTTGTGCACGACCTCTAGTAAGCTATAAACACCAGAAACTAGTTGCAACTCCTGGACAGAGATCGAGGGTAATTAATAAGTCGAGAGGGTCCATTGGGTTCGGGCCCAATGCATGGTAGTAACTGCAACTTGAACCACACATACAGATCTCGGGTCCTATGTACGGTTCCAATGAAACAACCCACCACGTACTCCTACATGGCCTTTCATCGATACCTTTACCAAGCGTATTCCACACTTCCTTCTCTTTATCGAAAGATTGTTTCACTCTGATCCATCACCCAGATGAACCAGACCAGACACAACTCTAAGCATAGCAGGCAACATAAGTAAATAGCATGGTGGATCACACATCACATGGCTCAATCAACTCCTACACATGCTAGTGGGTTTCAATTATTTACTGTGGCAATGACAGGTCATGCAGGGGAATAGGGTTCAACTACCGCAGCAAGTAGCAGTTCACGCGCTGTTGCCTTAATGCAGTAAAAGAGAGCAGGAGCGAGAAGGTTGCGATTGTATCGGAATGATCAATGATTGCTTGCCTAACAAGGTAGTTGTCGGGTACTGCTCTTCAACTGGATACGTGGCAGTATCCTCGGGAGCAGGACCAAACACAGGGAATACCGACGATACAATCATTAACAAACAAATGCAACAATATGATGCATGCTCATGACATGGCAAGATGCATGTGTGTTGGCTAATGCAACTAAAACCAGAAGGGTTTGAACCTATTTGAATCAAGGATTCAAATTGAAGTTCAAACTATTATTTAAATAAGTGCATTATCATGTTTTTGATATATACAGCAAGTTGACTTGTTCAAACATGCATGAAACCAGTGCCATTAGAAAGATTGGATTTTTCCGATCATTTTTCATATATAAATCTTTTCCATCTGAGCTATGGTTGATTTTATATGATTTTTAGAAGTTTTGGGTATTTTCTGGAATTTCCTGAATTATTTTAAATCTAAAAATCCCAGAAAAACCTTTACTGCGTCAGCATGACATCATGCTGACGTCAGCCAGTCAACAGGGCCAGTCCAGGTCAAACCTGACCAGTGGGTCCCTCATGTCAGTGTCACAGCTAATTAACTGAGTTAATTAGAGTTAAACTAAAACTAGTTAGCTGTCAGTGGGGCCAGGGCCCACATGTCAGTGACAAAACTAATTAACTAATTAATATTAAATTAACACCTAAACTAAGTTTGACTTGCGGGCAGGGCCCACATGTCATTGACCCAGGGGGTCAAACCCGTGGTCAAAACAGGTCCAACTCGCCGGCGTTTAGCCGCCGGCGAGGCCAAACGCGGCGGCGTGCTTCGGAAAACGTCTGTGGTGCACAGTTCGAGCTGTGGCTAGGCGCGTTGGAGAGCTCTTGCTCTTGCACGTCGGATGGTGGTGGTCGCCGGACCTGGGGTGGCCGGAGACGACGACAACGAGCTCGACGGCGGCGACCGGCGTCGGGCGTGTGTGGAGATGCGGCTGCAGGGGCCTAGGCGATGCGTGCGTAGCACCGTTCGCATCTACGTGTTGTGGTGAGTACGTTGGACGGGTGGCGGTGACCAAATGGTCATCGGAGCATCACCAGCGACGAGCACGGCGGCGGTGCGTGCGGGCGAGCTTCGTGCAGTAAGTTACAGGGCAAAAGGGAGCCAACGGAGAGGGGGAGGAGGTAGCTAGGCTCACAGCGGTTGCAGCAAGCACCGAAGCGAGCTCGGGGGTGGTCGGAGCTGAGCAGAACGGCGAGGGGGATCTCCGCGACCGGAGTTGGGGAAGAAGAGGTCGGGGGCATCTCCAGGGCGGGCGAGCGCTCGGGGCTCGGCCTGTTCGAAGCAGTCGAGGATGGCGGAGACGAGGGACAACACGGCGGAGCTCGAGGACGACGGTGGACGCGGCTTCTACGACTGTGCGATCACGGCGGCGTCGGCCATGGCGCGGGGAGAGTAGAGGAGAGCAACTGGGGGGAGGCGGAGGTGTCTGGGGGGTCGAGGGGAACGTGGACGTTCGATCCATCCCTCCAGGACGGCGAGGGGGCGAAGCAGGGCGGCGGGCAGCTGCGTGGCGCGCCGTGCGGTCACCGTCGAGCACCTGCCTGCCTGCCTGGCCGAGCCAAGCAGCTCGCTGGAGCGGCTGCTGGGCTGGGCCGGCAGGTGGGCCGGGTGGGCGCCAGGTAAGTTCTCTCTCTCCCTTTTTTTTCTATTTTCTTTTCTGTTTCATTTCTTTTGCAGCTTTGTTCAATTAATAAAAATGCCTAAACATTTTTATAACTCATGACACTTGTCATACCTGCTGTATATAATATGAACAGTAGGAAACATTATAGTTCATGATTATTTGAGCATTTAAAATATTTAAAAGTATTTAAATGCCCAAATTCAAATACCATATGATTTAATCCAAAGCCCTAGAGTGTCCTAGAAAATTGTGCACCATTTTTGGCAGAGGTTTAAGACCAAGGCAAAAATGATGAACATTTTTGAAGGGCATTTTGGGTACATTGGAAAATATTTTAGCAAACCCTAGTTGTTAGGGGAGGGGTGCTGGGGTTTATGTTAATCCCAATTCAAGTTTCTTTGAAAGTAAACATGATGCACACTCTAGTCAGGTCCTAATGCAAGTGCTAGCTAGGGATTTGACAACTCACCCCCACTTAAAAGAATCGCGTCCCGAGATTCGGGTTCCTCCGAAAAGAGGGTGGGGTACTCAAGTCGAAGACGATCCTCCCTTTCCCAAGTAGCTTCACTCTCGGAATGATGTGACCATTGAACCTTGAGAAACTTGATAATGTGGCGTCGAGTGGTGCGCTCAGTTTGATCAAGAATACGAACGGGGTATTCTCGATATGTGAGATTGTCTTGGAGATCAAGCGTTTCATGGTCCACTCCGCGGATAGGATCCGAGAAGCAACGCCTGAGTTGGGAAACGTGGAAAACATCATGAACTCTGGAGAGGTGCGGAGGTAGTTCCAATTGGTAGGCAACTTCTCCTCGTTTGGCAAGAATGCGAAAAGGACCGATGTAACGAGGGGCCAATTTGCCTTTGATACCGAAGCAATGGGTTCCCTTAAGAGGAGTAACCCGAAGGTAAGCCTTATCGCCGACTTCAAAAGTCACAGCCTTATGATGACTATCATATTGGCTCTTTTGGCGAGACTGGGCTGTTTTCAATCTCTCACGAACGATGCGAACTTGCTCTTCTGCTTCCTGAATCATATCCGGGCCAAAGAATTGTCTTTCCCCGGTCTCTGACCAGTTAAGAGGTGTTCGACACCTTCGTCCATATAGAACTTCGAAGGGAGCTTTACCCAGGCTGGCTTGATAACTATTGTTATAAGCGAATTCGGCAAATGGCAGACACTTTTCCCATTCCATACCGAAAGAAATGACAGAGGCTCGAAGCAAGTCTTCCAGAATTTGATTGACTCGTTCCACTTGACCACTTGATTGCGGATGGAAGGCAGTACTGAAAGAGAGATAAGTTCCCATGGCATTCTGGAAACTTTCCCAAAATCGTGAAGTGAAAAGACTTCCACGGTCTGAGTTAATCTCCAACGGTACACCATGAAGTGATACTATTCGAGAGATATATAAGTCTGCTAGCTGGCTAGCGGTAATACTCTCCCGAACAGGCAGGAAATGAGCTACTTTAGAGAGGCGGTCGATAACGACGAAGATAGCATTATTCCCTTTCCTGGACCTGGGAAACCCGGTAATGAAGTCCATACCGACTTTGTCCCATTTCCATTCAGGAATAGCTAAAGGTTGAAGGGTGCCAGCAGGCCGTTGATGCTCTGCTTTAACTCGACGACAAACGTCGCAGTTAGCAATGAATTGAGCGATTTCTCTCTTCATCCTAGTCCACCAGAATCTTTGACGTAGGTCTTGATACATTTTGGTACTACCGGGATGAATCGTGAGAGGAGATTCATGAGCCTCCTTGAGGATCAAACTTCTTAGGTTTCGTACCTTAGGAACCACTAAACGGTTACTAAAGAATACGACTCCTTGATCATCAATTGAGAAACATCCTGCAACTCCTTTCTTGATGTTCCTCTTGATACGGGAAATTCCGGGATCAACCTTCTGTGCTTTGATGACCTGATCCAAAAGGGTAGGTTTCACCACCAAGGTGGAAAGGAATCCTCGAGGAACAATGTGAAGGTTAAGCTTACGAAATTCCTCGTGGAGAAGTGGTTGACTTTGTTGTAACATTAAATTGTTACAATATGACTTACGACTTAGTGCATCATCCATGACATTGGCCTTTCCAGGAGTGTAAGTGATTCCTATGTCGTAGTCGGTGAGCAACTCAACCCAACGTCTTTGCCTGAGATTCAAATCCGGTTGGGTGAAGATATACTTCAAGCTTTGGTGATCAGTGAAGATTTCACAGCAATTACCAAGGAGGTAATGTCGCCATGTTTTGAGTGCATGGACTACAGCTGCAAGCTCTAGATCATGAGTAGGATAGTTATCCTCATGTGGAAGCAACTGTCGGGATGCGTATGCAATCACTTGATGATCTTGCATCAGAATGCAACCTAGTCCTTGTCGCGAGGCGTCGCAATAGATTATAAAATCCTTGGAAAAGTCTGGTGGTACCAGTACAGGTGCGGATGTCAGGCGTCTTTTCAGTTCCTGAAAACTGGACTCGCACTATGGGGTCCACTCAAACTTGTTATCTTTCTTGAGGAGTTCGGTTAGAGGTTTAGCAACCTTAGAGAAGTTCTCGACGAAACGTCGGCAATAGCTCACTATGCCAAGAAAACTCCTAACTTGCTTGACCGATTCAGGGGGAGTCCAATCAAGTACGGCTTGAACTCGCTCGGGATTGACAGCAATACCCTTGCCAGAGATCACATGACCTAGATAGGTTACTTCTGGCAACCAAAATTCACATTTAGTGAATTTGGCATAAAGGCGGTGCTCTCGAAGTTTCGTCAATACCAGCCTTAAATGCTCGGCATGATCTTCCTTGTTCTTGGAGAAAATGAGTATATCATCGAGGTATACCACGACGAATTTATCCAAATACTCCATGAATATAGAATTCATTAACCGAGAAAAGGTAGCTGGGGCATTGGTTAATCCGAAGGACATGACGGTGTACTCATATTGACCATAACGAGTAACCAAAGCCGTTTTAGGAATGTCCCCGTTCTTGATTTTGATTTGATGGTAGCCCAACCTCAAATCCATCTTAGAGAAGACTGAGGATCCAGTGAGCTGATCATACAGGTCGTTGATCCTGGGGAGCGGATACTTATTCTTTATGGTGACCAAATTGACAGGTCGGTAATCTACAACCATCCGCTCCGTTCCATCCTTCTTCTTGACGAAGAGGACGGGGCAAGCCCAAGGGGAAGAACTAGGACGGATGAAACCCTTTTGCAAGGACTCATCGAGTTGTTTCTTTAGCTCAGCTAATTCTAGTGGTGCCATCTTATAAGGTCTCCTAGAGATTGGGATAGTTCCAGGAATAAGATCTATCACGAACTCGACATCTCTGTCAGGTGGAACTCCTGGCAGTTCTTCTGGAAAAACATCCGGGAAGTCACAGACTACCGGGATATCTTCGAGTTCTGGTAGAGGGCTGGCATTAAGAGAGTAGAGCTGACGTTCAGCCATTCGAGTCAAGACATTGACTATCTTGCCGGATGGATGTGTAAGTTGAACGGTCCTAGTAAAGCAATCAATCTTGGCATAATGAGTTGTCATCCAATCCATACCCAAGATGATATTTATGTCCGAGGACTTGAGAGCAATTAAAGAAGCAAGGAAAACAAGTCTATCGACAAGGATTTCATTTCCATGGCTTACCCTAGAGGTTTGCCACTTTGAACCAGGAGTTTGAATAACCATGGAAGTAGGCATGTCACAAAAAGTCATGTTGTGCAATCGAGCATAGCTCTCAGATATGAACGAATGGGATGCTCCAGTATCGAAAAGAACAGATGCCAGATGGCAGTTTACGAGAAGCGTACCAAGGACGACGTTAGGATCCTCATAAGCTTCTTCGGCAGAAACATAGTTGACATGACCACGTGCAGTGGGGATTGGCTTGACATAGTTCACCTTGCCGGTTGGCTTACCACGGCCAACGGGTTTTCCTGGCTGATTCTGGGGACAATCACGCATGTAGTGTCCCGGTTCTTCACACTTGAAACATGTCACGGTGGTGGTGCGTGGAGCAAAGTTGGAGGGTGGACCTCCATAGGTCTTAGCAGGTGCAAACTGTTGAGTTGGGCGAGGCGCCTTATAGGATGGCCTCGGTGTATACTTGGGTGGCAGAGCAGTGTTAGGAACCCACACACGGCGCTTGTGAGAGCCAGAGCCGGATGAGGAACCAAAGTCTCGAGTATGCTTGCGGGTGGCCTCGAAGTCGGTCTGGCCTGTCTCAGCACTGATAGCCTTGTTAACCAACTTCTGGAAGGAGGTGCACTCGTGCAGACGTAGATCTCGACGAAGTTCAGGGCTGAGTCCCCTGCGGAACCTCGCCTGTTTCTTGGCATCGATGGATACTTCCTCAGGTGCATAGCGTGCCAGATTACCAAACTCACGACTATAGCCATCCACAGTTAAACGGCCCTGGGTGAAATTGCAGAATTCCTCCCGCTTGCGATCCATGAGACCTTCCGGAATGTGGTGTTCACGGAATGCCTCACTGAACTCAACCCAGGTAGTGACTTGGCCAGCAGGACGCATAGCTTCAAAGTTTTCCCACCAAAGACTGGCAGGGCCCTCAAGATGGTAGGCGGCGTAGATAACCTTGTCAGCTTCGGCCACACGGGCAGAGTGTAGCTTGTGGGTGATACTACGTAGCCAGTCATCAGCATCCAGAGGTTCAGTGGAGTGATGGAACTTCGGTGGACACATCTTGATAAAATCGTGGATTGACACCACGTCATTCCTCTGGCGGAACCCAGTGTTTTGCTCTATGCGTTCCAGCAAACGGTTGGTCTCTCTCTTGTTCCGTTCTGCTTCAAGCATAACTTCCGCCAAGGAGGGTGGTTGGGGCAGATTTCCATCTCTAGCCCCACTAGCCTCACCCTGCTCCTGAGCAGCAGGAGTGTTGCGAGTGTTGACCATCCTAGGAAAACAAAACAACGGTTTAGACAAGGATGGCAAAATTTGACATAGAAGTGCAGAATGTAATGGATGACACAGAATGCAAAGATGTTCATCCGTACGACATGGTAATATAGGAACTGCTATATATACACCAGTGGTCATACACAACATACAAAGTTTAGTACAAGCCAAGGCTAAAGTACAACTGCGGTGTAAGACGATACATCCCATCAGAGGCATTCCAAGCTCCTATACATTATTTAACTACACCTCCGAAACTCAGTACACACTAAGACATATTCCACAAGACGCGCAGGACTGTGGAAATACAACTACTACAATACTACTACTACCACCATGGACTAGCTCAAACATTCGCGTAGTAATGCTCGTAAAGATTACCACCGTAGCCCGGAAGTGGTACAGACGGATCTTGGAACTCGCGAGCACTCGACGGCTGTGGACCATAGGGGCATGGGTGTGGTCTCGGTCCCGATGCTGGTGGTAACCGACGCCCACGTGGAGGTGTAATACCCCCAACGTCACGCCAATCCATGCGATCAGGCAGACGAGTCTGCACAGGATACAAATCCCGCATGTCCAAATATCCGGCGTGCACAGCAGGTGCAAGCCGTGTCAAAGTAGTCCAGTGAGCGGCTCGGGTGTTATACAGCTCCATTCGGAGGGCACGGACCTCACGGTCCCTATCCTCCAACATCTGAACAGTAGTCTGAAGCAGTGGCTCTTCATGAGCAGCATCAGTATACAGACCAGTGTAGTAGCCTTCCTCTCCGGGGAGTGAAGCTAGCATGTAACAGAACTCAGTGTTCAGCAACAGGGCATGCCTAGCACGGAGAATGGTCATCATCGAATAAGCGGCATCCTGTACTGCCATCTCGATGGTAATCTCGAGTCCATAAGACCAATGGATGGGATCATTTGCTCCGGGATATGAGGGGTATATCCGGACTGTGCAGAAATACTGACTTTGATTAAAATCCCGATACTGTTCCTCCACGGTGTATTCAGGATACCAGTGATAACCGGTCTCAGTCATCACACGGACTAGCATGGTCGTGTGACCGGGCACATTAATGCACCGAGTCAAACGAACCACTTGTTGAGGGATGCGGCCAGACATCTGAAACACGAAATAATGCAAAGGCATTAGTGTTTCTGGAAGAAATCGGGCAGCATAACAACTGTAAATGCTCAAACAAAGATTTGAGACATCATACAAATGATAGCATAGCCACTCAACAATTCCATATCAAGGTTCCGGGTTCAACAATCATCATACTCAAAGGATAGAAACTGAACTGAGGCTTGAAACCAACAATCCTAAGAGTCTACGGATTAGTAACACGTGAACCTAGTAAGGATAAGAGGCCTAGTCCTAATTCCCCGTAGAAAGAATAGACTGACTCAGATCAGAAGGGCATAAGGTAAAGGAGTAAAAGAGCCTTACGTTCCCTTCCACAATCAATTCCCCTACATATAACTAAGAATTTTTCTAGACTCAACATCGACCAGTTTGGCTTGAGAAACCTACAGGCAGTCCAGCTCTGATGCCAACGCTGTCAGGACCCCGATCCTAAGTCACACCGATCTAGCTGTAACACGTCATATCACTTTGCGGCCTCACGCACGGTAACCCCACGGGTGCCACCTTACCTGGCGCGGGACCGTTTGCGCATTTTGGCACACGTATATGACAGTGTCGCTAGCATCCATATGACAGAGAACCCGGGCCGACATGGCTAGTTATAAACCAAAAGTGGCACTAAATTACAGAGACAGGCATCCATGACCCAGCAACGAACGTGTCGGTCATCAACGTATGAACCCAAGTCGTAGCAAGCTACATGGACTTAAAGGAACAACGCGTGACATTTCCCCTAAGGGACAGACACAGGAACGAAGAAGGACACATGCCGGCCAGCCTACATGTTCCGAGCAGTAGCAAGCTACCAAGGCTCATTGGAATCACTAGGAGGCATTTCCCTGTAAGGTAGGCTACCAAAGGAAAACAACTAGGTGTCGGATCCCACACATACCAAGCATTTAAAACATACACGCAATATGCTCAATATGTGCAAATACAACATTGCATCACAACAGAACTCTATGACTCAAGGTACTTTATTTAAAAGGCTCCAAGAGCCATACATAACATATCCATACAGGTAGGGGTCACATGACCCAACACTCAAGTCATACAGTCATACAAGCACCAGCGGAAGCTACATGTCTGAGTACAGACAACTTAGAAAATAAAACAGGCTTGGTGTAGCCTGACTATCTACAAGGCCCTTCACAAGCTCCAGATCTCCGTCTGGGTGTCAAGCTACTCGTCGACGTCAACGTCTATGTAGAACCCATCAGCAGGGGCAGGGTTGTCCTCTGCAACAGTTATTAAGCAAACATGAGTACAAATGTACTCATCAAGTCTTACAACAGAACCTATCATACATGCAACATTATCAAGGGGGTGGTGGAGTTAATAGCAGAATGCCAGCTTTGACCTTGGCTAATCTATACTACAACTCTCAACGGATTGCAAGATGTTATTACGAACACGAGTCCACTAATCACCACATCAATACACTACCGAGGATCCTCTTCCGTCATCCTACGGAAGGGCCATCCACGGCACTCACGCTTATCTTGAGGCTTTTAGTAGTATCCATCAACTTGTCTATGAACTGTAAGAGTAACCAAGTAGTTCGTACCGCGAACAACGGCTATTTGAATAGTTTGATAACCCTGCAGGGGTGTACCTCTTCACACACGCTTTCACCACTTATCGCCGTTTACTCGGCGTGTACTCGGCAACCTTCAAGCGGAAGCCCAGCGAGGGTGTCGGCCACGACCTGACTAACTACTCAAGTCTCTCGTCCAGGTTTATCGCCTATTTGGGTTCCATCCGTGGGGAGATCCAGCCGGGGTGTCGCTCACGGCCCCAAACGATGTGTACAGGGTTCCCGAGTCACCAAACGGGCAACCGGTACACCGTTCCACGTACCTGTCGCATCACAACCCACCCCGAGGGTCAGCGTTGTGCACGACCTCCAGTAAGCTATAAACACCAGAAACTAGTTGCAACTCCTGGACAGAGATCGAGGGTAATTAATAAGTCGAGAGGGTCCATTGGTTTCGGGCCCAATGCATGGTAGTAACTGCAACTTGAACCACACATACAGATCTCGGGTCCTATGTACGGTTCCAATGAAACAACCCACCACGTAATCCTACATGGCCTTTCATCGATACCTTTACCAAGTATATTCCACACTTCCTTCTCTTTATCGAAAGATTGTTTCACTCTGATCCATCACCCAGATGAACCAGACCAGACACAACTCTAAGCATAGCAGGCAACATAAGTAAATAGCATGGTGGATCACACATCACATGGCTCAATCAACTCCTACACATGCTAGTGGGTTTCAACTATTTACTGTGGCAATGACAGGTCATGCAGGGGAATAGGGTTCAACTACCGCAGCAAGTAGCAGTTCACGCGCTGTTGCCTTAATGCAGTAAAAGAGAGCAGGAGCGAGAAGGTTGGGATTGTATCGGAATGATCAATGATTGCTTGCCTGACAAGGTAGTTGTCGGGTACTGCTCTTCAACTGGATACGCGGTAGTATCCTCGGGAGCAGGACCTAACACAGGGAATACCGATGATACAATCATTAACAAACAAATGCAACAATATGATGCATGCTCATGACATGGCAAGATGCATGTGTGTTGGCTAATGCAACTAAAACCAGAAGGGTTTGAACCTATTTGAATCAAGGATTCAAATTGAAGTTCAAACTATTATTTAAATAAGTGCATTATCATGTTTTTGATATATACAGCAAGTTAACTTGTTCAAACATGCATGAAACCAGTGCCATTAGAAAGATTGGATTTTTCTGATCATTTTTCATATATAAATCTTTTCCATCTGAGCTATGGTTGATTTTATATGATTTTTAGAAGCTTTGGGTATTTTCTGTAATTTCCTGAATTATTTTAAATCTGAAAATCCCAGAAAAACCTTTACTGCGTCAGCATGACATCATGCTGACGTCAGCCAGTCAATAGGGCCAGTCCAGGTCAAACCTGACCAGTGGGTCCCTCATGTCAGTGTCACAGCTAATTAACTGAGTTAATTAGAGTTAAACTAAAACTAGTTAGCTGTCAGTGGCGCCAGGGCCCACATGTCAGTGACTAAACTAATTATCTAATTAATATTAAATTAAAACCTAAACTAAGTTTGACTTGCGGGCAGGGCCCACATGTCATTGACCCAGGGGGTCAAACCCGTGGTCAAAACAGGTCCAACTCGCCGGCGTTTAGCCGCCGGCGAGGCCAAACGCGGTGGCGTGCTTCGGAAAACGTCTGTGGTGCACGGTTCGAGCTGTGGCTAGGCGCGTTGGAGAGCTCTTGCTCTTGCGCGTCGGATGGTGGTGGTCGCCGGACCTGGGGTGGCCGGAGACGACGGCAACGAGCTCGACGGCGGCGACCGGCGTCGGGCATGTGTGGAGATGCGGCTGCAGGGGCCTAGGCGATGCGTGCGTAGCACCGTTCGCATCTACGTGCTGTGGTGAGTACGTTGGACGGGTGCCGGTGACCAAATGGTCATCGGAGCATCACCGGCGACGAGCACGGCGGAGGTGCGTGCGGGCGAGCTTCGTGCAGTAAGTTACAGGGCAGAAGGGAGCCAATGGAGAGGGGGAGGAGGTAGCTAGGCTCACAGTGGTTGCAGCAAGCACCGAAGCGAGCTCGGGGGTGGTCGGAGATGAGCAGAACGGCGAGGGGGATCTCCGCGGCCGGAGTTGGGGAAG
>LR738713.1:144270020-144283056 GCA_902687465.1 Secale cereale | reverse complement strand
TGCATTATGCCTAGCTTAAAGGCATAAAAGAAAGCGCTTTTGGGAGGCAGCCCACATGAATAAATTTTTATATTTTGCTTTTGTTGTGTCTTGATGTTGTTTACTAAAGTAGCATCATCATTGTATCTTTGCTTTTCATATTTGTGCCAAGTATAGCCTCTGATTGCTAGAAAGTTCAAAAGTTGTGAGGTGCTGTCCAGGAAACAGATTCTGTCCTTGGATAGAAAAATTCGTATAAAATCACCAGATCATCTTTTGGTCTGAATTTTTTCGACAGCGTTCTCTATATAATTGTCTTTGGTGCGCTGTTCTGAGTTTTTTGATTTGAGTTGCAGAAGTGCCCCGAACAAATCAATTACTACCTGCTGTTCTGTTTTTCACAGATTATGTCCTGTTTTGCCTTTCCTTCATTTTGCAAACCAAGAGCTTGCTTTTTCTTTGCAAAAACCTTTTGGCAATCTTGAGAAACAGTAGAACTTCCAGAATATCTTTATTTCCAGCAAGGAACAATTATTTTATTAAGGGTACTAACCTCGCTAATCAGATTATAATGAGTTATGTATGAAGGGAGTTTTCAAGTGTGCGAGGGAAGATGATAAAAAGATTCAGGAATGTCAAGCGCTCAAGCTTGGGGATGCCCCCATGCACCCCAAAGAAATATTCAAGGAGACTTGAGCGTCTAAGCTTGGGGATGCCCCCGTGCATCCCCTTCTCCATCAACATTATCAGTTCGTCTTTCGTTCCGCTATATTTTTATCACTTCATGTGTTATGTGCTATGCTTGGAGCGTCTTGCTTTTAGTTTTCTTTTTAGTTTTTCATAATGAGTCGGAACTCAGCGTTCTTTATGTGGGAGAGAAACACGCTCCATTTCTACCTAGAACATAACATACAATTTTCATGTCTATCTTTGCTGTGTGTGTTCTTTGTCTTTTAATAGCTACTATCATGCTCTGCTCTTAGTATTCATGCATATCCTTTCAAAGAGCTTTTTATTTAGTTGGTTGCTTGTACTCTCTTTAATTATCATGCTCACCTTATTAAGAGAGTTTGCTTCCGTTGCATTGGTTGATATGTCTATGATAAAGATGCTACGTGCATAATGGCGCTTAGTAGTTCAGGTTTTCTTATGGTTAGTCTCAAATAGATGGGGGATTCCCAATGTGTTATTGGAGTACCAACATGATTTGTTTGCCTATGATGTGGTATGGTTTAGTAATATCTTCCTTCGAGAATTTATTTTGATTGACTTGGCGTATGCTCACGCATATCTAAGACTGTAAAGAAAGTCTGTCAAGCCTTGATGATCTTTTATTTCTGAGTAGCGATATAACTACCATGCCTGATTCAATGTTGCTTTGTCGCTCTGCATGATTATGACCGTCATTGCTCTCTTAGTTGGTCGCTCCCAGTCTTTTTCTAACCTCCACCTGTACTAAGCAGACTAACTTTGCAATACATAGCTCATGGGAAAGTAGCTTAAAAACTATTGTGGTAAAGAATATGTTGCCTATGTATCTTATTTCTTATAAGTTGCTTGCTGAGCGGTAACCATGTTTCTGGGGACGCCATCAACTGTCACACTTTTGTTGAATATCATGTGAGTTGCTATGCAGGTTCGTCTTGTCTGAAGTAAGGGTGATTTGCCATGGGTTGAATGAGTATGCATATTGTTAGAGAAGAACATTGGGCCGCCAACCAAAGCCATGTATCATGGTGGAAGTTTTAGCTTGGACATTAATCCTCAATCGCTTATGAGAATATGCTTATGCATTAAAGAGGAGTCCATCATCTATTTTCTATGTTGTCCCGGTATGGATGTCCTCAAGTTGAGATCTATCAAAAACGAGAAATCAAATGCGATTTATCTCCTTGGACCTTTGTACAGGTGGCATAGAGGTACCCCTTTGTGACACTTGGTTGAAACATATGTAATGCAATGATAACCCATGGAAATCCGAGCTAATTAGGACAAGGTGCAAGCACTATTGGTATTCGATGCATGAGGCTTGCAACTTATAGGATGTCTTATGCATGACACATATGAAGTACTACTACCGTTGACAACATTGCTTCTATGTTTTCAAAATAAAAAGCTCTAGCACATAACCATTCTTTTACTTTTTGAGTCTCCACCTTCTTTCTTCAAGCACCAACTACTGAGAGCATGATTTTCATTCTAAGTGTAATGTGCATTGTCCCAAAGTAGCATTGTCTTTTGCATGATTGTGATATCGTTTATTTTGAAATCATCATATCTAGTCATCACTTAAACCTTGAAGGTGCCCCTGCATTTATGTTTTGCTTCACTAAAGGGGGCAAGCTAGATATAACTTTATCATATTTGCACATCATGTTCATTGCAAATCTCTTTGATGTTTCATTTTCATATTGTAAAACTTTCAGTCCTTTGTGATTTTCTCATGAGGGAAGTCAATTACTTTAGATTCATTATCTCAGTAAGCTTTTGTCATATGACTATGAATAAGTCCTATATGGTTAATAGCATGTCACCACAGAAATTATTCTTGTTATCATTTACCTACTCGAGGACGAGCAGGAATTAAGCTTGGGGATGTTGATACGTCCAAAATGTATCTATAATTTCTGCTTGCTCCATGCCTCTTTTGGGTGATATTGCTATGATATTCATACACTTCCATACACTTTTGATCATATTTGGACTAACCTATTAACTCAGTGCACCCCAGTGCCACTTTTTGTTTTCGGTTGTTTTTGTATTTCAGGTTTTCACGTTACGAGAACTGCCAGGAAAAATCCAGAAAAATTATATAAAAAATCAGCGTCCCAGAACCTACCGTGCGCCCGAAGGACAGCCGGGGGGGCACCAGGGCTCTAGGCGCCCTGGCGGCGCCCCCCCTGGGCCGCACCGGGGGGCGCCTGGGTCCCCCGAGCCCCGTCTGGTGCCCCCCTTTGGCATATATTTAGAACGTCCTCCGAAACCCTCGAGACGGGAACTCTTTTTCGCGATCTCATCTCTGTTCCGTCGCCGCCGCCGCTTCCAAGATCGGGAGCACCAGGAGAACTCTTCCCGGCACCCTGCCGGAGGGGAGGATCACCATCGGGAGCCTCTCCACCACCATGGACGCCTCCCGGATGAGTTGTGAGTAGTCTCCCTTGGACCATGAGTCCATGACCAGTAGCTATGTGATGTTCTCCTCCCCTTCTTGTGCTTCACTAATTAGTCCTCATGAGCTGCCCTACATGATCGAGGCACATATGTAATCCTTATGCTGTTGCTATGATGAGTTTGCTGGGATCCGATGGATTATGAGATTATGTTCAGATTGTGATTGAGTAATATATTTGATCTACCTCTTTTATATTTATGTTCATAAGTAATTCTTGCATGTTCTCCGTTGTTATTTATTGCTTTGGCCAAGTAATGGGTAGTGACTCCAAGAGGGAACATTATGCTCGATTGTGGGTTCATGCCCCTCGATGACTAGCTTGAGTGACAGAAACATGAGTCTAGGGGATGTGCTGTTGCCACAAGGGGGAAAACAACGGTGCTTGTGCCCGCGGGTGCAAGGATTGTTTACTTTACGCAAAGTTCTTTTAATGCAGTTGTCTGTTGCATTGAGTTTACACTATGGGTGGGACTCGCAACTTAATACCAGCGAGATGTTCTGGATAGATATCTCAAGGTGGATGATTAGTAGTAGATATTGATGGATTTCGGTCTACTTACTTTGGTGTACCGCCCATGCTTTGTACCTCAACCTTTCTTGCAATGTAGTCAGCATTGGTTTGCGTTCGTAGTCCTGTCAATTGCCCAGCTGTAATTCGTTTACCTCACATAGCTGTTTTATCGTCTTTTAGGAGAGAGACGTCACTAGTGAACATCATGAGACTCCGGTCCATATTACCATCATTGATCACATCCGCTATTTACTTTTCGCTTTTACTTACTATTGCAAACATTATCTATCACTACTATCATTTGCGTTTAATCCTTTGTGAACTACAAGGCCGGAGGGATTGACAACCTCTCTGTGCTCGTTGGGAGCAAAGTTATTTGTATCTGTGTGCAGGTCCACGTTGATTGCTAATATCTGGCGCCGTTAGCAGTTGACACCTACTTGTTGAACCTAGGAGTCTCTGGGGATTCGATCCTTGGCATCTTTGCTAAGGGAAAAACTTCCACAACACTGCATCTCACGCCTTCCACTTCGGGTAACCAACGAGGGGTTAGAGGCCCATCAGCATGGTGCTAGGCCCCCCTCCGCGCAACCCATGGAAAAGCGCCGCGGCAGCGGCGACGCGTGCCACTCGGAGGTAGGCCCTTGCCGGGGGTAGGCGCCGCCGAGCCCTTCCCCCGGTAGAGGGCCTGCGGTCGCTAGGCCACGCCATCGTCCCCCTTGCCCCTTGGCCTCATCCTGGTTACCTGACGCCCCAACGGTGGTAGCGGGAGGCGCTGGGCGGGAGCCTGTCCAGGCACCAAAGACGTTCATGAAGATCGCTGCCCGTGACACTCTCATGTAATAATGGTGGGGCTGTACACGCCCCGGAGTCTCCTGAGTGCCGCCCTTGTGCCTCACGGGGGCTCCACCCTACGTCCAAGTGGAAGCATCATGCTCTGCGTTGGCCGTCGACACTGTCCCCCAATAACTATGCCCACACCCAGTGGAAGCACTTAGCTCCGCGCTGGTGGGAAGACGAAGACTAGCCTAGGTGCCAGACGCAGCTGTTGGTTCTTTTTGTTTGCCCTCTTTTTGTAGCTTAATTCGCTTTCTTTTCAGAGTAAAACCTAGAGTTTTGTGATATTGCCAAAGAAAAAAGGGGGGGAGTCCTCGATTCACAGCGTTTTCCTGCTTTTTGTTCCCGTCTACAGAAACGGGGCTCAGGGCTGCTGCCCACCCCCGTAAGCGCCTCGCAAGGCGGGGCTGGGCAAGCTTTGCGCATCACGCGCGTTGGAGCTGCCTCAAGCGGCACTCGAATGACCGTCACGGGGACACGGTGCACGCACCTGGTCAAGGCTTGGTACTTAGCTCCTCACTAGGCGCTCTCAGAAGATCCGCGGGTTCCTCGGGAGTCTTAGGCGTTCATCAGCTTCGGGATGCCATCTCGCAGGAAAGGCGCCCTCGCGCCATGGGAACTCATTCAAGACCCTCCGCTCCCAGGTAAGTTGAGATATTGGCTTTCGTTAAGGGTCGTTTGCCTCTCACCACCTACCTCAAAAGCATCTCCTCCTGCCATACATGATAGAGGAACTCTCCTCCCCAAACACTCTCACACCCCCTCGGGGTAGTATCTGAAAGCTTTGTTACGTACAAGGCAAAACAACAAATAAGAGCCTAGCAAGGTGCGTCGCCATCTGCATCGTCATCGTCATCGTCAACGTCATCCATGCCGCCCTCTCTGGCTGCAGGCACACCCACGTCTCCCTCGATGGCAAGCTCCTTGATCAGATCGTCCACATGGTCGTCCACCCACCTCACCAAGATGCCCAGAATGGCACCGGGCATGGGGGCTATCACTATGTAGAAATCAAAGTTAGGATCAAGGCTGAGAAGGTGGCTGAAGACGCGCGAGAATGCGCGACCAAGGAGGCCACGAATTCTTTCCTCGACAAGCTCACGAGCTCTCGCGGCCCGATACTCCAGGCGGGTCACGACTTGGGCGAAGAAGTAGAGGTAGCCGGCATCATCGTCCTCATGAGGCCTCTCACACCCTGCATTTTGTAACATGTCATTTGCATTAATAAAGCATGAAAGTTTGGACCAACAAAAACTTTTGTATCATTTGGCTTTTATTTGGAGTTGGATTTCTCTTTGAGTTTTCAAGTGCTTGATATGTCTCCAACGCATCTACTTTTCCAAACACTTTTGCCCTTGTTTTGGACTCTAACTTGCATGATTTGAATGGAACTAACCAGGACTGACGCTGTTTTCAACAGAACTGCCATGGTTTTGTTTTTGTGAAGAATAAAAAGTTCTCGGAATCACCTGAAAATCAACGGAGAATTATTTCAGAAAATATAAAAAAATACCTGCAAGAAGATCCACACCGGGGGGTCCACGGCCTGTCCTCGGGGGTGTGGGGCGCGCCCCCCATCCCAGGGCGCGCCCCCTGCCTCGAGGGCCCCCCGATGCTCCACCGACGTATCCCTAGGTCCTATATATTCCATTTCGGGGAGAAAAAAATTCAGAGAGAAGGAATTATCGCGTTTTACAAGACGGAGCCGCCGCCAAGCCCTAATCTCTCTCGGGAGGGCTGATCTGGAGTTCGTTCGGGGCTCCGGAGAGTGGAGATCGTTGCCATCATCATCATCAACCTTCCTTCATCACCAATTCCATGAAGCTCACCGCCGTGTGTGAGTAATTCCATCGTAGGCTTGCTGGACGGTGATGGGTTGGATGGTATCTATCATGTAATCGAGTTAGTTTTGTTAGTGTTTGATCCCTAGTATCCATTATGTTCTGAGATAGATGTTGCTATGACTTTGCTATGCTTAATGCTTGTCACTAGGGCCCGAGTGCCATGATTTCAGATCTGAACCTATTATGTTTTCATGAATATATGTGTGTTCTTGATCCTATCTTGCAAGTCTATAGTCACCTACTATGTGTTATGATCCGGCATCCCCGAAGTGACAATAATCGGGACCACTCCCGGTGATGACCATAGTTTGAGGAGTTCATGTATTCACTATGTGTTAATGCTTTGATCTGGTACTCTATTAAAAGGAGGCCTTAATATCCCTTAGTTTCCAATAGGACCACGCTGCCACGGGAGGGTAGGACAAAAGATGTCATGCAAGTTCTTTTCCATAAGCACGTATGACTATATTCAATACATGCCTACATTGCATTGATGAACTGGAGCTAGTTCTGTGTCACCCTAGGTTATAACTTCTACATGATAAATTGCATCCGACGTAATTTCCCATCACCGATCCAATGCCTACGAGCTTTACCTATATTGTTTGTCGCTTATTTACTTTTCCGTTGCTACTATCACAAAAACTACGAAAACACTATATTTACTATTATTGTTGCTACCGCCACTATCATATTACTTTGCTACTAAACTATCTTGCTGCAGATACTAAGTTTCCAGGTGCGGTAGAATTGACAACTCAGCTGCTAATACTTAAGAGTATTCTTTGGATCCCCTTGTGTCGAATCAACAAATTTGGGTTTAATACTTTACCCTCAAAAACTATTGCGATCCCCTACACTTGTGGGTTATCAAGACTATTTTCTGGCGCCGTTGCCGGGGAGCATAGGTCTATTCTTTAAGTCACTTGGGATTTATATCTGTTTATCACTATGAAGAATCTGAAGGACTCAAAAACCAAGATCTTACCCTCAACTACGAGGGGAGGTAAGGAACTGCCATCTAGCTCTGCACTTGATTCTCCTTCTGTTATGAGTAAACTTGCGACACCTATTCCTGCTATTGAATCTGATATGTCGTATGTTCTTGATGATGCTACTTCTGCTATGTATGCTGAAACTATCTCTATGCCTGATACTATGCCACTAGGTGAATTTCTAGATGAACAAATTGCTAAGGTTAGGGATAGTGCAAATGTTGATGATATTTATGAAAGTGATGATGAATCTACTCCCAATAGATATGAATAGCCTGTTGTGCCTAAGGGTTATGTTATGGATGAAGAAACTGCTAGAGACTTTATTGCTTGCAATGATAGATATGATCTTAAGAAATTATTAGCTAAGCTGAAAGAAAAGTCCTTGAATGCTAGAATGAAACATGACCCTGCTTTTCCTACTTCACCTATATGTGTCACTGATAAAGATTATGAATTCTCTGTTGATCCTGAGTTAATTATGAAGGAAATATGCCCTAGAGGCAATAATAAAGATGTTATTTGTATTTCCTTATATCATGATAAATGTCTTTTATTCATGCTAGAATTGTATTAACCGGAAACTTAGTACATGTGTGGATACATAGACAAAACAGTATGTCCCTAGTATGCCTCTACTAGACTAGCTCATTGATCAAAGATGGTTATGTTTCCTAGCCATAGACATGAGTTGTCATTTGATCAACGGGATCACATCATTAGGAGAATGATGTGATGGACAAGACCCATCCGTTAGCATAGCACTATGATCGTTTAGTTTAACTGCTATTGCTTTCTTCATGACTTATACATGTTCCTATGACTATGAGATTATGCAACTCCCGAATACCGTAGGAACACCTTGTGTGCTATCAAACGTCACAACGTAACTGGGTGATCATAAAGATGCTCTACAGGTGTCTCCGAAAGTATTCGTGGTGTTGGCATAGATCAAGATTAGGATTTGTCACTCCGGTTGTCGGAGAGGTATCTCTGGGCCCTCTCGGTAACACACATCATAATAAGCCTTGCAAGCAAAAGACTAATGAGTTAGTCACGAGATGATGTGTTACAGAACGAGTATAGAGACTTGCCGGTAAACGAGATTGAACTAGGTATAAAGATACCGACGATCGAATCTCGGGCAAGTAACATACCGTTTGACAAAAGGAACAACGTATGTTGTTATGCGGTTCTGACCGATAAAAGATCTTCGTAGAATATGTAGGAGCCAATATGAACATCCAGGTTCCGCTATTGGTTATTGACCAGAGATGAGTCTCGGTCATGTCTACATAGTTCTCGAACCCGTAGGGTCCGCACGCTTAACGTTTGATGACGATCGGTATTATGAGTTTTTGAGTATTGATGTACCGAAGGTAGTTCGGAGTCCCGGATGAGATCACGGACATGACGAGGAGTCTCGGAATGTCCGAGACATAAAGATTGATATATTGGACGGCTATATTCGGACACCGGAAGTATACCGGAAAAGTTTCGGATTTATCGGGAATGCCGGAGGGGGTTACCGGAACCCCCTAAGAGAGGGGATGGTCCATAGTGGGCCTAAAGGGTGAGAGAGAGGCAGCCCATAGGGCTGGCCGGCGCCCCCACCTAGGAATCCTAGTTGGACTAGGATTGGGGGGGCGCCACCTCTCCTAATCCTTTCCCCCTTCTTCCTTCCGGTGAATCCTACTAGGAATAGGATTGCAATCCTATTCCTAGTAGGAGTCCCCTCCCTAGCCGCACCATAGGAGGTGGCCGGCCCCTCCTCCCTTGCTCCTTTATATATGGGGGCAGGGGGGCACCCAAAGACACACAAGTTGAATTGTCTTAGCCGTGTGCGGTGCCCCCCTCCACAGAATCACACCTCGGTCGTACCGTCGCGAAGCTTAAGAGAAGCCCTGCGCCGGTGAACACATCATATCCGTCACCACGCCGTCGTGCTGACGAAACTCTCCCGTGAAGCTCAACTGGATCAAGAGCTCGTGGGACGTCATCAAGCTGAACGTGTGCTGAACGCGGAGGTGTCGTACGTTCGGTGCTTGGTCGGTTGGATCGCGAAGAAGTTCGACAACATCAACCGCGTCACTTGACGCTTCCGCTCCCGGTCTACGAGGGTACGTAGACACACTCTCCCCTCTCGTTGCTATGCATCTGGTAGATAGATCTTGCGTGATCGTAGGAAAATTTTAAAATACTACGTTCCCCAATAGTGGCATCATGAGCCAGGTCTATGCGTAGATGATATGCACGAGTAGAACACAATGAGATTGTGGACGATACTAGTCATACTGCTTACCAGCATGTCATACTTTGCTTCGGCGGTATTGTGAGATGAAGCGGCCCGGACCGACATTACGCGTACGCTTACGCGAGACTGGTTTCACCGTTACGAGCACTCGTTGCTTAAAGGTGACTGGCGGGTGTCTGTCTCTCTCACTTTAGCTGAATCAAATGTGGCTACGCCCGGTCCTTGTGAAGGTTAAAACAGCACATACTTGACGAAACATCGTTGTGGTTTTGTATGCGTAGGTAAGAACGGTTCTTGCTAAAGCCCGTAGCAGCCACGTAAAACTTGCAACAACAAAGTAGAGGACGTCTAACTTGTTTTTGCAGGGCATGTTGTGATGTGATATGGTCAAGACATGATGAGTTATACGGTTCTTGTATGAGATGATCATGTTTTGCGAAGGTGATCATGACGGTGCTTTGGAGATAGAGATCAAAAGCACAAGATGATGATGGCCATATCATGTCACATATTTTGATTGCATGTGATGTTTATCTTATTATGCTTCTTATTTTGCTTAGAACGACGGTAGCATTATAAGATGATCCCTTACTAAATTTCAAGGTATAAGTGTTCTCCCTGAGTATGCACCGTTGCGAAAGTTCGTCGTGCCGAGACACCACGTGATGATCGGGTGTGATAAGCTCTACGTTCAAATACAACGGGTGTAAGCCAGTTTTGCACACGCAGAATACTCGGGTTAAACTTGACGAGCCTAGCATATACAGATATGGCCTCGGAACACTGGAGACCGAAAGGTCGAGCGTGAATCATATAGTAGATATGATCAACATTAGATGTTCACCATTGAGACTACTCCATCTCACGTGATGATCGGACATGGTTTAGTTGATTTGGATCACGTGATCATTTAGATGACCAGAGGGATGTCTATCTAAGTGGGAGTTCTTTAAATTAATATGATTAAATTGAACTTTAATTTATCATGAACTTAGTCCTGATAGTTTTGCATATCTATGTCGTTGTAGATCAATGGCCCGTGCTACCGTTCCTTTGAATTTTAATGCATTCCTAGAGAAAGCTAAGTTGAAAGATGATGGTAGTAATTACACGGACTGGGTCCGTAACCTGAGGATTATCCTCATTGCTGCACAGAAGAATTATGTCCTTGAAGCACCGCTAGGTGACAAGCCCCCTTCCGCTAATGCAGACGCTTTGAACGTCTGGCAGTCGCGGTCTGATGACTACACGATAGTTCAGTGTGCCATGCTTTACGGCTTAGAACCGGGACTTCAACGACGTTTTGAACGTCATGGAGCATATGAAATGTTCCAGGAGTTGAAGTTAATATTTCAAGCAAATGCCCGAATTGAGAAATATGAGATTTCCAATAAGTTCTACAGCTGCAAAATGGAGGAGAATAGTTCTATCAGTGAACACTTGCTCAGAATGTCTGGGTACTACAATCATATGACTCAACTTGGTTGCAATGTTGACGAAGATAGTGTTATTGATAGAATTCTTCAATCACTGCCACCAAGCTATAAAGGCTTCGTGATGAACTATAACATGCAAGGGATGCAAAAGACAATTCCCGAGCTCTTCGCTATGCTCAAAGCTGCGGAGGTAGAAATCAAAAAGGAGCATCAAGTGTTGATGGTTAACAAGACCACTAGTTTCAAGAAAAAGGGCAAGGGAAAGAAAGGGAACTTCAAAAAGAATAGCAAATCAGTTGCTACTTCAACGAAGAAACCCAAATCTGGAGCCATGCCTGAAACTGAGTGCTTCTACTGCAAGGGAACTGGACACTGGAAGCGGAACTGCCCCAAGTATTTGGCGGATAAGAAGGATGGCAAGATGAACAAAGGTATATGTGATATACATGTTATTGATGTGTACCTTACTAATGCTCGTAGTAGTACCTGGGTATTTGATACCGGTTTGGTTGCTAATATTTGTAACTCGAAACAGGGACTACGGATTAAACGAAGATTAGCTAAGGACGAGGTGACGATGCGCGTGGGAAACGGTTCCAAAGTCGATGTGATCGCCGTCGGCACGCTACCTCTACATCTACCTTCGGGATTAGTTTTAGACCTAAATAATTGTTATTTGGTGCCAGTGTTGAGCATGAACATTATATCTGGATCTTGTTTATTGCGAGACGGTTATTCATTTAAATCAGAGAATAATGGTTGTTCCATTTTTATGAATAATATCTTTTATGGTCATGCACCCTTAAAGAGTGGTCTATTCTTACTGGATCTTGATTGTAGTAATACACATATTCATAATATTGAAACCAAAAGATGCAAGGTTAATAATGATAGTGCAACTTATTTGTGGCACTGCCGTTTGGGTCATATTGGTGTAAAACGCATGAAGAAACTCCATAAAGATGGACTTTTGGAATCACTTGATTATGAATCACTTGGTGCTTGCGAACCATGCCTCATGGGCAAGATGACTAAAACTCCGTTCTCCGGAACTATGGAGCGAGCAACAGATTTGTTGGAAATCGTACATACTGATGTATGTGGACCAATGAGCGTTGATGCTCGCGGCGGGTATCGTTATTTTCTGACCTTCACTGATGATTTGAGCAGATATGGGTATATCTACATAATGAAACACAAGTCTGAAACATTTGAAAAGTTCAAAGAATTTCAGAGTGAAGTAGAGAATCATCGTAACAAGAAAATAAAGTTCCTACGATCTGATCGTGGAGGAGAATATTTGAGTTACGAGTTTGGTCTTCATTTGAAACAATGTGGAATAGTTTCACAACTCACGCCACCTGGAACACCACAACGTAATGGTGTGTCCGAACGTCGTAACCGTACTTTATTAGATATGGTGCGATCTATGATGTCTCTTACCGATTTACCACTATCGTTTTGGGGTTATGCTTTAGAGACAGCTGCATTCACGTTAAATAGGGCACCATCTAAATCCGTTGATACGACGCCTTATGAACTGTGGTTTGGCAAGAAACCAAAGTTGTCTTTTCTTAAAATTTGGGACTGCGATGCTTATGTGAAAACACTTCAACCTGATAAGCTCGATCCCAAGTCGGAAAAATGTGTCTTCATAGGATACCCAAAAGAAACTGTTGGGTACACCTTCTATCACAGATCCGAAGGCAAAATATTCGTTGCTAAGAACGGATCCTTTCTAGAAAAAGAGTTTCTCTCGAAAGAAGTGAGTGGGAGGAAAGTAGAACTTGATGAGGTAATTGTACCTTCTCCCATATTGGAAAGTAGTACATCACAGGAAATTGTTCCAGTGATTCCTACACCAATTAGTGAGGAAGTTGATGATAATGATCATGAAACTTCGGATCAAGTTTCTACTGAACGTCGTAGATCAACCAGAGTACGTTCCGCACCAGAGTGGTACGGCAACCCAGTTCTGGAAATCATGTTACTAGACCATGATGAACCT
>LR738713.1:144255459-144268080 GCA_902687465.1 Secale cereale | reverse complement strand
CTTGCCGGCAACGAGATTGAACTAGGTATAAAGATACCGACGATCGAATCTCGGGCAAGTAACATACCGTTTGACAAAAGGAACAACGTATGTTGTTATGCGGTTCTGACCGATAAAAGATCTTCGTAGAATATGTAGGAGCCAATATGAACATCCAGCTTCCGCTATTGGTTATTGACCAGAGATGAGTCTCGGTCATGTCTACATAGTTCTCGAACCCGTAGGGTCCGCACGCTTAACGTTTGATGACGATCGGTATTATGAGTTTTTGAGTATTGATGTACCGACAGTAGTTCGGAGTCCCGGATGAGATCACGGACATGATGAGGAGTCTCGGAATGTCCGAGACATAAAGATTGATATATTGGACGGCTATATTCGGACACCGGAAGTATACCGGAAAAGTTTCGGATTTATCGGGAATGCCGGAGGGGGTTACCGGAACCCCCTACGAGAGGGGATGGTCCATAGTGGGCCTAAAGGGTGAGAGAGAGGCAGCCCATAGGGCTGGCCGGCGCCCCCACCTAGGAATCCTAGTTGGACTAGGATTGGGGGGGCACCACCTCTCCTAATCCTTTCCCCCTTCTTCCTTCCGGTGAATCCTACTAGGAATAGGATTGCAATCCTATTCCTAGTAGGAGTCCCCTCCCTAGCCGCACCATAGGAGGTGGCCGGCCCCTCCTCCCTTGATCCTTTATATACGGGGGCAGGGGGGCACCCAAAGACACACAAGTTGAATTGTCTTAGCCGTGTGCGGTGCCCCCCTCCACAGAATCACACCTTGGTCGTACCGTCGCGAAGCTTAAGAGAAGCCCTGCGCCGGTGAACACATCATATCCGTCACCACGCCGTCGTGCTGACGAAACTCTCCCGTGAAGCTCAACTGGATCAAGAGCTCGTGGGACGTCATCAAGCTGAACGTGTGCTGAACGCGGAGGTGCCGTACGTTCGGTGCTTGATCGGTTGGATCGCGAAGGAGTTCGACAACATCAACCGCGTCACTTGACGCTTCCGCTCCTGGTCTACGAGGGTACGTAGACACACTCTCCCCTCTCGTTGCTATGCATCTGGTAGATAGATCTTGTGTGATCGTAGGAAAATTTTAAAATACTACGTTCCCCAAAAAATTACTTTGGTTGAATCTGATCCTTTCCATGGCTATGATTCTGAAACTATGGGGACCCTGCTTCATAAGTCGTGATCACCGAATGCACGTGTACAGTGATCCCAGAGATCAATGCTCACTGAACACACATAAGCTAAATAACAAGAGACTTACATCCATACATACCGTATTACACAAATAGGAGCATTATGGTCATGTCTTGAGTATATCACTACAGCGGAAATCTTCAATAACAACTTGGACCCATGCCATCTGCCTTAACCCTACAGGCATTCTGACTGGGAAGCGTCCTAGCTCGCATGTTCGTCACCAAGAAATCTTCATCATATCCTATTCTCTCATGCCTGGCCAATAAAATAACAAGTGGCAAGCCAATGAGTACTTTGAATGTACTCGCAAGCAACCCAAGTGTGATGACAGAATAATTATGCAAGGCTCTACTGCTAAATTGGCAGTTTTGCGGAAAGCTAGTTTTTCATATGCAAGTATGATCAACATATAACATGGACATGCATGTGTGTGCAACAAGTATCAGGAGGTTTCTAACATCAGCATCGAGAAAGAGTCATGAACAACTCTTGCTCACGCTCATCGTGACTTTCGCACAATCACATCAGCAGATTTACCCAAACCGTGTTGTTTTCCAGAAACTTATGGACATAGTCTAAGCAGCACCACCCAACTGTCCTTGACCGTGGACACGGCTATTCGAATAGTTTGACACTCTGCAGAGGTTGCGCACTATACCCACAAGATCCGGGAAGCTTTCGTATCACCCACGATCCCGCAGTACCTCAAGCACTCGGGGGAAGCACCCGGTCATTACCTTTCCTTAGACGACACTAACATAGGGTCCACTCGTTGGTGCACGGCGATCGAGTACAATCAATAGGTCATGGGACTTGCCCTTTTTCAATGTCACGCATACACGAAGGGACCAACGGTGTGTCCGGTGCTCTGTAAAAACAGTCATGGTCGCCTATCCAAGTACGACCCCGTCCCGGGAGTGACCTCAAGTCTCCCCCGTCACTAGTGATGTGGGCACCATGCTAGTATCAGCCTAAGTAATCAATAATGCCCCGTCCCATAAGGGGTAGAGTGGTTGCACATGTTTGGTTGGGACGGTAGTCACACAAAAATCTAATCCATCTTTGTAAACAACACTT
This sequence comes from Secale cereale, assembly GCA_902687465.1. Taxonomy (NCBI): domain Eukaryota; kingdom Viridiplantae; phylum Streptophyta; class Magnoliopsida; order Poales; family Poaceae; genus Secale; species Secale cereale. The sequence continues at coordinate 144,265,788 of LR738713.1, read as the reverse complement.
TCACCAAGCCTCGGTACACTACTTCTTCACCAAGTACTGCCCTAGTTCCTCATCGTCTCCCAGGGGCATTAGTGGCACCCACTGGGTCATTTGCAAGTATGTCAAACCACTCTTGTTTCTCTGAATGCATAAGCCTGACCCATTTGCGTAGCCAACTACTATAACACACATCTATCTATTCCCACCGGCATGACCCTCATAAGAATGTAGGCTCATGCTCAATGCAAGTATCAACAAGGAAGTGCAGTGGCAATCCATCAAAGTGGTTCCACCTCATCATGATTCCGTAACAACAATATTATGGTACTATATGACATGCATAAATTTTTTTCTCAAACATGGTCAAAGGGCTGCTTGCCTTGTCCTTTCGAGTCTTCAAACATTCTGGTCCATCTCCGAGTACTCCCTTTATTTCGTCAACTAATGATGGAAACAATCATAATAAGCAACACAACAAGGCAAAAAATAAAAGTGCTCTAAAAATAGAAGTTGGACTTTTCTAGGATACCTCTGGCCATATGAGAAATGACCAAGGTGTTTTCATAGGTATTGGATCGATGGATAGTTTGGAACATTTCAATATGATGGAATCAAGGGGTTTATGGATTTGAAAGAAGTGTACAGAAATATATTTTTGTAAAATGAGCAAAGGCACCCATTTAACAAATCATGGTTTTAGAAGCATCTAGGAGTTGGTTTCACTGGATTTGGAGTTCAAATGAATTTCCTAGGATTTTGCAAAGTTGATAAATATGAAGAAATGGCTCATTATTTGGTGGGGTACAGAAAGTATTAGGAAAAATGTTCCAAAACTAAGTTTTGATATTACAAGCATCTAGGAATTTGATCCATTGCATTTGGATCAAATTTGAGCTCTCTGTGATTTTTTGAAGTTTATCACAGAAAATGGAATTATGACATTTGATAATTATTTGTGAAGAAAAAGTCTGTTGAAAAATGTGCATGTTGCACCTTGTCATAGAGCATGACTTTATGAACTACTAGAAATTTGAATCATCAAATTAGGAGTTCATTTGAATTATTTATGGGTTTTTGAAGTTTGCTGGAAAAGAAAGAAAAGGAATCTACCTAGATGGGCTGGATTACACCATGCGCTGGCGTGCACTGAGCAAGGAGTAGCGCCAGAACGCTACCGGGCCGGCCCAGTGGCTCGGCCACGCGGGCAGAGGGCGACATCGAAGGCGCCATCTCCCGAGTACGCCTTCGCCTGGGGGAGGCGGATCTGGTGATGCCGTCTCCACATAAACTCCTGGGCCCACTGGCCGGGCCGCTGACAGGTGCCCCCCCTCCCGCAGGGTCATCTTCCTCCTCCCGCTCCTGCGACAGAGGGGAGGGGAGGCCCTGGCCACGCGAGGCCAGCGCTTGCCCTCCGGCGACACAGGCCACCTGTGGCCATGCTGCAACCACCGGAGGGACCCTCGGGGAGCGGAGCATCAGGGAGGTGGGCTGGGGTCAGCGGTCGATGGCCGAGGCGCCCCCAGCACGGGCCTTGGCGGACGGCCATTCGGGCGTCTGTGAGCAGGGGGCACGGTGCCCCGGAGCCTTGGGAGAAGAGGGGAAGAGAGTCGCCAAACCCTGGCACTTCTTCTCGTGGGGAAAGGAGGAGCAGGGAAGTCCGCTCTTGCTCGAATCAGAGAGGAGGCCGCCGGCGGCATCCTTGTCGTGGAGGACGCCAGAAGGCTTGAGAGGGAGAGGGAGCCTGTCTGGGAGGTTTGTGGGATGCAGGGGGTTCGATCAGAGGCGAGAGGGAGAGTTGGGGATAGCTTAAATAGGCGTGGCCGCGGTGCACCGTGAGCAATGTCCATGGACGCGCTCGGGCGAGCTCACGGAGGGATAAGGGGGGCAAGGGAGGAGGGGCAAAACAGCGAGGCGTGTCGTGGACGTCAAGGCGACCTCGATGGTCACGCTCGCTCTGCCCAATGCCGCCTGGGTTCCTCGGGCGGGCCGAGCTACAGTGCCTTGGCGCACTGTAGCGCGCTCCAGAGCGCGTCTTTGGCCGGCATGGTCATGTCCCTTGCACCCTGGCCGTGTCCCCCGGTGTCCAACAACTCTAGGGGTTAATAAACAATGCACAGACGGCCTGGGATGCCCAGGGGAGCCAGTAGGAGAAGAGAGAGGCAGAAGAAGAGGGAGAGAAGGGATGTCCAGGGAGGTAAAATGAGGGTTTTCACCCCTCAATCATTGAGCTCTGGTCATGGGAGAGTTACTGGAGGTAGAAGGTGACTAGGTGATGCTGTGGTAAAAAGTTGAATCAAAGTTTAATAGTAAAAGGGGGCAAAACAGTGGTTTTGATAAAATGGCAGAAGGTGTTTGATGTGGTTTTGGGCAAGCAAATGACTTCCAATTGACATGAGACTTAACAGGATCAAATGTCACATACATTTAGGCCCTTCCACCAAATTTGAGCTCATTTGGGCAAAGTTGCCAATGCAACTTTGGTGAACCCTAGAAATCAACAGAAATGGATTTCTCAATATTAGGTTAAGCAAATCATCTCTTCATGATGCACCACTTGATGTAGTGTCATCATTTGGGTTTGTGAGCATGCCCACAAAATTTGAGGCCCCAAGTAAAAAGTTGGCAATGTAGAGTTGTTCAAATTTGGATCTGGTCAGAAAGGGTTTTGGGGCACATAGATCAAGTTATGCTTCTCCAATACTTGTGCCATTTGGTCTAGATGCATATTTACATATTTTGAGCATGTTCACCAAGTTTGAGAGCATTTGGAAAAGTTTGGCAATGTAAAGTTGCTCAAACTTCAAAATGGACAGAAATGGTTTTGAGGGGATTAGATGATGTTTCCTTGATCTTCAAGGCATGAGGCTTTGTAAGATTATCAAATATGTCATATTGACATGATAGAATTTCCCTAGAATTTTTGGAGAATATTTCCTTTGTAAATATTTCAAAAGCTTTTAATATCCAGAAAGGGTTAATGAAGGATTTGTCCAATATTTTGAACATGACCATGTGTTGAAACTCTTATATATGGACAATATATGTCCTATGAGTTTCCCTGAATTTTGGCAAATATTTTTGAAATAGCTAAATAATTTTTACCTATTAAAGACCATTTCTGGCCTAAAGAAAAAGCATTAAAATAAAATATAAAAATAACTTTTAAGATTATAATTTTGTGGTTTATGGGAGTCCTATACCTAATAGGATTCAAGTATACCTTTTTAAAGATTTTTCACACCCTAAATACGGTACTTGTAGTGCAAACCTCAATTCAGGGGTTTTTGGAAAACTAATTTTAGAAAATACTATTTGGCCAATATATTTTTATAAGAAAATACTATACTGTTCTATACACATGGCATGATCATTGGGAAAAGGTCTTGGATCAAGGAGATGAAGTATAAGAGTTGGAGGATTTATTTGATTTTTAGAGCACTAGCAAGCAGCAAACAGAAAACCAATCAAGCAAAGTCAAAAACACTCAAAAGTTTTTGTTAATCCATATTTTAGAACGATTATTAGCTTAATTGATGTGGCATGAAAATAAGGGTGTGACATACCTACCCCCTTACAAGAATCTCGTCCCCGGGATTCCCAGACTAGGCGTGGAAAGGAATACGAAAACTTGGATATGGGGTAGTCTTCACTTCTTCTTGTTGGTTCTGCTTCCGAGTGGTGCTCCATGGAATCTTGAAGTACTTGGTGGTGTGGCTTCTTGCTTGTGCCCTCTTTGATGAAGGTTGCTAAGGGGTCTCTTGTATGGGTTAGGTTGAGCTAGATGTCAAAGGCTCGGTGATCAATGTCCTTGCGGGGACCGGGCTAGTTAGGAAGTAAGAAGTACTTCCAGAGTGGTGACCCATGGAATATTTGGTGCACGCTGGGTATCTCAGGTGGTAAATCTAGCTGGTAGCCGTGTACTATTTGACATGGATACGGGGTAGTCTTCACTTCTTCTTGTTGGTTTTGCTTCCGAGTGGCGCTTCATGGAACCTTGAAGTGATTGGTGGTGTGGCTTCTCGCATGTTGCCCTCTTTGATGCAGGTTGCGAAGGGGTCTCTTGTATAGGTTAGGTTGAGCTAGACTTCAAGGGCTTGGTGATCGATGTCCTTGTAGGGACCGGGCTAGTTAGGAAGTTAAGAATATTTCCAGAGTTGTGACTCGTGGAAAATTTGGTGCACGGTGGGTAACTCCTGTGGTAAATCTAACTGGTAGCCGTCTACTATTTGTCTTGCAGTGGTCTTGAAGAAGGTCGATAAATCTTGGTGTGAGCGTTCCTTCGACATGGAAATGCTTGGTTTCTTCGAGAGGAGTGGTTTGCAGATACGCAAGGTCTTCGACGCGGAAGTTTATCTCTTGATGATGGTGATCGATGTAGTTCTTCCTTCTTGACATGTCAGTCTTCAATCGTCTTCTAACCAGCTGCACAGCTCTTCCTTCGTCTTCGGGTAGTCAAGTATGTTGCCAAATAAAGAAGACAACTAACTTGTCCAAGTACTCCATGAAGTCTATGGAGTAGGCAAGGTTTGCTGTGGTATTGGTGGTGGTCTCCATTGAGTATTGGCAGAGGTCTTCTTGACTCAGAGTCAAGGTTGTGGTCAGGATCTGACCATGTTATGGCTCGGTGGGGCTTAAGGGTTTCAAGGATTCTAGTGAGTGAGTGAATGTATATTATCTTATCCTTAGGCACGGTTTCTGAGATGCCAATAGCTCTATCTAGTATTCCAAACGAATAACCTTATACCACTAAACGCATCCTCTCGTATAGACCAACTTCAATCACCACTCATGCCATACACATCCTCATGACTCCCAAGAGGCGGTCTAACAAAATCGTACATATCTACGATCCCAATAATCATATGCATGGCTACCCCTAAAAATCCACGGGTAGGGCATACAAGCTGCCAAGCAAGGGTCAAACACCACAATCCAAGCGCCCAACCTATTCTTGCAAGGTTCAAGATAATGCATCTCTATTCTAAGGAAACACGTCATATGCCACTTCAAGATTTTGTTTCCTTCCTATAGATCAACTCCAATAGCCCGGTAATTTCCATCAATCACCACATAATCCAACAATTCTACAAATCCAGTGCCTACAGTGTTCCACAAGATCTCAAGTCCCTATAATATCCAAATACTTGGAAGGACTATGCATTACGATAGTAAGTCCACCATATTCCCATCATCCGGGTCAAGTAAACTCCAAGGTAATGATTATATATATCCCTCGATAAACTACGATAATTAATCCAATCTCCTAGTTTATTGTCCACCAGGAAACATGGTATGAAGATCAACGGTCTAAATCCAATTTACTCCAAACCATGTAGACATACTTAGCATCTATACCCAATCAGAATCACCTACATAAATCCAAATCTCATGTCCAACGAGTACTCCTACATTTCCCCCAAGTCATTCTCAAAATGTCAACTATCTCCCATCAATATTATCTGATCAAGTCAAATCCTTACACCTCCAAGAATTTCATCTTGCAATCACAATTGACCTGCAAATCCAAGTTATTCGAGGGTGATGAAAGTTACGCCACCCCATTAATCATGATCCCACCAACATGAAAACCTCACAATCCATCAAGGTCTCAGATAATCCCTCGAAGTCACAGATATAAAGCCACCAAGTCATCTGTCTTATATCCTCAAATTGGTCTATCTATGGCATCGTCAGTTCTTGTGCTATATTAGGACGAAAATGTGCTCACTCACTGTGTCCACTAGTTCCATTACGAACCCAGTGTTGTGCAAGGTTGTAGAGGCTTAACTGGTTCTCTTGTAATTCTATGGGTTAGGCAGATGGTTAAGGGTTCGTGCTGGAGTATCTCGCGAAGTCTCAAAGGGTCTAGGAATGGGTTACTAGTCTGGAAGGTTAAACATAATTCTACGGGGTTGCACTTGGTCGTGGAGGTTGTAGCAGAAGTCTTCATTGTTAGTTGGTCGCCGAGTTGGAATCCTTGGTACTTCTTGTCTTGCGGGTCTTCAGTGGAGGAGACAGAAGAGAGGGGAAAAGTAGCACAAAGGAGGGGAATGCCTAAAGGGGGTTCTATAGTGCAAGTGCAAACAAACAGGTGCAAAAAGGCCGAAACAAAAGAAACAAGGCAAGGAAGGTGATATAGTCGTGTACTTGTTGCCTAGGGCAACAGTGCGACTTATATCAAAACACAAACAATTAAAATCAAGTAACACACAATCATGGTTATATTCGAACCATCATACGGACTCGACTGTGCATAGAGGGTACACGACTCATCCTACCCTAGGGGTTCTCGGACTTAGTGTCGTGACTTGTGCCTCGTGCAGTCTTCTGAGTTTTCCTCAGGTGTTGCTATGTCCCTCGCAGTTGTTTGATGAACGATCCGAGTTGAGCCTGAAGAATCTTCAACAACTTCTCGCCTGATGAGGTGATGTGGTGAAGGTGTCTCCTTGTAGCTGGCGTTGACTTGGTCTTCTCTTGTCTCTTTAATCATGACGATCCCTTGTGCCTTCTGGGGCGTCGAGGGTACCAGGTAGGCAATCCTTTATGCAATGACCTTAACATGGCATAGTAGAGGTTCAACATGTCGGTTACTTTGATGACAACATCGACACCAAGAGCGGGGAATGAAGAGAACCGTTTTCCCGCTCACTATAGTGAGGCTGACCAAATGGCGAGGTTCTCATCCACCGGTGGTTGCCGATACAACAACGGTAGTGACATGATTACTCTATTAGCGATGTATATCATGATTTTTCACAACTCATGCCATGGCCATCGTAGGCTAGGGTTGCACCATCTTGGGGCAGTGTCAAGGATGTCACCATCTTCTGGGTCTTCATGTCTTCATTCCTCGAGGATGTATCTTTTGTTGGCATCGTCTTGTTGTGGTGTCGCCAATCTTGTGTTCAGAAGAGGTGGTCAAGATATCATCCTTCTAGATTATCCACGAGGATCTTAGGAAATCCAGTGGTCTAGGGCTTAAGGGTTCTAGCGACCAAAGTTTTGAAGGGGAAGAGATCAAGTATAGCCTAGTTTTTGAAAAACTGAGAAGGGAGAGAAGTATAGGTAGTTTTGAAAACTAGTAATAGTTTTGGAAATAGTTTTACCCTAACTAACGACCATGCTAACTAAGGCTTCCTACAGTCAGGATGGCTCTGATACCAGCTCTGTGGGGACCCCGACTCATAAGTCGTGATCACCGAATGCACGTGTACAGTGATCCCAGAGATCAATGCTCACTAAACACACAGAAGCTGAATAACAAGAGTCTTACATCCATACATACCATATTACACAAATAGGACCATTATGGTCAAGTCTTGAGTATATCACTGCAGTGGAAATCTTCAATAACAACTTGGACCCATGCCATCTGCCTTAACCCTACAGACATTCTGACTGGGAAGCGTCCTAGCTCGCATGTTCGTCACCAAGACATCTTCATCATATCCTGTTCTCTCATGCCTGGCCAATAAAATAACCAGTGGCAAGCCAATGAGTACTTTGAATGTACTCGCAAGCAACCCAAGTGTGATGACAGAATAATTATGCAAGGCTCTACTGCTAAATTGGTAGTTTTGCGGAAAGCTAGTTTTTCATATGCAAGTATGATCAACATATAACATGGACATGCATGTGTCTGCAACAAGTATCAGGAGGTTTCTGACATCAATATCGAGAAAGAGTCATGAACAAATCTTGCTAACGCTCATCGTGACTTTCTCACAATCACATCAACAGATTTAACCAAACCGTGTTGTTTCCCAGAAACTTATGGACATAGTCTAAGAAGCACCACCCAACTGTCCTTGACCATGGACACGGCTATTCGAATAGTTTGACACTCTGCAGAGGTTGCACACTTTACCCACAAGATCCGGGAAGCTTTCATGTCACCCATGATCCCGCAGTACCTCAAGCACTCGGGGGAAGCACCCGGTCATTACCTTTCCTTAGACGACACTAACATAGGGTCCACTCGTTGGTGCACGGCCCTCGAGTACAATCAATAGGTCATGGTACTTGCCCTTTTTCAATGTCATACGTACACGAAGGGACCAACGGTGTGTTCGGTGCTCTGTAAAAACAGTCATGGTCGCCTATCCAAGTACGACCCCATCCCGGCAGTGACCTCAAGTCTCCCCCGTAACTAGTGATGTGGGCACCATGCTAGTATCAGCCTAAGTAATCAATAATGCCCCGTTCCATAAGGGGTAGAGTGGTTGCACATGTTTGGTTGGGACGGTAGTCACACATAAATCTAATCCATCTCTGTAAATAACACTTTCATCAAGCCTCGGTACACTACTTCTTCACCAAGTAGTGCCCTAGTTCCTCATCGTCTCCCAGGGGCATTAGTGGCACCCACTGGGTCATTTGCAAGTATGTCAAACCACACTTGTTTCTCTCAATGCAAAACCCTGACCCATTTGCGTAGCCAACTACTATAACACACATCTATCTATTCCCACCAGCATGACCCTCATAAGAAGGTAGTGTCATGCTCAATGCAAGTATCAACGAGGAAGTGCAGTGGCAATCCATCAAAGTGGTTCCACCTCATCATGATTCCGTAACAACAATATTATGGTACTATATGACATGCATAAAAAGGTTTCTCAAACATGGTCAAAGGGCTGCTTGCCTTGTCCTTCCGAGTCTTCAAACCTTCTGGTCCATCTCCGAGTACTTCATTTATTTCATCAACTAATGATGGAAACAATCATAATAAGCAACACAACAAGGCAAAAAATAAAAGTGCTCTAAAAATAGAAGTTGGACTTTTCTAGGATACCTCTGGTCATATGAGAAATGACCAAGGTGTTTTCATAGGTATTGGATCGATGGATAGTTTGGAACATTTCAATATGATGGAATCAAGTGGTTTATGGATTTGAAAGAAGTGTACAGAAATATATTTTTGAAAAATGAGCAAAGGCACCCATTTAACAAATCATGGTTTTAGAAGCATCTAGGAGTTGGTTTCACTGGATTTGGAGTTCAAATGAATTTCCTAGGATTTTGCAAAGTTGATAAATATGAAGAAATGGCTCATTATTTGGTGGGGTACAGAAAGTATTATGAAAAATGTTCCAAAACTAAGTTTTGATATTAGAAGCATCTAGGAATTTGATCCATTGCATTTGGATAAAATTTGAGCTCTCTGTGATTTTTAAAGTTTATCACGGAAAATGGAATAATGACATTTGATAATTATTTGTGAAGAAAAAGTCTCTGAAAAAATGTGCATGTTGCACCATGTGATAGAGCATGATTTTATGAACTACTAGAAATTTGAATCATCAAATTTGGAGTTCATTTGAATTATTTATGGGTTTTTGAAGTTTTCTAGAAAAAAAAAGGAATCTACCTAGATGGGCTGGATTACACCCTGTGCTGGCGTGCACTGAGCGAGGCGGATCTGGCGATGTCGTCTCCACTTAAACTCCTGGGCCCGCTGGCCGGGCCGCTGACAGGTGCCTCCCCCTCCCCAGGGCCATCTTCCTCCTCCCGTTCCCGCGACAGAGGGGAGGGGAGGCCCTGGCCGCGTGAGGCCGGCGCTTGCCCTCCGGCGGCACAGGCCACCTCTGGCCATGTTGCAGCCATCGGAGGGACCCTCGGGGAGTGGCGCATCAGGGAGTTGGGCTGGGGTCAGCGGTCGATGGCCGAGGCACCCCCAGCACGGGCCTTGGCGGACGACCATTCAGGCGTCTGTGAGCAGGGGGGCACGGTGCCCCGGAGCTTTGGGAGAAGAGGGGAAGAGAGTCGCCGGACCCTGGCACTTCTTCTGGTGGGGAGAGGAGGAGCGGGGAAGTCCGCTCTTGCCTGAATCAGAGCGGAGGCCGCCGGCGGCATCGTTGCCATGGAGGACACCAGAAGGCTTGAGAGGAAGGGGGAGCCTGTCTGGGAGGTTTGTGGGATGCAGGGGGTTCGATCAGAGCCGAGAGGGAGAGTTGGGGATAGCTGAAATAGGCGTGGCCGCAGTGCACCGTGAGCAATGTCCATGGACGTGCTCGGTCGAGCTCACGAAGGGATAAGGGGGCAAGGGAGGAGGGGCCCGACAGCGAGGCGTGTCGTGGACGTCGAGGCGACCTCGATGGACACGCTCGCTCTGCCTAATGCCGCCTGGGTGCCTCGAGACGGCCGAGCTACAGTGCCTTGGCGCACTGTAGCGCGCTCCAGAGCGCGTCTTTGGCCGGCATGGTCATGTCCCTTGCACCCTGGCCGTGTCCCCTGGTGTCCAACAACTCTAGGGGTTAATAAACAATGCACAGACGGCCTGGGATGCCCTGGGGAGCCAGTAGGAGCAGAGAGAGGCAGAAGAAGAGGGAGAGAGGGGATGTCCAGGGA
>LR738713.1:144217713-144255127 GCA_902687465.1 Secale cereale | reverse complement strand
AACAGTGGTTTTGATAAAATGGCAGAAGGTGTTTGATGTGGTTTTGGGCAAGCAAATGACTTCCAATTGACATGAGACTTAACAGGATCAAATGTCACATACATTTAGGCCCTTCCACCAAATTTGAGCTCATTTGGGCAAAGTTGCCAATGCAACTTTGGTGAACCCTAGAAATCAACAGAAATGGATTTGTCAAGATTAGGTTAAGCAAATCATCTCTCCATGATGCACCACTTGGTGTAGTGTCATCATCTGGGTTTGTGAGCATGCGCACAAAATTTGAGGCGCCAAGTAAAAAGTTGGCAATGTAGAGTTGTTCAAATTTGGATCTGGTCAGAAAGGGTTTTGGGGCACATAGATCAAGTTATGCTTCTCCAATACTTGTGCCATTTGGTCTAGATGCATATTTACATCTTTTGAGCATGTTCACCAAGTTTGAGAGCATTTGGAAAAGTTTGGCAATGTAAAGTTGCTCAAACTTCAAAATGGACATAAATGGTTTTGAGCGGATTAGATGATGTTTCCTTGATCTTCAAGGCATGAGGCTTTGTAAGATCATCAAATATGTCATATTGACATGATAGAATTTCCCTGGAATTTTTGGAGAATATTTCCTTTGTAAATATTTCAAAAGCTTGAAATATCCAGAAAGGGTTAATGAAGGATTTGTCCAATATTTTGAACATGACCATGTGTTGAAACTCTTATATATGGACAATATATGTCCTATGAGTTTCCCTGAATTTTGGCAAATATTTTTGAAATAGCTAAATAATTTTTACCTATTAAAGACCATTTCTGGCCTAAAGAAAAAGCATTTAAATAAAATATAAAAATAACTTTTAAGATTATAATTTTGTGGTTTATGGGAGTCCTATACCTAATAGGATTCAAGTATACCTTTTGAAAGATTTTTCACACCCTAAATACGGTACTTGTAGTGCAAACCTCAATTCAGGGGTTTTTGGAAAACTAATTTTAGAAAATACTATTTGGCCAATATATTTTTATAAGAAAATACTATACTGTTCTATACACATGGCATGATCATTGGGAAAAGGTCTTGGATCAAGGAGATGAAGTATAAGAGTTGGAGGATTTATTTGATTTTTAGAGCACTAGAAAGCAGCAAACAGAAAACCAATCAAGCAAAGTCAAAAACACTCAAAAGTTTTTGTTAAACCATATTTTAGCACGATTATTAGCTTAATTGATGTGGCATGAAAATCAGCGTGTGACAGAAACTGTTGTGGCACGTCTTACTAAGTTGAATGATATAGCCACCCTGTTTACCAACGATGAAAAGATTCGCTACTACTATATCCTTAAGCTATTTCCGTTCTCATTAAAGGGTGATGCTAAGACTTGGTTTAATTCTCTTGATCCTGGTTGTGTGCGTAGTCCCCATGATATGATGTATTACTTCTCTGCTAAATATTCTCCTGCTCATAAGAAACAAGCTGCCTTACGGGAAATATATAACTTTGCTCAAACTAAAGAAGAGAGTCTCCCACAAGCTTGGGGAGGCTTCTACAGTTACTTAATGCTTTGCCTGATCATCCTCTTGAGATGCATGATATACTTGATGTCTTTTATAATGGACTAACCGATGCTTCCAGAGACCACCTGGATAGTTGTGTTGGTTGTGTTTTCAGGGAAAGAACAGTGGAACAAGCTGAATTACTATTGAATAATATGCTGGCCAATGAAAATAATTGGACACTTCCTGAACCAGCCCCTAAGCCAACTCCGAAGAAAAGAGGTGTTCAATTTCCCAGTCCTGAAGATATGCAAGAGGCAAAGAAATCCATGAAAGAAAAAGGTATTAAAGCTGAAGATGTTAAGAATTTACCGCCTATTGAAGAGATACATGGTCTTGATAACCCGACACAGGTAGTAAAGGTAAATTCTCTTTATAGATTTGATTAAAGTGATATTCCTCGTTATAAGTCTGCTAGCCAATGCTTAGATGAGTTTGACAATTTTATTGTGAAACAAGAAAACTTCAATGCTTATGTTGGTGGACAACTACAACACAATGCTTATATGATTGAATGCTTGAGTGATTATCTGTCTAGTGCTAAAGATGAACTGAAACTCATTAGTAAACATGCTTCTATGGTTAGAACTCAAGTAGAACAAGTACTTAAAGCTCAGAATGATTTGCTCAATGAATTAAATAGTAAGAATAATGACTATGCTTTTAGAGTTGCAACTAGAGGTGGTAAAATAACTCAGGAAGCTCTGTATCCTGAAGGCCACCCTAAGAGAATTGAGCAAGATTTTCAGAGAGCTAATTTAGATGCACCCAGTTCTTCTAAGAAGAAGAAAAAGAAAAATGATAGGACTTTGCATGCTTCTAGTGAACCTGTACCTCACCCACCTGAGAATCCCAATGATATATCTGGTTTCGATGCTGAGACACAATCTGGAAATGAACATGAGCCTAGTGATAATACTAATAATGATGTTCATGCTGATGCTCAACCTAGCAATCATAATGATGTGGAGATTGAACCTACTATTGATCTTGATAACCCACAATCAAAGAATCAACGTTATGATAAGAGAGACTTTGTTGCTAGGAAGCACGGTAGGGAAAGAGAACCAAGGGTTCAGAAACCCATGCCTTTTCCTCCAAAACTATCCAAGAAAAAAGATGATGAGGATTTTGAGGATTTTGAGCGCTTCGCTGAAATAATTAGACCTATCTTTTTGCGTATGCGTTTGACTGATGTGCTTAAAGCAAATCCTTATGCCAAGTATATGAAAGATATTATTACCAACAAAAGAAAGATACCTGAAGTAGAAATCTCCACCATGCTTGCCAATTACACTTTTGAGGGTGGAATGCCTAAGAAATTAGGAGATCCACGAGTACCTACTATACCTTGCTCCATTAAGAGAAACTATGTTAAAACTGATTTGTGTGATCTTGGAGCTGGTGTTAGTGTTATGCCTCTCTCTTTATATCATAGACTTGACTTGAGTAAGTTGACACCTACTGAAATGTCCTTGCAAATGGCCGATAAATCAACTGCTATACCTATTGGTATTTGTGAGGATGTGCATGTTGTAGTTGCAAGTGTTACTATTCTAACGGACTTTGTTAGACTTGATATTCCCGAGGATGATAGTATGTCTATTATTCTTGGAAGACCTTTTCTGAATACTGCAGGGGCTGTTATTGATTGCAACAAAGGCAATGTCATTTTTCATGTCAATGGTAATGATCATATGGTACACTTTCTGAGGAAACAACCTCAGGTCTTCAGTATCAATTATATTGGAAAAGCTTCAACAATTACTATTGGAGGTTTTGAGTTTCCTCTTCCTACTATCAAGAAGGCATATGACATTCTTATTGTTGGAGACATACATATCCCCATTGAGGTAACATAGTGTTATTCAAAAATTCTCCGGTTTCATGTAACTCGAAAAGAGTTTGTTAACAAGACCTGATCAACCTTGTTAATGGATTCCTTTTGATGAACATGGGATAGGTGAATCTAGATAGCATGAACCTACTGTACCTCTTTTAATTTCTGTTAATTAGGTTAAATAAAAACAAAAGTAGCATTATCTGTCTATTTCCAGTCTTATCCGTGCAATAAAAAATATCCCGAAAATAAAAGTTCTCCAAATGCTATGAAAATGAAATATGATATTTTTTCTAAAATATTTAAGAAAATATGGCACTGAACACATAGCGAGGGGAGCCAGCACGTGGCCTCGAGGGCATAGGGCGCGCCCCCCTTCACAAGGTGCGCCCCTGCCTCGAGGGTCCCACGTGGCCCCCCTCCACTTATCCTGGCACCCATGCTCTTCTTCTTCCTCCCAAAAAAAATCCCCAACCACCTCAAACCCGAGTTCTAGCTCATTTTGCTGCCATTTTCGATGTCCTTGCTCAAACCACTATTCACCAAACTGTTTGGGGAGATCGTTCCTTGGTATGTGACTCCTCCATTGGTCCAATTAGTTTTTGCTCTAGTGCTTTATTTGTTGCAAATTTATGCTGCTGTGGTGACCTTGTTCTTGAGCTTGCATTTCAAATTTTCTTCGTCCTAAGTAGTTCTAATGCATGATATAGCCTCTAGGCACTTATAGGAGTTGCTGCTATCAATCTTGTTGAGTTTGGTTAACTTTTATTATGAGTTACTACAAATTTCAGAAAATTTCAGAAAAATGTCTAGGAGCAACTTCCAAGGTGGTCCTTCAAGGAAGCAAGAACCGAGGCTCACGTTCCGTGAGTCTGACGACGAACCACCAAGGGAAGCTGATGTGCGGCCTTGTGAATGGATGTCAGATGAATTTATGGGTCAAGCGGGAATCAAAGATGAATTTTACACATATGTGCGCAACGCTGACCTCGAGGGCTTCATGCAAGATAAGTGTCCTCAATACCGTGGCTTAACTGATAGCTTTGTGAGAAGGTTTAAATTTTCATCTTCACGAAATTCTCACACTGTCCTGCTTGACCTTTATGATATATCTTATACCATGGACTTAGAGGATTTTAATGTTGCCTGCAAGCTCCCACAGTGGGGTAGTATGAGTGATCCTTGCAAATCTGAATTTAGAGAATTCCTAGCTAGTGTTACAGTGGGGGAATCCAGGGACGTCACACAAGCCACCACGGGGAGCATACATTTTCCTGCTATTCATTACTTTGCTCTCTTTATCGGTAGATGCATAAATGTTAAAGATGAGGCTTGTCACATGTGTGTCCCTGATCTTAGTGTTCTCAGGAGTGCTGTACAAGGTGATAGGCAATATAATCTGGGAGCTATTGTTGCACGTAGACTACACCATAATGGTTTGCATGGAGATTTATTTGGTGGGATCTATGCTACTCGCATAGCCCGCTATCTTGGTGTGTCTGTGCACACGTATGATGAACCTTTACCTCCTGCTTATTGAGACTGTAATGCTATGGTGAATCATCGGTTTATAGAGTGGGATAATCAAACCCTCAAATATCGACTAATCTTTAACCGGCATCATGCCATCCCTATTGTTCTTCCTGCCCCTACTTTGTTTAACTTTCAGGAAAAAGGAAGATACAATATAACTATGGAGGAGGCAAATGCCTATTATAACATGACGGAGGCAACCCGCCTTCGAGCTGTAGCTTAGCAGGCAGCATCTGCTGCCTCTCAGTACGACCCCAACAACAACTTTGGATATCCGTCAGGCCAACACTGGCCATAGACCAACTTGGGCCAAAAGCCTAATCTTGGGGGACTACGTGTTTCTCACCGACTTACATTCATGTTCACACTTATTCTAGTTGTCGCTGCAAACACTCTTTCACTGTACCATCCATGCTTAGTTTAAATTTTCTTTTTCTTAGTCTTTTTCTTGTGTGCTAGAAAAACCTAGAAAAACAAAAAAACATTAGTTGTAGCTTCTAGCTAGTTTACTTTCTTTGCTTGTAGTAGTAACTAAAAATGAAAACCCGAAAAGATTTCCCGTTCTTCTTTTGCTTGTTAGGAGCTTTCCCGTGTAAATAGTTTATTTTTCTTTTCTTTAGGGGTTAAGAGTAGAAGCCCATGATTAAAATGCTTAGTGGCTCACATATGCTTTGTTGTTGATTTAACCTTGAGCCATATTACCTTGTCTTCTTTCTTGTATCAAGTGTCTGCAGATTCTAGCTTAGTCCAATGCACATGCACTATTATTATTATCCACACTTTTCGGTCGTGCGAGTGAAAGGCAATAAGGATGATATATGATGAACTAATTAAGATGACAAAAGCTGGTATGAACTCGACCTCTCTTGTTTTTGTAAATATGATTGCTTATCGTTCTTGATTCAGCTTGTTATGAATGAAACATGTTTGCAATGACAACTAGAGATCATATCTTCTTATGCCATGCTTAATTTGGTGAGAGTTTATAATGGTCTATCTTGCGTGCCAACATGATATTAAAATGGTTGTGATATCGTATGATGGGTGGTATCCTCCTTTGAATGATTTAAGTGACTTGACTTGGCACATGTTCACGCATGTAGTTGAAACAAATCAACATAGCCTTCATGATATTTATGTTCATGGTGATTTATATCCTACTCATGCTTGCATTCATTGTTGATTAATTTTAATGCATGTTCATGACCGTTGTTGCTCTCTAGCTGGTTGCTTCCAAGTCTTTTTCTAGCCTTCACCTGTACTAAGCGGGAATACTGCTTGTGCATCCACTTCCTTAAACCCCAAATTTATTCCATATGAGTCCACCATACCTTCCTATATGCGGTATTTACCTGCCGTTCCAAGTAAATTTGTATGTGCCAAACTCTAAACCTTCAAATGAAATTTTGTTTTGTATGCTCGAACAGCTCATGTATCAACTAGGGCTGTTGATATCTTCCATGCTAGGTGGGTTATTCTCATGATGAGTGGACTCCGCTAATCATTCATGAGAAAATGGCTGGTAACCAGGACGCCCCAGTCCCATGCTCAAATCATAATAATTAAACAAAAGTTCCCTAGGGTTGTTGCTTGTTTGGACGGCAACCCGTGGATTCGGCTGGCCGTGGAGTGTGCTTGTTGGTGGTTGGGGGAGTATAAACTTTACCATTCTATTTGGGAACCGCGTATAATGTGCGTAGCATGGGAGATATCGAGATTCTTGGTTGTTATGTTGACAATGAAAGTATACCACTCAAAATGTTATTCAATCTCTATTTAAAAATCGAGCTCTGGCACCTCGAGAAATCCCTGCTTCCCTCTGCGAAGGGCCTATCTACTTACTTTTATGCAGAGTCATCATCCTCTTATCAAAGAGCACCAGTAGGAGAGGACCTCTGTCGTTGCATGTATTACTATTAATTTGCATTGAGTATGACCATGACTGGATATCTTTTACCATGAATTACATTGTCTAGTCAGTCCTTGATCTTTAAAGGTGCTCAGCATTTATGTTTTGCGTTCTCAAAAAGGGCTAGCGAGATACCATCCTGTTATATGATATCATGATTGTTTTGAGAAAGTGTTGTCATCCGAGGTTTATTATTATTGCTCGCTAGTTGATTATGCCATTGATGTGAGTAGTCTTGAGACCTGAAAGTTATTGTGAATGTGGTTAGTTCATGATCTTCTTGAAAACCTGAATGCTGGCTTACATATTTACAACAACAAGAGAAAACAGAGTTTCTCAAAGTTTTTCTTTATCACTTTCAGTTTATCAACTGAATTGCTTGAGGACAAGCAAAGGTTTAAGCTTGGGGGAGCTGATACGTCTACAACGTATCTACTTTTCCAAACACTTTTGCCCTTGTTTTGGACTCTAACTTGCATGATTTGAATGGAACTAACCCGGACTGACGCTGTCTTCAGCAGAAATGCCATGGTGTTGTTTTTGTGCAGAATAAAAAGTTCTTAGCATTGCCTGAAAATCAACGGAGAATTATTTCAGAAAATATAAAAAATACCTGCAAGAAGATCCACACCGGGGGGCCCACGGCCTGTCCTCGAGGTTGGGGGCGCGCCCCCCTTCCCAGGGTGCGCCGACATCCTTGGGGGCCCCCGATGCTTCACCGACGTATCCCCAGGTCCTATATATTCCGTTTCGGGGAGAAAAAAATTAGAGAGAAGGAATTATTGCGTTTTACGAGACGGAGCCGCCGCCAAGCCCTAATCTCTCTCGGGAGGGCTGATCTGGAGTCCGTTCGGGGCTTCGGAGAGTGGAGATCGTCGCCATCGTCATCATCAACCTTCCTTCATCACCAATTCCATGATGCTCCATGCCGTGTGTGAGTAATTCCATTGTAGCCTTGCTGGATGGTGATGGGTTGGATGAGATCTATCATGTAATCGAGTTAGTTTTGTTAGGGTTTGATCCCTAGTATCCACTATGTTCTGAGATTGATGTTGCTATGACTTTGCTATGCTTAATGCTTGTCACTAGGGCCCGAGTGCCATGATTTCAGATCTGAACCTATTATGTTTTCATGAATATATGTGTGTTCTTGATCCTATCTTGCAAGTCTATAGTCACCTACTATGTGTTATGATCCGGCAACCCCGAAGTGACAATAATCGGGACCACTCCCGGTGATGACCATAGTTTGAGGAGTTCATGTAATCACTATGTGTTAATGCTTTGGTCCGGTACTCTATGAAAAGGAGGCCTTAATATCCCTTAGTTTCCAATAGGACACCGCTGCCACGGGAGGGTAGGAAAAAAAATGTCATGCAAGTTCTTTTCCATAAGCACGTATGACTATATTCCGAATACATGCCTACATTGCATTGATGAACTGGAGCTAGTTCTGTGTCACCCTAGGTTATAACTTCTACATGATGAATTGCATCCGACGTAACTTCCCATCACCGATCCAATGCCTACGAGCTTTACCCATATTTCTTGTCGCTTATTTACTTTTCCGTTGCTACTGTCACAAAAACTACAAAAAACACTATCTTTACTTTTATTGTTGCCACCGCCACTATCATATTACTTTGCTACTAAACTATCTTGCTGCAGATACTAAGTTTCCAGGTGTGGTTGAATTGACAACTCGGCCGCTAATACTTAAGAGTATTCTTTGGCTCCCCTTGCGTCGAATCAACAAATTTGGGTTTAATACTTTACCCTCGAAAACTGTTAGGATCCCCTACACTTGTGGGTTATCAGTGCTCTTTAAGGTCAACATAGCTTCACCTTCTATACTATATCTCCTTTCTCGAAACTTCTGCCCAATGATCATACCATGTGTATAGTACAATATAGTATTTTCTTACAAAAATAATTTGGCCAAATAGTACTTTCTAAATTTAGTTTCCCAAAACCCCTGAATTGAGGTTTGCACTTCAAGTACTTGATTTGTGGTGTGAAAAATCTTTCAAAAGGTGTATTTGAATCCTATTAGGTATAGGACTCCCATAAACCACAAAAGTATAATTTTAAAAGTTATTTTCCTATTTTATTTAAAAGCTTTTTCCTTAGGCTAGAAATGGTCTTTAATAGGTTAACATTATTTAAATATTTCAAAAATATTTGAGAAAATTTATGGAAACTCATAAGACATATATTGTCCATATATAAGAGTTTCAACACATGGTCATGTTCAAAATATTGTCACATATGCATAATATGATTACCTTGCAAAGTTTTAGCTCAATCAAAATAGTTTTGGTTCACAAAACTGCCCCAAAACCATCTCTGTCCAGATTCTAGTTTGAATAACTTTACATTGTCAACTTATTCCAAATGTACCCAAACTTTGTGGACATGCTCACAACCCCAAATGATGACACTACACCAAGTAGTGCATCAAGGAGAATGTTTTTGCATCACTAGATCTTGGTAAGTTCATTTATGTTGATTTCTAGGGTTTACAAAAGTTCCATTGGCAACTTTGCCCTAGTGAGCTCAAAATTGGTGGAAGGGCCTAATTATATGTGACATTTCACCTTGTGGAGTCTCTAGCCAAATGGAATCCATTTTCTTGCCCTAACCAGCAACGAACACTTTCTGCCCTTTTACTAAAACAACTACTTTGACCTCTTCCACTAATCCAAATGGGCTCAAATTTTTACCACAGCCCCACCAAGTCCTCTTCTACCTCCAGTAATTCCCCCTGGCCACAGCTCAATGATTGAGGGGTGAAACCACCTCATTTACCCCTCTGGACACCCACTATACTCTTCTCTCTCGCCAGAGCTTATCCAGAACATCCAAGGCTCCATTCCCTTTCTTTACTACCTCCTAGACCTGCTACACACTAGTGGGCACGCTCACCATGCATAAAGAATGGCATGCCGGCCATATGCACGCTCTGTAGCGCGCTATAGTTCGCTCTGGCACTGTAGCCACCCCCTGCCAACCACCTCTGGCTACCTCGGCCCTCCCCCTCACGCCCGACGAGGTGCCTCGACGTCCGCAACATGCCACAACACTACAAAAAAAGACACATCCGTGACATTTTGGGCCGGCCAATTTTTTTTCTGTCATACTTATGACACTTCTATGACCATAATTGTGACAAAACACGGTATCATCATAGATGTGGTGGGGTCCTACTTCTATGACAAAAAATCATGATAGAAAATGGGCTTTTCGTCCTGGGCGGGCCAGAGACGCAGCTGCATGACATTCTTTGGGCCGTCCATGACGGAAGAAACAAGGTAGAAGCGAGGGCGAGGAAAATATCGGGGTGTTCCCGGTTACGATGGGTGGTCGTGGCCGAGCGATGCGCGTTTCTCTCGTACACGCACGCACGTGGGTGTGAGCCCACCTTGTCCTTTGAGCAAGCCCTGGATGCCCCTTGCAAGTTTCACAATGATGCGAAGCCATCCAACCATGTCACACAAAAATGCCACTGGCTCACACGAATCGCCAGAGGCGAGGCTCTGCCCCCGCCGCCTACTGGGCAGGCGGCTCCGCCTCCAAAGCCGTAGGCAGCTCGCCCAGGCGTCTAGGTCCTGGATGAGTTCCCAGAGGAGAACGGAGCTTATGTCATCTTCACAAGCAAGGCGGACGATAGGCACAGCCAGCATCAGCAGCAAAGAGAAGTCAATACTATTGCCTCCGAAGCCACAGAGTTCATGCATTGGTCTGAAAGGCCCATCAGTTGTAGCCGTTAAGATCATCCGGCTGTCATGCCTTTGCCAGGTGCTTATGCCATGGTTCTGGATGCAACATTCTCCACCGACAGACGGGCCTGCCGGTTCTCCCGAGTGCTGGTAGACAGCGGCAGCAGCATAAACATCATGCACCGAGACACCATGGCAAAGTTTGGCATCAAAGAGAAGCAGCTCCAGCCTACCAGGACTGTGTTCCACGGCATCGTCCCTGGCCTTTCTTGCTCACCAATCGGCAAGGTCAAGATTTATGTCCTGTTTGGTGACAAGAAGCATTTCCGGCGGGAGCCGATCTGGTTTGAGGTGCTGAATCTGGAAAGCCCCTACCATGTGATATTGGGCCGGCCAGCTCTCGCAAAATTCATGGCTGTACCCCATTATGCTTACCTCAAGAAGAAGATGCCGGGTCCCAAAGGAATAATCACCATAGTGGGAGACTATGAGAAGTCCATCGCGTATGACGCTGCGAGCAGCCGGCTGGCCGAGTCCCTTGTCATAGCTGAAGAGAAGCGCCGCCTTGATCGGCTGGTGGCAATGGCTGGCGAGCAGCCGGCCATACCATCCGATCCCAAGGAGGCGGAACCTCAAGGCTCATTCCAGCCGAGAAAAGAAACCAAGAAGATTGCTTTGGACCCGTCACACCCGGAGCGATTTGTTGTCATAGGGTCGAACCTAGACATCAAATAGGAAAGCGAGCTCGTCGATTTCCTCCGTGAGAATTGGGACATCTTTGCATGGTCCCCCAAGGACATGCCGGGTGTCCCGACGGATTTCGCCGAGCACAAGCTGCATGTAAGAGAAGACGCGAAGCCGGTAAGGCAGCCACTCCGCCGCCTGTCAAAAGAAAAAAGAAGAGTTGTTGGAAGAAGTCGCCCGCCTGCTAGCAGCCGGCTTCATTATGGAAGTGTTCTACCCAGAGTGGCTCTCCAACCCTGTCATGGTGCTGAAGAAGAATAACAAATGGCGCATGTGCATTGACTACACCAGCCTCAACAAAGCTTGCCCTAAAGATCCGATTGCTCTGCCGCGAATAGATCAAGTGATTGACTCCACAGCTAGATGCGAGCTGCTGCCATCCCGGGATGTCTATTCTGGATACCACCAGATCAAACTGGATCCAGCTGACCGCCCGAAGACCGCCTTCCTCACACCATTTGGGGCCTTCTGCTACCTGACTATGACATTCGGCTTGAGAAATGCCGGGGCCACCTTTCAGCATTCCATGCAGAAGTGTCTCCTCAAGCAACTTGGCAGAAACGCCCACGTTTACGTGGATGATATCATGGTGAAGACGGAGAAGTGGGGAAATCTCCTATAGGACCTCCAAGAGACCTTCGAAAACCTGCGTCACTTTCAGATAAGGCTAAACCCGGAGAAATGCATCTTCGGAGTGCCAGCAGGCCAGCTCCTTGGCTTCCTGGTGTCTGAACGCGGCATCGAGTGCAACGCAGCAAAGATCAGGGCCATGGAGAGGATGGAGAGGCCAACTCGCATATGAGACGTCCATAAGTTTACTGGGTGCTTTGCGTTGCTCAGCCGATTCATCAGCCAGCTAGGCGAGAAGGCACTTCCCCTGTACCAGTTGATGAAGAAGACAACCTGCTTCGAGTGGAATGACAAGGCAGACGAAGCCTTCCACGAGCTCGAGAAAGTGATGTCCATGCCGCTTGTCCTGTGATACGTCTCCAACGTATCTATAATTTTTGATGGTTCCATGCTGTTATTTATGAAGTCTTGGATGTTTAATGGGATTTATCATTCACTTTATATCATTTTTGGGACTAACCTACTAACCCAAAGGCCCAGTCCAGAGTGCAGTTTTTTTGCCTATTTCAGGGTTTTGCAGAAAAGGAATATCAAACGGAGTCCAAACGGAATGAAACCTTCGCGAGAGATATTGTTGGAGGAAATCACGCTCGGGAAACTTCAGGACCAAGTCAGGCGACGGAAGGCTTGCCCTCGAGGGTGGGGGGCGCGCCCCCCTTCCCAGGGCGCGCCCCCCTGCCTCGAGGCTGGCCCACACGGCCCCCGGTGCCCTCCATCTTCCTATATATACCTACATACCCCAGAAACTCCATACGCGGAGAGAAAACCCTAATTCCACCGCCGTAGATTCTGTTCCCATGGAGATCCCATCTTGGAGCCTGTTCTGGTAGGAGGATCCATCACGGAGGCCTTCATCATCATCATCATCGCCCTCACCATGAGTTGTGAGTAGTTTACTACAGACCTTCGGGTCCATAGCTAGTATCTAGATGGCTTCTTCTCTCTCTCTCTTTGGATCTCAATACAAAGTTCTCCTCGGTCTTCGAGGAGATCTATTCGATGGAATCTCTTTTTGCGGTGTGTTTGTCGAGATCCGATGAATTGTGAGTTTATGATCAAGGTTATCTATGAAAGATATTTGGTTCTTCTCTGAAACTTTTATATGTGCTCATAATATCCTTGCAAGTCTCTTCGAATTATTGGTTTGGTTTGGCCTACTAGATCTATAGATCTTGCAATGGGAGAAGTGCTTGGCTTTGGGATCAATCCTGCGGTGTCCTTTCCCAGTGACAGTAGGGGCAGCAAGGCACATACTGTATTGTTGCCATCGAGGATAAAAATATGGGGTTTTCATCATATTGCTTGAGTTTATCCCTCTACATCATGTCATCTTTCTTAAGGCGTTACTCTGTTCGTATGAACTCAATACACTAGATGCATGCTGGATAGCAGTCAATGTGTGGAGTAATAGTAGTAGATGCAGAAACATTTCGGTCTACTTATCTCAGACGTGATTCCTATATACAATGATCATGCCTAGATAGTCTCATAATTATTCGCTTTTCTATCAATTGCTCGACAGTAATTTGTTTACCCGCCGTAGAATATCACTATCATGAGAGAAGACACTAGAGAAAACTATGGCCCCCGGGTATATTCTCAACATATCAATCTACATCTACTTACTTTTCTTGCTTTTATTTGTTGTTTTATTAAACTAAAAATACCAAAAATATAATTATCATGTTATCAGATCTCACTTTCGTAAGTGACCATAAAGGGATTGACAACCCCTTATCGCGTTGGCTGCGAAGTTCTTATTTGTTTATGCAGGTGCGAGGGACTCGCGCGTGGTCTCCTACTAGATTGATACCTTGTTTCTCAAAAACAGAGGGAAATACTTACGCTAATGTGCTGCATCTCCCTTTCCTCTTCGAGGGAATACAACGCAAGCTCAAGAGGTAGCAAGAAGAATTTCTGGCGTCGTTGCTGGGGAGGCTTACGCAAAAGTCATATACCAAGTACCTATCACAAACCCTTATCCTTCGCATTACATTTATTTGCCTTTCGTTTTCGTCTCCCCCACTTCACCTTTGCCGTTTTATTTACCCTTCTTCTGCCGTGTGTTTTCCATCCACTTGCTCTTGTTTGCTTGTGTGCTATGTGCCCTCAATTAGCTTGCATCTTCGCTTGCTAAAGTATGGATCCTCATCCACTTGCTAATCTCTTTAAGAGATCCAGTTATGTTGAACCAATTGCTAGTGAGTCACGTGCACTAGATTATCTTTATGGGGTTTTGCTTGAAATTCATTACTCTGAAAATTGTGAGGAATTGTTAAAAGAAAAGGTGATTCATGATAGATTCTTAAATAAAAAGCATAATTGCAATGATGTTACTATAAATTCTATTGATGTTAATTGTGCTAATAATATGCAAAACCCTAAGCTTGGGGATGCTAGTTTTTCCATGTGCACCACTTGTTGCTATGATCATGATTAGGGTGATTCTTCTTATGATCTTGAAAATTTATTCAAGCCCCATGATAAATATGAGATTGATATAATGTTTGCAATAATATTGAAAGTGGGTTTGGAAGAGTGTCAACTTTAGATCCCACATATTTGGAGAATGTTAAATCTCATGAATTTTTTTGATAAAAGTGGGTTTGGAGAGGTCTTGACTTTAGTTAATGTTGCTCCCACTATTTTGGAAGAGTGTCAACTTCGTATGCATGTGGATTGGGTTGAGAATATGTTATGTCATAGCTATTTTGTTGAATTTGATCATAATCCTACATGCAATTATTATGAGAGAGGAAAATATGGTTGTAGAAATTTTCATGTTACTAAATTACCTCTCGTTATGTTGAGATTGCTATTGTTTCTTTCTCCTTCCTTGCATATGTTAGATCTTGCTTGTATTGGTAATTTGTTTTCTTATAAGATGCCTATGCATAGGAAGTATGTTAGACTTAGATGTGTTTGTCACATGTTTTATGATGCTCACTTTGTGCTTCAATTCTTGTCTTTCATGTGAGCATCATTGAAATCTCAAGCCGATCTTAATGGCTATAAAGCAAGAGCTTGTTGGGAGGCAACCCAATTTTTTGTTTTTTGTTTTTTTGCTGTTAGAGAATAAATATTACATCTAGCTTCTTATTAGATGTGGTTTAATGTTTTGTTTAGTGTTTGTGCCAAGTAGAACCTTTGGGAACACTTGTGTGAAGTTTATATGATCTTGCTGTGAAAAACAGAATCGTTAGCGCTCGCTATAGTAGACTTAAGATTTTTACTGGAGCGTGCTTTTTAGCTGATTCTTTTTGCTTCTGATTGGTAGACAAATTGCGCAAATTTATCAATTTAGTTTGAATTTTTTGGTGTTCCGGAAGTAGGCGAACCCTGCAGATTACTACAGACTTTTCTGTTTTTGACAGATTCTGTTTTTCGTGTGTTGTTTGCTTATTTTGATGCATCTATGAGTAATATTGGAGGATATGAACCATAGATAACTTGGAGTAAAGTAGGTTTAACACCAATATAAACAAAGAATGAATTCCTTGCTGTACCTTTGAGTAGTGGTTTGCTTTCTCTTACTAACGGAGCTCACGAGTATTTTTTCTAAGTTTTGTGTTGTGAAGTTTTCATGTTTTGAGTATTGCTTTGATGGACTATGGAACAAGGAGTAGCAAAGGCCTAAGCTTGGGGATGCCCATGGCACCCCAAGTAAAATCAAGATAATCAAAAGCCTAAGCTTGGGGATGCCCCAGGAAGGCATCCCCTCTTTCGTCTTCATCCATCGGTAACTATACATGGACCTATATTTTTATTCGCAACATGCTATGTGTTTTGCTTGGAGCGTCTTGTATAATTGGAGTCTTTGCTTGTTAGTTTGCCACAGTCATCCTTGCTGGACACACCTATTTGAGAGAGTTAAATATGGCCTAGAAATTATTAGGACACTCTATGTGCTTCACTTATTTCTTTTGAGTTGAATAGTTTTTGCTCTAGTGCTTCACTTATATCTTTTAGAGCACGGTGGTGGTAATATTTTGTAGAAATTGTTGAACTCTCATGCTTCAACTATATCTATTTGAGAGTCCATTAAAACAGCATGGTAATGTGTTTAGGTTGAAGAAACTAGTCTTCACATGATAAACATCCAATGTCAATGTAGTAAAATTTTCACACCAAGTGCATTGAATAGAATGAGATGTTGCATGCTTGATAATTGTTTAGAGACATGAGGATAGTGGTATTAGAGTCATGCTAGTGGAGTTATTATGAAAGTGAGAAATACTTGTGTTAAGTTTAGTGATTCATGTATCATGCTCGTATGGTGAACCGCTATGTGACGAAGTTAGAGCATGAGGTATTTGTAGAGTGCCAACCTTTGTGTGGAGGTCAGGGCGCGCGATGGTTAACTCCTACCAACCTCCCCCCTAGGAGCATGCGTTGATTGCTTTGTTTTTCATGACTCGTAGATTTTTGCAATAAGTACATGAGTTCTTATGACTAATGTTGAGTCCATGGATTATACACACTCTCACCCTTCCACCATTGCTAGCCTCTCTTGTACCGCGCAACTTTCGTCAGTACCATAAACCCACTATATATCCTTCCTCAAAACAGCCACCATATTGTTCCTCAAAACAGCCACCATACCTACCTACCATGGCATTTCCATAGCCATTCCGAGATATATTGCCATGCAACTTTCCACCATTCCGTTCATATGACACGCATCATATTCTCATAGTGCCATGCATGATCATGTAGTTGACATCATAGTTGTGGCAAAACCACCATGCATAATTTTTCATATATGTCGCTCTTGATTCATTGCTTATGCCGGTACAACACCGGAGGCATTCATGTAGAGTCATACTTGTTGTAGTATCGAGTTGTAATTTCGAGTTGTAACAATAAGTGCGATCATCATCATTATTAGAGCATTGTCCCGTGTGAGGAAAGGCCAATAAAAAAGAGAATGCCCAAAAAAATAGAGAGGGGCTAATAAAAAAAGAGAAAAGCCCCTCCAAAAAATGAGAGAAAAGAGAGAAGGGACAATTGCTACTATCTTTTTCCACACTTGTGCTTCAAAGTAGCACCATGATCTTCATTGCAGAGTCTCATGATTAGTCACTTTCATATACTAGTGGGAATTTTCATTATAGAACTTGGCTTGTATATTCCAACAATGGGCTACCTCAAATGCCCTAGGTCTTCAAAAGCAAGCAAGTTGGATCCACACCCACTAGTTTCTTTTGTTGAGCTTTCATTCATATTTAGCTCTAGTGCATCCGTTGCATGGCAATACCTACTCATTCACATTGATATCTATTAATGGGCATCTCCATTGCCCGTTAATACGCCTAGTCGATGTGAGACTATCTCCCTCCTTTTTGTCTTCTCCATAACCACCTTTATTCCACCCATAGTGCTATATCCATGGCTCACACTCATGTATTGCGTGAAAGTTAAAAGGTTTGGAAAAAATAGAGTATGAAAACAAATGCTTGACTGAAATCTGGGTTGTACATGATATGAATATTTTGTGTGATCAAGAGGGAGTATAGCCAGACCATATGATTTTGTAGGGATAACTTCCTTTAGCCATGGTATTTTGAGAAGACATGATTGCTTTGTTAGTATTGCTTGAAGTATTGTTATTTCTTATGTCAATATAGACTTTTATCTTGAATCCTTCAGATCTGAACATTCATGCCACAATTAAGAGAATTACATTGAAAAATTATATTGGTTAGAATTCCACATCAAAAATTCTTTCTTTATCATTTACCTACTCGAGGACGAGCAGGAATTAAGCTTGGGGATGCTTGATACATCTCCAACATATCTATAATTTTTGATTGTTCCATGCTATTATTTATGAAGTCTTGGATGTTTAAATGGCTTTATCATTCACTTTTATATCATTTTTGGGACTAACCTACTAACCCAAAGGCCCAGTCCAGATTGTTGTTTTTTGCCTATTTCAGTGTTTTGCAGAAAAGGAATATCAAACGGAGAACAAACGGAATGAAACCTTCGGGAGAGATATTTTTGGAGGAAATCATGCTCGGGAAACTTCAAGACCAAGTCAGGGGACGGAAGGCCTGCCCTCGAGGGTGGGGGCGTGCCCCCTTCCCAGGGTGCGCCCCCCTGCCTCGAGGCTGGCCCACACGGCCCCTAGTGCCCTCCTTCTTCCTATATATACATACGTACCCCAGAAACTCCTTACGCAGAGAGAAAACCCTAATTCCACCGCCGTAGCTTCTGTTCCCGTGGAGATCCCATCTTGGAGCCTGTTCCGGGAGGGGGGTCCATCACGGAGGCCTTCATCATCATCATCATTGCCCTCACCATGAGATGTGAGTAGTTTACCACAGACCTTTGGGTCCATAGCTAGTATCTAGATGGCTTCTTCTCTCTATATCTAGATCTCAATACAAAGTTCTCCTCGGTCTTTGAGGAGATCTATTCGATGGAATCTCTTTTTGCGGTGTGTTTGTCAAGATCCGACAAATTGTGAGTTTATGATTAAGGTTATCTATGTAATATATTTGGTTCTTCTCTGAACTTTTTATGTGTGCTCATAATATCCTTGCAAGTCTCTTCGAATTATTGGTTTGTTTTGGCCTACTAGATCTATAGTTCTTGCAATGGGAGAAGTGTTGGGCTTTGGGTTCAATCTTACGGTGTCCTTTCGAAGTGACAGTAGGGGCAGCAAGGCACGTATTGTATTGTTGCCATCGAGGATAAAAAGATGGGGTTTTCAACATATTGCTTGAGTTTATCCCTCTACATCATGTCATCTTTCTTAAGGCGTTACTCTGTTCGTATGAACTCAATACACTAGATGCATGCTGGATAGCGGTCGATGTGTGGAGTAATAGTAGTAGATGCAGAATCGTTTTGGTCTACTTGTCTCGGAAGTGATGCCTATATACAATGACCATGCCTAGATAGTCTCATAATTATTCGCTTTTCTATCAATTGCTCGACAGTAATTTGTTTACCCATCGTAGAATATCGCTATCATGAGAGAAGCCACTAGAGAAAACTATGGCCCCCGGGTCTATTCTCAACATATCAATCTACATCTACTTACTTTTCTTGCTTTTATTTGCTATTTTATTAAACTAAAAATACCAAAAATATAATTATCATCTCTATCAGATCTCACTTTCGTAAGTGACCGTAAACGGATTGACAACCCCTTATCGCGTTGGCTGCGAAGTTCTTATTTGTTTGTGCAGGTGTGAGGGACTCGCGCATGGTCTCCTACTGGATGGATACCTTGGTTCTCAAAAACTGAGGGAAATACTTACGCTACTGTGCTTCATCTCCCTTTCCTCTTCGAGGGAATACAACGCAAGCTCAGTGGTAGCATCTTGGCGGCGCCAATGGACAAGGAGCCCATGTTCCTTTACATAGCTGCCACCAGCCGGCTGGTCAGCACTGTGATTGTGATCGAACGACCAGAGGATGGCAGAGCCTTGCCTGTCCAATGGCCGGTCTATTACTTGAGCTAGGTGCTGTCAGCTTCCAAGCAGAAGTATCCCCATTACCAGAAGATGTGCTATGGAGTGTACTTCGCCGCCAAGAAACTCAAGAAGCACTTCCAAGAGCATCCAATCACGGTCGTATGCACGGCCCCGCTTGCTGAGATCATGGGCAACAGAGATGCTTCAGGATGAGTGGCGAAGTGGGCCATTGAGTTGGGCCCCTTCACCATGTTCTACCCGCCCCGCACCACCATCAAGTCACAAGCACTAGCCGACTTCCTCGTCGACTGGGCCGAGACCCAGTACCTGCCGCCTACTCTAGATTCCACCCATTGGCGGATGCATTTTAATGGATCAAAGATGCGCACTAGCTTGGGAGCCAGCGTCGTCCTTACCTCTCCCAAAGGCGAAAGCTCAAGTACACATTGCAAATCCACTTTGCCGCCTCCAACAACGTGGCCGAGTACGAGGCACTCATTCATGGGCTCCGGATGGCCAAAGAGATTGGCATCTGCCGAGTGCTGTGCTATGGTGACTCGGACTTGGTCGTCCAACAATCGTCTGGGGATTGGGACACCAAAGATGCGAACATGGCACGTTACCGCTTCCTGGTCCAGCAAATCAATAGGCATTTTGATGGCGAGTTCCTCCACATACCACGAGCTGACAACATTCAGGCCGACGCCTTGGCACGAATTGGATCAACTCGACAAGCAATACCAGCCGGCGTGTCCCTCCAATGCTTGCGCAAGCCGTCTATTCAACCGTCACCAGAGTCAGAATCAATCTTCATGCTAGCCGACCCTGGAGCAGACGGTCCAAAGACCCCAGCAGCCGGCCCGGGGACTGCTGTGCCAGCACCCAGCTCGGGGACTGCTGCACCAACACCCGGCCCGGGGACTGATGCAGCGGGCTCAGGAGCTCCAACAGGCGTCCAAGGAATCGCGGCGCCAACAGGCGGCCAAGGGACTGCTGCACCAACACCCGGCCCGGGGACTTCAGAACCCGGCTCGGCGACTGTTGCAGCCGGCTCAGGGACCTCAAGAGCACAGCAAGCGGCGGCTAACTCCAGCCCTCCACCTCCCGGCCCAACCACCCTGGTTTCAGTGGCAGAAGTAACAGGAGTCACAACACCATCATGTGCACTGCCAATCCTCAATTTTTTTCCTCAGAAGAGAGTTGCCAGCAGACGAGACCCTAGCTCGGCAAGTTCAGCGCAGAGCTTCAGCATATACAATAGTGAACTGAGAGCTCGTCAGATGCAGCGCAACCGGCATTTTTCAGCACTACGTGGAAGAAGAAAAGGGTATGGCCATTTTGAGAGATATTCACCAAGGCGAATGCGGCCACCACGCGGCCTCAAGATCCCTCGTCGCCAAAGCTTTCTGCCATGGTTTCTTCTGGCCGACTGCTTTGGACGACGCCAAAGACTTAGTCAAGAAATGCAATGGTTGTCAGCGCTTCAACTCCAAGCAACATCTGCCGACTTTTGCACTCAAGACCATTCCGATCACATGGCTATTTGCAGTTTGGGGACTGGACATGGTGGGCCTTTCAAGACAGCACGCGGTGGCTTGACTCATTTGCTCGTGGCTGTGGACAAGTTCACCACGTGGATCGAGGCAAAGCCAATCAAGAAACTCAATGGCCCAACCACCGTGACCTTCATCTCTGACATTACAATCCGGTATGGCATACCACACAGCATCATCACCGAGAACGGCACAAACATTGCCAAAGGAGCATTGGCCCGTTTTGGCGCAAGACAGGGCATCCGACTGGATTTAGCGTCTATTGCTCACCCGCAGTCAAACGGCCAAGTTGAGCGCGCAAACAGCCTCATCTAGTCCGGCAGCAAGCCCCGACTGTTCGAGCTCTTGGAACGATCAGCTGACTGTTGGATCCAGGAGTTGTCGTTTGTCCTCTAGAGCCTCAGAACTACTCCGAACAAATCAATCGGCTCCACACCCTTCTTCCTCGTCTATGGGGCCGAGGCCATCATCCCAACAGACGTTGAGTTTGACTCACCTCGTGTCACCATGTACATAGAAGCCGAAGCAAAAGAAGCACGAGAAGACGGTGTCGACCTGCTGGAGGAGGCCCGACTGGTAGCACTCCGCCGATCCGCATTCTACCAGCAGGGTCTCTATCACTATCATAGCCGGCGAGTCAGGCCGTGATCCTTTCACGAGGGGGACCTTGTGCTCCGGCTGATCCAGCGAACAGCCGGCCAACACAAGCTCTCAGCCCCTTGGGAAGGGCCCTTCATCGTCAGTAAGGTACTAGGCTACGATGCCTACTACCTTATCGACGCGCAGAAGCCAAGAGCACGCAAGAGAGATGACTCAGGCAAGGAGTCAGAGCGTCCGTGGAACGCTAACCTCATCCCCCGCTTTTACAGCTAAAGGCAGTATGTATCATACTATCTACTGTATTTTGAGAAACAACGGGATCCTCGACGAGCACTCGGGGACTGCCGCTCCCTTTATCAATATGATAAGTTTTATGCTTGTGAAGTTGTTATTTTCATTCCTTCGCCCAGCACCGGGACTGAATAGACGGCCCAGGGGCTTGCCGCCTGACCCTATGTTTAAAGTTTTTTTCTCCAACAGTTGGACAAGTAATGTGCCGGCATGCAAGCCCTCTCCCACCTAAAGGTCACATACTCACAGAGCGCAGCTGTCTGAATGGAAGGATTCAAAGGCAGGAAGTGGTGCCCACATGGAAAATGGCTAAAGAAAAATAAACATAGGGTAAGCCGGCCCTTGAGACAAGTTGGCCGGCTGCCGAGCAGCCGGCCCGCTGGGTTTTAGCTTAGCCAAACCGCGTAATAGAGGGCGGATACTTGCCTATCCGGAAAACAACTAAGTACCTAACCCAGCCACATACCACAGAGTGGTTGCCTGGCTGGCAGGACGTCGGTTAAAGGAGATGGCAAAAGAAAAACGCCTGAAGGAACAGAGGACGGTGCTAACTCTAGAACCCGGCAAATAGTATAAACATGTGCAGGATTAACAGAATATTTACATAGAAAAAGGCCTCCATGGCCGCCTTCCAGCAAATGTTTTTGATACACCCAGTGGGTGGAATTGTTCAAGACTAAATCTACCAAGTCATAAAGGAAATAGGAAATAAAAGATAGCACGGCCGCCTAGGCCAGAGGTGTAGTAGGCCGAGCGGATGGCACCACGGGATCCGCTGGGCCGGCTGCTGAGGGGGCCGCCTGGTGGGTCTCAGCCTGGTTGCCATCCATGGCAGACGGCGCAGTCCCATAGGGTCCGCTCGTCGAGGCCTGGTCGGGTTTATGACGAGCAGGCAGCTCCTCCTCCAGAAATCTGCCTTCCTTGTCGTCCTCCTCCTCGTCCTTACCCTCGTCGCTCGAGGCGATCTCCCCATCCAGCTCCTCCAGCACCGCCAGGTCTAGCCCAAAGTGGTCAGGGGGCACCACATGGCCGTTTTCATCTAGCTCCGGGATGAAGACGGTAGTGTCGGCGTAATCAGCAATCACGGTGACGCGCTTGATGAGATCTCCTCGTCCCGCCGCTATCTCGGGCTCGGCTTCCAGGCGGAAGGTCGCCAGCTGAGCGAGATCCAGATCGGGATACCAACCCTTGCCAAATTACAAGGCGGCCCGCGTGCCGGCTCTCGCTGCAGCGCCCTTCCAAGCCTCGAAGCGGCTTACGGCCGCCTCCAGCCATTCGGCGGCCCGGCTGGGAGTGCGGGGTGCTAGGACGTCTGGCCAGAGGGCGGCCAGCACCTGGGACCCGGCGCGTTGAAGGCGGCGGAGCAGACGATGGGCCAGCTGGAGGCGGGCTCAAACGACGACGAGTTGCTCGATGGGAGTCCGGGCGCGTTGGGTGCGATCACCTGACCCGCCCGGCGCCTCTCGTCGCATTGGGCCTCAATGCCCTGGCTGGTGGCAACAGAATAACCCGGAAAGTACTCTACGCCAAGGAGAAGATAGAGAATCAGGAAAAAGAGAATTGTATGTTGCGGCAGGTGGCAAACATGTGAAAGTAAAGAGAAGTGTCTCACCATAAACCATGTCCTCGATGGCCCCGTAGCCATCCCGCAGGGCCGTCTCCGTTTCGGCCCAGTTCGAGCGCTCAGTCTCGAACTCGGCCCGAAGAAGCTCCTCAGCATCTGCTAGGTTTTTAAGCTCCGCCTTGTGCACCGCCGCCTAGTCAGCCAACTCCTCGGCCACGCGGTCACGATCTTGGACGGCGAGGTTGCGCTCCTGTTCCTTGACGGCGAGCTCGGCCTCGACTCTGCCTAGGTGGTTGCGGAGGTCGGTTGCGGTTGCTAACAAGAAAGGAGGTGGAGCATTAGCATCAGTGAGAAGACACAACAACCTTGGAGTTCCAAGCCGCCTGCTCAGCAGTCGGCCCGGAACTCGGGGACTACACCCAGCGGGTGCGCTGACGCGCCCCCGCAAGGAGGAAAAGAGAGGTACTTACTCCGGCTCTCAGCCAGGGCGGTCCTCAGCTGGGCCAGCTCCTGATGCTGGGAGTTGTAGGCCGCCACCCGAAGATTGTGGTAATCCTTCAACAAGGGAGGCGAGAGACAAGTTAGTTACAAACCAGCACCTTGGAGTTCCAAGCTGCCTGCTCAGCAGCCGTCTCGCAACTCGGGGACTACAACTAGTGGGTGCGCTGACACGCCCCCACGACAGAAATTGAAAGAATAAAAATTAAAGAAGAAATCAACGTCCCCGAACAGCAGTCCGCGTGGCCAAGAACTACCGCAAGGCCCTCAGCAGGGTCTCGCCCTGAGTGTTGAACCGGTCGAGGACGTCCCAGGAAGCAACGTTCAGGACACCGCCGCTACCAGACGTCTAGCCTGGCGGCGTTGCGCTGGTGGCCTCGTTGTCCGGCGAAGACGAGCTGGCAGCGCCGGCCTCTACCTGCAATGGGGCCGAGGCCACCCTCGCCAGACGAGGACATGCAGGAACCTAGGTGGTGGGCAGTGGGCCCACTATCAGCACGCCTTTCGCCGGCAGCGAGTCCGGCCCCGCGGGCCGGCTGTCCTGTCCCCCAGCAGACGGCACGGGAGGAGTTTCCTCCGCCTACATGACGGCATGGCCATCCCCATCCTTTTCAAGGGCCGGCTGATCGCCGCCAGCCAGCACTTGGACAGTCGGCTCCGGAGGAGCCGCGTGCTGGAGATCGGCGTGACTCGCCGACTACTGGAGGGCTGATTCCCGCTCCTTGGCACGGACGACAGCCTCCGCCTGCGCCTTGGTGGTCGCCTCGGCTTCGGCCTTGGCTACGGCGTCGGCCTTTGCCTGCGCCGCCTGGGACAGCTCCACCTCCCGGCGGGCCGCGGCCTCCCGCTCCTCCCGCACCTCTCGCGCATTCCTTTCCATCGCCTCTCGGAGGGCGGCGGCAGGGTCCACGCGGCGTGGGGCAGAAGAGGCATCCATACCTCCTACCATCGAGCCAACAGGAGATCGCGAGAGGGAAAGCAGGGCTCTATCCAAGTGACCCCACAAAGACAGTAAAATCAGCCATGAAAAGGGCACAGGACTAAAACAAACATGAAGAGAAAGGAAGGACGCGACACATATGCGGATACGGTCGGCCTGGGCTAAGGGACCCTAAGAAGGGCCGCCTTGGTGGCCGCCTCCTGGCGTTTGGTGGTGGCGACCGAGGCCTTGGCCTTCTTGGGCCGACGGCCAGGCAGCTCGGTGGTGGCCCGACGTTTCGACCCGTCGGCTGCGGTTGGCGGCGCCATCGAAGAGCTACTGCCCCCAATCGGGTCCGCCTCTCGGACACGAGGCGGCACTTCCTCCTCCTCCTCGTCTGGCCAGTCCCCGACGCCGCCTCCTGACGAGCCGCCTGCTGGTTGGCCCCCGCCACCTGTAACCTCCTCCTCCTCCATGGCGGCCGCCCCTAGATCAGGGTCGCTAGTGTCGCTCTGGGAGCGGTCCGGCATCAACGGGCGGGCCGACTACCTCGAGCCCAGCTCCGGCTGGCCGGGGAAGAGCTGCAAGGCGGCACAAGGGTCAGGCGGCTGGGGCAGGCAGAAGAAGGAAAGAAGAAGAAAGAGAAAGGGGGCTCACCACAGGCGGCGGATTGTTGCGGCTACACGGCAGCTTGCAAAACGCCCAGCCCGAATCGAACATCTTTCAATTGGAGATGGAGTTCACCAGATTGGCCACTTCCGCATACGGCATACGCTTCGTGCAGGTCTAGCTCAGGTCTTGGTGCCCGCTCATGTCACAGATCAGGTGTGGGCGCGACTGCAGCGGCAGTACTCGGCGCTCTGCAAAGGTGGCCAGGAAGTCCGAAAACACTAGGCCCTCATGTTCCTTCATCTCCCGAAGGCGGTTCACGGTGATAGAGGCCCCATGCGTGAGGGAGACAGGCCGGAACTTCCAGGAGGCACGGGGTTCGGCAGGTGGACCAGCGGCATAGTCCAGCAGATTGATGAAGTCGTGCTCCGGGTCGATGTTGGAGACATAAAAGTATGTCTTCTGCCACAGCTTCGCCGAGTGCAAGAGAGCCAGCTTCGGGAAGTAGTTCCTAGCCCCGATGGGCTTCACGGTGACGCACCCGCCGCACTGAGCGGCCTCGCCACAGAGTGCGGTGTCGAGCTTTAAGTAGAAGAGCTCGCTCCACATCTCGAGCGTGGGGAGCACCCCGAGGTATCCCTCGCAGAGGACGACGAAGTCAGCAATCGTCACCACGGTGTTCGGCGTGTGGTGGTGTGGCTGCACGCCGTAGAAGTCAAGGAAGGAGCGGAAGAACCCACACATGGGGAGCCCGAATCCACGGAGGAAGTGCGAGCGAAAGACCACACGCTCACCCAGCGGCGGCGCCGGCTTGATCTCGGTCGACGGCGCGAGGCGCACGGCGATCTTCTCGGTGGGGGCTGTAAGTGCATCTAGTGCCACCCCTAGTGGTTTTGGAGTATTGACGACAAACCTGGTTGAGGGACTAATGTGTTTGTGAGAATTGCAGGATAACACAGGTAGTAGTCCCTCATTGATTCGGTTAACCTACCGGAGATGACCCCTAAAAATGTATGAAGACATTGATATCAGTGGTGGTATATGAAGATAATCATATTGAAGACTATGACATGAGAAGACATTGTGTGAAGACTATGGAAAGCGAAGACGTAGATTTGTCGTTGATTCCTTTTCTTCTTTGTTGAGTCATAGGAACCACCGCACTGTTAAGTGGGCTCCAAGTGAACTAAGTCAGAGTGACTGAAGTGATGGTCAACCAAATCCTATGTCTTCGAGCGAACACTATGAGAGCAAACCTTATCCAGAGGCGGATGAGTCAGCTTTACTTGGAGCTCAAGTAAAGTTGTCGTGTGTGTTTGAAATCTGACCGTTGGAACACGTGTCAGTTCCTTAGTGACCCAGGGTCACTTCGAACAAATGAGGTCGGGTTGCCCAGTGGCTATAAATAGCCCACCCCTACACCATAAATTGGTGGCTGCTTAGAGTTATTACACGGCTTTTGTCGTTTGAGAGCAACCCACCTCCGAAGCATTTGAGAGAGAAATCCTTACAAGGACAAAGCCCAAACACCCAGAGCCAAAGAGTGTTAGGCATCACTGAAGTCTTTCTGTCTGTGTGACCTGAAGACTTATTACACTTGAGGGATGTGTTTCCTCCAGTCGGTTAGGCGTCGCGTTCTGAGCATCCAAGAGTCATTGTGGATTGCCGGTGAACGAAGTTTGTGAAGGTTTGGAAGTCTACCTTGAAGACTTACCAGAGTGATTGGGCGAGGACTAGGTGTTCATAGCTCAAGGGGAACATGGTGAATACGCGGTCTTCTGAGTTAAATCTCAGCCTCCCTAACCAGATGTACAGTTGTCACAGCAACTGGAACTAGTCTAACAAATCACTGTCTTCCCCGAGCTACTGGTTCTATCCTTTCCTCCCCTTTACTTACTGCTCTATGTTGTGAAGACATTGCATGTTTGCCTTATCTGATTATCTTCACTGAGTATCTACTTGTTGTGATTGGCTTCATTCCTTCTTCCTGTATGATCACTACTGCCTAGTTGCTATTAGTTTTCATGCTTTCACTTCATTGAATACATGACTATGGCTTGTCTAGTGTAGTTCACTTTCCTCTGCATACTAATAGGCTTGAGCTTATCGTTTGGCTTCGAAACTACCATGTTTTGAAGCATTTCATAAAAATTGCCTATTCATCCCCCTCTAGTCGATATACTGCACTTTCAATTGGTATCAGAGCATGGTACTCCCTTGTTCTGTGTGATTCGGTTTAACCACCTGGAGTTTTAGCTATGTCGACTGCAAGGATAATCAAAGTCTCCGCTGCAAGCCCCGTCTTCGATGGCACCGAATATCCCTACTGGAAGAACAAGATGTGCATGCATCTTGAAGGCATTGACGTGGACCTCTGGTTTGTCGTCAAGCACGGCGTTCCCAAGACTGGTGAAGGCGTCACCCCTGCTGATGTCAAGAGGCTCGTTCAATTGGATTCAACGGCCAAGAACATCATCTGTGGTCATCTGACCAAAGGACAGTACGGTCGTGTGAGTGCTCTGGACACGTCAAAGGAAGTTTGGGACTGGATCTCAAAGGTCAATGAAGGAGTCTCTACCCAGAGAGATCAAAGGATCATCGTCCTTCGCAATCTCTTCAATCGCTTCAAGAGACATGACAATGAGAATGTCCAGCACACTTTTGATCGTCTCACTGACATCACAAATGAGCTTCAAGCACTTGGCGCCACTGAGATCACCAAGCATGAAATCGTCAAGACCCTTCTGAGATCACTCGACAACTCATTTGATATCCTTGCATTGATGATTCAAGAACGCCCTGACATCAAGACTCTCGATCCATCTGATATACTGGAGAGGCTCAACACACATGAGTTCCAGCTATCTGAGAAGCGTGACATCTATGGTCCCAACTATGGCCGATCTCGCGCTTTGAAGGCAAAAGCTGTTTCCTCATCTGAAGAAGAATCTGACTGCAGTTCTGATGATCCTAAAGACATTGGAAAGGAGCTTGCCATGCTTGTGAAGAAGTTCCAGAAATTCACTAGGAAGAAAGGCTTTAGAAAGTCTTCAAGATCCAGCTCAAGAAATGATGAAGCATCTACTCATGACTACAAGAAAAGAACATGTCATAAGTGCAAGAAACCTGGTCACTACATCTCCGAGTGTCCTCAGTGTGACAACGATAAGAAGAAAAAGAAGAGCAAGGAATATGATTCT
Source organism: Secale cereale (assembly GCA_902687465.1). NCBI lineage: Eukaryota > Viridiplantae > Streptophyta > Magnoliopsida > Poales > Poaceae > Secale > Secale cereale. The sequence continues at coordinate 144,226,551 of LR738713.1, read as the reverse complement.
GATGACAAGAAAAAGAAGAAATACTCAAAGTCTTCTTCAAAGTCTTCATCAAAGTATTCATCACACAAGAAGAATTCATCTGGCAAGGCTCGCGCTTTTGTTGGCAAGGAGATGGATTCTGAGGAAGAGTCTGCTTTTGAAGAGGTGGAGCTGGAGTCGGAGGAAGAGTCTACTTCTGGTGCTGCAAGTCTGGCTTTAGCCACTGCCTACGTGGGCAAGTCTATCTTCAACACTGAAGACAATGGCCCCGTCCCCAACAATGATGATGAGGACGACGACTCTGCACCCACCTTCTGCTTCGTGGCACACGGTGCCATGGTAAAATCACGTGATGCTTACTTTCAAACATCTAGTGAAGATGACTCTGATTGTGAATCAAAACCTAGCTACAAAACACTTGCTAAAATTGCCACTGAACAGCAGAAAGCCATGGAACATATTCAAAAACTATTAGACAAAAGCGATGACCTGTTGGACGCGGAAATGACCCATTCTCAGTCCTTAATTGAAGACATAAAAAATCTTCATGTTAAGTACAAAGAACTTGAAGAGCTTTATAAATCGCTTTCAAAAACTCATGAAAAGCTTTCCCACAATTACATTCAAAGGAAGCAAGAACTTGAGAAAGTGAAAGCGGCTCATGAAGATCTTCAAAAGGAGAATGAGTCACTTCGCGCACAACTGATCAGCTCCACTCACGAAGAGTTTGAACCACCATGTCTAAAATGCATTGAACGTGATAATGCTACATCTGTTGCTGAATGCTCTACTGATGCCACTGTTGCAATATCTTCAACTATTGATGTGGTAACTAACCCCTCTGCTGAGGAAACCACTACTATTGCTGATGAAAATGCTAGGTTGAAGACTTTGCTTGAAACAGGGATGTACAAAAGCCTCAAAGGGCATTAGACTCTATGTGATGTTCTCAAAAAGCAGATACTGAACCGAAACCCTAGGAAAGAGGGTGTTGGGTTCTACAGGAAAATGAATGTTGATGGTTCATACTGGAAGCCTGAGCAGTATCCCAAAACCACATGGGTTGCTGCAAAGGAACCTTCAGTAGATCCATCTACCTTATCTGGCTTCACTTGTGCTAATCCTGTTATCATTGATGAATCTTTTGATGCAAACTATAAACTATTTAAGAATCAAAATGGTGAAGTGTTTGCCAGGTATATTGGTACTAACTGCAGGAATGGACCACCTATGAAGAAGATCTGGGTACCCAAAGGTTGTCTTGAGAAGCTTCCAGCAAATACTATCATGACACCTCCTGGGATGAAGACAAACCCCAGACCAAAGGCTTCATATGGTCCTAAGACTTCATATAGACAAAGGACTCACCTGAGTCACCCTAACACATATGTTTTGCAGGGAAATCATTCTCAGTCCCATGAATATGAGCGTGTTTCTTCAAACCGCTATGTTCATAAATCAAAGAACTTTTCTGCCTATTTTTATGAGTATTATTCTCCTCCTGCAAGACTATTTTCTAGGGCCCCAAAGCCAAAATTCTCAGATGCTGCTCTTAGACTCATTGCTTCTAAGCCACCCCTGAAGATGTGGGTGGTTAAGAAGAACTAACTTTCTCTTGCAGGGAAAGGTCTCCAGCCTATAATCAAAGGCTTCCGATGCTATTGTTGGGGACCTAAAACACTTGTAGGGCACAAGATCAAATGCCCAAAATGACTTACTGCTCATACTATTCATAAATCACTTGCTGAACATCTTATAAGTCCTGACTTTCATCTAAAGCTTTCATAATCCACTTATGCATCAATTGTTTATGCTTCACAATGGCTTTTGGTGAAGCCTATCCTCCTAACTGCATTGTAGGGAGAAACACCAAAGTCTTCAGAATGGATTATGGATAGCGGATGCACAAATCATATGACTGGTGATCGAAATCTTCTCATGGACTCAACTTTACGTCCATCCAACAAGAGTCACATCACATTTGCTGGTACTGGTAAAAGCAAAGTGTTGGGTCTAGGTAGAGTTGCAATCTCAAGAGATCAGCACATGGACAAAGTCATGCTTGTTGAATCTCTTGGCATCAACTTAATGTCTGTCTCAATGCTTTGTGACTTAAACATGATTGTGATCTTTGGTAAATTTCGTTGCATTGTACTAATGGAATCTGACAAGTCTTTAGTATTTGAAGGATACAGAAAAGGTGATCTGTATATGGTAGATTTCTCAGCTGGACCGCAGATGGCCGTATGTCTTCTAGCAAAAGCTTCAGAGTGTTGGCACTGACATCGGAGGCTAGGACATGCTGGCATGAGGAACTTGCACACTCTCGCAAAGAAGAAGCATGTCATAGGCATCGAGGAAGTCAAGTTCAAGAAAGATCATTTATGTGGTGCCTGTGAAGCCGGGAAGATGACTAGAGCCAAGCACCCCTCGAAGACAATCATGACGACATCTAAACCCTTCGAGCTGCTTCACATGGACTTATTTGGCCCTACTCACTACTCCACATTCTCTACCACAGCCTGTCTCTATGGCTTCATCATTGTTGATGGTTACTCAAGATACACATGGGTGCACATAATACTCTACCAGACTGAAGTGCAAGATGTTTTCAGACGCTTCGCCAACCATGCAATGAACAACTATGGTATCAAGATCAAACATATCAGAAGTGACAATGGCAATGAATTCAAGAACACTGGCCTTGATCTTTATCTGGATGAGATGGGAATCACTCATGAATTTTCAGCCCCATATACACCTCAGCAAAATAGGATCGTTGAGCGCAAGAACAGAACTCTAATTGAGATGGCTCGAACGATGCTCGATGAGTACAAAAAACCAAGAAGATTCTGGCCCGAAGCTATTGATACTGCATGCCATATCATCAACTGTGTTTATCTTCACAAGCTTCGGAAGAAAACATCCTATGAACTCCTCACTGGAAAGAAGCCAAATGTAAGCTACTTCGGAGTATTTGGAGCTAAGTGCTGGATCAAGGATCCTCATCATAAGTCAAAATTTGCACCCAAAGCTCATGAAGGCTTCATGCTCGGATATGGAAAGGACTCACACTCCTACAGAGTCTTCAACATTTTTCTCTATAAAACTGTTGAAACTGTGGATGTAAGGTTTGATGAGACAAATGGATCACAAAGAGAATCCCTACCAAATGTGCTAGATGAAGCTCCACCAAATGAATCTATCAAGCTAATGGGAACTGGTGAGATCATGCCTTCTGAAGCACAACCTGACGAGGAACTCATCATCTCTGCTCCAAATCAACCTGACCACAATGCTCAGTCCGATGACAATACTCCTGATGAAGACAATGCACAGCAAGAGCAAAATCTTCGTCCAGCTCTTCCTCGTGTTGCAAATGAAGTACAAGTTGAGAAGATAATTGATAGCATAAATGCTCCTTGTCCACTCACTCGCTCAAGAGCAACACAGCTTACAAATTTATGTGGGCACTTTGCTTTTGTCTCAATATCTGAACCCAAGAAAGTTGCTGAAGCTTTTATGGAGCCTGAATGGATTCAAGCAATGCAAGAAGAGCTTCAACAGTTTGAGCTGAACAATGTGTGGGAACTTGTCAAGCGTCCTGATCCTCGTAAGCACAACATAATAGGCACAAAATGGATCTATCGCAACAAGCAAGATGAGCATGGTCAAGTGGTCAGAAACAAAGCTCGTCTCGTTGCTCAAGGATACACTCAAGTTGAAGGAATTGACTTCGATGAAACATTTGCTCCTGTGGCTAGACTTGAAGCTATTCGTATACTGCTAGCATATGCAAATCATCACAACATACTTCTATATCAAATGGATGTAAAGAGTGCCTTTCTCAATGGAAGAATTGAAGAAGTGTATGTTGCACAACCACCTGGCTTTGAAGACCCAAAACGTCCTGATATGGTATACAAGCTCAACAATGCACTGTATGGCCTCAAACAAGCACCTCATGCTTGGTATGACACTCTCAAAGACTTCCTGAAGAGCAAAGGCTTCAAACCTGGATCCCTAGATCCCACACTCTTCAAGAAGACATATGATGATGAGCTATTTGTCTGCCAAATCTATGTGGATGACATTATCTTCGGCTGCATGGACAAGAAATACAGTGATGAGTTTGGTCACATGATGCAAGAACAATATCAAATGTCTATGATGGGTGAGCTGAAGTTCTTCATTGGTCTTCAAATCCGTCAGCAAAGCAACGGCATCTTCATATCTCAAGAGAAGTACCTTAAAGACTGCCTGAAGAAGTTTGGAATGCAAGACTGCAAAGGGTACTCGACGCCAATGCCTGCCAAACATCATCTGGGTCCCGACGCCAATGGTAAAGAGTTCGATCAATAGGTATACCGCTCCATGATTGGTTCTTTACTTTATTTATGTGCATCTAGGCCAGATATTATGCTTAGTGTTTGCATGTGTGCTCGATATCAAGCGGCACCAATGGAGTCGCATCACTTAGCTGTGAAGCGAATACTTCAATATTTGGCTTACACCCCAACACTAGGATTGTGGTATCCAAAGGGCTCAGAGTTTGATCTAGTAGGATTTTCAGATGCTGATTATGCTGGTGACAAAGTTGATCGTAAGTCCACATCAGGCACATGTCACTTTCTAGGACGATCACTTGTCTGTTGGTCTTCAAAGAAGCAGAACTGTGTATCACTCTCCACTGCTGAATCTGAATACATTGCTGCTGGATCTTGCTGTGCTCAGCTTCTATGGATGAAGAAAACACTCAAGGACTATGCAGTCCATCTGAAGCATGTTCCACTCTACTGTGATAATGAAAGCGCCATCAAGATTGCCAATAACCCAGTTCAGCACTCGAAGACAAAGCACATTGAAATTCGTCATCACTTTCTCAGAGATCATGTTATGAAGGAAGATATTGATATCATACACGTCAACACTGAAGAGCAACTGGCAGATATCTTCACAAAGCCCATGGATGAGAAAAGGTTTTGCAAGTTGCGGTGTGAGCTAAATATCTTAGAATCCTCAAATGTCCTGTAATCAGGCACACATCCTAACACTTATGCATATTGATGACTTAGATGTGCAACACACGAAGTAAAGTATATCTTCAATCAATGAAGACTTACATTCTAAGTGTGAATACATTAACATGGAATTTGACTTCGGAGCGCCACGATAATTGTGCGCCGTGTCTGGGTCTAATACTTCCTATACGGTGGGTAACGCCACCACCAAATTCTTGTTTGAAGTGTTTCTTGTGGCGTTACATTTGCAAAGTCTTCGCACTTGGTTTGTCTCCATATAGGACCTATATATATAGAGTTGTGTTCTGTCCTCAACAGCATTCACTTATAGCTATGTCTTCGTATTTGAATCTTTTGGACTAAGTGAATGTGATCGGACCCTAACCTCTCTATGCTTTCTCATCTCACACTCTGTCTGTCCAAATCATATGCATTCTATTGAAACAGACGAATATATTCTCTGCATCCTTGTCAGCAGAAGATACGGAGACAAACTTTAAATCTGATTTTAATGCTCCATCCGTTATGCCTGAAACCCGGAGAAGCCGGAACGACTACTCCGACAGTCGTGGTGTACGTGGGATCGTGGGACAACTCCCAATGCATTACATGACCGCCACATGTCAATCGTACATGAACCGTCAGGGGCACCTGTGTAATTACGCTGCTCCGTCTCCCATGCCTATAAATGCACGTCCCATCATGGTCAAAAGTTTCTTCTACCACCTCTCCACCTCGACCAACCCTAGCGCCTCCGCTAGCTTTCGACGATGACGGCGACGAAGCGCTTCGCTGCCGCAACTTTGTCGACGCCGTCCTCACGCCAGCCACGGACCTCTTCTACTCCGCCGTCGCCGTAGCTGTCCTCCGTCGCCAAGTTAGGGCACGGACGACCAAACTGCTGGGCATCCAACTCCTACTCCGTCTAAGCAGTTCATTGTGTGGTAAATAAAACTTGCTTTTTACCATCTTCTAGATCCATAAAGATTCATCTACTTTACCACAAGAGGTTTCTGCCTACTTAGATATATAGATCTATCCTATCGGCATCTCATATCTTGCCTAGTACATTCACATATGCTTCAACTATAGTTAGATTCCTCACTTGTACTTATTCATGGATTCGTACAAATCTTGAACCAACTCCCATGAGTGAATGTCTTCGCACTATGATGTCAAAGTCATCAAAACTGTTTTAATCTTCAAAACTTCCGAGAATGCATATGACCTCTTCCCATTCCCTCGCATCTCTAATGCTGTCACAGGTACATGTCCGTGGGAGAATCCCTTGGTTCTCATAGTCTGCATTCATTTTGCAGAGTTATTGCAGCGTCACATTCATTCCCCTGAAGCTAGTTCTTGTCTGACCAGCAAACCGAAGTATTTACCAGTTTTGAAGCCATTCAATTTGAAGCCCTTCAGGTTGAAGTAAATGGCAATTGACAAGACAGTAAGAAAGGGTGGCAGACATCGCCGTGGCAACACCTCCATTGATTTGCCTCCTGATCTCAGTGAGATATACAAGACTGATCCAGAGGAGGATTACAATCAGAGGAAGACCGGAATCCAATGGATTCGAAGATACTGGGCTGAACAATGGTTCAAATATAGGTTCGTGACCCAGGAGTATGCCGAGAAAAACGCCATCTAGCATCCTTGCGGAGATATCACTTATAAGAATCTTCCCCCCCAAGACACGTGCTGAAGCCATTGCTCAAGGCTTCTATCCTTGCATGGTTAGAGGGCATCAGCCTGCTGAAGCTGATCCAAGCTCTCTGCTCTGGTGTCGCGACGACAATCTGTTCAAGCAAAATCTTCAATTCGCCAAGAACTCGGCCAAAGAAAACAAGAAGCTGTGGGGATTAGACTTCAATCCGGGCCCCTCTGCGCCCCGCGCTAATGGAACGCGGGAAGCTGAACCGAATCTGGTTGGGCCCTTCTACAATCTAGAGGGCCTCATCAGTCACATAAGGGTTCAAGGGGTAGATGTAGATCAGCCTGAAGCAGATGATGACTCTGAAGAAGCACCTGCAACGCCGAAGCCCCAGAAGAAGAAATCAAAGGCTTCAAAGGCTACTCGACCAAAAGCTTCTAGAGTGAAGCCTTTGGCCACTGCTCCACCTGCACCAAATGTGCAATATGAGGAACACTCTCGAATCTCCAAAAGCAAACACCTGAAGAGGAAGCCAACGCGCAACCCCAGTCCAGCTCTCACTCCAGATGCAGTACTGAAGACTGCCAATGATGCCCTTGATCTCTCAAGTGATGAAGATCTTGGCGATGATGCTCTGGAGCTATTGGTCAAGAGCAAACATGATGATGAAATCTTCAATGATTTGCCGCTCTTTGACGTTGAAGTGCTCAATAACTTCATTGATGAATGGTTTGACACTCCCAACCTGAGCTTCGACGATCTTCAACTTCCAGTTGGCCGCAGCGTCTACTTCCATGGAGCCATTGCTTCTCAGCTCGCTCTGGCTCAGAGAATTGTTGAGCAGAAGCAAAAGATAGACTATGAAAAAGCTCAGTTCAAGAAGCATATGAACAAGCTCAGCGTGCAAGAAGTTCAAAACTTCAAGGTTATGATGCAAGAGCTCAAGGAAGCCTTTCACCAGCGGCGTGAAGAAGCTAAAGGTTCTCGAGAGCGGATCAAGGACTTAGCTGCAAAATGTGTTCAAGCATTCAATGATGCTGAAAAGCGCAAGGCACTTTGGCGTCCTGGCATTGATCCAAGGATGGCTGCCAAGAAGAAGAAGAAGCAACCTGTGCCCGAAGCTGAAGCATCTGGGCAGGAAATGCCTCGCATAGTCTTCCCTGCTAGCATGACTGGCACGAAGCCTAAGGAAACTCCAACCGCTTCAAAGCTCAAGAAGACTAAGGTGGCTGAAGCTCGCAAGCGTAAGAAATCTACTGATGAAGCTCCACCCACCAAGAAGCGAAAGACCAAGAAGGATTAGGCTGCTTCCAAAGAGCCTATCTTTGTCGAGCCAATCTCAGTTGGTCGCCCTGCATCTGCCCAGAGAGAACGAAGACTAACTGTTCATGAGCCTGCTCCCATAGAGGCTGAAGACATTCCAGCTGTCGACCCCACCGCAGCTGAAGACATTGGTCCTCAAGACAATGTTGAAGATGATGAAGTCCTTCCTCAGATCGAATACAACATTGACTCTTCGCCTGCTCTCACGAACAGCGAATGCATTAGCATTGGTCGTCCATTAACGCCAATTGCTCAGGATGACTCGTGGGCTGATCACCCACAGGATACGAAAAACACTCCCTAGCAAACTCAAGACACTAGTGATACGTCCAAAACGTATCTATAATTTCTGCTTGCTCCATGCCACTTTTGGGTGATATTGCTATGATATTCATACAGTTCCATACACTTTTGATCATATTTGGACTAACTTACTAATCCAGTGCACCCCAGTGCCAATTTCTGTTTTCGGCTCTTTTTGTATTTCAGGTTTTCACGTTTCGAGAACTGCCCAGAAAAATCCAGAAAAATTATATAAAAAATTAGCGATCCGGAAACAACAGTGCGTCCAAAGGGCAACCTGGGGGGGGCACAGGGGCTCCAGGCGCCCTGTGGGCGCCCCCCCCCCCGGGCCGCGCCGGGGGGGGCGCCTGGGCCCCCCGAAGCCCGTCCGGTGCCCCCCTTTGGCATATATTTAGAGGGACCTCCGAAACCCTCAGAACAGGAACTCTTTTCGCGATCCCATCTCTGTTCTGCCGCCGCCGCTTCCAAGATCGGGAGCACCAGGAGAACTCTTCCCTGCACCCTGCCGGAGGGGAGGATCACCACCGGGAGCTTCTCCACCACCATGGACGCCTCCCC
>LR738713.1:144205560-144217685 GCA_902687465.1 Secale cereale | reverse complement strand
CTTTTCGCGATCCCATCTCTGTTCCGCCGCCGCCGCCGCTTCCAAGATCGGGAGCACCAGGAGAACTCTTCCCGGCACCCTGCCGGAGGGGAGGATCACCACCGGGAGCTTCTCCACCACCATGGACGCCTCCCCGATGACTCGTGAGTAGTCTCCCTTGGACCATGAGTCCATGACCAGTAGCTATGTGATGTTCTCCTCCCGTTCTTGTGCTTCACTAATTAGTCCTCGTGAGCTGCCCTACATGATCGAGGCACCTATGTAATCCTTATGCTTTTGCTATGTTGAGTTTGCTGGGATCCGATGGATTATGAGATTATGTTCAGATTGATCTTGAGTAATATATTTGATTCACCTCTTTTATATTTTAATTCATAAGTAATTCTTGCATGTTCTCCGTTGTTACTTATTGCTTTGGCCGAGTAGTAGGTAGTGACTCCAAGAGGGAACATTATGCTCGATTGTGGGTTCATGCCCCTCGATGACTAGCTTGAGTGACAGAAACATGAGTCTAGGGGATGTGTTGTTGCCACAAGGGGGAAAACAACGGTGCTTGTGCCCGCGGGTGCAAGGATTGTTTACTTTACGCAAAGTTCTTTTAATGCAGTTGTCTGTTGCATTGAGTTTACACTATGGGTGGGACTCGCAACTTAATACCAGCGAGATGTTCTGGATAGATATCTCATGGTGGATGATTAGTAGTAGATATTGATGGATTTCGGTCTACTTACTTTGGCGTACCACCCATGCTTTGAACCTCAACCTTTCTTGCAATGTAGTCAGCATTGGTTTGCGTTTGTGGTCCTGTCAATTGCCCAGCTGTAATTTGTTACCTCACATAGCTGTTTTATCGTCCTTTGGGAGAGAGACATCACTAGTGAACATCATGAGACTCCGGTCCATATTACCATCATTGATCACACCCACTATTTACTTTCCGTTATTACTTACTATTGCAAAAAACTATCTATCACTACTATCATTGCTTTTAACCCTTGTGAACTACAAGGCCGGAGGGATTGACAACCTCTCTATACTCGTTGGGAGCAAAGTTATTTGTATCTGTGTGCAGGTCCACGTTGATGGCTAATTGCGCCGTTAGCAGTTGACACCTACTTGTTGAACCTAGGAGTCTCTGGGGATTCGATCCTTGGCATCTTTGCTAGGGGAAAACACTTCTACTTACTGCATCTTACACCTTCCACTTGGGGTAACCAACGAGGGGTTCGAGGCCCATCAAGGAGTATTTTCTGGCGCCGTTGCCAGGGACTCCACTCTTCAGGATAGGGGAGTTGCATGCTATCTTTTACCTTTGCTTTTTAGTCTTGTTAGTTTACCTTCCATTTTTTGCTTTAGTTCCTTTTTATCGAAAATCACAAAAATAGTTATCTTGCTTGCTTGCTACTATGGGTTCCACCGAGAACACCAAGTTGTGTGACTTCACTAGTCACAACAACGATGACTTTATCAACACACCTATCACTACACCTGCCACTTCAGCACCTTCATATGAAATTAAACCTGCTTTACTGAACTTAGTCATGTGAGAACAATTCTCCGGTGCTGGAGATGATGCTGCTTTACACTTGAACAACTTTGTTGAACTTTGTGATATGCAAAAGTACCAAGAAATAGATGGTAATATTGTTAAGCTTAAGCTTTTTCCTTTCTCCTTGAGAGGAGGAGCTAAAATTTGGTTTCAGTCTTTGCCTAGAAATAGCATAGATTCTTGGGACAAGTGCAAAGATGCTTTTATCGGAAAATACTATCCACATGCTAAAATTATCCAACTTAGAAGTAACATTATGAATTTTAAACAATTGGATAATGAACACGTTGCCCAAGCTTGGGAACGTATGAAATCTCTTATCAAGAACTGCCCTACTCACGGTTTGACTACTTAGATGGTTATCCAAACTTTTTATGCAGGCTTGAACTTTACCTCGCGGAACTTGTTAGACTCGGCCGCGGGAGGAACTTTTATGTCAACTACACTTGGTGCTGCCACAAAGCTTCTCGATGAGATGATGACTAACTATTCCCAATGGCACACCGAACGCGCTCCAACAGGTAGGAAGGTAAACTCTATCGAGGAGATTTCCTCCCTCAATGAAAAAGTTGACTTGATCATGTCTCTACTTTCGAAGCAATCTACTGTTGATCCTCGTGATGTTCCTTTAAATTCTTTGATTGCTCAAGAACAAGTAGATGTGAATTTTATCTCTAGAAACAATTTTAACAACAATGCTTATAGGAGTAACTTTGGTAACAATTCTGGACCGTTCCCCTCTAACTCTTATGGGAACAACAATGCTTATCCTAGTACCAAGAACTCCAATACTGAACTAGAGACTATGCTTAGAGATTTCATCACTACCCAAAAAGCCTTTAATAAGAATGTAGAAGAGAAACTACATAAACTAGATGATCTTTCTTTTAAGGTAGACCACTTAGCCAATGAGGTAAAATTGCTAAAAATCGAAACTTCTCCTCTTAAGGAGAGGGAAGTCATCCCTATTAATGCTACTCAAGTACAAATTAATGAAAATATTAGGATGATGGCTAAGCTAAAAGAAAGATGGGCTAGAGAAAGGGAGGAAGAGGAAAGAATTAAGAGCCTTCCTACCCACCACACTATTGCTACTATCCAAGTTATTGAGGATGTTCACACTCTTAGCACCCAATGTACTCCTGGTCCCAATGGACCTATTAATGGTGATGATATGACTATAGAAGCTATCAAACAGGTGAACCTTAAGGACACCACTACCACTTTACTTGATGCTCGTGACCTTGATTTTGATAATTGCACTCTTACCGAAGTTATTGATTTCCTTCACAAGATGTCTAGAGATCCCCGCACTAGCACGCTTAACCTTGCCTTCACAGAGCATATCACCAATGCTCTCATCAAAGCTAGGGAGGAGAAACTTAGAGTAGAAGCCTTCATACCTAGAAAGCTAGAAGATGGTTGGGATTCGATGATTAAAATTAAGATAAACAATTTCTCATGCTATGCTTTATGTGATATTGTAGCTAGTACTTCTATTATGCCCAAAAGACTATATGATATGCTTAAATTGAAACCTTATGATTCTTGTTCTTTTGGTGTTCGTCTCATTGATTCTTCCATAAAGAAACCTTTGGGGAGGGTCGATGATGTTCTTATTGTTGTCAATGATAATTATGTGCCTGTTGATTTCACTATTATGGATATTGAATGTGATCCTTCATGTCCAATTATTTTGGGACGTCCCTTTTTGCGCACCGTTGGTGCTGTCATTGATATGAAGGAGGGTAATATAAAATTTCAGTTTCCTCTCAAGAAAGGGATGGAACACTTCCCTCGAAAAATATCAAGTTACCTTTTGAGTCCGTTGTACGGGCTAGCTATTCTTTTACTCTTGATAAAGCTTGATCTATGCATTATGCCTAGCTTAAAGGCATAAAAGAAGTGCTTTTGGGAGGCAGCCCACATGAATACATTTTTTGCTTTTGTTGTGTCTTGATGTTGTTTACTGCTGTAGCATCATCATTGTATCTTTGCTTTTCATATTTGTGCCATGTATAGCCTCCGATTGCTAGAAAGTTCAAAAGTTGTGAGGTGCTGTCCAGGAAACAGATTCTGTCCTTGGATAGAAAAATTCGTATAAAATCACCAGATCATCTTTTTGGTCTGATTTTTTCGACAGCGTTCTCTATATAATTGTATTTCGTGCGTCAGTTCTGAATTTTTTAATTTGAGTTGCAGAAGTATCCCGAACAGGTCAATTACTGCCTGCTGTTCTGTTTTTCACAGATTATGTCCTGTTTTGCCTTACCTCCACTTTGCAAATTAAGAACTTGCTTTTTCTTTGCAAAAACCTTTTGGCAATCTTGAGAAACAGTATAACTTCAAGGATATCCTTATTTCCAGCAAGGTATAATTATTTTATTAAGGGTACTAACCTCGCTAATCATATTATGATGAGTTATGTATGAAGGGAGTTTTCAAGTGTGCGAGGAAAGATGATAAAAAGATTCAGGAGTGTCAAGCACTCAAGGTTGGGGATGCCCCCGCTCACCCCTAAGAAATATTCAAGGAGAGTCAAGCGTCTAAGCTTGGGGATGCCCCCGTGCATCCCCTTCTCCATCAACATTATCAGTTCGTCTTTCATTTCGCTATATTTTTATCACTTCATGTGTTATGTGCTATGCTTGGAGCGTCTTGCTTTTAGTTTTCTTTTTAGTTTTTCATAACGAGTCGGAACTCAGCATTCCTTTATGTGGGAGAGAAACACGCTCCACCTCTACCTAGAACATTACATAGAATTTTCATGTCTATCTATGTTGTGTGTGTTCTTTGTCTTTTAATAGCTACTATCATACTCTGCTCTTAGTATTCATGCTTATCTTTTCAAGAGCTTTTATTTAGTTGGTTGCTTGAACTCTCTTTAATTACCATGCTCACCTTATTAAGAGAGTTTGCTTCCGTTGCATGGGTTAATGTGTCTATGATAAAGATGCTACTTTCATGATGGTGCTTAGTAGTTCAGGTTTTCTTATGGTTAATCTCAAATAGCTGGGGGGGTTCCCAATGTGTTATTGGAGTACCAACTTGGCTTGTTTGCCTATGATATGGTATGGTTTAGTAATATCTTCCTTCGAGAATTTATTTTGATTGACTTGGCGTATGCTCACGCATATTCAAGACTATAAAGAAAGTCTGTCAAGCCTTGATGATCTTTTGTTTCTAAGTAGCGATATAACTACCATGCCTGATTCAATATTGCTTTGTCGCTCTGCATGATTATGACCGTCATTGCTCTCTTAGTTGGTCGCTCCTAGTCTTTTGCTAACCTCCACCTGTACTAAGCAAACTAACCATGCAATACATAGCTCATGGGAAAGTAGCCTAAAAACTATTGTGGTAAAGTATATGTTGCTTATGTATCTTATTTCTTATAAGTTGCTTGCTGAGCGGTAACCATGTTTCTGGGGACGCCATCAACTGTCACACTTTTGTTGAATATCATGTGAGTTGCTATGCATGTTCATCTTGTCTGAAGTAAGGGTGATTTACCGTGGGTTGAATGAATATGCATATTGTTAGAGAAGAACATTGGGCCGCCAACCAAAGCCATGCATCATGGTGGAAGTATTAGCTTGGACCTTAATCCTCAATCTCTCATGAGAATATGCTTATGCATTAAAGAGGAGTCCATCATCTATTTTCTATGTTGTCCCGGTATGGATGTCCTCAAGTTGAGATTTATCAAAAACGAGAAATCAAATGCGATCTATCTCCTTAGACCTTTGTACAGGTGGCATAGTGGTACCCCTTTGTGACACTAGGTTGAAACATATGCAATGCAATGATAACCCATGGAGATCCGGGCTAATTAGAACAAGGTGCGAGCACTATTAGTATTCGATGCATGAGGCTTGCAACTTATAAGATGTCTTATGCATGACACATATGAGTACTACTACCGTTGACACAATTGCTTCCATGTTTTTAAAATAAAAAGCTCTAGCACATAACCATTCTTTTAGCTTTATGTTAAAGCACCAACTACTGAGAGCATGATTGTCATTCTGAGTGTAATGTGCATTGTCCCAAAGTAGCATTGTCTTTTGCATGATTGTCATATCGTTTACTCTGAAATGATTGTATCTAGTCATCACTTAAACCTTGAAGGTGCCCCTGCATTTATGTTTTGCATCACTAAAGGGGGCAAGCTGGATATCACTTTATCATATTTGCACATCATGTTCATTGCAAATCTTTTTGATGTTTCAGTTTCATGTTGTAAAACTTTCAGTCATTTGTGATTTTCTCTTGAGGCAACTTAATTACTTTAGAATCATTGTCTCAGTAAGTTTTTGTCATATGACTATGAGAAAGTCCTATATGGTTAATAGCATGTCACCACAGAAATTATTTTTCTTATCATTTACCTACTCGAGGACGAGCAGGAATTAAGCTTGGGGATGTTGATACGTCCAAAACGTATCTATAATTTCTGCTTGCTCCATGCCACTTTTGGGTGATATTGCTATGATATTCATACACTTCCATACACTTCTGATCATATTTGGACTAACTTACTAATCCAGTGCACCCCAGTGCCAGTTTCTGTTTTCGGCTGTTTTTGTATTTCAGGTTTTCACGTTTTGAGAACTGCCCAGAAAAATCCAGAAAAATTATATAAAAAATCAGCGATCCGGAAACAACACTGCATCCGAAGGGCAGCCTGGGGGGGCACAGGGGCTCCAGGCGCCCTGTGGGCGCCCCCCCCCTGGGCCGCGCCGGGGGGGCGCCTGGGCCCCCCGAAGCCCGTCCGGTGCCCCCCTTTGGCATATATTTAGAGGGACCTCCGAAACCCTCAGAACAGGAACACTTTTCGCGATCCCATCTATGTTCCGCCGCCGCCGCCGCTTCCAAGTTCGGGAGCACCAGGAGAACTCTTCCCGGCACCCTGCCGGAGGGGAGGATCACCACCGGGAGCTTCTCCACCACCATGGACGCCTCCCGGATGACTCGTGAGTTGTCTCCCTTGGACCATGAGTCCATGACCAGTAGCTATGTGATGTTCTCCTCCCGTTCTTGTGCTTCACTAATTAGTCCTCGTGAGCTGCCCTACATGATCGAGGCACCTATGTAATCCTTATGCTTTTGCTATGTTGAGTTTGCTGGGATCCGATGGATTATGAGATTATGTTCAGATTGATCTTGAGTAATATATTTGATTCACCTCTTTTATATTTTAGTTCATAAGTAATTCTTGCATGTTCTCCGTTGTTACTTATTGCTTTGGCCGAGTAGTAGGTAGTGACTCCAACAGGGAACATTATGCTCGATTGTGGGTTCATGCCCCTCGATGACTAGCTTGAGTGACAGAAACATGAGTCTAGGGGATGTGATGTTGCCACAAGGGGGAAAACAACGGTGCTTGTGCCCGCGGGGTGCAAGGATTGTTTACTTTACACAAAGTTCTTTTAATGCAGTTGTCTGTTGCATTGAGCTTACACTATGGGTGGGACTCGCAACTTAATACCAGCGAGATGTTTTGGATAGATATCTCGAGGTGGATGATCAGTAGTAGATTTATGGATTTCGGTCTACTTACTTTGGCGTACCGCCCATGCTTTGAACCTCAACCTTTCTTGCAATGTAGTCAGCATTGGTTTGCGTTCGTGGTCCTGTCAATTGCCCAGCTGTAATTTGTTACCTCACATAGCTGTTTTATCATCTTTTGGGGGAGAGACATCACTAGTGAACATCATGAGACTCCGGTCCATATTACCATCATTGATCACACCCACTATTTACTTTCCGTTATTACTTACTATTGCAAAAAACTATCTACCACTACTATCATTGCTTTTAACCCTTTGTGAACTACAAGGCCGGAGGGATTGACAACCTCTCTGTACTCGTTGGGAGCAAAGTTATTTGTATCTATGTGCAGGTCCACGTTGATTGCTAATTGCGCCGTTAGCAGTTGACACCTACTTGTTGAACCTAGGAGTCTCTGGGGATTCGATCCTTGGCATCTTTGCTAGGGGAAAACACTTCTACTTACTGCATCTTACACCTTCCACTTGGGGTAACCAACGAGGGGTTCGAGGCCCATCAACTAGTATGGTGATTGAAGATGAAGACTTTGAGGCCCAACAACCTCCATCTCCTCAGGCGTCGCCAGCTTTTCGCAGGCTTCGCAAAGGACCAAGGCCTCAAGTCACTGCCCCGAGTGCTCCCGAAGGAGTAGAGCAACCATCTGCAACTGATGCTGCTCCTACTGGAGACCCCTCAGAATCTGAAGCCAAAGCGGCTAAAGATAATCCGGTTGCATCAGCCAATGACGAACCACCCCAACAAGAAGAAGAACAACCCCAAGTTGAAGAAGAGAGTACTGCCACACTCCCTGTTCTCGAGGAGAAACATGTCCGACCCTCCAGCTCTTGAAGTGGAGGTAACAAATCCAGAGGCTGCCACCATCAACACTGAAGCCAATGACGTGGTCATGGCTGAAGCTTATGTGGCACCTGAAGATACTATGGCGCCTGAAGCTCCTGCGCCTGAAGCACCTGCGCCTGAAGTAACTGCTCCTGAAGCCAGTGCTGCTCGTGAAGCCAGTGCTGTGCCTGAAGCCAGTGCTGCACCAGATGCCAATCTGCAGCTTGAAGACAATGCCTCCGCTCCTGTTCCGCCTCCACGGCCTCATACCATTGAGCAAGCATACAACAGGGATGATCAGCTTGTTACTGTCCGGTGGCCCATTCTGATTCTGCCACCTACAACTGAACCGCGTGCTGCTGTTCCTTAGTTTGATCATCATGTTGCTCACAGGCCCCAAGTTCAGAAGCCTAAGCCAAGACTGCCAAGGCTTCCAAGTATTGCAACATCTTCAGGGTCATTCAATGCCAATAGCTTCACTGCGCACAACACCTTCTTTGACAGTGCCAAGAACCCATATTCCAAGCCAAGAATATCATCAGATAGGTTCTGGAGCCATCAACAGCGCAGCTACTACTCAAGAGTACTATATGATCAAGGCCGCATTTTCCTTCATATGCGTCTTGACACTGAAGCTATTGCTGGCCTGCCCTGCTTGGAGGAAGCTCTTGACTGCTTCCGTGATGCTGGCCTCCTCAATTTTGTCCTGGATAAAGAGCATTGGAATGAAGAGCTGCTTCTGCAATTCTATGCAACACTCCACATCCGAGGCTACAACAGGGATCCGAAGACATGGGTCCTTGAGTGGATGACAGGCAATGTGCATCATGAAGCTAAAGCCTTTGATCTCATTGAGCTCACAGGCCTGCCCACTCTAGGAGATCTCTATGAACCTGGCTGTCAACTGCACACTGAAGCCTTGGAGAGTATCTTTCAGAAGCGCCAGCCCAACATGAGCCAAATGCTCAGCATGATGAAGCCTCTGCCAAGTGATGTTCAATATCCTAAGGAATTCTTTGTTGAAAACCTTGAGTACTTGCCACGCACCATCTATCACATCATAAGGCGTACTCTATGGCCAATCAAAGGACATTCTTCATCAGCCAATCTTGAAGGCACTATGAAGACTTTGGTCTTCTATATCTTCAATGGCATCAGCTTCAATGCTCAAGATTTCTTCATCAGGCAAATGGCTATGTCTGGAGCTGATCTATTTGGACTGAAATTTTATGCCCCTTGGATAATGCGCCTCATCAAGTTGCACTCCGCTGTCACTTATCAGCCCTCTGCTCGCAACCATCAAATTTTCTTGCCTGAGGTTGATATGTCAGCTGAAGCCATTTACCAAGAGCCTGCTAAAGAGCTTGTTAGTCTTCACAACGTTGGTCATCAAAGCTTCACTCAGCAGATTGAAGGGGTTCCAGAAGTCTCTCGTGTCTATCCTCTGGCTGGCCGTACTCGTCTACCTCGACACGCTGAAACCGAAGCCACTGAAAGCACCATCGCTCAAAGGCCTCAGAAGCTTTCTCGTGTCCTGAACAACCGAGAGCTTCTTGTAGCCCTTCATCAGAAACAAGACAAGCATCACCTTTGGTTAAAGCGTCAGATGCAGAGCCTCTTGATGGATGTCAACCGCATTCGCAATCTTGCCACCAAGAATGCTTTTGTTGCTTATGAAACATGTCGGAGGTCTTGGAAGAGTTTGACCTTACTGAGTGCTGAAGCGGATCTTCAATACGATGGCTTCACTGAGAGATTCAAGTTTGACAACACTCCTCCAAGGACTATTGTTATGCGTCGAACTCCTCCTCCGCTACAACAATTGACGCCAGGGTGATCGATGATCAGGATGATGCTACTTCACCACCTCCTCCTTCAGCGCATCGACACTTCACCAACCACTTCTGCACCGCCAAACGGCAACACCGACCCTGCATCCTCTTCTGCTCCAACTGGGAACGAGTAGAGGCTCTATGTCTTCAAACCTTTTTGGTCCTTACTAACAAAAGGGGGAGAAGCATATGAGTTGATAGTCTTCAAGCGGGCCCATATGGACGGCTTCTTTATAATTTGCCTAGTGTTTACAACTCTCGTTTTGCTACATTTGGTTCTTTGAGTTGTCACACTTAAACTGATGGTCGTCTGCTACGTTTTTATGCTACTCTGTAATGCGATGATAAATTCCGCATCTGCTACCTTATATTCCGCACTTAGTCATTATTGCAGACGTCCGTTTTTCATTATGCATGTCATTATCTTCGACATATCAATCGTGCATGATGAATTGTCATCATAAGTTGAAGAGGATCTCCACAAGTACAACCTGCCATGTGCATTTGCATTCAAAGGCAAATCAACTATATGCACATCTTCAGGGGGAGCCTTTTGCTACTTACGAAGACAATACCTTATCCTTTACAATTTCACATATCTTTATCCCCGTTGAAAACTTCAACCAGTTTGTCATCAATCACCAAAAAGGGGGAGATTGTAAGTGCATCTAGTGCCACCCCTAGTGGTTTTGGAGTATTGACGACAAACCTGGTTGAGGGACTAATGTGTTTGTGAGAATTGCAGGATAACACAGGTAGTAGTCCCTCATTGATTCGGTTAACCTACCGGAGATGACCCCTAAAAATGTATGAAGACATTGATATCAGTGGTGCTATATGAAGAAAAACATATTGAAGACTATGACATGAGAAGACACTATGTGAAGACTATTGAAAGCGAAGACGTAGATTTGTCGCTGTTTCCTTTTCTTCTTTGTTGAGTTATAGGAACCACCGCACTGTTAAGTGGGGTCCAAGTGAACTAAGTCAGAGTGACTGAAGTGATGCTCAACCAAATCATATGTCTTGGAGCGAAGACTATGAGAGCAAATCTTACCCAGAGGCGGATGAGTCAGCTTTACTTGGAGCTCAAGTAAAGTTGCCGTGTGTGTTTGAAATCTGACCATTGGAACACGTGTCAGTTCCTTAGTGACCCAGGGTCACTTCGGACAAATCAGGTCGGGTTAACCAGTGGCTATAAATAGCCCACCCCCTACAGCATAAATTGGTGGGTGCTCAAAGTTATTACACGGCTTTTGTCATTTGAGAGCAACCCACCTTCGAAGCATTTGAGAGAGAAATCCTTGCGAGGACAAAGCCCAAACACCCAGAGCCAAAGAGTGTTAGGAATCACTGAAGTCTTTCTGTCTGTGTGACCTGAAGACTTATTACACTTGAGGACTGTGTTTCCTCCAGCCGGTTAGGCGTCGCGTTCTGAGCATCCAAGAGTCATTGTGGATTGCCGGTGAACGAAGTCTGTGAAGGTTTGGAAGTCTACCTTGAAGACTCACCAGAGTGATTGGGCGAGGACTAGGTGTTCTTAGCTCAAGGGGAACAAGGTGAAGACGCGGTCTTTTGAGTTAAATCTTAGCCTCCCTAACCAAACGTATAGTTGTCACAGCAACTGGAACTGGTCTAACAAATCACTGTCTTCCCCGAGCTACGGGTTCTTTCTTTATGTTGTGAAGACATTGCATGTTTGCCTTATCTGATTGTCTTCACTGAGTATCTACTTGTTGTGATTGGCTTCATTCCTTCTTCCTTTATGATCACTACTGCCTAGTTGCTATTAGTCTTCATGCTTTCACTTCATTGAATACATGACTATGGCTTGTCTAGTGTAGTCCACTTTCCTGTGACGCCCGGATAATCAAGCTACAGTAACCACACACTAATGATGCCACGTCAACACTGTTACTGTTGATAATCTCTCGTTAATCCCAATCCTGTTCAAATTCAAATTCAAATTAAAGTCAAAATTTAAATTTGTCAAACATGAAACAAAAATGTTCCAAGTGTGGCAAATATTCTCTGGGTATTTGTCATGTTGAAACCACAATTTTGTAAAGTGTTTAGATGCACCAAGATAGTTAAAACAACAGCAAAACAATTATTTGAATTCTTTTTATAAACAATAAAATATTAAACTATTTTATTTAGCTGTAAAAATTAAATGTGGCAGTGGGTTAATTATTAAAACTAATTTAGGAACTAGTTGCATATTTAATAAAAACAAAACAGAAAATAAATAGAAACAAAAGAAAAAGAAAATACAAAAAAAAATAAACAAAACAAAAGCAAAGAAACCCCCCCCCACTGGGCCAGTTGGCCCATCTGGCCAGCCGGCCGGC
>LR738713.1:144170758-144185355 GCA_902687465.1 Secale cereale | reverse complement strand
GCGCCTGGGATCTCCTGCCTCTCTTTTTCTCAAAAAAAAAACAAAACAAAGAAGAGAAAAAGAAAGGAAGGAAGGGTTGCAAAAGAATTTGGACAAGGGGTAAAATTCCCTGGACTCACAAAAAATAAGGGTGACCCCAGAAAATATAAGTGGGCATGAATGAAACATTAAATTCAAATTCCTTTGAATTTAATTCAAAAGGTTTGAACAAAGACTAGATTTTGAAGTGTCCAAGAATGTTCACATTTTTGGAGGAAACTCGAAAAAGAGATATGAGTTGTTGGCAAAGGTTTTGAAGTCAAACTTGAGATGGAATAGGCATGGGAATTTTGCAAGTGTGTTGCGGTTAATTCCAAACAAATGGAATATTTATTAATATAGCTCCCTAAATATTGGGAGGATATGTTATAAAGAGAAGTCACACTTCCCTCGATTTAACTGGACCGAAGGTCCACACGATTTATTTAAGTTGAGATGCAAAGATTAATGACATGATGGCATGATGCAATGCAAAATAAATAACACAAGCACAAATGAAACACACGGGAGAACCCGGAACATCTGGAATCTCTGGAATCTTCTGGGACGTCGGTCTTCGGGCGTCACAACTCTCCCACACTAACAGAGGATCTCGACCCGAGATCCTGGAGATAGCACCGGATAGAAACGAAAAAGAAGAGGTAAAACAAAGTTGCTTCTTTGACAAACGAGTGAAACCACGAACCTGAGAGGTAGAACAATCTTGAAAGAAAGAATACAACGGAGATGAATGTAGATGAAACACTCTGTTAAAAGGAGGAACAATGAACATTATGAGAACCTTGAAAGTTGAAAGACATGAAAGAATAGCTTACGAACCAAAAGAATATGAAACTCCAACGGTATAGCCAAGGAATAAGAATGACATGATTCGGACAGCACTCCGGTTGAAAAGAGAGGAAAAACTAGATAAGATGACGGAACTTGAATTGATGGCATGACATTCCGGTTAAGAAGACAAGCAAGGGAAGAATACGATCTTGATAAAAACGAGATGATGGTCAAAGAGAGCAATATCACAAAGCCTCCAGAATGAAATAATAGCATATAAATCAATGAAAGAAAAGAATGGAGAAGAAAATGACAACTTCTCCCACGAATGAATATGAAAAAAAATCATCCTTGCGAAGAAGGGTTGAACGGAGTTGTTGGAAAAAATCAACAACGAAAAAGGAATAAGCTTGATGTGGGCTTATGGAAAACATCTCAAAATTAAGAGGTGACAACCAGCCACTAACAGAAACGAATTGCTTGGATTGAGATCAACAAGGAGACGAAAAACTTATTTCGCCGGAATGATAAATGAAGAACTTGGGTCATTTATAAGGACCATAATTAGCAGCAATTCTTAGGGAAAGCTTTTAGGTGATTTATAACCCAAGATTACTCCAACAAATAAATTGAATGGTTTGAAAGATCTCCTGAACAAGGAAAATGATGGTTTGAAATATCTCATTCTTGATAACTCATGAATCATAAAACATGAAGGAATTGTCAAGAATGACATAACACCATCTAAAAAGATAAGGCAGAAAGGATTGCAATTGGAAAGCATGATGAAGAATGCTTGAGCTCCAACAAGAATCTTGATGAAGACTTCGAGGATGAATTAAATGATGATGAACCACCATGAAGAACTCCGGTAACGAAAGCATGAGATGCGAAAGATGAAAAGAATATTATTCAAGGCCTGCAATGAATTAGATAGAGCTCCGTGACAAGATAATTGAGAGAGCTTAGAACACCGGAGAACAAGACGAACAACTTAGATCCAAGGATATATTCCTTCTGAACAAACTCCGAAGGAAGGGATTAACCTCTTGGAAGAAACTAGAATAAGATTTATGTTATGCATATCCTTCACCAAATTAAATTGATGACTAGTAAACGGATTTGACATACTACTTATTCTCGTTGCAAAGAATTAAAGAGAGATCTAACACAACCTTGGGTAATCTTCAACGAAGCACCGGTAGGATTGTGAAAAGAACAAATGAATTAAAACGATAATAACGGAAGGTTAAACTTGAAAGAACCACCGTAAGAATATGGAGACGAACGAAGGGGCATCGATGAAGAATATTTGGAGGACAAGTTGAAAACTGAGAACGAAGAAATATTCTGAAATGATGGCCTTCGGAGGATCACAAAGAAAAGAATTAATGAAATGCTTTGAATGGGCATGAAAACAATTCCCACAATCGAAAACAATTATGAGGATGGCATGAAGCTAGAACCACGAATCTTGGAAGAACGGGTAAGGATTCAAGAGGAACTCGTCTTCGAGACTTCAAAAACTGAGAAGACGATGAGATACACCACCATGAATTGTATAGGCACTCCGTAATGAAGAATTAAAAGGTTGAACCAATGATGAAAAAGAATTGAGTGCGATCTTGGAGAAGGTATGGAATCAACATTTGACATCGAAGCAACTCGAATACTAGAATCAAAACAAGAACAAATGATAGATATGTTGCAACATAATCTTCACAATATCATTCGAACGGAGAATTGAACGAATGAATTCCGTAGGTACATCAGCTTGTCGAGAAGCCACTTGGGAGAACAAAAGATAAATAAAAGCAACAAGGAGCAGATAGAACAAATACAAGATAGAAGCTTCGTTCGACATATTCGTGCTGAAAGCTCATGGAACGTGTTACAAAAGGGTTTTGCAATCCCCGGATCAGCATAGCCAAGGACCCTTTAAGATGCAACTCCCGATCGGAACAAGCCCATAAACCACTTCACTCAATGTAGAACCCCGATCTCCATATCATGCACTCGTTCGAAGAATGCCTAGAACTACTAGATGAACCCACCTATTAATTTCCGAAAGTTTCCAGTTATGCAATCAGGTGTTGGGGATACAGGGGAAGCACCGCGCACTCAACTCTAATCCTACATCCAGCTGTATCCATCCTTCAACACATAACCAGTTGTTTCCGGAAACCATTTACCTCGGACCTTCGAAACGCATCTACTATACAAGCTATGGCAATAGTCCCGAACTACCTCCCCAGTACTGGGTGATGTCGGGGTTATCTTGCCAGTAACCGCATATGAGAGTTTTCGATGTCGGCCGTCTTAAGTATTCTAGAACTGATCCAATGTATTTGTGACGACAACACCTCGGAGCTCAACTCCCCGGGACACTGCCACAACCCCTAAATGACAGGAGGCATCGAGAACAATGTTCTCGTCACAAAGACATCGGAACAATCCAAACAATACTCGCGTGATCCTAAAAAAATTGGTGCAATTTTTGAAATTAGAAGAGGCAAGAGTAATCGTTAGGAGTCCTCACCAGAGTGAAAAGAGATGAGGAGCAAAGAAATCCTACTCTTCGATATACATATAGGACTCAAAATATTTTAAGTGTGTGCCTAGACTCAACCGTCAACGATTCGATCAATCAGTGGGGGCTTCTAGGTCGGAGAAGGCTCTGATACCAACTTGTGATGCCCAGTATGGGACTATACCTCCTACGTGTCGAGGCACGACTTAAAGGTATAAGCCCATTCTGGAATGATCTCAAGTTTGGTATCTTTGCACGACTCATGTAAAAGAGGGATTAAAATGCAAAAGGAGATAGTTGGCTTACACTCGCCACTTCACAAAATACATTACATAAGCAAAACATCATTCAAAACATCACAACCCGACTACGGGTGAAGATCCAAAAGAAAGATACCAAAACATAAAGCCACGGGTCCGAATCGCCCCTAGAAGAAACCACTATTGATCGTCGAAAAACGTCACAAGCATACGACCACTCTCTTCATCGAGCTCCCAGTGAAGTACTTGAACCAGCTCCTACATCATTCTCGGCTGAACCTGCATCTGGTGTTGTAGTATCTGTGAGCCACGAGGACTCAGCAATCCCATAACCATGGGTATCAAGACTAGCAAAGCTTTATGGGTAGGAAGAGGTAAAGTGGTGAGGTTGCAGCAGCGGCTAAGCATAATATGGTGGCTAACTTACGAGTACAAGAATAAGATGAGCATCTACGCAAACGGTCGCAACTAGTAGTGATCGCTAAAGATCCTGGACTACCTACGAGTCAAAACATAACCCCACCGTGTTCTCTTCTCAAAGTGAAAAGAGACAGTCACGGATACTCACACAGTTGTGTGTTTTACTTCGGATCCTCTGTCAACTTTTATACAACCGGACATTAACAAATTCCAATCTGCCACATAACCGCGGGCACGGCTTTCGAAAGGTCATAACCCTGCATGGGTGTCCCAACTTAGCCCATCACAAGCTCTCACGATTAGCTGAAGTGATAAATATAATATCATCACCCCTTATCTTAGGGAAATCCGATCAGGCTCGGCATCCCGGTGCACAAGACATTTCGATAATGGTAAAACAAGTCTAGCAAGACCTCCCGGTGTGTCGACACCCTTATAGTAGCCGCGCGTATCTCGTCTCAGGCCACGACCGGATGGGTGAAGCTACGGGAGCCAATCCTCGAGTTTCCCCGTGGTGGCCCCGCAGGCTCCCCGTTTAGGACCAACACCATTAGCACTGGCCCCCCTGCTATGTAGAAAGAATCCTTGGGTAGCGCTAACTCCCTATGCAATTTAATTAATTAATTAAGTTGTTATTATGAGCAAATTTAAAACCAATGTTGGGCCTTGCTGGAGGAGTTTTATTCAAAGTCGAACTGTCAAGGGGTCCCCATCCACCCATCGTGTAAGGAACGCAAAATCAAGGAACATAATGCCGGTTTATCGGCGCCTAAGGTGGCATGAGTGGAACAAAACACCGAGCAAAAGGCCAAGCCTTCCACCCATGCCCAGTATATAGGTGTGTTAATTATAATAATAATAGATATTGTGATATTTCAACAACAAGTTCCCTCCTGGAACGAACTTCATCTTCACCTGCAACTAACAACGCTATAAGAGGGGCTGAGCAAGCGGGTAACATAGCCAAACAGTGGTTTTGCTAGGAAGGTTTCAAGGTTAGAGGTTTCATGGCAACAAGGAGAGGCTGGCATAAAAGATGGGCAGCGCGACATGTAACGATAGCATCGAGACAACTAAGCATGGCAATGGTAGTAAAGGTATCCACGGGTATGATCATCTTGCCTGGGATTCCGCGAGGGAGAAGAACTAGTCCATAAAGTAGACGGAGCAACATAGTCGAGCGAATCCTCACAACTCCGGACGGAACCGAAGCTAACAAGAGAAGCAACCGGAAAGAAGCAAACAACACGGTAAACACACAAGCATAAACATGGCATACGATGCACATCCAAGTATGATGCATGTCCGGTTTAAATATGCATGGCATGACAAAGTGCACAAACAAGTACTACAAATTAAGTGGAGCTCAATATGCAACGAGTTGCATATTGACGAAACACCACATTAAATTATTTAATTGACTCTCGTTTATTTACAAGACAAGATTAAATGTTTGTTAACATGGCAAGAGGTGAAGCATAATAAAACTACACTATTTAGACATTTTAAAAGAGGCCGGAAATAACAACAACAATTCCGGAAAAAAAAACCATATGCGTGTTTAGCAATTTTAAGCAAACAACAATTTACACATTTTTAATGTTGTTAACATGATGCGGATGACATGATCAAGTTTATGCAATTTTTAGTTAAAGGTTAACAAGAAGAGATAAGGAGTATATGTCACCGTGGTGGAAAGAAAGGGTGCCACGGCAACGATCCGAAAATGATGCACGGCAACATCTCGGTTCCGGTAACTCGTTGAGAGACCGGTGCAAAAGATGACGGAGAGCGAGCGGAACAAGATGAAAGGTGGGGTGATCCCGTCACCGGGTTCCCATGGGTCGGCGACGAGGCAACCGAGGAGCACGACAAAAGATGATACGGCCACGGAGCACACAAGGGAAAAACATTTCATACAACACAAGCATTCCACGGTCATCGTCTCGGGGTTATACCTTCGAAGCGTCCGTTCTCGGAGGGGTTCGAGTCGTCAAGGGACGTAGTGGAAGTAGTCGTTCCAAGGCATTCAGGGTACACGTTTGTAGAGGGAAGTAGTAGTTCCGTTCGTAGTCGTTCACGTTTCCGAGGAGGTACTTGTCACGGCATCGGACGTCTTCGGGGCGACGATAGTGGTACACGGTTCGTCGGCGACGGTAGTGGAAGTAGCCGAACTTCGTTCCATAGATGTACTTGACGGTTCCGATGGCTCCGGGCGTCGTGGTACTCATGTTGGTGTAGTGGACCTTGACGCATCGTCGTGGTACTTGCCAAAACAACCTCGGATGTAGTCGTACACACATGTAGATGAACTTGACGGATCTTGGGGTCCCTCGTTTATATGAACTTGGCACAAACAAAAGGGGGCAGCAAGGTCTTGGCGGCGCCGGTGGCCGGAGCAGAGGCCATGGCCCGGGCGGCGACGAGGTACTTGGCCAGCAGCATGGCGAAGAGGTGCTGGAGGTGCTCGGGGCGGAGGACGGCGGTGGCAGCTGCTCGAGGGTCTTGGCGAGTGGGCTGCAGGCCTCGGGCGGTAGTTGCCTGCGCTGGAGGGCGGAGGATGGCCGCGGCGAGGAGATCGGCCGGAGGGGCGGCCTGGAGAAGAGGCTCTCGGACGAGGAGGCGGGCCAGGCCGGCCGGCGGATCCGCGGCGAAAGGCGTCGAGGAGGAGGTCGGATGGCGGGGACGTGGCCTTGGTGGAGGAGGCAGGGGCGGAGCAGCTTGAGGAGACCGGAGGGAGGCGCGCCGCGTCCCCAGGGCCGCTGGTCCCTCGCCCTCTAGCACCTCTTCGCCATGCTGCTGGCCAAGTACCTCGTCGCCGCCCGAGCCATGGCCTCTGCTCCGGCCACCGACGCCGCCAAGACCTTGCTGCCCCCTTTTGTTTTTGCCAAGTTCATATAAAGGAGGGACCCCAAGATCCGTCAAGTTCATCTACATGTGTGTACGACTACATCCGAGGTTGTTTTGGCAAGTACCACGACGATGCGTCAAGTTCCACTACACCAACATGAGTACCACGACACCCGGAGCCATCGGAACCGTCAAGTACATCTATGGAACGAAGTTCGGCTACTTCCACTACCGTCGCCGACGAATCGTGTACCACTATCGTCGCCCTGAAGACGTCCGATGCCGCGACAAGTACCTCTTCGGAAACGTGAACGACTACGAACGGAAAGACTACTTCCTCTAGGACCCGTTTACCACTACTTCCACTACTTCCACTACTTCCACTACGAACTCGAACCCCTCCGAGAACGAGCCTTCCGAAGGTATAACCCCGAGACGATGACCCGTGGATGAATGCTTGTTGTGTTGTATGAGATGTTTCACTTGTGTGCTCCGTGCCCATTTCGTCTTTTGTCATGCTCCTCGGTTGCCGCGTCGCCGACTCGTGGGAACCCGGTGACGGGATCACCCCACCTTTCTTCTTGTTCGAATCATTCTCGCCACCTTTCTTTTCCACCGGTCTCTCAACGAGTTACCAGAACCGATATGTTGCGTGGCATCATTTTCGGTTCGTTGCCGTGGCTCCCTTTCTTCCACCACGGTGACAAATACTCCTTATCATCTTCGTATCTCTTCATGTTAACCTTTAATTAATAAACTGCATAAAACTTGATCATGTCATCCGCACCATGGTAACAACATTTAAAACGTGCGAATTGTTGTTTGCTTAATTTTGCTAAACATGCTCATGGGGATTTTCCGGAATTGTTGTTGTTATTTTCAGGCCTCATTTAAATTGCCTAGATAGGTAGTTTGTTTTGCTTCACCTCTTTCCATGTTAAGAAACATTTAATCTTGTCTTGTAAATAAACGAGAGTCAACTAAATAAATAACATGTGGTGTTTCGTCAATATGCAACTCGTTGCATATTGAGCTCCACTTAACTTGTAGTACTTGTTTGTGCACTTTGCCATGACATGCATATTTAAACCGGACATGCATCATACTTGGATGTGCATCGTATGCCATGTTTATGCTTGTGTGTTTACCGTGTTGTTTGCTTCTTTCCGGTTGCTTCTCTTGTTAGCTTCGGTTTCGTTCCGGAGTTGTGAGGATTCGCTCGACTATGTTGCTCCGTCTACTTCATCGACTTGTTCTTCTCCCTCGCGGAATCCAAGGCAAGATGATCATACCCTTGGATACCTTTACTACTTGTAATGCCCAGGATGGGACTATACCTCCTACGTGTCGAGGCACGACTTAAAGGTATAAGCCCATTCTGGAATTTACAAGTTGGTAATCAGAGCCTTCTCCGACCTAGAAGCCCCCAATGATTGATCGAATCGTTGACGGTTGAGTCTAGGCACACACTTAAAATGTTTTGAGTCCTATATATATATCGGAGAGTAGGATTTCTTTTGCTCCTCATCTCTTTTCGCTCTGATACCAACTTGTAAATTCCAGAATGGGCTTATACCTTTAAGTCGTGCCTCGACACGTAGGAGGTATAGTCCCATCCTGGGCATTACAAGTTTCAAAAGGTTTGAACAAAGACTAGATTTTGAAGTGTCCAAAAATGTTCACATTTTTGGAGGAACCTCGAAAAAGAGATATGAGTTGTTGGCAAAGGTTTCAAAGTCAAACTTGAGATGGAATAGGCATGGGAATTTTGCAAGTGTGTTGCGGTTAATTCCAAACAAATGGAATATTTATTAATATAGCTCCCTAAATATTGGGAGGATATGTTATAAAGAGAAGTCACACTTCCCTCGATTTAAATGGACCGAAGGTCCACACGATTTATTTAAGTTGAGATGCAAAGATTAATGACATGATAGCATGATGCAATGCAAAATAAATAACACAAGCACAAATGAAACACACGGGAGAACCCGGAACATCTGGAATCTCTGGAATCTTCTGGGACGTCGGTCTTCGGGCGTCACAACTCTCCCACACTAACAGAGGATCTCGACCCGAGATCCTGGAGATAGCACCGGATAGAAACGAAAAAGAAGAGGTAAAACAAAGTTGCTTCTTTGACAGACGAGTGAAACCACAAACCTGAGAGGTAGAACAATCTTGAAAGAAAGAATACAACAGAGATGAATGTAGATGAAACACTCCATTAAAAGGAGGAACAATGAACATTATGAGAACCTTGAAAGTTGAAAGACATCAAATAAGAGCTTACGAACCAAAAGAATATGAAACTCCAACGGTATAGCCAAGGAATAAGAATGACATGATTCGGACAGCACTCCGGTTGAAAAGAGAGGAAAAACTAGATAAGATGACGGAACTTGAATTGATGGCATGACATTCCGGTTAAGAAGACAAGCAAGGGAAGAATACGATCTTGATAAAAACAAGATGATGGTCAAAGAGAGCAATATCACAAAGCCTCCGGAATGAAAGAATAGCATATAAATCAATGAAAGAAAAGAATGGAGAAGAAAATGACAACTTCTCCCACGAATGAATATGAAAAAAAATCATCCTTGCGAAGAAGGGTTGAACGGAGTTGTTGGAAAAAATCAACAACGAAAAAGGAATAAGCTTGATATGGGCTTATGGAAAACATCTCAAAATTAAGAGGTGACAACCAGCCACTAACATAAACGAATTGCTTGGATTGAGATCAACAAGGAGACGAAAAACTTATTTCTCCGGAATGATAAATGAAGAACTTGGGTCATTTATAAGCACCATAATTAGCAGCAATTCTTAGGGAAAGCTTTTAGCTGAATTATAACCCAAGATTACTCCAACAAATAAATGGAATGGTTTGAAAGATCTCCTGAACAAGGAAAATGATGGTTTGAAATATCTCATTCTTGATAACTCGTGAATCATAAAACATGAAGGAATTGTCAAGAATGACATAACACCATCTGAAAAGATAAGGTAGAAAGGATTGCAATTGGAAAGCATGACGAAGAATGCTTGAGCTCCAACAAGAATCTTGATGAAGACTTCGAGGATGAATAAAATGATGATGAACCACCATGAAGAACTCCGGTAATGAAAGCATCAGATGCGAAAGATGAAAAGAATAAGATTCAAGGCCTGCAATGAATTAGATAGAGCTCCGTGACAAGATAATTGAGAGAGCTTAGAACACCAGAGAACAAGACGAACAACTTAGATCCAAGGATATATTCCTTCTGAACAAACTCCGAAGGAAGGGATTAACCTCTTGGAAGAAACTAGAATAAGATTTATGTTATGCATATCCTTCACCAAATTAAATTGATGACTAGCAAACGGATTTGGCATACTACTTATTCTCGTTGCAAAGAATTAACGAGAGATCTAACACAACCTTGGGTAATCTTCAATGAAGCACCGGTAGGATTGTGTAAAGAACAAATGAATTAAAACGATAATAACGGAAGGTTAAACTTGAAAGAACCACCATAAGAATATGGAGACGAACGAAGGGGCATCGATGAAGAATATTTGGAGGACAAGTTGAAAACTGAGAACGAAGAAATATTCTGAAATGATGGCCTTCGGAGGATCACAAAGAAAAGAATTCATGAAATGCTTTGAATGGGCATGAAAACAATTCCTACAATCGAAAACAATTATGAGGATGGCATGAAGCTAGAACCACGAATCTTGGAAGAACGAATAAGGATTCAAGAGGAACTCGTCTTCGAGACTTCAAAAACTGAGAAGACGATGAGATACACCACCATGAATTGTATAGGCACTCCGTAATGAAGAATTAAAAGGTTGAACCAATGATGAAAAAGAATTGAACGTGATCTTGGAGAAGGTATATGACTGATGTAATCCATTCTTACGTCACACTTTGAAAGGAATTTGAGTATAACTCCAGAAAAAATTAGAAGAGTCAGGTAAGATCCTGGAAAAAGACGAAACAAAGACAACTTGGGATGAATGAAACAGACAAATCGTCAGATTTCTCAACGACGTCCGTATGGAATAACTTGAAGAGAAGGCACACCGGTTGAAAAGGATTAACATGAAGATCTTGATGATCAAGAAGAATTAGCACTCCCACAGAAATATGAGAACACCGATTAGGAAAGGTATGGAATCAACATTTGACATCGAAGCAACTCGAATACCAGAATCAAAACAAAACAAAGGATAGATATGTTGCAACAGAATCTTCACAATATCATCCGCACAGAGATTTAACGAATGATATCCGTAGGTACCTCAACTTGCCGAGAAGCCACTTGGAGAACAAGAGGTAAATAAAAACAACAAGGAGCAGAAGAACAGATACAAGATAGAAGCTTCGTTCGACATATTCATGCTGAAAGCTCATGGAACGTGTTACAAAAGGGTTTTGCAATCCCCGGATCAGCATAGCCAAGGACCCTTTAAGATGCAACTCCCGATCAGAACAAGTCCATAAAACCACTTCACTCAATGTAGAACCCCGAACTTCATATCATGCATTCGTTGGAAGAATGCCTAGAACTACTAGATGAACCCACCTATTAATTTCCGAAAGTTTCCAGTTATGCAATCAGGTGTTGGGGATACAGGGGAAGCACCACGCACTCAACTCTAATCCTACATCCAGCTGTATCCATCCTTCAACACATAACCAGTTATTTCCGGAAACCGTTTACCTCGGACCTTCGAAACGCATCTACTATACAAGCTATGGCAATACTCTCGAACTACCTCCCCAGTACTGGGTGATGTCGGGGTTATCTTGCTGTGACGCCCCCGATTTGTCCGTACACTAATCATGCACGCAAATGTGTACGACCAAGATCAGGGACTCACTGGAAGATATCACAACACAACTCTAGACACAAATTAAAATAATACAAGCTTTATATTACAAGCCAGGGGCCTCGAGGGCTCGAATACAAAAGCTTGAAAACACAAGAGTCAGCGGAAGCAATAATATCTGAGTACAGACATAAGTTAAACAAGTTTGCCTTAAGAAGGCTAGCACAAAAGTAGCAACGATCGAAAAGGCAAGGCCTCCTGCCTGGGACCTCCTAACTACTCCTCGAAGCCGATCTTCACGTAGAAACCTCCTCAGGATCTTCTGGGTTCGGGACTCCACCATCTGGTTGCGTCATCCGAGAAGAAGGAACAAAAGGGGAAAAGGGGGAGAAAAGCAACCGTGAGTACTCATCCAAAGTACTCGCAAGCAAGGAGCTACACTACATATGCAATGTTATATGTGTAAACGGGTAATGTCTGTGGACTGAACTGCAGAAAGCCAGAATAAGAGGGGGATAGCTAATCCAATCGAAGACTACGCTTCTCGCAACGTCCATCTTGCAGCAGAAGAAGAGAGTAGCAGGAAGTAACAAGTATCCTCGCTTCTGGCAGCCTCCGTCTTGCAGCAGTAGAATAGAATAGATGGTAAGTTCACCAGGTAACAACGTATAGCATAAACCTACTCGGCGATCCTCCCGCACATCACCCTGTGGGAGAGCAACCACCGAGTTATCTCTGGCACTTCTAAGGGTGTGTTTTATTAAGTATCCGGTTCTAGTTGTCATGAGGTCGGAGTACAACTCCGGGTCGTCCTTTTACCGAGGGACACGGCTATTCGAATAGATTAACTACCCTGCAGGGGTGCACCACATAACCCAGCACGCTCGATCCCATTTGGCCGGACACACTTTCCAAGGTCATGCCCGGCCTCGGAAGATCAACACGTCGCAGCCCTACCTAAGCACAGCAGAGAGGTCAGCACGTCGGTCTAAGTCCTAAGCACACAGGGGTCTGGGCCCATCGCCCAATGCACACCTGCACGTTGCGAGGGCGGCCGGTGAGCATACCTAGCAACCTCCATTACTAAGGAAGTTGTGTTACGCGGTCCAACCCGGCGCGCGCCGCTAAGCCGCTGACGTCAAGAAGGCTTCGGCT
Source organism: Secale cereale (assembly GCA_902687465.1). Lineage (NCBI taxonomy): Eukaryota > Viridiplantae > Streptophyta > Magnoliopsida > Poales > Poaceae > Secale > Secale cereale. The sequence continues at coordinate 144,172,506 of LR738713.1, read as the reverse complement.
GATACCACGACGTCGAGTACCCATAACTATTCCCACGTAGCTGGTTAGTGCGTATAGACCAAATGGCCAGACTCAGATCAAATATCCAAACTCGTTAAGCGTGTTATTATGAAATAACCGCGGACAACGACCAGGGCCAGGCCACCTCTCCACTGGGTGTCTCAACCTGCCCTGTCGCTCCGCCACAACGATCCACTTGGGGGCCGTCAGGAACTCAGGCCCACCACTACCTGGATGGAGCCACCTGTCCTTCCAGCCCCCACATCAAATCACTTGCGGGTACTCAATGAGCCGACCCGACTTTAGTCACATCAAGTATCATGTAAAGTATGTATATAGTATATACCCGTGATCACCACCCGAGGTGATCACGGCCCGATAGTATAGCATGGCAGACGGACAAGGATGTGGGGCCACTGATGGAATACTAGCATCCTATACTAAGCATTAGGATAACAAGTAAAGGTATCAACAGTGGTAGCAACAATGACAGGCTATGCATCATAATAGGAGTTATCGAATCAACAACAGTAGTAAACTAATGCAAGAGTAAGAGGGAGGAGAATAGGCGATATCTGGTGATCAAGGGGGGGGCTTGCCTGGAAGCCCTGCAGCCGAAAGGAATCTTCGGAAGCGTAGCCGTAGTCGAACACCGAAGCATCAATGGTCTCGGGGTCTATCACAGTATCGGAGTCTACCGAAAATAAGCAACGAAGGGGAAACAAATAAATAACAGAACAAACAATAGCATCACAAAGCATAACATGGCAATACGCGGTGCTACGTGTGACCTAACGCAGTAGGAGGTGATACTGGCAAGGATGAAAAACATCCGGGAAAGTATTCCCGGTGTTTCGCGTTTTCGGGCAGATGAAACGGAGGGGGAATGTTGCACGTTCGGTATGATAGAGATGTGTGGCGGACGAACGGACCGCGTATTCGGGTTCGTCTCATCGTTCTGAGCAACTTTCATGTACAAAGTATTTTCATCCGAGTTACGGTTTAAAAGATATGATTTTCTAAAGTTTTTATTAATTTCTGGAATTTAATATTAATTAAATTAATTCAAAAAAGGATTTATGACATCAGCATGACATCATGCTGACGTCATCATGGTTGACTGGTCAAACTGACCAGTGGGTCCCACTGGTCAGTGACACAGTATATTTAATTCTATATTTAATTAACTAATCCTTATTAGTTTAACTAATTAAAGTTAATTAGATTAATCATAATTAATTAGTTTAATCTTAACATTATTTAATTTAGTTAATTATCCATTAGGTTAATTAAGGGCAGGATTAATTAGATTAATTATATAGTTAACTAATTAATTAATTAATATTATTAAATTATTTATATTTATTTATCTTTTTGTCTTTTAGTTTTCGTTCTGGGGCTTGGGGCCCACTTGTCAATCGCACCAGAGGCCAAAACGGGCGACGGGCGAACGGGCGCTGCCCGATCGGGCGCACGCCCGAGGGGCGCTGGGCACCCACGGCGTATGCCGGTGTCGACGGCCAAGGGAGGCAGCAGAGGGATGGCCGGCGGGCAGTGGGGGTGGGCGAAGGCACAAGGATGACGGCCGCGGGGGCGCGCCGTGCTCGGCCGGCAAGTAGCAGGCGACCACGACGAGGCCCTGGGTGGGCGCACGAGCAGCGCGTGGTCTACGAGGCACGGGGCGGTCAGGGCGAGGCCGGTGGCAGGGAAGCGGCGACCGGAGCCGGGTGGCGCGGGGAAGGAAGGAG
>LR738713.1:144156945-144170509 GCA_902687465.1 Secale cereale | reverse complement strand
CTTTTCTGTTCATTTTATGTTTTACTGTTTAATTTTTAGTCTCATCTTAGTTAAGTTTTATCAAAACATAATAGCTTTACCAAAAATCAGCATTACAAATGATACCTCTGTTACCAAAGTTTAAACCCGCAATAAAATATTTTAACATTTTATAATTAATAAAAGGCATTCGGTTAATCATTTATGTTGATGTTTTAACTACTTTAGTGCATTGAACTCTCTTATAAATGATGATCTCTCCACCGTAAATAGATACGATTTGTTTGACACAATTAGAACATTTTAGTTTTGACACTTGGAAACTTTTATAGTTTGACATTATTTCGAATTTGAATTTCGAATCGGTTTTGAAGCAACGCGAGATTATCAACAGTAACTGAGGTGACGTGTCGTCATTAGGAGAGGGTTACTGTAGCTTAACTATCCGGGCGTCACACTTGCCACTAACCGCATAGGAGAGTTTTCGATGTCGGCCGTCTTAAGTATTCCAGAACTGATGCGATATATTTGTGATGACAACACCTCGGAGCTCAACTCCCCGGGACACCGCCACAACCCGTAATGACAGGAGGCATCGAGAACAATGTTCTCGTCACAAAGACATCGGAACAATCCAAACAATACTCGCGAGATCCAAAAAAAATTTTGGTGCATTTTGAGAGTAGAAGAGACAAGAGTAATCGTCAGGAGTCCTCACCAGAGTGAAAAGAGAAGAGGAGCAAAAGAAATCCAACTCTCCGATATATATAGGACTCAAAACAATTTAAGTGTGTGCCTAGACTCAACCGTCAACGATTCGATCAATCAGTGGGGGCTCCTAGGTCGGAGAAGGCTCTGATACCAACTTGTAATGCCCAGGATGGGACTATACCTCCTACGTGTCGAGGCACAACTTATAGGTATGAGCCCATTCTGGAATGATCTCAAGTTTGGTATCTTTACACGACTCATGTAAAAGAGGGATTAAATTGCAAAAGGAGATAGTTGGCTTACACTCGCCACTTCACACAATACATTATATAAGAAAAACATCATTCCAAAACAACATAACCCGACTACGGGCTAAGATCCAAAAGAAAGATACCAAAAACAAAAAAAATCACAGGTCCGATCGCCCCTAGTAGAAACCACTACTGATTGTCGAAAACGTCACAAGCATACGGCCACTCTCTTCATGGAGCTCCAAGTGAAGAACTTGAACCAGCTCCTGCATCAATCTCGGCTGAACCTGCATCTGGTGTTGTAGTATCTGTGAGCCACGAGGACTCAGCAATCCCATAACCATGGGTATCAAGACTAGCAAAGCTTTATGGGTAGGAAGAGGTAAAGTGGTGAGGTTGCAGCAGCGGCTAAGCATAATATGGTGGCTAACTTACGAGTACAAGAATAAGATGAGCATCTACGCAAACGGTCGCGACTAGTAGTGATCGTTAAAGATCCTGAACTACTTACGAGTCAAACATAACCCCACCGTGTTCTCTTCTCAAAGTTAAAAGAGACAGTCACGGTTACTCACACAGTTGTGTGTTTTACTTCGGATCCTCTGTCAAGTTTTCTACAACCGGACATTAACAAATTCCAATCTACCACATAACGGCGGGCACGGCTTTCGAAAGATCATAACCCTGCAGGGGTGTCCCAACTTAGCCCATCACAAGCTCTCACGATTAGCTGAAGTGATAAATATAATATCATCACCCCTTATCTTAGGGAAATTCGATCATGCTCGGCTTCCCAGTGCACAAGACATTTCGACAATGGTAAAACAAGTCCAGCAAGACCTCCCGGTGTGTCGACAACCTGATAGTAGCCGCGCGTATCTCGTCTCAGGCCACGACCGGATGGGTGAAGCTACGGGAGCCAAACCTGGAGTTTCCCCGTGGTGGCCCCGCAGGCTCCCCATTTGGGACCAACACCATCAGCACTGCCCCCCTGCTATGTAGAAAGAATCCTCGGGTAGCGCTAACGCCCTATGCAATATAATTAATTAATTAAGTTGTTATTATGAGCAAATTAAAACCAATGTTGGGCCTTGCTGGAGGAGTTTTATTCAAAGTCGAACTGTCAAGGGGTCCCCATCCACCCATCATGTAAGGAACGCAAAATCAAGGAACATAATGCCGGTTTATCGGCGCCTAAGGTGGCATGAGTGGAACAAAACACCGAGCAAAAGGCCAAGCCTTCCACCCATGCCCAGTATATAGGTGTGTTAATACTAATTATAGATATTGTGATATTCCAACAACAAGTTCCCTCCTCGAACGATCTTCATCTTCACCTGCAACTAACAATTCTATAAGAGGGGCTGAGCAAGCGGGTAACATAGCCAAACAATGGTTTTGCTAGGAAGGTGTCAAAGGTTAGAGGTTTCATGGCAACAAGGAGAGGCTGACATAAAAGATGGGTAGCGCGACATGTAACGATAGCGTCGAGACAACTAAGCATGGCAATGGTAGTAAAGGTATCCAAGGGTATGATCATCTTGCCTGGGATTCCGCAAGGAAGAAGAACGGATCTGAAAGCACATTTGCTCTCCGGGTGGTTTTGGTAATTAATGACAACATACTTTGTGGTTGGACTAATGCTTTTATCAAGTATGTTTCAGGAAACCCAATCACTTTGCTATGGCAAGATGACTGAAGAAGTGGACCCCTCAAATGCTAAGGCAAGCATTGGCAAAAGCTCAAGACTCCATTTTTGGTTTAGTGATCAAAGATCACATTGAGTCCATAGGAAAAGCCAATACTATTAAAAGGGGATGAGGTTGTGTTGATGATCTAGTTGCTCAAGTGCTTGGTGATCTAACTCCCTCAACTATCAGCACTATTCACTACTTATCACACACCCATAAGTAATCTCGGTCAAACCAACTTTGTCTCACCGAGATGAAGTTATTTCTACAAACCCTAACATCTCGGTTACACCGATTTCTCCAACTTAGTCCCACCGAGATGAACCACTTCAGCCATTTTCCAAACCCTAGAAAAATCGGTCTTACCGAATTTGAGATCGGTCACACCGAAACTGAACTGCCAACCTTCTGTAACCTCTTCACATCATATCGGAATTTCCGAGCTTGCATTATCGGTCTCACCGAATTGAGCAAGGTTCTGCCTTGACTCAAATCGGTCGCACCGATAATTCATTTTCGGTCAAACCGATTCTGGCATGTTTCTACTCTTTCTCAAATCGGTCCAACCGAGTTTTCTTTCTCGGTCTCACCGATATCTCCAACGTTCATATCAGACACACTTTCGGTCTCACCGAGATGGTATTTTCGGTCCCACCGAAAATCCCAACGTTCACTATATTTGAACTTTCGGTCTAACCGAGTTTTCACTTCGGTCTGACCGAGATTGGTCAAATGTGTGTGTAACGGTTGGATTTTGTGTGGAGGCTATATATACCCCTCCACCCCCTCCTCATTCGTGAGGAGAGCCATCAGAAAGTACCATCACTTCTACCACACACTTTCTGAGAAGTGAACCACCTACCCTTGTGTTGAGATCAAGCCATTCCATTCCTACCATATGAAACTTGATCTCTAGCCTTCCCAAGTTGCTTTCCACTCAAATCTTTCTTCCACCACAGTCATATCAGTGAGGAGAGTTGAGTGTTGGGGAGTTTATCACTTGAAGCACAAGAGCAAGGAGTTCATCACCATCAACACCGTCTATTACCTTTTGGGGGGTGGTGCCTCCTAGATTGGTTAGGTGTCGCTTGGGAGCCTCCGTCATGATGTGGAGTTGAACCAAGAAGTTTGTAAGGGCAAGGAGATCGCCTACTTCGTGAAGATCTACCCCGAGTAAGGCTAGTCCTCCGTGGGCGTAGGCCGTGATGGAATAGACAAGGTTGCTTCTTCGTGGACCCTTCGTGGGTGGAGCCCTCCGTGGACTCGCGCAGCCGTTACCCTCCGTGGGTTGAAGTCTCCATCAACGTGGATGTACGATAGCACCACCTATCGGAACCACGACAAAAATCTCCGTGTCACCAAAATGCGTTTGATCTTCTCCATCTCCATTTACTATATATGCAATTTACTTTCCGCTGCCCATACTCTAGAATTGCATGTGTAGTATGTTACTTGACTTGATCTTACTTGCAAAACTGCCAAAAATCTGTCCTTGATAAAAGACAGAAATTTTATCTTGTCAAGTAGTCTAATCACCCCCCCCTCTAGACCTACTTCTTCGATCCTACAGGATCCATGAAGTAGACGGAGCAACATAGTCGAGCGAATCCTCACAACTCCGGAACGAAACCGAAGCTAACAAGAGAAACAACCGGAAAGAAGCAAACAACACGGTAAACACACAAGCATAAACATGGCATACGATGCACATCCAAGTATGATGGATGTCCGGTTTAAATAAGCATGGCCTGGCAAAGTGCACAAACAAGTACTACAAGTTAAGTGGAGATCAATATGCAACGAGTTGCATATTGACGAAACACCACATTTTAATTATTTAGTTGACTCTCGTTTATTTACAAGACAAGATTAAATGTTTTTAACATAGCAAGAGGTGAAGCAAAAACCAACTACCTATTAAGACATTTTAAATGAGGCTGGAAATAACAACAACAATTCCGGAAAATCCCCATGAGCATGTTTAGCAATTTTAAGCAACAACAATTCACACATATTAATGTTGTTAACATGATGCGGATGACATGATCAAGTTTAAGCAATTTTAGTTAAAAGTTGACATGAAGAGATATGAAGTCTTTGTCACCGTGGTGGAAGGAAAGGGTGCCACGGCAACGATCCGAAGATGATGCAACGCAACATCTCGGTTCCGGTAACTCGTTGAGAGACCGGTGCAAAAGCAAAGGTGGAGTGAGCGAGCGGAACAAGATGAAAGGTGGGGTGATCCCGTCACCGGGTTCCCACGAGTCGGCGACGAGGCAACCGAGGAGCATGACAAAGGACGAAACGGGCACGGTGCACACAAGGGAAACATTTCATACAACCACAACAAGCATTCAACCATGGGTCATCGTCTCGGGGTTATACCTTCGAAACATTCGTTTCGGGGCGGATCGAGGTCGTAGAGGAAGTAGTGGAAGTAGTGGTACTCGTGTCGTAGGGGGAAGTAGTTGTTCACGAGGTCGTCAACGAAGTAGTCGTTCACATTCCGTTTCGGAGAGGTACTTGTCGCGGCATCGGACGTCTTCGGGGCGACGGTAGTGGTACACGGTTCGTAGAGGTTCGGGGCCGTCGTGGTACTTGTCACGTCGTGGGACTTGTTGCGTCTCCGAGTAGCCGAACCTGACATCGGGCGTCGAGGTACTTGGCGGTACGTAGTGGTACTTGATGGGCATCGACGTCGTGGTACTCTTTTCTTCACCGAAGGTAGTCGTTCCGTTCGTAGTCGTCCAAGTCGTCGGTAGAGGTACTTGGGGTCTCGGCGACGGTAGTTGTTCACGTTCGTAGATGTACAAGTCGTCGGTAGAGGTACTTGGCGCATCGTCGTGGTACTTGGCGGCCTCGGTCTTGTCAAACTTGTAGATGGCAGTAGAGGTACGGGGTCATCTCGGCACTTGGGGGAAAAACATCGGAGATGGAGCTTGTCGATTCGGATGGTCCGAACAGAAAAAAAATGCACCCAAAGGCAACAGGACAGAGTACAACAGGGACGGGGAGGCGCTCGGGCGTTGTGAGGCTGCGGCACGCGAGGGCGATGGAGGAGGAGGGCATGAGCGCCGGTGACGCTGTAGAGGAGGCCCGGGCTCGGCGCTGGAGTCGTGCGGAGGTGGGGCGGCCTTGGCGACGGAGTGTGCGTCGGGCTGCAGCCTTGAGGACGTGCTTGGCGGCGGGGCCCAAGTGGCCTTGGCGAGGACGAAGCGGAGCGGCAACTCTGGCCGGACAGAGCCGCGGAAGCTTGGCGACGGGAAACGAGGTGGAGGCGCGGGCCTCTAGTTGTACGAAGACGGCGGTGGGGCGCGGCTCCAAGGAAGGCTGCTGCTGGACGAGGAGGGGGCGCGGCTAGCGCGATGCGGGAGCGAGGCAGGGGCGCGACGCGGTAGAGGAGGGGGCGCGGCGCTGGAGAGAAGATCGATGGGTGGCCTCGGTCCCTTGGGCGCGACGGGGAAAGGAGATCGGGTCGGGCGCTGCGCCGCGAGGCGAGGGAGATCGAGAGAGAAGCGACTGGCGGCGCGAGGGAAACAAGGGAAGGAGCGAGGGTAAGACGAGCAGTCGGGCTAGGGTTGAGGTAAAGATGGGCCTGATGGGCCAGGAGGCTGATGAGGCTGTTGGGCCAGCTACGGCTGGGATCTCCTGCCTCTCTTTTTCTCAAAAAAAAAAACAAAACAAAGAAGAGAAAAAGAATGGAAGGAAGGGTTGCAAAAGAATTTGGACAAGGGATAAAATTCCCTGGACACACAAAAAATAAGGGTGACCCCAGAAAATATAAGTGGGCATGAATGAAACTTTAAATTCAAATTCCTTTGAATTTAATTCAAAATGTTTGAATAAAGACTAGATTTTGAAGTGTCCAAAAATGTCCACATTTTTGGAGGAACCTCGAAAAAGAGATATGAGTTGTTGGCAAAGGTTTTGAAGTCAAACTTGAGATGGAATAGGCATGGGAATTTTGCAAGTGTGTTGCGGTTATTATTATATTTCCTTGTTCACGATAATCGTTTATCATCCATGCTAGAATTGTATTGATAGGAAACTCAGATACATGTGTGGATACATAGACAAACACCATGTCCCTAGTGAGCCTCTAGACAACTAGCTCGTTGATCAATAGATGGTTACGGTTTCCTAACCATGGACATTGGATGTCGTTGATAACGGGATCACATCATTAGGAGAATGATGTGATGGACAAGACCCAATCCTAAGCCTAGCACAGATCGTGTAGTTCGTATGCTAAAGCTTTTCTATATGTCAAGTATCTTTTCCTTAGACCATGAGATTGTGCAACTCCCGGATACCGTAGGAATGCTTTGGGTGTACCAAACGTCACAACGTAACTGGGTGGCTATAAAGGTGTACTACAGGTATCTCCGAAAGTGTCTGTTGAGTTGGCACGAATCGAGACTGGGATTTGTCACTCCGTATGACGGTGAGGTATCTCTGGGCCCACTCGGTAGGACATCATCATAATGTGCACAATATGTGATCAAGGAGTTGATCACGGGATGATGTGTTACGGAACGAGTAAAGAGACTTGCCGGTAACGAGATTGAGCAAGGTATCAGTATACCGACGATCGAATCTCGGGCAAGTGCTATACCGATAGACAAAGGGAATCGTATACGGGATTGATTGAATCCTTGACATCGTGGTTCATCCGATGAGATCATCGTGGAACATGTGGGAGCCAACATGGGTATCCAGATCCCGCTGTTGGTTATTGGCCGGAGAGTTGTCTCGGTCATGTCTACATGGTTCCCGAGCCCGTAGGGTCTACACACTTAAGGTTCGATGACGCTAGGGTTATAAGGAAAGTATGTACGCGGTTACCGAATGTTGTTCGGAGTCCCGGATGAGATCCCGGACGTCACGAGGAGTTCCGGAATGGTCCGGAGGTAAAGATTCATATATGGGAAGTCCTGTTTTGGTCACCGGAAAAGTTTCGGGCGATATCGGTAATGTACCGGGACCACCGGGAGGGTCCCGGGGGTCCACCAGGTGGGGCCACCACCCCCAGAAGGCTACGTGGACTAAGTGTGGGAGGGGACCAGCCCCAAGGGGGCTGGTGCGCCCCCCCACCAAGTCCCAGGGCGCCCCAAGAGGGGAGGGGGGCAAACCCTAAGGCAGTTGGGCCCTAGGGCCCAATAGTGGTGCGCCTCCCCCTCTCTCCCCCTTGGCCGCCCCCCTAGATGGGATCTAGGGCTGGCCGCACCCTAGGGGAGGGAAACCCTAAAGGGGGGCGCAGCCCTCCCTTCCCCCTATATATATGTGAGGTTTTAGGGCTGTTGGACACATGAGAACGTCTCCATCTTGGCGCAGCCCTACCCCTCTCCCTCCTCGTCTCTTGCAGCGCTTGGCGAAGCCCTGCTGGAGTCCCGCGCTCCTCCACCACCACCATGCCGTCGTGCTGCTGTTGGATGGAGTCTTCCCCAACCTCTCCCTCTCTCCTTGCTGGATCAAGGCGTGGGAGACGTCACCGGGCTGCACGTGTGAAGAACGCGGAGGCACCGTCCGTTCGGTGCTAGGATCTTCGGCGATCTGAATCGCGGCGAGTACGACTCCATCAACCGCGTTCTTGAACGCTTCCGCTTAGCGATCTACAAGGGTATGTGGATCCAACTCTCCTCTCATAGATGTGCATCTCCTAGATTGATCTTGGTGAGCATAGGAAAATTTTTGTTTCCCATGCAACGTTCCCCAACACCGGGCTCGGCGCTGGAGTCGTGCGGAGGCGGGGCGGCCTTGGCGACGGAGTGTGCGTCGGGCTGCAGCCTTGAGGACGTGCTTGGCGGCGGGGCCCAAGTGGCCTTGGCGAGGACGAAGCGGAGCGGCAACTCTGGCCGGACAGAGCCGCGGAAGCTTGGCGACGGGAAACGAGGTGGAGGCGCGGGCCTCTAGTTGTACGAAGACGGCGGTGGGGCGCGGCTCCAAGGAAGGCTGCTGTTGGACGAGGAGGGGGCGCGGCTAGCGCGATGCGGGAGCAAGGCAGGGGCGCGGCGCGGTAGAGGAGGGGGCGCGGCGCTGGAGAGAAGATCGATGGGTGGCCTCGGTCCCTTGGGCGCGACGGGGAAAGGAGATCGGGTCGGGCGCTGCGCCGCGAGGCGAGGGAGATCGAGAGAGAAGCGACTGGCGGCGCGAGGGAAACGAGGGAAGGAGCGAGGGTAAGACGAGCAGTCGGGCTAGGGTTGAGGTAAAGATGGGCCTGATGGGCCAGGAGGCTGATGAGGCTGTTGGGCCAGCTACGGCTGGGATCTCCTGCCTCTCTTTTTCTCAAAAAAAAACAAAACAAAGAAGAGAAAAAGAAAGGAAGGAAGGGTTGCAAAAGAATTTGGACAAGGGATAAAATTCCCTGGACACACAAAAAATAAGGGTGACCCCAGAAAATATAAGTGGGCATGAATGAAACTTTAAATTCAAATTCCTTTGAATTTAATTCAAAATGTTTGAATAAAGACTAGATTTTGAAGTGTCCAAAAATGTTCACATTTTTGGAGGAACCTCGAAAAAGAGATATGAGTTGTTGGCAAAGGTTTTGAAGTCAAACTTGAGATGGAATAGGCATGGGAATTTTGCAAGTGTGTTGCGGTTAATTCCAAACAAATGGAATATTTATTAATATAGCTCCCTAAATATTGGGAGGATATGTTATAAAGAGAAGTCACACTTCCCTCGATTTAAATGGACCGAAGGTCCACACGATTTATTTAAGTTGAGATGCAAAGATTAATGACATGATGGCATGATGCAATGCAAAATAAATAACACAAGCACAAATGAAACACACGGGAGAACCCGGAACATCTGGAATCTCTGGAATCTTCTGGGACGTCGGTCTTCGGGCGTCACAAGACTGGAACAACCCGGAGATGAGGAAGACGCGGCAGTGGAGTCGCAGACGTAGAGGAGAGAGAAACTTGACTGGTTCGGGTGCGGGGTAGGCCTGCACTCGGCAGAGAATAACACGATGTGCGGAGTAGAGGGATGGCCTAGCCGTCGGTGGGGTAACATTTCGCTGAGGAGTGCAAAACAACGCCGCTGGACGCCGACGGCTGGAGCAGGCGGTCCCGGCAGCACTGGGGGAAGAAGACGAGAGATTGAAGAAGAATGTCGGCCATTGCATGTAAATCCATCGCCTTCTTAGGCTTCGACCCACTGGCCCACATGTTAGCCGATCCATTTGTTTTTAGTCCATTTGGTGGGCTGGGTTAAACAATGATGTAGCATCTATGCATCCCGTTTATATATATGGTTGAATTTAAAGCCCATTTGCATTTTTCTCAAAATCTGCGGACTTGCTGGGCTGGGTGAAAATATCATGTTGGGCTAGACAGAGTAATGTTATAAAAACATAAACACGTGATTGCACGTCTATTACTACATTGGTCAGTAAAATCTTTGCAAGCTTATGTACGCAATCACTAGGAGTTAACTTGCCAAGTTATATATAAACAATTATTATTATTATTTTGTAATAACTTTCCAATTATGAAATAAAATATCATTTAAATTTGATGAGTTAATAGTACGTGGGGTATTAATTTTTTTAGGCAAGACGTGGGACAGTTGAGTTGGTTCTAGGGAAAAGTACTGGGCGAAAACTCAGTTTACATCGAAAAAGAAAGTGGGAGAAAATTCAGATATAGGATTAATGAAAACGAAAAATAGAACTGAGATGTGCGTCGTCTTGAAAAAACAAACATAACTTGGGCTGCTGATGTTATAGTCATGCTAGGTTGGGAGGCCCAGAGGCCGCTTGATACCTGCTGGATCCAAAAAATGTTGATACATGTCATGGGCTGCCCATGTTAAACAACAAAACCTAGGCCATGGCCTTGGTGGGCCCGGGACTGTTAGCCTCTCGATGAACAGTTGTCTCCCAATTCCTCTTGTTTTTTTGACCATGTTGGGAACGATAGACTGCGGCGCCACGGCTAGAACACCAAGGCGGAGGACGACGTCGAGACCTCACTTGTTCACTTGTTCACCACGGCTAGAACACCAAGGCGAATGAACCGGAGCGGGGGAAGACGCAGGCGGAGGGGAGTACGAGGGTTCACTTGTTCGGGTGCAGGGTGGATTCAAATGTACCTCCCATGCCCTCCTGGCCGCATAGGTCATGTAGGCTAGATTCAGAGGTACCTCCCACGTGTTCAGGTCCTTGGTATCGTTGTCTTCTTTCATGTTGGTGTATCAGGGTTATATGATGGTCTCGGCGAGGTCAACCACAGAGCCCTTCTCCTGCCCGTTGCTGATGATCTCGTATTGCTTCTGGATGTCGACAAGCTTGTTGCACCAGATGGACGAATCGTCGCGTTCTTCCTTCTCTCCACCTTAGCGAAGGTGAAGTCGGCGCTGCCGATAAAACGGGCGAATGCTCCAGAACCTCTCATGGCACTACAAAAGTGGTAGATGAGAATCTCGTCCCGCACACATACCTGGGCCACGGCGATCCGCTGGTCCCTGTCTGGAGAAGAATGGATGGGCACAAGGTCTAGTCCTGCAACCTTGTGCTTTCTCGTCCGGTAGGTACTGCTTGAACTCGGTGAGGTAGAGCTTCACCGAGTCTGGATCGTTGGTGTACATCTCATTCAACTTGGTGCAGCCATAGGATTGAACAGCGAACTCATAGGGGAACTCCTTATTGAAGTCCATATCCAGCAGGCTCACCCCTCGGATCGCCATTGGAGTCTCTTCAAGTGAACGAGTGTGTAGGCGGCGGTAGCAGTTCGTTTTTCAACAGTAAACTGAGTGTGTACAGGCAACAACAGTTACTACCCCTCCCTCGTCCGCTGCACGCCCGGCAAAAGATGCACCCTCGTCGCATTCAAATGCCTCCATTAAGAAACCTACTCCGGCCACACGTCGGTTCATGAGCGGGTCTGTATTGGTACTGTAATAACATGAGTTAGTGGTCACTTTACTTAAATTTAATTAGCTTTAATAGAAATTTATACTTAAAAAAGCAATGCATTTGCTCGTTCTATCAGTTCCACAGGATCAACATGCACAACAATTAGAATTATTATTCTCAGGACGCACATGATCAGCACATTTGTCGCACATTCACAAAGATAATACTAGCAAGATTCAGAACCAACAAATAAGATCCAAATAATAAGTACAACAAAGATGCCTACACATCTCATTGATTCCCAGCTTGCAAGATTCAGAACCAACAAATAAGATCCAAATAATAAGTACAACAAAGATGCCTACACATCTCATTGATTCCCAGCTTGCAAGATTCAGAACCAACAAATAAGTTTCAAATAATAAGTACAACAAAGATGCCTACACATCTCATTGATTCCTAGCTTGCAAGATTTAGAACCAACCCAATAGAGCCTTTTGATAAAGTGAATATTGGGATTAAATCCATCTTGGCTAGCCGTGTCATACAACCCAAGAACTTGGCGAATGCTCTTGACCATCACAACATCTGTAATTGAGTATTCCTGTTTGCACAGATAAGAAAGAGCATGATTACTATAATAGTGGCACTGGTAGAAGCAAACTTTATTTCCAAAACGAGAAAAGATTGCGATAGAATAGCTTTACTTAAAAAATAGAACATTAGCACAGTATGACAAAGCATAATCATAATTACAAAGGACAGTACTGACCGGTGTGAGGGGCCCTATGCCGCCACGGCTCGATGTGGTGAACCTGCAAATCCACTCGGATGAGGCCAACCTGGAGATCTATGATCCAATTTATGCGCATTTTTCTGCAGTTCACCTAAAATGAAGAAAAGATTGCATCATTGAGCTAGCTAGAAGTACTTGTTCATGTGAGATGGTAGGTCCTTCTTTAGTAGTTACACAAAAATTGAGCAACATTAAGGTTGGTTGTCCTGCTCATGTAAGGTGCAACAATAATTTTCTTATCCTTTTGTGCAGTTCCACTAAAATAAAGTGCCATTGTGGTGACAGTGATCTTGCAAAGACTAATAAAATGTTGCACGAGATTACCAGCAAAATTTGATGGAGATTTTGGAAACTCCAATCACCATTTTGTGCAGTTCCGCCGAAATTGAGAGATGTTGCCCACGTGACATTTTAGTTGAACTGCACAAGACACTCATTCCAAAAGAGTGTTTTGTGCAGTTCACCAAAAGGTCACAATAGCAACAAGGTGAAATGGATATCCCTATCTACATAAAAAGATAGAAAGTAAACAGTTGATGGTCAATAAGAATATACGAAACATATGAAACATGAAAAGAAGCAACTTAATTATGTTCATGGCAATCACGCAAGGATAGTAGAAATTTAAAACATCAGCAATGCTTCATGTTACCAGAAGCATTATGATCAACAATGAGATTCTTCAAATATGGGTTTACTTTAATGGTGGTATTGCTTGTTTACCTGATACAGTAAATCTGCAGCCGCTAAAGAGTTGGTTTATGGGCATGGGACCGTGGGGACACCAGGACACTCAGAAGTGTAAAGAAGCAACTTACTTATCATACTGGGGAAAATAGCAGGAGTGCCATTTGTAACACAGTTTAATTGCCTCTTATCACTGGAGGCATTAGATTAACAATAACACTGGTTAGACATGTCCCTAAGGTAACAGTGTGATTGCTTCATTTTACATGCGCCCTTACATTAACAACAACAAAAGGTTGGTATAAGGACATGAGAGAGTGGACGCATCTGCACAATGTACATACAAGGAGGCATAAAGTGGTGATGCCGAGTTTGTTCATGCTATGTGAGGGCGGCAAATCTAATCCTGGAGACCGTTTACTATGTAAGGGCAGCAAACCTAATCCTGGAGACCTTGTACTATGTGAGCGCGGCAAATCTAATCCTGGAGACCTTTTACTATGTGAGGGCAGCAAACCTAATCCTGGAGACCTTGTACTATGTGAGGGCAACAAATCTAATACTGGAGACCTTTTACTATGTG
>LR738713.1:144138021-144156722 GCA_902687465.1 Secale cereale | reverse complement strand
GTGAGGGCAGCAAATCTAATCCTAAGACCTGTTACTATGTCAGGGCAGCAATTCTATTCCTGGAGACCTTTTACTATGTGAGGGCAACAAATCTAATCCTGGACATGCTCTGTTGACTTGTCCACCAGCCGCCACTTTCTATCCTTTTTTCAACTAATGATAGATATGTTCCTTATCCAGTTTGTACTGCGTTTTCCCATTATTTTCCTTTTCAACCAAGAGACCGGTTTGGTATCCGATCTCTACTACTTTTACCATATTATTTCCTCTTTAAATCAATTCCAAGATTCATGCTACAACTTTCCCCCCTTTCTGCATTGTTTGAACAAAGCCCTAGATTTTAATGCATGAAGTAGCTTTATCTCAAATAATACTAAAAATTTAGGTGGGTATGGAAGAGCTGATGGGAGTAGAAAAAGATGCACATGCAGACAGGTGGGGAGCTGGGGCAGTAGAGCAAGTCCGCTTTCGAAGAACTTATACCTGAGGGTCGTCGGGATGTCGGCGTCGCCAGGTCGGATCTGCGGACAATGTGACTGGGAGGAAGAAGGGTCGGAGGACCTCCCGAGCCGGCGCTGTGTCCGAGAGAACGGCACGGGCAGAGGATCGGGCCCCTCCTGCAGCTGTGGGTTTCCTCCCTCGCCGGCGATGATCGCGTGAACGATGCTCCTTTTAGTCCTCTACACACACCGGCCGAAGGGATCTGGCCGGATCTGTGACCAGCGGTGAGCAGAGAGAAAATATCGCTACCGCTGTCTTGTTTAGATCTGGAAAGGATGAGAGAATGAAGAGAGCAATGCTAGTAAAGCAAGCGCTCAGGCCCCTGTGTACATATATAGCGGAGTGATTATCTTTTCTCTCTCCACAACAAGCGTTTCAATTTGTGTACGTGGCATTAAAGAAAAGAAACTCTCTATTTAAGGTGACTACCTGTACGACTCCTACTTACTACTACTAGTAGTAGTATTGTTCAGTTGTGCTCCCCGGCCCTCCATTCATTGAACAACCGCACGGGTGAATAAACATACAGTACTAGTATTTATATAGAACTAACAAGCTCGAACTATTTTCGCGTAGTTAAAAGTTGAGGGCGGCGATTTTCCCAGGCAGTACGCACGGCTGTTTTCGCATAGGCAGTTTGACAGAGAGGCGAGGAGGGTGAGGGAGTAGCAGATTCAACTTACTTACTGTTGGAAAGGTCAGGATGTGCGATTTGACGGCGCATTCCTGTTTGCATCCATGTGTTAGAGTTACTTTGGGTTAGTTTGAACTCAACTAACCCAAAAATATCCAAACAAGAGGGTTAGTTTGGGTTACTGTTTGGTTCCATGTGTTAGAGTTAGTTTGGGTTAGTTGAACTCAACTAACCCAAAAAAAATCTAACCCACCCAAGAGGTGCTTATTTGGGATAGTTCTTCTCGGGACACTAAAAAACACATTTTTCTCTCACTCTCCCCGCAGTAGATCCCTCCCCACTTCCTCGAAGCTTCTCATCCTCTCCCTCCCTCCCTCTCGCACCGCCCATGAAGGCACCTCGCCGTATTCGCGCTCCATCTAACCCTGTCATCCAAACACCTCTTTCGCTAGAGTTACATCAGGGTTAGTTCAAGATTAGAATCTAACTCTAACCTTTAACTGAGTTATAGTATCCAGACAAGGCCAAGCGGTACGACCGGGGTGATGCCCCCCTTCCGTTCTGCACTCTAATCTGGTGCATGACACGTATTACATTGATCTGGATGTTGCCGGCTGTCCCACATGTCGGTGAAGTAGTACGTAGTAGTAAGAAGAAGCAAAGAATCATCTAGTATAAGTCTTTCTAGAGATTCCATCAAGTGACTACACCGCGTGCAGTATCTCAAATCTCAAATCTCCCTTCCGGTTTATAGGGCTCAAATCTCAAATCTCATCAACCAAGGCATTTTGCGACTGGATGAATGTATCTCGTACTTTACAAAACTACCATAATTAAACTCATGCATTAATTACGTAGTTCTCTTGTTTTCCTCTCCGCCTTGGTTGCGGTGCACAATATTGACCACTCATATATGACTAGCCGCTCTATCTACATGCGGGACATCAAAGCATCCGGGCCCGCGTGCCATCCACCAAATCACAATGAGGTGCTACAGTCGAAATTCATCGGTCACCCTGATGCGGCCGTCATGACCCGTCATATCACAAAACCCACACCTTCACCACCAGTGGTAAAGTGACCTCGAAGTTGGAATAGACAAAGCAACCATCATTTCACTGGAATGCTCATTGAAGCCCTTTCTCACATGGCCCACCTCACATTATCACCACATATTACTTGGAGTCCATGCACGACAGGCGGGTGATCTCTTCTCCCTCCCCTGTCTCTCTCCTCTCAGCCGACGCCCGTCGAGCGATTAGATTTTGGCTATCGATGGTTTATTCAATTGAAGTCCCACATGTCAGTGAAAATGCAAGACAACGCGTGTCCCCTCTGGTGAGGGGCGTGCGAGCCGGACTGTCGGGGGTGCGACGTGAACGCGACGCATACGAGTTGTAAGTGTGCCGCCTTTTCCTTTTGAACTTGCAAAGTGTAACATTTTCGTGCGATCGATTGATAGAAATCCAGAACAAAATGACGAGGGCGGTGCTTTCCTGCGAGTTAGGCGGGCTAGTCTGGGTGATATGACGTGCTATAGTGCCGTCCACTTGCTCAATTTTTATGTAAGCAAGAGTCTAAACTCTTACGTGGGAGGAGTGCGAAACATGGCGGATCTGATTTTGATCGAGGGATAATTGTTCCTTGCGAAATAATGGAGCACTGTTAGCGATTATAGCATGATAGATAGGGCATCTCCAGCGCTGGCCCTCGAATTTACATCGGCATCTGTCCGAGGACACAGAAGGATGCCATCCAATGCTGCCCGCATACCTTTCAACAACTATATGAACTAACCGGACGAAATTCATGCAAACAAAGAAAATTTCAAATTGACCGGATGAAATTCATTACATTTCGCAAACTTTTCCTATAAACTGGACGAAATTCATTACATATTTCACACAAACCATACTAAAACCTACTATAAACCCAATCGAAACGATCACCGGGCCCCGACCACCATGTCCGGCCATGAACCCGAGAAATCCGGCCATTGCCTTTGCCTCCTCCTTATCCGCCTCGATTACCTCCTCCTCTAGAGCACAAGGTTATGAAGATTTCCACCTACACGTTGCTGTCAAGCGGCTAATCGGTCACCGATTTTTATCCCACCAAGCTTGGCGTCGACTGAGTGGAGGAGCGGTGGCGACCTATCGTGTACTACTCTTCCTCGCTGCTGGCTGCACCCACGCACACGCGCCGACTTTGTGGTCGTGGCGGCGGAGGGCGACCGGGGCGGGGGGAGCCGGCAATCTCCTTCGTCTGCTCCTGCGAGAGTTCGTCCAAGAGAGCTTTGGAGCGCGACCGGAGCAGAGCCGCCGACGTCCTTCGTCTGCTCCTGCGACAGTACGTCCAAGAGAGATTTGGAGTGCCCGAAGGCTACGGTTGGAGTGGTGCCAACAGAAGGAAGGGACCGGAGGAGAATGAGTGTGGGTCTTTGGCTATGGCTGGGAGCTAGGGCTCAAGTTAATATAGCGGGCGAATGGCAATGAGCGTCGCGGCAGACGGATGGACGGCTGGCATCAGAGTAGGTTTGTCGGCAGCCGTGCTGTCATTAACGCAAAGCAGTCGCTTGCACCGTGATGCCGCACGGGTGGCGCTCTCTCAGCCGTCGTGCTGCTGCAATGCCGGCGCTAGTGAGAGGTCGTGTCAGGCGTGAATGCGGACGCTGCTTTAGTGACTTAACCGCAGGTGCGTTGTCTCACTGACATGTGGTCCCAATGGGCATCAGGCCCGCATGTCAGTGACACAACTGCACCTGTTGTTAAGGCCGGTGAATGCGGCATTGACGTTCTGGAGAGATGGAGATCGTTTCAGGTGGGAAGCGCGCGCTAGCGATGGAAGGGGTTTCGGTATGCCAAGGCGATTAGACGCTGGCGTGGTGGTAAAATGTGAACTCATAGATGATGAGCCTTTGAAGCGTATGCGGCACTTATTGACAACCAGGTGTCCATGCAACCGCTCTTGTCGCGAGCTAGCATTCGACGACCACCATTAGAAACCACACAACCATACATAACTTACAAATAATGGATGAATCAATCAGACACACACTCGTGTGCAGTGGCACTATGATCGGTTGCTCATGATAGTACATGGCGTACTCCATTCCATAGTACCCTCTCTAGCTATGCTGTTTTATAGATTGTCGTTGTGATGGACGATATACATGAGCAAGGCACCGAGTCACGAGTATGACCGTTGGTGTTGAGCCAGGTGAATACATGCTCGGTGTTCGCGGAGGCCTCCAGCAAACGTCTAAACAATAATGTCACATACGCATAATTTTGGTTTTTATTTTTTTCTCCACTGACGGGTAGGACCACATAGATAGATAGATAAAGAACACAAGCTGATGAGGCACATGCGGACTATTTGAATGGTCAACCAGACAAATACGGAGTTATACGCCGAGCCAGTGACCGTATAATCGCCATATTTCGTATACAATGATCAAAGTGAACTATCAAGACAAGTTCAATGACCACCAATGCATTTTACTCGGTAATAAATGACCAGGATTGAAGGGGAATCCAAATTTCCTTCATCTTATGTCCTTGAGCTCTTGACAAACCAATGCACTTTATGGTTTTCCGGCCACTCCACCCCAGAGCTGTCACCAAGCATCGTTCATGCCACCGCTCCGCACACCAACCAGTAAGGAAGCGATGGCATCCCACCACGCCAAGTTCCTCGCCGCCCACGACCGCACACAGAATGGTAGGCAAGCGGTGGCATCCCGCCATGCCGAGTTCATCGCCGCTCGCGGCCTCACACCTATGTGGGCAGAATTTGAAGCTGCCAAGGCCGAATGGGCGGTAGAGCAAGAGGCGACCAAAGCCGCACAGAGGGAGCGGAAACGTCAGAAAAATCACAAGAAAAGAGAGGCTTGCGACTGCAAGAAAGAAGAGGACGCATGCGCTGCTATGGAGAGGTCGGCAGAGATCCAAGCATGGTGGGGTGTCGCCGACAAAGCCGGGAAGGAGAATGACGACGTTTGGCTAGCATGTGAGAAGTAGTAGTACTAGTAGTTAGTGTGTGTGTCTGTGTCGCCCGTACATTTGTTTAATTAATTACGAGCATGTAACAGTACTACTAGTTACTACTATAGTTTTTAGAGCAAATTACCAGTACATTAGCCTAGACTCAATGGAAAAATTCCTATCCTATACATCAAATGGAATCTCTTTCTCTATAGGAAATTAGATGCATGTCATCATATTCCTATAAAATTCCTATCCTATATGAACCAAAGGAGGCCTCTGCTGGAGTAACAACTGTAGCTAGCAGTACTGCTGGTACAATAGTTTTCTTCAAGAAGCGGAATTCAACGAAGTCATGATGGTTCCTTCGTCCGAGCAACTTCATAGTGGGTAAGGTTGGTTCTGTGATTTGACGGCTAATTAGTAATTACTGCGGCGCGATGACCGGGGTGACTCTCCCTTGGAATTCTGCGGGCATGGCAAGTGGACCGGGATGGTCGACGTCCCACATGTCGGCGAGCAGAAGTATTCTTTCCAATATCGAGTAGCAAGGAAACCGTGTGGTATAGTATCACTGGTGATTTATATTTATTTTTTATTTCTAATGAATGCTAGCGTTTCAACTCTTACGACAAAGCAGTGCCAAACACACGGCACGTGCTGGATGTCGCAGACGTCAGCGAAAGGAGTGGGACATGAACAGCGTGGTAGAGCATCTCCACTTCTGGGTCGGAGACCACACGTAGTAGTACTACTGTACTAGTGGTATGAACGATACAACGTGCGACCCGGTGAGAAAGACACGTCTAGTTGGAAGGTCTCGGGGCATACACGTAAACAAATATAAAACCTAATATGTGCCTCCAATTAATATAGTACTAGTAGAGTACTTAGTCACGTACTCCATAACATCACCGGGCATTGCACATACAATATTTAGTGGTAGTAAGAGACAAATGCCAGAATGCCACGCATGTTCATGCTATTTGTGCCTTTCTACTTCACTTATTGCGCTACATTATACATGTTTGCATGTCCACTCCTGGGTACATGTCCGTCACGTAGTTCCAGTCCCACATGTTCTTCATATAGATGGAACAATCCTTGCATGACACATGCACCTTGATGCTAGATGTGTCACGTGTTGGCAAAAGGATGAACAAAGCTCACGTAAAAAAAATAGAGTGCAAGAACATAGATTCCCGACGACCGAGAAGGAGCAAGGAACCTCGGGGTGGAGCGTCTGCACTCATAATATTTTATATTATTCAGCGATATAAAATCAACCAATCATCTCCACAGTGGACTGGAAGAGTACGAAACACGATAGCCTTGTGTAGTTACATCATACTACTACATGGCTAACCCACGCTATCACCATATTTCTTGGCTTCCATGCGACACCTATCTCTAGTAATCCAGCAGCCCGTATAACTTTTCCCTCCTCGCCTCTCTCAAAGTGCGGCGGGCTGGCGTTTTTGCCATCTACTGAGGTCGGTTAACTCATCACATGTTAGCGACATGCCAAGAGCATTCTAAAAAAAATTACTTTCACGTTCCATTTTCAAAAATAAAAAAATCATTTCACGTACGAATTTGACTGTATGCTTTGAGTAACTTGCATGTCCTATACTGCTCCTGTTTGGATACTCTAACTTAGCTAGAGGTTAGACTAACTCATGACTAACCCTGAACTAACTATAGCCAAAGAGGTGTTTGGGTGACCGGGTTAGATTGACAATAAATGCACTTGATGGAGAGAGAGAAGTGATTTTTCAGTGGTCCCAATGAGAACTATCTCAAGTTAGCACCTCTTGGGTGGGATAATTTTTTTGGTGGGTTTGGTGCAACTTACTCCAATTTAAACCCTCATGCTTGGATACTTTAGGGCTATTTGAGCCCCAACTAGTTCAAACTAACTCTGACCCATGGATCCAAACAGGGACTATGGCCAGTCTCAACGCGGAGCAGTCGGTGCACCGGGATGCGGCGCTCTCTCGGTCGTCGCGCCGCTTAGCCGGTGCTAGTGAGAGGTCGCCTCCGCTTTGGCCGGGCATTAATGCAGCACTGACGCTCCTGGGCGACACTGACCGTTTCACGCGGGAGGTGCGTGCTGGCAAGGGAGTATAGGTTTTGAACCATTTCATGTGTAGTACTGGTAGTTTGCGAAACTACTCCATTATTGCACTCAGTTTCCTAAGAAATTATGGTAAAAAAGGTTACTCCACAACCCGCTTCCCTTCCCCTTCCTCTTCCACCGCCCGCGCACGTCCGCCGGAAGCGACCGGTCAGCCCTTATGCAGGAGTGCTAGCACAAAAAGATGCATGCATGACCACTAAAATTTCCAGATTAAAGAGCCGCTCCGGTGGGAGTATGGTGTATGTTGTTAGCTTCGGCCGGGCCATGGCTACCGGGTGACGGCGACCAGAGAAGAGGCGGCGGGAGGGGAATGAATCAGCTACTGTTTGGGTTCACTGTCCGGCTTAAATAAATGCGTAGCATCACGTGTACCCGCAGGTGCACAAATTGTAACATACGTGTCTGCTTAAGTGGGCGTCACGTAACCGGTGTGTGTGTGTAATGCCCCGGATGTAATACTTTCCCTTTTGGGTATATAATATATCTCCGGCTTCATCTATTTCCATTCCGGGTTCTTTGTCTTTCGGGTTTTCGTCGTTTTGTTGTGTGAGTGTGTGGCATTCATTCATATCATGTAGACATGTGCATTGCATTGCATTTGTGTTGTCGGTTGCATCCGGTTCCGCGTGTTTCTTCCCGTTGTCCGTTTCGCGTTCCGGAGCTCCCTCACGTGTCCGTGACGTCCCGTAGGCCTACTTTGTTGTTCGGGCGTTTAACGTTACCGGTGTGCCGCGAGGTTGTTTTATGTGTTGTTGTATTGTTGTGTGCAACCCGCCTCTCAAATCTCGTCTCGTTTGGACTCCGTTGGCTTTTCCATCCGTTGTCCGTGTGGGTCCAAAGTGCCTTCACTTCGTGTCCCGGAAACACCCCTGCTGCATTCTTTTATCTCCCTCCTAGGCCTCCTAAACTATCCCCACGATCGGATCCGTCGGATCGCGATCGGAGAGCTCCTAGCGCCCCTAAACTCCCTCCTAACCCTAAAAACTGCTATATATAGACCCCTCTAGGTCTATTTTGGCATCCCCTATTTTTTTTCTCAGATCCAATCTTTCCCTTCTTCTCCACTTGAAAATATCCTCCTAGATCCCGAGGAACCAGCCGATCCGGCCAGTCCCTCGATCTCCACCGCGCCAGCCGCAGTTTTCCTCGATCCAGTCTTCCCCCGCCGACGCAAGTCAACGCCGCGGCTTCCTCCGATCGATCCAGCGCCGCGAGGCCTCGTCAGCCCAACCGCACCGCTCCGTCGAAGTGGTCCAGCGGGACCACTTCCTCGCGGGCCGCCGCTCCCCTCGAACGCCACTTCAGCGCCTCCACTCCCGCTCCGTTCGGCCTGGGCCAGCTGCCCGAGGCTCCAGCGCCACCTGGGCCGATCCAGGCGCCGGCCCGTACGCCGCCTCCACTCCACCGCCGGGCCCCTCGGCTCCCCTCCGCGCCTCCCAGGCGCCAGTCAGCGCCGCGCCTCCGAGCGGGCCTCACCACCGCCGCCTGGGCCTCCCGCCCCAGCCGGGCCTCGCCAGGCCGCCGCGCGCACCTGGGCGCTGCCTCCGCAGGTCGCCGATCGGCCAGGCCGCCAGGTGGGCCGCCGCCGCCACCTGGAGCTCGCCAGCTGCCGGGCCGCCCCGCGCCGGCTGGGCTCCCTCCGCACCCTGGGCCGCCGCCGCTGCAGTCCACCGGCCCGTCTTCTTTTTTTCCCAGATCCGATCTGAGAACTGAGGTTGAACCCTAGATCTACTAAGTCCCTGTTTTAGTGTTCTGTGGTGCACTTTTCAAACATGCATAACTTTTACTGTGTTGTTCCGTTTTGCGCGTGTAATATGTCCAGACGTTCGTGGAGTTGTGCTCTACGTTTTACCTGTTGTTGTCATGCATGTTAGAGACCATCTAGGTTCTTGTTTTGCTGTTGCAAGAGTGCATCATGATATAAACTGCTGTTATGTGTTATTTTTGTGCCACCTTTGCCATGTGATATCTTTTAGCTCGTTTGTCCGAATGATGCAAATGACATGTCCACGTGTTCGTCTTGCCACGAACTACGTGTTGCTTGTGATAGGTTGCATGGTAGATTTATTATTGCCTTGTTATCATCGTTGCAAAGTGCCATGTTCATATGAGGTGTTTTCACTTGTTATGAAATGCCATCTTGTTGAGCTCGTTGCAATCGTTGTGTTCACCTCTATGATGCATGCTTGTGTGTTTCGGGATCACTTTCATGTGCACTTTGATCAGGTGCTTACCCTTTGCCATGTTTAGTTTCGAGGTGACTTAAACATGCTCTTTTATATGCCATGATGATATTGCTGTTTTAGGACTTAGTGGTTTTTTCACCAAGTCTGAAATCTGTAACGTTCCGATGCCATGTTCGTGTGATGTTCTAGGACAAAGCATGATAGTTTTGGAGTGGATCTTGATTGTTCCTTGTAGTATATATTGTTGTATTTCCATTCATGTCCTCACATGTCCATTTGAGTGGCTGTAGCATGTTTATCTTTTGCTCTAAAGTTTCAATAAAATTCTGCTGCCAGAATTTTATTGTAAAGTTCAATATGTCCAAGATCATTGCTATTGATCCGTGACTCCGTTGGGGGTGCACCTTGGACATAGTTGCTGTACTATATGCCTAGTTTGTGTTCATGTCCTTTGCCATGTTATTTGGGTGCTGTAGCTTAATTATTTTGAGCTCCGAAGATGCTATGATGCTGTAATTTTCAGCTTTCGCTCAAATCTTGTTTCGGGCATAACTTTTAGCCCGTAAATCCGATTTCAGCGATTCTTATATCAAACTTGATTTTTTTTCTGTGTAGATTAATAATATAAGATTGTTATCATGTTTTGAGGTGATTTGCTTGAGTGATATTTTCCGTGCTCCGTGTGCATCCTTGGTGCATCCATCATGCATTCATCTTTCCGAGTGCGCATTGCATCTTGTTGATTGGTGCTTCGTGTGTTTGTCTTGTTTAGAGCCGGGAGCTGAGGCTGAGTACGAGGTTGAGCACGAGGTTTCCAACGAGGTTGAGCACGAGGACCCTTCTTACGATCCGAACGACTTCTCTTCAGGCAAGATGACCGAACCCCGATAACATTACTATCTTTGCCTATTGCTAGTAGTCTCGATCTATAGTTTTGCCTCGATGCCCATGATCTTCTTGTCAGCCTCCTACTTGTAACCAATTGCCATGTTTAACCAACCTACCTATGCAAACCGTTGCTTGGCTAAGTACGCTTCGCTCAGCCCTTCTTATATCGTTGCTAGTTGCAGGTGAAGTGAAGATGCTTGCTCCATGTTGAAGTTTGGTTGGGTTATATCACACTATATAAATGCTTTAAATGAAATCATCTATATATTGGCAAGGGTGGAAGGCTAAGCCTTTTGCTTGGTGATTTGTTCCACTCATGCCGTTAGGATCCGTATAAGCCGGTATTATGTTCCTTGATTATGCGTTCCTAACACGGTTGGGGTGTATGGGACCCCCTCGATAAACCGCTAAGTGCTAAGTCTTTTCCAGCAAATCCCAACATTGGTACTATTTTCCTAATAACTAAATAACTTGCATAGGGAGTAATTAACCCGAGTTCTTAATCAACCACCCCGGGCCAGTGCTCCTCATGAGTGTTGGTCCGAAACGGGGAGCCTGCGGGGTCACCACGAGGGAACTCGAGGATTGATATAAACCCTTAGCTTTGCCCATCCGGTCGTGTCCTGAGACTTAGATACGCGCGGCTACTATCAGGGTGTCGACACGCCGGGAGGATTTGCTGGATTAGCCTTACCTTAGCTCGGTATATCTTGAGCACGGGATTCCGAGGATACTCGGGTCTTCCCACTTTGGAGTTGCGACTCCGCGGATCGTGGGCTTGTAATGGATCAAGTTGGAACACCCCTGCAGAGTTTGAACTTTCGAAAGTCGTGCCCGCGGTTATGTGGCACATGGGAGCTTGTTAATTCCGGTTGTAGATAACTTGACACAATGTTTCTAATACACTACCAGCGTGTGTTCCGTGATCGTCAATTTCCGAATAGGGATTCGGGAGTTGAACACGGAGGGGTTATGTTTGTGGAGCTTGTAGCTAGGATCACTTCGTGATCACTTCTCGCCGAGGCCTTCTCTTCTAGCTCTCACTTACGTAAGCTAGATGCTAGTTGCTGCTGCAGACTTGATCTTTTCTTCAGCCTTTTCCTCACC
This sequence comes from Secale cereale, assembly GCA_902687465.1. Taxonomy (NCBI): domain Eukaryota; kingdom Viridiplantae; phylum Streptophyta; class Magnoliopsida; order Poales; family Poaceae; genus Secale; species Secale cereale. The sequence goes on along the minus strand of LR738713.1, from coordinate 144,145,280 downwards.
CAAAGGCTTTGATAGTCTTGTTACCCGGAGACGGGATTGCTGAGTCCTCTGTGGCTCACAGATACTTCACACACCAGATGCAGGTCCAGCTGTGAGCTATCCAGGTGATGGCACCGAGCTGGATTGGGAGTACGACGAGGAGCGTAGTCGGTACTACGTGCGCTACCCGGACGATCAGTAGTGGAGACTCTTACTAGGATTCGATCCGCCTGTGGTTTATTTATCTGAGTTCGGTACTTTGACATTTGGCTTTTGCCCTTAGAGGGTTGTGATGTTCTTAATGTATGATGATTGAGACTTGTACTGTAATTCTGTGACGTGGCGAGTGTAAGCCAACTATTTTTAGTTTACTATCCCCTCTTTTACATGAGTTGTGCAAAAATTACCGAACTTGAGATCATTCTAGGATGGATTTATGCCTTTAAGTCGTGCCTCGACACGTAGGAGGTATAACTCCATCCTGGGCATTACAAGTTGGTATTCAGAGCCTTCTCCGACCTAGGAGCCCCCACTGTTTGATCGAACCGTTGACGGTCGAGTCTAGGCACACACTGAAAACTTTTTGAGTCCTATATTATATCGGAGAGTAGGATTTCTTTGCTTCTCATCCCCTTTCTCTCTGGTGAGGACTCCTGACGTCTACTCTTGTCTCTCCTATCTTCAAAATTTGCACAAATTTTTTTTTAGGAATCCCGCGAGTATTCTGGGATTGTTTCGATGTTCTTGTGACAAGGATATTTTTCCCGATGCCTCCTGTTACCGAGGAGTTGAGCTTCGGGGTATCATTGTAATAAGCATATCGCGGCAGTACTAAATACTTAAGACGGCCGACATCGAAAATCTCCCCTATACGGCCAGTGGCAAGATAACCCCGACATCACCCAGTACTGGGGAGGTAGTTCGGGAGTATTGCCATAGCTTGTTATAGTGGATGCTTTTCGAAGGTCCGAGGTACACAGTTTCCGAGAAAGACTGGTTATGTGTTGAAGGATGGATACACCTGGATGTAGGTTTAGAGTTGATTGCGCGGTGCTTCCCGTGTATCCCCAACACCTGATTGCATAACTGGAATCTTTCGGAAATCTATAGGTGGGTTTTATCCAGTAGATCATAGGCATTCTTCCAACGAATGCAGGTTAGTGAGTTCGGGGTTCGACATTGAGTGAAGTGGTTATATGACCGATGTTACTATCAGGAGTTGCATCTTAAAGGGTCCTTAGCTATGCTGATCCGGGGATTGCAAAACCTTTTCGTAACGCGTTCATATGCGTTCAACACAAAGATGTTAGAACGAAACTCCTCTCTTGTGTTTGTTCCCATCCGTACCTTGTTGTTTTTTCTTATTTTCCTTTTGTCCCCTATGTGGCTTCTCGTGAAGACTGATGTTATCATTTAACTGAGAATATCATTCGTTCCTCTTGTTTGGATGATTTCATTCGTTCTATTGTTAGAATGATTATTGTGAAGACTTGTTGCAATTCATTCCTTTGATTCAGCTTTTTCCTTTTGTCAATCAATTGCTGATTCGTGGTCATCTCTTACAGGATGGCTCCGAAAAAGGTTCCCAACGCTAACCCAGAGGTGGAAGAGGTCCCAGAGCATCCTCCTTCCCCTCCTCCTCCGCCTGAGGCTTGGAGAGCAATTATGCACACTACTGCTCAGAACACTCAGTTGATGATGCAGATGATGCAGCAAATGCAAGCTATGCAAGCTAATCAGGGTGTTCCAGTGAACCAAGGCAACTTCTTCCAGCAGCACCATGCTACTCTCAACCAGTTCCTGGCTAACAATCCTAAAGCTTTCAGTTACTGTGTCGACCCTCTTGATGCTGAGGATTGGTTGACCAACATAAAGAAGCATTTTGAGTGCAGTAACGTGAAGGAAGATGATTATGTGAAGTTTGCAGCCTTCCAACTGAAAGATCAAGCAGCTGACTGGTGGCAGCAGTACAAAGACTCAAGGCCGGGTCAAGTGATCTCTTGGGAGAATTTCTGCAAGGATTTCCGGTCGCATCACATTCCTACAAGTGTCATCGAGGGTATGCGTGAGCAATTCCGCAACCTCAAGCAGGGCTCCATGACAGTCTATCAGTATAATGTCAAGTTCCAAAACCTCGCTCGCTATGCAAAGCAAGACATTCCTGATGCAAAGAGCAAAATCTATCAGTTCCGTGGAGGTCTCAAAGATGAACTTCAGCTTGCTCTCACTTTGTTCGAGCCAGATGAATTCGACAAGTTCTATAACATGGCTTTGAAACAAGAAGCAGCTCAGCTCAAGATGGAGGCTTCTAAGAAGAGAATTCGAGATGCTGTTCACTCTTCTTCATCGTCTCAGTTGGCTGCGAAACAACAGAAATTCTGGCTTCCTCCTCCTCCAGTGATTCGAGCTCCATACAACAACTCCAACAACTTCAACAACTCCAACAACAAGAACTCTAGTGGTCGTGGTTTCTCCCACCCACCCAACTCCAACAAGCAGTCCAAGCAACAGTTCCAAGCTCCAAGACTAAGTGCTCCTCCTACCCATCCACTTTCTGAGGTGACTTGCTACAAGTGTGGCCAGAAGGGTCATTATTCCAACAAGTGCAACAACCCAAGGCGCCTTCCGCCTCCTCCTCCTGTCGGTACCGCTATGGTCAAGCATGATCCAAAGGCAGCAAGGGTCAATCTGATGAATGCAGCACAAGCGGAGGCTTCTTCTGATGTCATTTTGGGTAACCTTCCAGTTAACTCTTTTCCAGCTAAAGTGTTATTTGATTCGGGTGCATCATGTTCTTTCATGTCTCAACCATTTGCATCCAAGCACAATATTGCCACTTCAAATTTGCCTCAGAGGTTGGAAGTTATTTCTCCAGGGAGACGTATGTCTTCTACTGTCTATGCTCCGGATGTTTCTATTCGCATGGGAGATTATCATTTTATGGCTAAACCGGTGGTTCTTGGTAATTCTGACATCGACCTCATCCTCGGAATGGATTGGCTTTCTCAGCACGATGCTCATATTGATTGTGCTCAAAAGGAAGTCAAGATGACTCATTCTGATGAAGATGTGATTATCTTCGCCTCCAGGGATAATACTATTCGGCTTTTCTCTCTTAATGATAAGGGCGAAATTAATGCCATAAATCAAATTCCTGTGGTGAACGAATATCAAGACGTCTTTCCAAAAGAACTTCCAGGCATGCCTCCACACCGTCAGGTGGAGTTTGTCATTGAAGTCGAGCCGGGCACTGAGCCTGCGTGCCGGCGTCCATACAAGCTCTCTCCGGATGAATTGAAGGAATTGAAGAAGCAGCTTGATAAGCAGGAGAGTATGGGTCTCATCAGACCGAGTACATCTCCATGGGGCTGTGGTGTCTTATTTGTCAAGAAGAAAGATGGCACGGAGCGTCTCTGTGTTGACTACCGGCCATTGAACAAGAAGACGATTAAGAACAAGTATCCGCTCCCCAACATCAACGAACTCTTTGAGCAGCTCAAAGGAGCTAAAGTGTTCTCTAAGCTTGACCTCCGAATGGGCTACCATCAAATTCGCATTCGCGAGGAAGACATTCCCAAGACGGCCTTCAGAACGAGCTACGGTTCATACGAGTATACCGTCATGTCCTTCGGTCTCGCCAATGCTCCTCCTACCTTTTCAAGGATGATGCATTACATCTTCAATCCCTATACTGGAGAGTTTGTGCTTATGTATCTGGATGATATTCTGGTGTTTTCCAAGAATGAAGAAGATCACGAAAAGCACTTGCGTCTGGTTCTTGATCGACTCCGAGAGCATAAATTCTATGCCAAGTTCTCAAAGTGCGAGTTCTGGCTCGAGAAGGTTTTGTACCTGGGCCACATCATCTCAGCTGACGGTATTGCGGTTAATCCCGAGAAAGTTGAAGCAATTGTCAACTGGGAAGCTCCTCAGAACGTTAAGCAGCTCCGCAGTTTTCTGGGTCTTGCCAGCTATTGCAGAAGGTTTGTTGAGAACTTCTCCAAGATTGCCAAGCCTCTTTCCAACCTGCTTCAGAAGAATGTCAAATACTTTTGGTCTCCAGAGTGTGAAGTGGCATTCAAAACTCTCAAAGATAAGCTTGTCTCTGCTCCAGTTCTGACTCCTCCGGATGAATCCAAGCCCTATGAAGTGTTCTGTGACGCTTCTCTTCAAGGTCTTGGTGGTGTGCTTATGCAAGATAAGAGAATTGTGGCATACACTTCTCGTCAGCTAAAGCCAGCCGAGAAGAACTATCCCACACATGATCTCCAGCTAGCAGCTGTGGTACATGCTCTGATTACGTGGAGACATCTGTTGTTGGGCAGAAAGGTCGACATCTTCACTGATCACAAGAGCTTGAAGTACATCTTCACACAGCCGCATCTGAACCTCCGCCAGACTCGTTGGGTCGAAATGATCCAAGAGTACAATCCCAGCATTGAATACACTCCTGGCTAGGCGAATGTGATTGCAGATGCTTTGAGCAGAAAGGCATATTGCAACAGCCTTCTTATCAAGCCATACCAGCCTGAGCTTTGTGAAGCATTCAGGAAACTCAACCTTCAAGTTGTTCCGCAGGGTTTTCTTGCAAATCTCCAAATTGCTCCTACCTTGGAAGATCAAGTCCGTGAGGCCCAGCTCAGTGATACCATGGTGAAGAAGGTGAAACATGGGATTGCAAAGGGCACTCCAAAATACAAGTGCTTCCGTGTTGATGAGAGAGATACCTTGTTCTTCGAGGACAGACTCGTTGTTCCCAAAGGTGATCTCAGGAAGCTCATAATGGAAGAAGCTCATGATTCTCTCCTTTCCATTCATCCTGGCAGTTCCAAGATGTATCAAGATCTCAAGCAATCTTACTGGTGGACACGCATGAAAAGGGAGATTGCCCAATTCGTGAATGAATGTGATGTATGCCGAAGAGTGAAAGCAGAACATCAACGTCCAGCCGGTCTTCTCCAACCTCTTCCTATTCCCGAGTGGAAGTTCGACCACATTGAAATGGACTTCATCACTGGTTTTCCTAAATCCAAGCGAGGCAATGATGCTATCTTTGTGGTGATTGACAAGCTTACCAAAGTCGCTCACTTTCTTCCAGTCAAAGAATCAATCAATGCAGCTCAACTTGCAGAGCTGTACACTTCCAGAATTGTGTCCCTACATGGCATTCCTCAAGTGATATCCTCAGACCGTGGCAGCTTGTTCACATCAAGGTTCTGGGACTCCTTTCAGTCCGCCATGGGCACTAAGGGTCTCTTTGATTCAAAGGATTTTTGAAGGATTAGAATCCTTAGGAATTTTTCGTACGTTGGTCATTTGATTCGTAGGATTGAATCCTATATGATTTTTTCCTAAGGATTCATTTGTACTACATTTCACGGGAATTCTAACATCCACTACAACCTCTTGAAAGAAATCCTTTGTTTTTTCCGTGACACAATCAAACAAACTAATATCCTATAGGGATCCAATGGACATGCCATTCCAATCCTATATTTTTCCTATTCCTGTGTTTTTGCAATCCTGTGAATCAAAGAGGCCCTAAGATCAGGTTCAGCACTGCCTTTCACCCTCAGACTAGTGGTCAAGTCGAGCGTGTGAATCACATTCTAGAAGACATGCTCAGAGCCTGTGTCATCTCCTTCGGCATGAAATGGGAAGACTGCCTTCCATTTGCCGAGTTCTCTTACAACAACAGCTTTCAAGCAAGTGCAGGCAAAGCACCGTTTGAAATTCTCTATGGCAGAAAGTGCCGTACCCCTCTCAACTGGTCTGAAACAGGCGAACGCCAACTTCTTGGCAATGACCTGATCTCAGAAGCCGAAGAAATGTGCAAAGTCATACGTGAGAATCTCAAGGCCGCTCAGTCGCGTCAGAAGAGCTACTATGACGGAAAGCATCGTGATTTGGCTTTCGACATCGGTGATCATGTTTATCTCCGAGTTTCTCCGATGAAAGGAACCCAAGATTCGGTATCAAAGGAAAACTTGCTCCTAGATACGTCGGGCCTTTCAAGATTCTTGGCAAAAGAGGCGACCTAGCCTATCAGCTCGAGTTCCCTCACAACTTTGCAAATGTTCATGATGTCTTACATGTGTCTCAACTTCGCAAATGCTTCAAGGCACCTGAGCGCATGATTCCGTTTGAGGAGATTGATCTTCAACAAGACCTGTCCTACCGAGAGCATCGTGTTGCAATTCTCGAAGAAACCGAACGCAAGACCCGCAACAAATCCATCAAGTTTTTGAAAGTCAAGTGGTCACATCACACAGACCGAGAAGCTACCTGGGAACGAGAAGATCATCTTCGTTCCAAGTACCCTTCCTTTTTCCAGTCCTAGATCTCGGGACGAGATCTTTTTGTAGTAGAGGAGAGTTTGTAATGCCCCGGATGTAATACTTTCCCTTTTGGGTATATAATATATCTCCGGCTTCATCTATTTCCATTCCGGGTTCTTTGTCTTTCGGGTTTTCGTCGTTTTGTTGTGTGAGTGTGTGGCATTCATTCATATCATGTAGACATGTGCATTGCATTGCATTTGTGTTGTCGGTTGCATCCGGTTCCACGTGTTTCTTCCCGTTGTCCGTTTCGCGTTCCGGAGCTCCCTCACGTGTCTGTGACGTCCCGTAGGCCTACTTTGTTGTTCGGGCGTTTAACGTTACCGGTGTGCCGCGAGGTTATTTTGTGTGTTGTTGTTTTGTTGTGTGCAACCCGCCTCTCAAATCTCGTCTCGTTTGGACTCCGTTGGCTTTTCCATCCGTTGTCCGTGTGGGTCCAAAGTGCCTTCACTTCGTGTCCCGGAAACACCCCTGCTGCATTCTTTTATCTCCCTCCTAGGCCTCCTAAACTATCCCCGCTATCGGATCCGTCGGATCGCGATCGGAGAGCTCCTAGCGCCCCTAAACTCCCTCCTAACCCTAAAAACTGCTATATATAGACCCCTCTAGGTCTATTTTGGCATCCCCTATTTTTTTTCTCAGATCCAATCTTTCCCTTCTTCTCCACTTGAAAATATCCTCCTGGATCCCGAGGAACCAGCCGATCCGGCCAGTCCCTCGATCTCCACCGCGCCAGCCGCAGTTTTCCTCGATCCAGTCTTCCCCCGCCGACGCAAGTCAACGCCGCGGCTTCCTCCGATCGATCCAGCGCCGCGAGGCCTCGTCAGCCCAACCGCACCGCTCCGTCGAAGTGGTCCAGCGGGACCACTTCCTCGCGGGCCGCCGCTCCCCTCGAACGCCACTTCAGCGCCTCCACTCCCGCTCCGTTCGGCCTGGGCCAGC
>LR738713.1:144105486-144130102 GCA_902687465.1 Secale cereale | reverse complement strand
GTGGGGGTGGCGGAGGAACACAAGCGGTGGGGCCGGTGGTCCGGTCGGCGGCCCGTGCGGTGTTCTGTATGGGAAGAATCAGAGACGAGGAAGAAGAAGGGTTAGGAGACGTAGGATCCTCATCCAACCGCGTGAAATGGTCGACTGACCCAAATGACAAAAGTAACGCGACTTGCATGCAGACATGCCTTTTTATTCAGTACCATCATAGTACCTGCTTAGCACTGCTCCTGAAGCCATCAAGCCAACCAACGTGCCACTCATAATTCCAAACTTGTTGCTCAAGTATGAATCTGATATGATTATGATATTACTAAAATAGATAACATTTAATTAGTTAGCTAATGTTCCTACTACACTTTCGAAAAAGCACGTGCACCACATATAGAGAGACAACAGGGAGTTGCTTTCTTAATGCGCTCTAGTTCATCATGTGTGGGCACTACACAACGAAGATTTTATTATCCAAAATCTTCTTGCTCATCTTTAGCATGTTCCTCTTCCGTTGTTCTTTAATAAGTACTCTCTCCGTTCCTAAATACAAGTCTTTGTATAGATTCCACCATGGACTACATATGGAGCAAAATGAGTGAATCTACACTCTAAAATGTATCTGGATACATCTCTATGTGATTCATGGTGGAAATATCTACCAAGACTTATATTTTGGAACGGAGGGAGTATGATAGGAGTACAGTATGTTCCTTGTAGTGAAGATGAGCAGGGCCATTTGTAGTGTAGAGGTCTATATGGTTGGTTGGTATGGACACTTTGAACTCTTCGGGCCTCTTTGATTCGTAGGATTTGTAAACATGGGAGTAGGATTTTTAGTGGCCTGCCCACTTGAATCCTAAAAGAATAGCAAGGAAATGTGGGGAGCTGTGTCGCCTTTGAGAGTTACACTGATATTAATAGTACAACACCTTCAGTTGAAGAGAGCTGGTATCCAAGCCTTTCTAGCCGTACCGGCAATACTAGCACATATATTCCAGCAAGTTCCACTTTGCTGATTTTACTCTGATGCTTACGGTTTTCCCTTTATATCTACACTATGATGTGTGTAGCTGCTTTGTGTCACACTAGCAGCAGTCCACTCTTGAAGCTAAACACCGCAATGACTTACAAAATTGGCACCCAGACATTAAACGCCATTCTGGATGCAATGAAACTCATACGCTCCCCACCTGTTGACTCTTGTTCAGAATATGATCCTAATGACTCTTGTTCAAAATTGCCACATATAGAGAGACAACATGGAATTGCATTTCTTTGGGCGCTGTGATTCATCATGAGAGAGCAACCAACGATGTATGCAATTAAGCAGAACCTCAAGAATATGCTTCCTCTTATGTTCTTTAACATGTTCCTCTTTTGTTATTCTGTATTTTGTACATACAGTATGTTCCTTGTCAGGAAGGGGAGCAGGGACATATGCAGTCAACAGCTGATATAGCTAGCATGTACTTGATCAATAGGCTTTCCATTACATATCGTGGTTATGGTGTACCCCTTTTATGTACACTATGCTATGCCTAGTTGTTGTGTGCTCTTGTTATCATGGTTTGCCAATAAACTCTCTATACTGTATATGTTGAACCTATCATCTGCCTACTATCCTAACTTCTGGAGCCTATTTTTTTGTGTACTTGTGCCAGATTATATAAATGCACGCACCATATTACAACACACATGAGCTCTCTCATCAGAATCCAGTGATAGCACACAAGTGTATACAGGGGCGCCCCTATATTAGAATATCCTTTGCATTACAAAGATAATCTCACAACTATTTATGTTTTCATGGTTCTCAGATATTTTACGTAATTACAGTGAATATCAGAATCCGTGCATCAGAAGAATATTGTGGAACACTGCAATGACTTACAAAATTGGCACCAAGGAATTGAGTGCCATTCTGGATGTAATGAAACTCATACGCTCCCCACCTGTAGATTCTTTTTCAGAATATCATCCTAATGACTATTCTAACCTAGAGGAGTCAAAGGCAGATGGCTTGTCATGTTCACCCATCAAGGTGCCTGCTCTAATTTGGTAAGGTTTTATTGATTGCGCGTATCCACATGTTGTCTTGCATTTATTCTACTTTGTTGCACCGCCATCTGCTTAGTTTACTCATCATATATGTCGAGATGCCATGCCCAGCCATTATCAATACATATTCCATCTATCATCATACCATGTTTTTCCACTCAAATGTTGTTCTTTTGCATCGGACATCAAAAAGGAAGAGGGTGATTGCCGAACCTGAAGGAGTACCAGCAAAGTCCTTGAAAAACATGGTTGTGCCAGAGAAATCAGACAACACCCCAGTTATATTGGTTGTACAACCAGTGACACAAAACGTAGGACCGACTCCAGCAGACTGTATCCATACTTCACTGGCCACACCACTAGCCCCACCACACAGGACCTGCACTCCAGCAAAAGGTATGCCGATTTCAGTTGCCATAGCACCAGCCGTACCACAGAAAAATCTCACTCCAGCAAAAAGTACAACAAGTCCACCGGCCCAAGACCTATCCCAACTGCAGAGACGGCCAATTCCTGCAGATTGGAACCCCATTCCGGTTATTCCCAGTTTAAAAGATAATGCTTTCAATGTTGTTAGGGACTACGTGCATATATTCCCATCATTGGAAGATTATAGTGAAGACAAACACCATTTTCACATCTTCCTGCCCCACTTACGTGTAAGTGCTATTATTCATGGTGATTATTTTCCTGTTTTCTGCTGATTGAACACATCAATGATTTACATTACATTGTTGTAAGTAGGCGAGGGTCAATCTGGATAGTCATGACGAGAAAAGCTTGCTTGCACTTTTCAAGGAAGTATTGCAGCAGTATTGGTGTTACCTGAGGAAATCACACTTTGATGGCAAGTCTATAAACGAATTTCTGGTGAAGTCTCCTATGCTAAATTTAGAAGACATTGAATGGAAAAACCTTGTTATGCACTGGTCTCGTTCCGAGGATGAGGTACTGTCTATGATATCGCATGACAATTTGAACTTCTACTTTTCCGCATGTGCCTTACGGATCTTTTTTGCAGGAAATCTGCTCGAAAAAGAATTCCAGTTTGAAAAGAACGACAGGATATCGCAAATATTATGTCCGCTGCTTTGCTCTTATTAGTACCTATTGTCCTGTATCACTGTACTTGCATACATACATGGTTCATTATGTGACAGCAGTATGCATGATAGCTTGCTCATCAATTGTTGGCTCCAAATTATCTCATCTGTATGAATGGTTACATTAGTGTAGAATATATCCAATGCTAATGAATTTTTTTAGCTCTGCATTGTTCTTGTAAGTACCTACTGTCCTTTATCAGTGTACTTATATTGACAGGTAGTTGTTCATGTACCATCACTCTGCAACTTATTTTCCTTTGCCCTCCATTTTCTACACATAAGATCTATATTTACTCTTACCATAAGGTTGGATAACACCGATGGTACTGAAGAAGTTTAGCTCTGCATTGCTCTTGGCTGTACCTTTTGCCTGTATCGTTGTATTTACATTTATAGCTACTTGGTTATATAGCTTCACTCTTCATCTAATCTTAAATATTCTCCATTTTTTCTTATATTGTCACATCTATATTTACTCTTAACAAAATGTAGAATAAAGGCAATGCTTATGAAGAAGATTCTGTGGTAAACTTCTTGAATTGCCCCCCCCCCCATCAGAATGGACAAGGGCTTTATAGAGCCTTCCTTCACCAATAATGTAAGTTGGTCCTTCTCAAGCCTTCAAACTTTGTTGTGTATATTTGGTTAGGCGTGACTGCAACAGCTGTTTATTTTTGGTGTTTGCATCAAATTGCATGTTTAAAGTTTATTATGTTCTCCAGTTCATAAAAAAAGTTTGTCCTTCTCAATTTAAGTTTTTAATTGTACAACCAAGTTCCTTCTTCATACCATGTAAATTAAACTATATAGAGCAAGTGATCTTATTTTGCCAATCTGAAATGGAATAAATTGACAGCAAACTAACCATTGATACTTATGAGTTCTTGATCTGTAATCCAGTGGTGTCGTGAAGCTGCCAACTCCTTCACAATGTCATTTCTTGCCATATCTTGACCTGAACAATACCATATTGTGTTAATGCTATTTTAAACTCTGTCACTTTATCCGTCAGTAAGAAATGTGATGAATTGTCAGCACTGATACTTATATGTGCAAAACCTATCATCTGTCTGCTTGTTTATCTTTTAGAGTGAGGAGGATATAAGTGTCAAACAAGTGCAGTCTCACCAGCTTGCTCAGCTGCTTGCGCTACAGCTCCCGAACAGGGCTAACTTTCGTGAACTCTATTGAAGTGATGTCGGTTTTGTATATTATTTTGTCGGTGTGTTTAGTTGCACTGGTGGCGATCTTTGATGCCCTGTGTATGTAATCTGCTGTCTTCTTGTGATTTATTATCATAGTGGCGAACTTTGATGCCCAGTGGATGTAATATGCCATAATTTCTTCATTGTATACTCTAGGTTTTTTCTTATTCATGATGCAAAAGTTATTTTACTGTATATATATCATGTCTTCGCAGTAAACCGGCCAAACCATAAAATTACGGTACATAATCGGGCTGCCATGCAAATCACCATGTATGATCCGCATCATGGGCCCCGACATCTTGGTCCGTTAACAGACCTAAATGTAAACTGGCCCACTAATAGATTCGGACATTTAATAGGCCGAGTAAACCACCGACCCTACTTTCCCAAGAAAACTCAATGGGCCTTTAGGAGGTAGAAAAGTAGGTTGGGCCTGAAACGTGTTGAACAGCTCACGGGCCGGCAGTAGGCCGGAATAGACCCCGGCCCATGAATGTGCCAATCAAATCACGGGCTTATAACATGCCAAAATTGTCTCGGTCCTTGTTTGGCCCAATCAGATTATCGACTGCGAGCAGGCCGGATGCAAACCGGGCCGTAGTTAGGCCCAACTATATGACGGGCTTTTAATAGGCCGAAATTAATATAGGGCCGAAATGTTAAACGAGCCCTTAACAGGCAGAAACTAATATCATGCCAAATTACTAAATGGGCCTTTAGCAAGTGGGCCCAAAAGCATAGCGTCCAGTTGACGGGCTGAATCTGATATGTGCCATAATTTAGCCCAAAGCCTCGAAAAGGGTCGGACCTGATCTGGGCCATAATTTGGCCCAGAACGCGCTAGGCTTTTAATGGGCCGGATCTCATGTGGGCCATTATTAGGCCCGGAACGTGGCATGCCATTAATGGACCGGATCGAATATGGGCCGACATTTGGCCTAAAATATGGCAGCGAGTTAATAGGCCAGCCTACGAGGGTCCTCAAAATCGTGTGGGCCTATAGCTGGGCCGACCCATTAATGTCGGTGAAATCTCGTGGGCCTTTAGCTGGGCCGGCCCATTATGGTCCACAAAATTTTTGCGGGCCTTCACCTGGGGCGGCCCATTATGGCCCACAAAAATCTTGTGGGCCTTTACCTGGCCCGACCCATTATGGCCCACAAAATCTTGTGGGCCTTTAGCTGGGCCGGCCCATTATGGTTCGGAAAATCTTGTGGGCCTTTAGTTGGGCCGGCCAATTATGGTCCGCAAATTCTTGCGGGCCTTTACTTGGGCTGGCCCATTTAAACTTTATGGGCCACTTTTGGGCCGGTCCACGTGTCAACATATCATAGGCGCATCTCACCCTTTGGATGAGTGACAACTGTGCCAACGCGGAGCTGACACGTGTTTCCGTCAGCCAATCAGAATTTTACACGTGGAAAATCCCCATTGGTCCGGGTTGTTAACGGGTTATCGGATCCAAAACCGGACCCGATAGCTCAACGGCGTTCTGTTACGATGGATGCCACGGGTGGGTCACCCTTGACGAAAGCACTTCTGTGATGCGCGATTTATCGTCATGGAAGTGGACACTTCCGTGATGATAATTTTGGTAATGTCATGGAACACTTCTACGACAGCACAGGTATGACTATCTTGATTGTGTCATAAAATTGTCATGGATGTACATGCATGAAAGTAAATGTGACCTACTGTGACAGACACGTATCATCACGGAAGTGTATTTTTTTGTAGTGCAACCTGGTCCCCCTCCTCCTTCTCCATCCTCTCTAAAGGAAATATGCCCTAGAGGCAATAATAAAATTGTTATTTATATTTCCTTATACATCATCATAAATGTCTTTTATTCATGCTAGAATTGTATTACCAGGAAACTTAATACATGTGTGAATAAATAGACGAAACAAAGTGTCCCTAGTATGCCTCTACTAGACTAGCTCGTTAATCAAAGATGGTTATGTTTCCTAACCATAGACATGAGTTGTCATTTGATCAACGAGATCACATCATTAGGAGAATGATGTGATGGACAAGACGCATCCATTAGTTTAGCAACTTGATCGTTTAATTTTTCTGCTATTGCTTTCTTCATGACTTATACATGTTCCTATGACTATGAGATTATGCGACTCCCAAATACCAGAGGAACACCTTGTGTGCTATCAAACATCACAAATTAACTGGGTGATTATAAAGAGGCTCTACAGGTGTCTCCGAGGGTGTTTGTGGTGTTGGCAAAGATCGAGAATACGATTTGTCACTCCGAGTGTCGGAGAGGTATCTCTGGTCCCTCTCAGTAATACACATCATAATAAGCTTGCAAGCAAACGACTAATGAGTTAGTCACAAGATGATGTATTACGGAACGAGTAAAGAAACTTGCCAATAACGAGATTGAACTTGGTATGATGATACCGACGATCGAATCTCAAGCAAGTAACATATCGATGACAAAGGGAACAACGTATGTTGTTATACGGTTTGACAGATAAAGATCTTCGTAGAATATGTGGGAGACAACATGAACATCTAGGTTCCGCTATTTTTTATTAACCGGAGATGAGTCTCGGTCATGTCTACATAGTTCTCGAACCCGTAGGGTCCGCATGCTTAACGTTCGATGTCAATCGGTATTATGAGTTTATTTGTTTTGATGCACAGAAGGTAGTTCGGAGTCCCGGATGTGATCACGGACATGACGAGGAGTCTCTAAATGGTAGAGACATAAAGATTGATATATTGGAAGGTTATATTCGGACACCGGAACGATTCCGGGGGTCACCGGATAAATACCGTAGTACCGGGAGGTTACTGGAACCCCCCGGGGAGTATATGGGCCTTAATGGGCTTTAGTGGAGAGAGAGAGGGCTCGCTAGGTCTGGGCCACACGCCCCCAAGCCTAGTCCGAATTGGGCTAGGGGGGAGGGGCGGCGCTGATACGTCCAAAATGCATCACTATTTATATCGTAATTCATCCTTATTCATTGATATATTTCACATTACGATGATGTTCTTATGTTGTTTTGGCCTATTTTACACAGTTTGCAACTTTCCGGTGCCGAAGCTGCAGACGCAGGATTCAGCGGTAAAAAGTGGACGCCGAGTTGCTGAAGAAGAATACCTCCAAATTACCTGGAAATCGACGGAGGGTATTTTCAAGAAGGATCACGAAGATACGCAAAAGAGCAACCAGAGGGGGGCCACAGGGTGCCCAGGCGGCCACCTGGCGCGGCCCCCACCCTGGCCGCGCCGGGAGGGCGCCTGGAGCCCCTGGCCCACTCCAGGCTCTCCCCTCTGGCCTATATACTCCTCGTCATCCAGAAACCCTCAAAGGGGGAGAGTTTACGGAGTTCCGCCGCCGCTCCGTGGCGGAAACCTACAGAGAAGAAAAGCCATCTCCGGCGGGCAGATTCCGCCGGGGAGATCACCTCCCGGAAGGGGAGATCATCGCCATCGTCATCACCATCGTCACGGGCATCACCGAGATCATCATCAACATCATCCCCAACATCAGCACCATCTCCATCTTCATCCAATCTCATCTCACAATTGCAACTTGTGTTGTAATCCGTACTATCTATCCTCTCTACTCTATCGGTGTTGATTACTACTTTGTGGTGAATGCTATTGAGTTTTGTTGGAGAAATATCATTGTTTCCAGATTGTTTATCATCCATCTATCTCCACTGATCATGATCTCTTTTATGTCTTGTGAGTAGTTACTTTAGTTCTTGAGGACATGGGAGAAGTCTTGTTGTTAGTAGTCATATGATGTTGAAGTAATATGTGTTGTTTGATACTTAAGTTGTGTTGTTATTTTCCTAGTGGTGTTGTGTGAGTCGAACACTCAACACTTCGCCTTATTAAGGACCAAGGGGAATACATTGTGTACAAAGAATGCTTACGGTGGGTTGCCGGAGTGACAGAAACCTGAACCCCCGTTCGCACGCTTTTGCACAAGGGAACAATGGATCATCGATCGTATTGCTATGGTTAGGCTTTTGCCTTAAATACTATCTTGTATTTGCGGATGCTTGCAAGGTGTTTAATCATAAGAGTGCACTCATCTTAGTCTAGAGGGTGTACTGGCATAGATCCACCCACTCAACACTTATCAACACATCACATAGTACCGATACGGAATATGGCGAAAGCACATGACTACCTCTCCCGTGTGTCCTCAAGAACACTTTAGCCTTTATAAGTTCAGTTGCTAGGCCTCTCCTTTGCTCAGAAAGTATTGGGCCACTTGTTACTCTCCAGTGCCTTTTACTTTGCTCGCTTTTACTTTCCTGTTGCTTATATCAAGAAAACTCTTAAAAAGTTATCTTTCAGTGCTTGTAGTTATTCCTTGTTCAGAATCACTTATCAATACCTTCTGCTCCTCGTTGGGTTCGACACTCTTACTTATCGAAAACGCTGCAATAGATCCCTTACGGTTGTGGGTCATCAAGTACCGTTTTCTGGCGCCATTGCCGGGGAGTGTAGCGCTATTGGTAAGTGAAGCTGGTAAGGAAGTTTTTATATTTCTGTTTTTATTTTGCTGTTGCTGCTCTTTGTCCTTATGGACAACCTTGCTATTGGATCGTTGCTTGTGGGAAGACGCCCCACATCTGTGGTGGTTGCTCCTCCCCCCTACTGAAATTGTGCCCTATAAAATACCAGCTGGTATTATCGATTATGTTTTGGCTAATCGTTATGCAGGAGACAAACATCCCGGTGAACACTTGCTATATCTGTCACAACTATGTTCATTATTTAAGCTTGTAGGTGTATCAATGGAGTTTGTCATGAGGAAATTGTTCTCCGTATCGCTTATAGATAAAGCTTCAGATTGGTATAAGCTTCTCGATAACTCACACTTGCTTGATTGGCAAGATCTTATGTCTCTCTTTTATACCATGTTTTATCCTCTTCATGAAATTCATCGAGACAGGAACTATATCTATAACTTTAGGTCTCGTGACGGAGAAAGCATTGCTCAAGTTTGGGGGAGATTGAAGTCCCTAATGCTCAAATGTCCTATTCATGAGCTCCCCAAGAAATTATACTTACAAATTTTTATGCCAGGCTTTCTCGCCAGGATAAGGAGATGCTGGATGCCTCCTCTAGTGGGGTATTTCAGACGAAGAGCGTTGAAGAAAGGTGGGATCTCATTCAAAGGATCCAGAGGAATACCGAAGATTGGGAAATCGATAAAGGTATTGAACCCGCTATAAATTATGAGCATGATTATATTGAGAGCTATGTGAAAACTGATTACATCAAGACCTTTTGCTCTAAGATTGGTCTTGATTCCCATCTAATGATTTATTTCTGTAAGGATTTTGCCTCTCACGTTGATTCTTTTAAAAAGAAGAGAGATCAGCATCATGAACCTCTCAAAGAGTTACCTGTTGATATTCATGTTGCTGACCCTATTTTGCCTGCAGTTATATATGAAAAGCCTCCTTTTCCCGAAAGGATAAGGGAGCACTCTCTTGTGACAGGCATAATAAATAAAAGTGAGAGAAGAATTGATGAGCCTGAGGACCTTGTTACTAATGATGTTTTGGATTCCAATGTAAATTTTTGTGCTGTTTCGACTAACCTTGTCACAACCAAGAATAAAGGCCCAATTTCAGGTACTCCAGTAGTATCTGTTAAAATAGGAGATCACAATTATTATGGGCTATGCGATTTGGGATCGAGTGCTAGTGCTATCCCCTATTCACTTTATCAAGAGATCATCGGTGAGATTTCACCTTGTGAACTTGAAGAAGTTGATGTTACCATTCATCTTGCAAACAGAGAAACTATCTCTCCTATCGGAATTGTGAGAGACGTTGAAGTCCTATGTGGAAAGGTAAAATACCCTACCGACTTTCTAGTACTTGGTTCAGTGAGGGACAATTTTTGTCCTATTATTTTTGGTAGACCTTTTCTCATAACTTGTGGAGCTATAATAGATTGCAAGAAAGGTAAAGTTTCTGTTGAATTCAATGGTGAGCCATATGAATTTAACTTTTCTAAGTTCTCTAAGCAGCCTCGTGGTACCGATTTACCTAGTGATGATAAAATTATTGAAAGTATTGCTTCTATTGCTATTCCCCCTAATGATCCTTTGCAGCAATATATGGAGGACCACGAGAATGATTTGCATATGCAGGAAAGAAATGAACTAGATGAAATATTCTTGAGACAACCTGCTATCCTGAAGCACAACCTTCCGGTTGAACCTTTGGGAATTTTATCAAAATCAAAAGAAGACCCGGTGTTCGATCTTAATTAAACCTCTTCCCGATACGCTCAGGTATGATTATTTAGATGAAAAGAAAGTATATCCTGTTATTATCAACTCTAACTTTTCAGGATATGAAGAAGAGCGACTATTGGAAGTACTTCATAAAAACCGAGGTGCAATTGGCTATACCCTTGATGACCTTAAGGGGATTAGTCCATCTATCTGTCAACATACTATCAACCTTGAGCCCGATGCTAAACCAGTTGTTGATCATCAACGACGGTTGAACCCGAAGATGATGGATGTTGTAAGAACTGAGATTCTCAAGCTTCTAGCCGCAGGTATTATCTACCCTATAGCTGATAGTAAGTGGGTAAGCCCGGTACATTGTGTTCCTAAGAAAGGAGGTACAACTATGGTTCCTAATGATAAGAATGAACTAATAACTCAGAGAATTATTATTGGATATAGTATGTGTATTGATTACAGGAAGTTGAACAAGGCAACCAGGAAGGATCACTACCCGTTGCCGTTCATCGACCAAATGCTTGAAAGGTTATCCAAAAATACCCACTTTTTTTACCTCGATGGTTATTCTGGCTTCTCTCAAATTCATGTTAACACTGCTGCTCAAGAGAAGACCACTTTTACTTGTCCCTATGGTACTTATGCTTATAGGCGTATGCCTTTTGGTTTATGTAGTGCCCCTGCTACTTTTCAAAGGTGTATGTCTGCTATCTTTCATGGTTTCTGTGAGGAGATTGTGGAAGTTTTCATGGACGATTTCTCCGTCTATGGAACTTCCTTTGACCATTGTCTCCACAACCTTAATAAAGTTTTGTAGAGATGTGAGGAGACAAATCTGGTACTCAACTGGGAAAAGTGCCACTTCATGGTTAACGAAGGAATTGTTCTTGGTCACAAGATTTCTGAAAGGGGAATTGAGGTGGACAAGGCCAAGATCGAAGCAATTGAGAGGATGCCCTATCCAAGGGACATCAAAGGTATTCGCAGTTTTCTCGGTCATGTTGGTTTCTATAGAAGATTTATTAAAGACTTTTCTAAGACTTCGAGACCCCTCACTAATCTTCTCCAGAAGGACGTTCCTTTTGTATTTGATGAAGATTGTAAGGAGGCTTTTGAAGTTCTTAAGAAAGCTTTAATAACCACTCCTATAGTACAACCACCTGACTGGAATTTACATTTTGAGATTATGTGTGATGCTAGTGATTTTGCTGTTGGAGCTGTTTTAGGGCAAAGGGTTGATAAGACATTCAATGTTATACATTATGCTAGTAAAACCCTTGATAGTTCTCAAAAGAATTATGCTACTACTGAGAAGGAATTCTTAGCTGTAGTGTTTGCTTGTGATAAGTTTAGGCAGTATATTGTTGATTCCAAAGTTATTATTCATACTGACCATGCTGCCATTAAGTACCTTATGACAAAGAAGGATGCCAAGCCAAGACTTATCAGATGGGTACTCCTTCTTCAAGAATTTGATTTGCAGATTGTTGATAGGAAAGGAGAAGACAATCCGGTGGCGGACAATCTTTCAAGGATGGAAGATATACCGCATGATCCCATCCCAGTCAACGACAGTTTTCCACACGAGCAACTTGCTGTTGTAAAAGTACAATCTCTTTCCGATCCTTGGTTTGCAGATTATGCTAATTTTATCGTTGCGAAGTATTTGCCTCCAGGTTTAACATTTCAGCAAAGGAAGAAGTTCTTTCATGATTTGAGGCACTACTTTTGGGATGACCCACATCTTTTCAAAGAAGGTCCAGACGGGATCGTGAGAAGATGCATACCGGAACATGAGCAGAAGGACATTCTGAGACAATGTCATGATAGTCCCTATGGAGGACATCATGCCGGTGAGAGGACCGCACATAAGGATCTTCAATCAGGTTTTTATTGGCCTACTCTCTTTAAGGATGCTAGAAATTATGTTTTAGCCTGTGATAAATGTCAGAGAGTTGGTAAGATTAGTAGAAGGAATGAGATGCCTATGAATTACTCACTTGTGATTGAACCTTTTGATTTCTGGGGTTTTGATTTTATGGGTCCTTTTCCTTCTTCGCACAAGCACACTCACATTTTAGTAGCTGTTGATTATGTGACCAAGTGGGTTGAAGCAATCCCCACTGAAAGTGCTGATCACAAGACATCTTTGAAAATGCTCAAAGATGTGATTTTCCCTAGGTTTGGTGTACCTAGGTATCTCATGACTGAAGGAGGATCACACTTCACGCATGGAGCTTTTAGAAAAGCTTTAGCCAAGTACGATGTCAATCATAGAATTGCTTCACCGTACCATCCTCAAACTAGTGGGCAAGTTGAGCTCACCAATAGAGAGATCAAGTTGATCTTACAGAAGACAGTAAATAGAAATAGAAAGGACTGGTCAAATAAGTTAGGAGATGCTTTGTGGGCGTATAGAACTGCTTACAAAAACCCCATGGGCATGTCCCCCTATAAGATGGTTTATGGCAAGGCTTGCCATTTGCCATTAGAATTAGGGCACAAAGCTTTCTGGGCTGTTAGAGAGCTTAATGCTGACCCAAAGTTAGCCGGTGAGAAGCGTCTCATGAACTTGACTTCTCTAGATGAGTGGAGAAGTGAAGCTTACGAGAGCGCTAAAATATTCAAGGAAAAGGTAAAGAAGTGGCATGATAGGAGGATTGTGAAATGTGAATTTAATGTTGGTGATAAAGTTTTGTTGTTTAGATCCCGTTTCAGGTTTTCTCCAGGCAAACTACTTTCCAGGTGGGAAGGGCCATTTCATATTGAAGAAGTCTATTGGTCTGGTGCAATCAGGATTAACAATTTTGAAGGCACCAAACCTTAAGTTGTTAATGGGCAAAGACTTAAGCATTACATAGCAGGAGACCCTATCAATGTTGATGTGAATATGATATACACAACAACTCATGAAGAACATGTTGCAGCCCTGTTTCAGACACCAGCAGAAGCAAAATAAGAAAAGGTATGTATTACGGTAAGGAAAACATCGTGAACCGCCATAAAAGTTCCATATTATGAGTTTTTGCAAAATTAGGAAAATTCTAAGCCTAAGTGGAGCCGGAGACAATCTCCAGGGGGCCCAGGCACCCCCTGGCGTGGCCTACCTCCTGGACGCGCCGGGAGGCCGCCTGGGCACCCAGGAGTCCGTCTCCGACCCCACTTTAGCTTGTTACCTTCCTTTCTGTGCAGAAATTTTTGCTATATATTTGCCCGGATTGTTCCGGTAACGTATCTCGCGATTTCGTGTGTTTTCTTTTCGATCTGTTTCTGCCAGGAAATCTTTTAGCTAGACCTAGGTGCCATGGCTTCCCCAAGTTCCCCCAAGGACAAGTTCGTCGTCAACGTCATCAACCCTTACCTTGCTGAGGTGAAGAAGCACCATCAGGTTGTTCGGATGGAGGACGGTGTGCTCCATCAAGAAGATCTAAAGGGACCTATCAAGGAGGGGAGCATCCAGGCCAGGCTAGAAGAAGTGGAGCAAGAAGTCTTCAAGTAAAAGAAGATGATCGAGCGTGGTGTTGAAGCTAACTTTGACATCATCAACGAGCTGAAGACCTACTTCCTAAAGGAGATGAAGGAGATGTGGAAAAGCATCACCGCATCTGAAGAAAGAATTGAAGAACTCCAAGGGAAAATTTATGATCTACATCACCAGAACTGTGAGTATGAACTAAGGTTTATGCGCATGGGTATGGGTGCTGCATGCAGGATTCAGGAGACAAACTTCTCATATGAGACTGGAGAACCCCTTCAATGGAAGCGCTTCACCGAGGACTACGTGATCAACGTCAACAAGAATGAGGAGTGAAATCTCCTTGGGTAATGGCATCCCCTTGGCTTGTTCCAAGCTTGGGGGAGTGCCCGGTATCTTTATCTTTATCTTTTGTCTTTTAGAGTCAAGTAGAGTCGTATCATGTCTAGGGAGGTTATTATATGAAATAGGTGTGTGCATTGAGGTCTATCACTCCTTCTGTGGAGAGATTGTATCCGTGAGTGTGGAGTCGTCTATGATGGAATATTAATGAGAAGTCTATTGGTTCCTTTGCTGCACTCGGTATTCTCTTCACGCAATCGACCTTATATGATGATTCTTATGGGGAGTATTGACCTTATATCAGGTATGGCTTTGAAAATTTATTTAATCTTGGCAAACATAGCTTTGGTCATAACAACAAGCATGATTTTCTTAAAGTAGCGACATAGCCAAAACCTTTATGTTATTATGCTTGAAGTGTTATGCTGACAAGGAAGACAACTTGATGTGTTATGCTTATTTTAATGTTTATGCTTTATATTGCTTTGCATCTTAGTCATCATCAATTGTCTCTTCTCTCAAAGCCTTTGCTAGCCTAAACTCTGTAATAAGCGGAATTCTGTTTGTGCATCCATACCCTTAAACCAATACCTTCCATATGAGTCCACCATACCTTCCTATTCGTGGTATTCCACTACCACCTCCTAAAGTATAGAATTTATGTGTTATCCTTAAATGTTCAAAATCTTCTATTTTGTGCCCCTGTTTTAGCTCATGAGGAAGTAGTAGTTAATTAATGATCTTTTTAAGTTGGACAAGTTTTACCTCGGGATTGCATGTCTAATCTGCAAACCCCTAATACGAGGAGGAACTGGCATGAGTGCGCCCGGCTCATAAAAGATAATACAACAAACAAACCCTCCTTCACGCTTTGTTCATGAGAAATCAGAAAACTTTGGCAGTGATAAACAAAGGAGATTAAGGGGATGTGATCGTCCCCGTGCGGGAGCCGTTCCTCGAAACTTGTCTAGTTTGAGAAGTAATTGAGTTATCTATTAGCATTCGTTGACAAATCATGCACCTCTCAAAAATTTTTTTAATACTGTTTGATTTAAGGATAGCACATGAGTTTTCCCTACTTCCCTAGAGCAGGGCCTATCTCTTAGTTTTAGGTTGAGTCAGTTATTCCTACTTCCTTCTATTCTTAAAGAGAGCAGACATTTGATGTTGACAAGGATTCATTCATATAAAGTTGCATTAAGATTT
The DNA here is from genome assembly GCA_902687465.1 of Secale cereale. Classification (NCBI taxonomy): domain Eukaryota; kingdom Viridiplantae; phylum Streptophyta; class Magnoliopsida; order Poales; family Poaceae; genus Secale; species Secale cereale. Next base: position 144,114,460 of record LR738713.1, on the reverse strand, counting down.
GTCATATCATATCCTTGTTGACATTATCATTTGATAAGTAAGTTGTTTGTCAAGCCCAGCTAAAGCAAACATCTTCCTTTGTGTTAACACTTTCACTTCTTGCCTAATAACATGTTCTTTCAAAAGCTTCAATTAATCTCATCAAAACATAAAGAGAAAGAGCAAAAGTAAAAGCTATTAGTTGTTGTTTGACCAAAGGACATGTTTGCCATGATTTGATGAGTTTCCTTAGCCCTACTTTCGATTATAAGTGTTACCACTCTTTTATAAGGGCCTTATGAGTTGAAGATTGCTGTTGAGGATATTTGAGTATGGTGAAGAAACTGTGACGCTTCTTGTCCGTATTCTATTTATCGACACTTCACTCTCTAAACTTGTGGACAGGTTTCCCGAGCTCAGTATTCGCTTGGGGACAAGCGAGATCTAAGCTTGGGGGTGTTGATACGTCCAAAATGCATCACTATTTTATATCGTAATTCATCCTTATTCATTGATATATTTCACATTACGATGATGTTCTTATGTTGTTTTGGCCTATTTTACACAGTTTTGCAACTTTCCGGTGCCGAAGCAGCAGACGCAGGATTCAGCGGTAAAAAGTGGACACTGAGTTGCTGAAGAAGAATACCTCCAAATTACCTGAAAATCGACGGAGGGTATTTTCCAGAAGGATCACGAAGATACGCAAAAGAGCAACCAGAGGGGGGCCACAGGGTGCCCAGGCGGCCACCTAGCGCGGCCCCCACCCTGGCCGCGCCGGGAGGGCGCCTGGAGCCCCTGGCCCACTCCAGGCACTCCCCTCTGGCCTATATACTCCTCGTCATCCAGAAACCCTAAAAGGGGGAGAGTTTACGGAGTCCCGCCGCCGCTCCGTGGCGGAAACCTACAGAGAAGAAAAGCCATCTCCGGCGGGCAGATTCCGCCGGGGAGATCACCTCCCGGAAGGGGAGATCATCGCCATCGTCATCACCATCGTCACGGGCATCATCGAGATCATCATCAACATCATCCCCAACATCAGCACCATCTCCATCTTCATCCAATCTCATCTCACAATTGCAACTTGTGTTGTAATCCGTACTATCTATCCTCTCTACTCTATCGGTGTTGATTACTACTTTGTGGTGAATGCTATTGAGTTTTGTTGGAGAAATATCATTGTGTCCAGAATGTTTATCATCCATCTATCTCCACTGATCATGATCTCTTTTATGTCTTGTGAGTAGTTACTTTAGTTCTTGAGGACATGGGAGAAGTCTTGTTGTTAGTAGTCATATGATGTTGAAGTAATATGTGTTGTTTGATACTTAAGTTGTGTTGTTATTTTCCTAGTGGTGTTGTGTGAGTCGAACACTCAACACTTCGCCTTATTAAGGACCTAGGGGAATACATTGTGTACAAAGAATGCTTACGGTGGGTTGCCGGAGTGACAGAAACCTGAACCCTAGTTCGCACGCTTTTGCACAAGGGAACAATGGATCATCGATCGTATTGCTATGGTTAGGCTTTTTCCTTAAATACTATCTTGTATTTGCGGATTCTTGCAAGGTGCTTAATCACAAGAGTGCACTCATCTTAGTCTAGAGGGTGTACTGGCATAGATCCACCCACTCAACACTTATCAACACATCACATAGTACCGATACGGAATATAGCGAAAGCACATGACTACCTCTCCCGTGTGTCCTCAAGAACACTTTAGCCTTTATAAGTTCAGTTGCTAGGCCTCTCCTTTGCTCAGAAAGGATTGGGCCACTTGTTACTCTCCAGTGCCTTTTACTTTGCTCGCTTTTACTTTCCTGTTGCTTACATCAAGAAAACCCCTAAAAAGTTATCTTTCAGTGCTTGCAGTTATTCCTTGCTCAGAATCACTAATCAATACCTTCTGCTCCTCGTTGGGTTCGACACTCTTACTTATCGAAAACGCTGCAATAGATCCCTTACGGTTGTGGGTCATCAGGCGCCCCCTCGTTTCCTTCTCCTCCTCTCCTTCCCTTCCGCCTCTCCTACTCCTACTAGGAATAGGGGAGTCCTACTCCTAGTGGGAGTAGGACCCCCCCTCCTTGGCGCACCCTACTCCTTGGCCGCCTCCTCCTCCCTCCCTCATTTATATAGATGGGGAGGGGCACCCCATAGACACACAAGTTGATTTGCAAGCTGTCAGGGATATTACTAGCAGGTATAAACCGGCCAGGAGGTCCGGATTACACTGACAAGGTTGTATTATTACAAAGCCCAGTAGAGCATATAACAAGAGGTCGCATCCCCTAGAGGTTTAGGGCCCATGTATAAGGCCCACGGTATGTAAACTGTCGTACCATGTAACTTGGGGTATAAGATAGAAAGAGCAGAGACCGAGGCGGACATGTTTATGAGCTGACCTCGGGACTCTGTAAACCGGACCGGGCGTCGCCTCATATATAAAGGGACGACCCGACGACGGTTCAAGGACAAGAAACAACAGCTCGAGACAAAGGCAAGCGGATTCGCTCCCTGGTCATCGAAGCCCAAGCAATACCACACCGAACTAGATGTAGGCTTTTACCTTCATCGAAGGGGCCGAACTAGTATAAAACTCCCTATGTCCTTGGTCCGCTTTAACCCCTTCAAGCTAACCCGAGCGATGGCCTCACACCTAAGTCCGTTAATCCGGACATCTGCCGTGCTAATTCCACGACAGTTGGCGCCCACCGTGGGGCTATCGCACGATGGTTTTGAGTTCTTGAAGGGAAGATTTGAAGGGCTCAAGGGTTACGCAGTGGGCCAGATGACCAAGAGTCGTCGCGGCCGGATCTACATCGACGACGTCGGCTGGGGCCCTGAGGCCGATTCAATCGAATAGGGGTACCGGGTCCCCTTCGGCGGCATCCACGTCTTCATCGGCAAGATCGGCGAACCGGGGCCTGAGCCGGACATCTTCCCCAACATCGTCGAGACGGCTCAGCCTGCGAGATCGGCCCGGATTCAGCCCGCCATGAAGCATGTTTTCATTGGAGCAGTGCATGGAGTACGAGCCGAGGACGGATCGGATTCTGGTGGCAAGACAGTTGTCTATTCCGACGATGAATCTTCATCCGGAGAGACCGAATCTTTGTATCTGTTGCAGAACGGCCGATCCGAGGGTGTGTCCGATGGCAATAGTATTCCGGGCCCCTTTGATCCGCCGAACAGGGTTTCTGTTTTCATGGCCGGATCACAACCTATGCAGCAGCCCTCGGCGACCAGGGCGATAACCTCAAAGGCAGCTGGAGCCAGAGTTGGAGACCTTCCCCCGTCGCCCTCTGACGTCCTAACCACCTTAGTCGATAACTTGAGGGCGCTCGCAACAGCAGAAGTAGCCCAGGCCCACAAGGCGCATCATGATGCGGAGATCGCTCAATTGAAGAGCAGGATTGAGCAAGCTAAGTTGGATCTGGATGCGGAGAAAGTCAGGATGGCTACGAGGCAGGCAGAGCTGGATTCCCAAGATTTTCGGCTCAGGTTGGATCGAAATGCTTCACAGGAGGTAATGTACAGAAGGCAACAAACTCGTCTACCGCCGATTTATGAGGCAAGGAATCTCTTTGGCACACCAGGAGCGGGAGGCAGTAACCGCCCAGAGGTAAACCGGGGAGGAGCTCCGGGGACAGGCGCGTCGGTGGACGAAGCTGCGTCTGCTAAATACTTCACAATGATGCCTTAGGGCACGGCCCAGACATGGTTAAAGGGTTTACCACCTAACTCCATCGGATCATGGGGGGGGGGGTTGCGTCGTCGGTTATCAGTAATTTCAAAGACACATGCAAACAGCCGATGTCCGTGGTTGACTTAGCAGCATGTGTCCAAGGGGAGCAAGAGACCACAAGCAGTTGGGTGAGGCGAGTATCCGAAATTCTGCACTCCTCCAATAGCATCAACCCAAGTACGGCAATAGTGACCTTCGAAAACAATTGCCGGTTCGAGTCTTTGAGGCTGAAGCTCGGACGGCTCAAGCGCGATTGCAACGACATGGGAAAGCTCATGAGCGCTTTGGTAAAGTATGGAGACTCTGATAACACCAAATACCCAGACGCAGATGGAGACAAGTCTGGCAAGGCGAGCAAAGCTGGAAAACCGGCACAGACTAATCCGGCGGGAACAGGGTACAATGGCAAGCGTAAAGCGGAAGGCAGCTCAGACTTTGTGGCCAATACCAACGTTCAAGAGAACGGGCAGCGCCGCAAGGGTAGACCGCCACCACGCAACGGAAGACCACTCATCAACCTAGATCGCCAGCTGAATGTGCCTTGCCCAAGACACGGTACAGAGGAAAACCCGGCTACGCATCTCTGGAAGGACTACCATATCATGCAGGAGGTTATGAAACATGCCAAGTACAACCACGGGCCCCTCGGCGGCGGATCAGGTCCCGGTTTTTAGGGTCCGGGTTACCAGGGTAGTGGATCCGGATCAGGATATCATAGCGGTAACAATAACCACAATGGCAACAATCAGCATCAACATAACCAGCAGCATGGTCAGGGTGGATACAACAACCAATACAATCAACAGCGTCAGCAGCAACAGCAATCCGGATATCAGAATAATCCGAAGGAGCTAAGCAGTGGGCAATATCATGTTTTCACGACAAGTTTGTGCAAACGGGATCAAAAGGTTCTGAAGCGAGAAGTGCACGTAGTTGAACCGGCAATACCACGATTTTTACGTTGGTCTGAACAACCCATTGTATGGAGCAGAGAGGATCACCCGCCGCGGGTTGATAATCTGGGTCAGCTAGCCTTGGTGGTGGCCCCGCAGGTGGGTGGCTATAAGTTCACAAAGGTGCTTATGGATGGAGGCAGCAGCATCAATATCCTATACTATGAGACTTTTCGACGTACGGGGTTAACAAATAAAAAGCACCGACAGTCCAAAACAGTGTTCCATGGTGTAGTGCCCGGTAAATCGGCTTACCCAGTTGGGAAAATCGATCTGGAAGTTACCTTTGGGGAAGAACAAGACTCTAGATCGGAGACGGTGACCTTTGAGGTTGTAAAGATCAGGAGCCCATATCATGCTCTGTTTGGGAGGCCGGTTTATGCCAAGTTCATGGCTAGACCATGTTATGTCTATCTGCAGCTCAAGATGCCGGGTCACAAGGGAACCATCACGGTTCACGGGAGCCGCAAGATCGCATTGGAATGCGAGGAAGGAGACGCAACATATGCTGAGGCAGTTTGTGCTACGGAGGAACTGAAGTTCTACAAGGACAATGTTGATCCGGCAGATATGTCCCCGTTGAAAAAGCCGACTACAGAGCATGATCCGGCGATGAAATTCAAATCAGCAGAGGAGACCAAGCAGGTTGACTTTGTTCTAGGCGATTCGTCTAAGCAGTTCACTATCATCACTAACCTAGACCCCAAATAGGAAAGCGCGCTCATCGAGTTCGTCCGTGAGAACCGGGATATCTTTGCGTGGAAACCTTCTGACATGCTAGGTATACCGAGGGAACTCGCTGAGCACAGCCTTAATATTGATCCAAAGTTTAAACCGGTCAAGCAGTATTTGCGCCGCTTCAATGAGGAAAGGTGCAAGGCTATAGGGGAAGAAGTGGCTAGGCTCTTAGCCGCAGGTTTCATAGTTGAGGTGTTTCATTCGTAGTGGCTGGCTAATCGGGTGCTGGTACTCAAGAAAAACAAGACATGGAGGATGTGTGTTGATTACACAAACTAGAACAAGGCGTGCCCGACGGATCCTTTTGCTCTCCCCCGTATTGATCAGATTATCGATGCTACGGCGGGATTTGAACAACTATGTTTTTTGGATGCATACTCAGGTTATCATCAGATCAAGATGGCAGTTAAAGACCAGGAGAAGACAACTTTCATTACTCCCTTTGGAGCCTTCTACTATGTATCCATGCCTTTTGGGCTCAAGAGTGCCCAAGCAGCTTATCAGCGTTGTGTGTAGAACTATCTACAAGGGTAGATTGGAAGAAATGTCTATGCATATGTGGATGACATTGTGGTAAAGTCCGGGAAAGAGGATACGCTGATAGAGGACTTGAAAGAAACCTTTGACAACCTCCGGGTTTACAAGATGATGCTTAATCCGGAGAAGTGTGTTTTTGGTGTTCCAGCAGGCAAGCTCCTTGGATTCTTAGTATCAAACAGAGGGATTGAGGCTAATCCGGAGAAGATCAAGGCGATCACATCCTTGGATAAACCGGCTTGTATCAATGATGTCCAGCGCGTGGCAGGCCGTATTGCAGCATTGAGCCAGTTCATCAGCCGTTTAGGGGAAAAGGCGACCCCGCTTTACCAGATGATGAAGAAGACGGACCGGTTTGTCTGGAGCGATGCTGCAAACTTTGCGTTCGAGGATCTGAAGCGGCAATTGGCAGAACCACCAGTCCTTGCTGCTCCGGTTGACAAGGAGCCACTGTTGTTATACGTGGCCGCCAATGCCCGTGCAGTTAGCGTGGCCATTGTAGTGGAGCGAAAGGAAGCAGGTAAGGAATATCCGGTTCAACGTCTGGTTTACTACATCAGTGAGGTCCTCATTGAGTCGAAGCAAAGATATCCACACTGGCAGAAGTTAGTATATGGTGTATTCATGGAAAACCGGAAGTTGAAGCACTATTTCCAGGGCCACCCAATCACTGTTGTCAGCTCAGCTCCGTTGGGGGATATAATCCAGAACAGAGAAGCCACTGGCAGAGTGGCGAAGTGGGCCATTGAGCTTAGCCTACACAGAATGAAATATGTGCCCCGTACTGCTATAAAATCCCAAGCACTGGTGGATATTATCAATGATTGGACAGAGTTGCAAGAACCTGAGGAGAAGCCGGATCATACATACTAGACTATTCACTTTGACGGTTCAAGGCGATTGGAGGGCTCGGGGGCTGGAGTCGTGTTAACTTCCCCATGAGGTGATAAGTTCTGTTATGTCCTTCGATTAATGTTCCCTTGCACTAACAATGCTGCTGAGTAGGATGCTCTCCTCCATGGTTTACGGATGGCCAAGGAGATGAACTTGAGTTGGGTCAAGTGCTTTGGTGACTCAGATCTAGTGGCACAACAGGTATCTGGTAAGTGGGACTCTAAAGATCCGCTCATGGCGGCTTATCAGCGAGAAGTGGATGCCATAGCAAGATACTTCGAGGGATATCAGGTGGACCACATAGACTGGCGGAAAAATGAAGAGGCTAATGCATTAAGCCAGCCGGGCTCTTAGCGTAAACCGGTTCCACCTAATACTTTTTTGGATGAATTGCATAGTCCGTCAGTACAGATACCTTCAGAGGAGGATTTAGCTGTTCCTGATCTGGAAGCACAGCTAGTTGGAGCACTTCATCTTATTCCGGATTGGACACTCCCTTAGTTGGCGTACCTGAGCCGAGGTGAGTTGCCAGAGGACGAAGTTGAGGCCCGGCAAATAATCCGGCGGTCCAAGTCTATGACTATCGTCAACGGAGAACTTCATCACTGCAGCGTTTCTGGGCCGTTTCAGCGGTGCATGTCATCAGAGGAAGGCTGTGATATTCTTCGAGAGATTCATGAAGGAGGTTGTGGTCATCACGCCGGTTCAAAGTATTTGGTAGCTAAATCTTTTCGTCATGGGTTCTACTGGCTAACGGCTCACGCCGATGCAGAGGACTTGGTTAGAAAATGTGACGCTTGCCAGAAATTTTCACGGCGTGCTCATGTTCCGGCGCAGAAGCTACGGATGATTCCAATTACTTGGCCGTTTGCGACTTGGGGGCTTGATATGGTTGGACCCTTTAAAAGATCCCAAGATCAGAAAACCCACTTGTTAGTAGCAGTGGACAAGTTTACAAAGTGGGTTGAGGCAGAGCCTGTCAGTAAGTGTGATGCGGCAACATCGGTTTAGTTGATCAAAAAGGTAATTTTCCGGTTTGGCTTTCCACACAGCATTATTACTGATAATGGCACCAACCTATCTAAAGGAGAGATGGAAGAGTTCTGTCAAAGAGAACATATTCGCCTTGATGTATCATCAGTAGCTCACCCTCAGTCCAATGGCCAAGCTGAGAGGGCCAACCAAGAGATCTTGAGAGGCATCAAGCCCTGGCTTATGGTTCCTTTGCAAAGAACACCGGGTTGCTGGGTAGATGAGTTGCCTTCTGTCCTCTGGAGCATCAACACTACACCTAACAGGTCTACAGGATATACGCCTTTCTTCATGGTGTATGGTGCTGAAGCGGTTCTCCCTAGTGACATCCGGCACGACTCACCACGGGTGGCAGCTTATGTTGAAGTGGATAATGAGCAAGCAAGACAAGACAACTTGGACCGGCTGGATGAGGAGCGGGACACGGCAGCAGCGCGATCGGCGATTTATCAACAGGACCTGCGCTGGTACCACAGCCGCCGGGTTAAGACCAGAAAGTTCCAGGAGGGAGATCTGGTGCTCCGGCTCATCCATGATCAGACAGATATGCACAAGTTATCCCCACCTTGGGAAGGACCATTTGTGGTCAGCCAAAATCTACACAACGGATCATACTACCTTGTCGACGTTCGAGAACATAAGAACTCACGTACGGCGGAGGAGGAGACGAAGCGGCCGTGGAACATAGCTCTTCTTCGACCTTACTACACTTGAGCCATTGGCTCTGCTTTATGCACAATGTATATATTATATTTAATAAAATAAACTGGCGCCCCCGGATCACCAGGGAATAAGCCATCTTCTTCGCAAAAAGAGTATCACATGGGGGCCTCCAAAGAAGCTTACCATGGCCTCTTAAACCGGCGCCCCTGATAGCATCAGGGAATCAGCCGTGTCTTTTATACACAAGAGTATCACATGGGGGCTTCGAAATAAGCTTACCATGGCCTCTTAAACCGACGCCCCAGATAGGATCAGGGAATCAGCCGTGTTTTTAAAAGGAGTACCACATGGGAGTCTTCTACGGAGGCTCACCATGGCCTTCTGAACCGACGCCCTTGACAGATTTAAGGAATCAGCCGCGTTCTTAAAAGGA
>LR738713.1:144065087-144089740 GCA_902687465.1 Secale cereale | reverse complement strand
ATAAAGGGCTCATAACCAAAAATAAATAACAAGAATGCCACAGTCGGACGTCTAAGCGACATCACATAAAGGGCTTATAACCAAAAATAAATAACAAGAATGCCACAGTCGGACGTCTAAGCGACATCACATAAAGGGCTTATAACAAAAATAAATAACAAGAATGCCACAGTCGGACGTCTAAGCGACATCACATAAAGGGCTTATAAATAACAGTATATAATGAGGAAATACTTCGGAAAGAAAAATCAATACAGAGATAGTGGTGAGTTCATTTACCAAATGAACTTGATGACAACACAATTTTGGTTACTCACAAGAATATACTAGAGACGGTCACCGGGTTGACATGAATATTGATCCTAGGCCATAAACATGGCTACTGAAGGAATTTAACTCTGCAGAGCTTGTACTAATAACTCATAGCCAACGGGTTCTACTAGCCACGTGGGCTAGTCCCGTCTACGGTGTTTTAGTAGAAACCCAACTAACCAGTACACACCCATTTTACATTCTGTCGTCTGGAATCACCCGCGACGACATTCATGGAAAACTTTAAGACGGGGAGGCTACAACCTCGAATAGCATGGGATCAAATTTATATATGCACGCTCTAAGGGGTGCCCCCCACTCGGTCCCAACCGGAAACACCCATGCCCCCTGACCGGATGACGGGCTTTAATCCAGGGCCATGGAACCCTCATCCCGGCCCCTCTACTTGGTGTGTACTCGGAAAGTGGTTTACAACTGACTAGACCGTAATCCCAACGGACGGCCTATGATAGTACTGAAAAAGGAGATGAACGGAATCATGACGTGATCTCCGTTGAAACTGAGTTGACCAACTACTGGCATGCTCCAACAATACCAGTATTCCACCCCATCATATCACCATGTGATCGAGGTGGTTCATCATTCTCCTTCGGGACTCACCCGAAGCTTACTTGCATGAAATATGCCATACACATATGCCCATATGATCATGCTTATGAACGAGCTACTCGAGCAAACATGCAACACACTCATCATATCAATAGTTCAAACATGCTTGCCTGGTTCTGAAAAGTCGGAGCCTAACTCGGCGTGATTCGCGTCTCCGTCACGGCCTCCGGTATCTATGTATTCAAACAAAAATATATACTAACATAAATACCGCGCGTGCAGTTAAAGTTGCTCAAAATATTTCCACATAAATATGACAAAAAACTAGACAGAAAACCAAGGTGAACAGAAAAAGAATCAACTCAAAATCACTTTTAGTTTAAAAGATATTAAGGTTTCTGTCCAGGGACCCATCTGTAATGAAACAGAAAAGTTCCAGGGGCTAGAACAGAAAGTAACGAAACGAACCGGTACGCAGTACGTCACCCGCAGAGGGAAAACACACTTGGCTAAAATACGCCAACAGAAAACAGTTCGAGGGAGAGATGAGAGAGACTGACAGAGGGACCCCACCTGTCAGGTTTGAAAAAAGAAACAGAGCCGCGTCGGCGCCGGTGCTGCGGTGATCTCCGGCGTCGGTCCACGGCGAGATAGGGGAGGGGAGAGGTACCTATGGCTTCACGGTGGTCTTCCACGTCGAACGGTGGTGGAGTTGGGTGCCGGCGAGTCCCACGTCGACGGTGAGCTTATCTCCAGCGGACGGCGGCTCGGGTGTTCGTGGACCTCGTCAGATAAGGTTTCTGGAGAGAAATTGGGTTGGGGGTTAGGACTAGGTGGATGCCAGGGTACTACGTTAAAGTTCACGGTGGTGGAGGAGCCCTCACCGAAGTGAGCGGAGCTGGAGCCCGAGGCGGAGGTAGCTAGCCGGAGCCGGGGAAGAAAATCCTCTCGGGGCTCTTCCAGAGGTTGGGTGTGGTCTAGGGAAGTAGTGGAGGCGTGTGTGCTCGAGCACGAGTCGGGGGTGCCTTTTATAGGCGGCTCGAGGTGGCTGCCGCGAACGGATAAGTCCGGCGAGCCAATTACGGCGCTCCAGTGGTTTTACGGCGGGGCTAGGGGCTTCAGCATCATCTATGATCTGTAGGAGCTCCATTCCCGCGCTTAACTTAGCAGTAGAGGTGGAGTTACGGCCTGCCCTCGACGGAACGTCCGCGCGGCTTGTCGGCGGCAGAAACAGCGCTCTGCGCGTGCCAGGCCACGGGGACGGTATGCCAGGCGTGCGTTGGCTATGGGGAGGGACACGCGGAGCACTAGGATGGTCTGGGTGGCGCGAAATGGCATGGAGCTGCGGCGTTGCTTCTGTCAGCCGCAACGGGCGGCGCTGTGGCCGTGGCAGCCGCCGGCGCGGTCGGGCCAGGGCGCCACCGACGCCCAGAAACGGCCAAGCGACCGTGCAGCGCATGGATAAGAAGAAGCTGCAGTGCAGCATCGAGCCAAGGGAGATACAGACGAGGTTTTGTCGCCGCGCCCGATGACTGTCGAAACTGACAAAACTGACGAAGTGTTGAACTGTCGACAGTTTCAGTTAACAGCTAACAGTTCAATGTAGGCTAGGTGTTTGATGAAATTATTCTGGTATTTGTGCAATGTTTCAGGGGCTGATTTTTGGTGGAGTGGCCTCTTGATGTATCTAGAGGCTGCATAATTTTTCACAGAATTTTTGGATGAAGATAAATATGAATTTCACCAAATTTTGCAAATCTGGTCCAAACTTGCAGCAGGTGAAATTTGAAAATTTTGAACTATGGACCAGTGAAACAAGATGGATCTAGGTTGTGGGTACTAAGGACTATGTTGGAGAGTTGGTTTGGAGCCAAATAGGTAGATGAAAATTGTGGTTCCTTTGTAAATCACCAAGATCCACTATAAAAGACAGAATTGTTTTTGGAATGAAATAAATAGAAGAAAAATCCCAATAAGCTCACAAATTGCTGGAATTGAAGAAATGCTTGTCCCACGGTGTGAAGAGAGTCTTGGAGAGGATTGTTCCTATTGGGATCATGGCAAGATAAAGGTTGGAGGGGAGGTAAGTCAAGGTTAAACTTGAGAATTTTAAAACAAGAAGTGGTGAACTCAAACAACTCCTTTTGAATCTCAACTTGTGCTTGAGCCAAACACAAGAGCAGAACTTCAAGGCCAAAAACCAAGCTTGAGAAGACACACAAACTTTGGCAAAAAGGGATTTTAGAAGGGCAAAAGAAAGGATCAAACAATTCCCCTTTCAAAAAGGACAAAAGTTTGCAAGAAAAACCAGCTCAAAATTTTGGGGTGTTACAACACCTACCCCCTTAGGAAAAATCTCGTCCCCGAGATTTCAGCTGATCCTCAAATAGGTGTGGACGTTCTGTCCGAAGGAAGTCTTCCCTTTCCCATGTTGCCTCATTCTCTGTGTGATTACTCCACTGAACTTTGAGAAATTTAATAGTTTTCTGACGGGTCCTCCTTTCAGACTCCTCCAAAATCTTCACTGGGTGTTCTCGGTATGTAAGATCTGGTTGCACATCAAGATTTTCATGTGACACATGTTTCTCTTGGTTGCTTACACACTTTCGTAGTTGCGAGACGTGGAACACGTCGTGGACATCGGACAGTTCCTTGGGAAGGTCCAGTTGGTAAGCTACTGTGCCTCTTCGTGCAACTATATGGAAGGGACCGATGAATCGTGGTGCTAGTTTCCCTTTGACTTTGAATCCTTGTAGTCCTCTCATCGGTGACACACGCAGGTATACGTCGTCACCGGGCTCAAAACTTATTTCCCAATGCTTTAGATCGTAATAGCTCTTTTGTCAGCTTTGGGCGGTCTTGAGTCGATCATGTATCATTTTTACTCTCTCCTCGGCTTCCTTTAACATATCGGGGCCGAATATGCGGCTGTCCCCTGTTTCCGACCAAGTTAACGGAGTACGACATCTTCGTCCGTACAAGGCCTCGAAAGGTGCCATCTGCAGGCTAGCTTGGTAACTATTGTTATATGCAAACTCTGCATACGGTAAACTTTCCTCCCAGCTGGCCCCATAAGTGAGAACACATGCCCTTAGCATGTCTTCCATTATTTGATTTACTCGTTCCGTTTGTCCTCCAGTCTGGGGGTGGTAAGCCGTGCTAAACGTTAGTTGTGTTCCGAGGGCTTGCTACAACCGGTCCCAAAATTTCGAGACGAACTGAGTGCCCCTGTCGGATATTATAGTCTTGGGCACACCATGTAGGCATACTATCCTGGCGAGGTAAAGCTTGGCGGGCTTTTCAGTGGTGTGTGTTGTCTTGACGGGTATGAAATGTGCCACCTTGGTCAGTCTATCTGTGATGACCCATATGGCATTGTTACCGTGTTGTGATCGTGGTAGTCCAACAATAAAATCCATTTCGATATCATCCCATTTCCATTCTGATATCTTATTTGGCTGTAATAGCCCTGCGGGTTTTTGGTGCTCGGCTTTAATGCGTTGACATGAATCGCAGCATGCAATAAATGTAGCTATATCCCTCTTCATGCTATGCCACCAAAATCTTTCTTGAATATCTTTGTACATTTTCGTACCTCCATGGAGGATGGAGTATGGAGCGGTATGACCTTCCGCTAGAATTTGTTGTTTGAGGTCGTTGCTGTTGGGTACGCAAAGTCTGTCTCCGAACCATAATATTCCTTCACGGTCTATGGTGAATTCTGAAGCCTTGCCTTGACTTACTTTTCTTTTTATTCCTTCGATGCTGGGGTGTCCGAGTTGAGCCTTCTTTATTTGCTCTATCAGTGTAGGCTGTATTTCTAGCTTGGATACTTCGCCCTCCGTGACCATCATTAGGTTGAGCTTGGCGAATTCTCGCTGAAATTCGGGTCTCAGGTTCTGTATGCTGCCGCTGTTCGGGCTGGGGTAACGGCTGAGAGCATCGGCTACTACGTTTGCTTTCCCGGGGTGATAGTGAATACCAACGTCGTAATCTTTTACCAGTTCCAAGCAGCGTCGTTGTCGTAAATTTAGATCTGGCTGTGTGAAAATATAGCTGAGGCTCTTATGGTCCGTATATATTTCACAGCGATTTCCAAGTAAGAAGTGCCTCCATTCCTTGAGTGCATGAATAACTGCTGCCAACTCCAAATCGTGAGTGGGATAATTTTCTTCATGTTTTCGCAGTTGCCGGGATGCGTAGGCGACTACTTTGCCTTCTTGCATCAGTACGCATCCGAGGCCTTTCTGGGATGCGTCGCAATATACTTCAAAACTCTTGTGTATGTCTAGCACAATTAATACTGGGGCTGTCGTTAACATCTTTTTGATCTCTTGGAAGCTTTTCTCACATGCTTCGGTCCACTCGAATTTCTTATCCTTCTTGAGTAGCTGGGTCATTGGTTTGGCTATGGTGGAAAATCCTTCAATAAACCTTCTGTAATATCCGGCCATACCCAGGAAACTGCGTATATCCGTCACACTGGCTAGCGACTTCCAGCCAAGTACAGCCTTGACTTTATCTGGGTCCACAACAATTCGTTCTTGTGTTAATATGTGTCCTAGGAAACCCACTTGTCTCAACCAAAATTCACATTTGCTGAATTTGGCGTAAAGCTGGTGTTTCCTTAATTCTCCCAATACAATGCGGAGGTGTTCAGCATGTTCTTCCGGTGTCTTGGAGTATACCAAAATATCATCAATAAATACCACCACAAATTTGTCAATGAATTTCATAAATACTTTGTTCATGAGGTGGACGAAATATGCGGGGGCGCTCATTTGTCCGAACGGCATCACTGTAAATTCATAAAGTCCGTATCTTGAGGTGAATGCTGTTTTCGGGATATCTTCTGTGCGTACTTTTAGTTGATGATAACCTGACCTTAAGTCAACTTTTGAGAAAACCTTGGCTTGCGCGAGCTGGTCAAATAAATCATTTATCCGTGGCATCGGATATTTAGTTTTGATTGTGGCCATGTTGAGCACTCGGTAGTCTATACACAGCCTCATGGTCCCATCCTTCTTTTTGGCAAATAATATCGGCGAGCCCCAATGTGAGGAACTGGCCCGTATAAATCCCTTGTCCAGTAGTTCCTTTATCTGTTTCTTTAATTCAACCAACTCGGATGGCGCCATTCTGTATGGTTTCTTATATATGGGTGTGGTTCCCGGTGCTAGCTCAATAATGAACTCTATTTCTCTGTCTGGCGGCATGCCTGGTAATTCCTCGGGAAATACGTCCGGAAATTCACATACAACTGGAACCTTGCTTAACTCAGAGGCATCAACTTTGTTTTATTTTGGTTGCCGAGATACTGGTCTCTCCTGAGCTGCGACTCTTATTGTTTTTCCATGATGATGAGTAAGAATCACTGTTCTGTTGAACCAGTCGATAAATCCTTTATTGGTGGTCAGCCAGTCCATACCCAGGATAACATCTAGTCCTTTGTTTTCCAACACGATGAGGTTCGCGTGGAATTTTAATCCCTCAATCTCAATGGTCAAACCTTGGCAGTAATTCTGAGTGATCTGCTTACTTCCAGGGGACGTGATGGTCATTGGTTTTCCCAAAGGAAGCATTGAAAAACCATTTTGCAAAGCAAAACTCTTCGAAATGAACGAATGAGAAGCTCCAAAATCAAACAAAAAAGTGGCAGGTATTGTGTTGATAGGGAACGTACAGAGTATGATATCCGGTGCATCCTGTGCCTGCTCCTTGGTCAGATGGTTGAGGTGGCCTTTCCTGTGATTGTTATTGGGGTTGAAATTGTTACGCTTGGGCGCAGAATTGTTCCCGTTGTTGTTCGGCTTTGGCGCTGAGTTTCTTGGCTTAGGGCACTGTTTAGTATAGTGTCCTTCTTCTCCACATGCATAGCAGCTAACACCCGGGCGATAGGTGAAATCCTTGTCTCTTGCATGAAAGTTCTTATTTGGACGTGTGTCGTTGGTCGTGGGTCTGTTCACAACGTTCCTCCAGAAATTCATTTTATTCTTGTTGTTGCGGGGGTGGTTGGTCTGATACCTTTTTCTCTTGCGGATGTCTTCCAGACTGCGACGTTCATTTTCCAGTGTAATGGCTTGGTCTACCAGTGTCTTGAAATCTGGAAAAGTATGTACGACTAACTGGCATTATAGTGTTGGTGCCAGTCCGTCCAGAAATTTCTCCATCTTTTTATTTTCTGTCATTCGCTCTTCGTTGGCGTAACGTGATAACTGCGCAAACTGACTGTTGTACTCCTGTACTGTCATGCCTCTTTCCTTGAGATCATCAAGTTCTCTTTTCTTGATTTTCATGATACTCTTAGGGATGTGTGCCCCACGGAAGCCTTCCTTGAAATCTTCCCAGGTGATATTATTTATGTCGGGATGCATAAGCAGAAAAATTTCCCACCATGACGCGGCTGCTCCTGTGAGATAATGCGGTGCGTACAACACTTTTTTGCGGTTTGAGCATTGTGCCACAATTAATTTCCTTTCAATATCTCGAAGCCAGTCATCGGCCTCAAGAGGCTTGTCTGTGTGTGAAAATGTCGTTGGACGCATCTTCTGAAATTCAGACAATTTTGAGTGCTGCTGGTATGGTTCGCGGTGATTTCCCATGTTAATGACATGGTTCAGCATTTCTTGGTGCTGTTGCTGACTTTGCTCGTAAAGGCGGCATACTTGGGAAAATGATGTCTCACTGCCCTGCTAACTTGACTGCCCCTGTGAGAATTTGTTGTTTGTCTGTGTGCCATAATTTTCCTCCGGCGGACATGGCATGGAACGTGTCCAGGGACGAGTCATTTCTTACTCTAGGATAACAAAGCAGAAAACCTGAGAAGAACCGAGCAGCAAAATAAACCAAGATTTTGCAAAAGCGGTCAACACGAGCTCGAAAAAGATTTTTCAAATAAACTGGTCGTCTGCGCATGGAGAAGGCTGCTAGTACATATGTTACACGCAGATCCTAATTATACATACATCACTCAGGGTGTGTGTACACATACTGACATGTTATTTGAAACTAGTGCACTCCTCCAAGGTCCTACATGATGCGCAAACAGACTACTCCCATCAACCTATTTTACATAACACAAAAATATTACAAGCGAGCGCGGTGCGTCACGAAATGACGCGCTAGTCGGAGATGTTGAAGATTTCCCTCGGCCTGCCGAGGGTAAGGCCTAGTGGTGCTGGAGACTCAACTTCCTCCTCACTGATGGGCTCCAGGCGCGGAGTATGAGTACGAGGTGTCGAAGCAGGTGCACCAGGCGGTGCAGCTCTGACTGGAGTAGGAGCAATGACTTGGTCAAACTCCTCAGTGGTAGGCAGCCGGCAAGCGGTGGCTACAATGGAAGGTGCATAGGATGCGGCGGACGAGACAAAAGTCATCGGTGGTGCGGTATGGAGCAGCTCCCTCCTGTTGGCGGAGCCACTCTGGACCATCTCCATACGGGCGGCCACCAGGTCGTCCACCAGGTTATCAAAGGCTGCCTCAAGAGCCTTGAGGTATTCAACCATTGATTCAATGGCTTTGTCACGCTCCCCATTTGCGCATGCAAATGCATAGTGGCACGTATAGGGCACGTGGCATGGGAGGTAACGAAAGCGATGAGTCTTCATCGAAGGCAGAATATCCCGGAGACGAGTTATCGCCTCACGGGCAGCCATCTGCATAGCATGCCTCTCCGTAGGCATTTCTCTGCCCACAAAACAAAGGCGGCGCGCTTCAGAACGCCCACCTTTGAAGTGTACCACAGCCTGATGCATAGACACGCTGTCGTTGAGCTTGTGACGGTAGAGTGTAAATTCGGGACGTGTGGATGGCCCGATGGCGACTTTGGTGATGGCGATGAGGAGCTTGACAAACCCCTCAGGAATGTTGGCGAACACCTGTGCATCACAGTCGTTGCTGGCCATCTACAAAAGTAGACAAAAATTCCGAATAGTCAGGCCATAAATATATGCTGACCAACAGAAAATTGCTATAGATGTAAAAATGCTGAAAAGCAGATTTTTTCGCTAATAACCGATTAGCGAGCGCACCTAGTGGCTTCCTACAGTGAGCCTGGCTCTGATACCAAGGTTGTCGCGACCGGTCCTTCAGTAAAAATAATTACCGGAAGACCGATCTCTTTATTAAACCAGCAAGGAATGATATTCCTGCTGCCAGACAATTCCTTGATACAGAAATTCCAGTACACTGAATATTATACAAGGTTGAGCGATGGGTTGCTCAACAAATTTACTACAAGCGCGCCAATATATTACATAGAGGCGGATATGGCACAAGGCATGGTGGCATACTACTGACTCGTAATAAAAGGCGGTGGAAAATGTCACAGTGAAGTGGGTGGTGTGACTCCAATATTCTACAGTTCATCGAGTGTCGGAGTGAGACCCGATGAATTTATTTGGTGGTAGGCGGAAGCGGTTATAAAACAGTGATCAACTCCAGGATCGCAAGGGACTGACTGGGACTCCTCTAAGCGTCGGACTTGCTATCGAACTCTTCATCCATGAGATCGCCTTCGTCCCCATCTGGCCAAATCAACAAGCCAGGTGAGTACTTTGAATGTACTCGCAGGACAGTTCGAACTTAAGATATAACAAATGCCAACACGAATGCATATGAGTATTCCAGCAAAAAAAATGCGACCGGAATAAAATATGAATGCGCTGAAGGTAAGGAATGGAAGTCGGGCGGTAATCCTCCCGAAATCCAAAAGATGAAAATAACGAGACCAAACGAGGGTCTGGGTGACGCCTCGTAGGAAAATAATAAATGATAACAGGCCACAGTCGGGCGTCTGAGCGACACCACATAAAGGGCTTATAGCAAAAATAAATAACAAGAATGCCACAGTCGGACGTCTAAGCAACATCACATAAAGGGCTTATAACCAAAAATAAATAACAAGAATGGCACAGTCGGACGTCTAAGCGACATCACATAAAGGGCTTATAACCAAAAATAAATAACAAGAATGCCACAGTCGGATGTCTAAGAGACATCACATAAAGGGCTTATAACAAAAATAAATAACAAGAATGCCACAGTCGGACTTCTAAGCGACATCACATAAAGGGCTTATAAATAACAGTATATAATGATGAAATACTTCGGAAAGAAAAATCAATACAGAGATAGTGGTGAGTTCATTTACCAAATGAACTTGATGACAACACAATTTTGGTTACTCACAAGAATATACTAGAGACGGTCACCGGGTTGACATGAATATTGATCCTAGGCCATAAACATGGCTACTGAAGGAATTTAACTGTGCAGAGCTTGTACTAATAACTCATAGCCAACGGGTTCTACTAGCCACGTGGGCTAGTCCCGTCTACGGTGTTTTAGTAGAAACCCAACTAACCAGTACACACCCATTTAACATCCCGTCGTCCGGAATCACCCGCGACGACATTCACGGAAAACTTTAAGACGGGGAGGCTACAACCTCGAATAGCATGGCATCAAATTTATATATGCGCGCTCTAAGGGGTGCCCCCCTCTCGGTCCCAACCGAAAACTCCCAAGCCCCCTGACCGGATGACGGTCTTTAAACCAGGGCCATGGATCCCTCATCCCGGCCCCTCTACTTGGTGTGTAATCTGAAAGTGGTTTACAACCGACTAGACCGTAATCCCAACGGACGGCCTATGATAGTACTGAAAAAGGAGACAAACGTAATCATGACGTGATCTCCGTTGATACTGAGTTGACCAACTACTGGCATGCTCCAACAATACCAGCATTCCACCCCATCATATCACCATGCGATCGAGGTGGTTCATCATTCTCCTTCGGGACTCACCCGAAGCTTACTTGCATGAAATATGCCATACACATATGCCCATATGATCATGCTTATGAACGAGCTACTCGAGCAAACATGCAACACACTCATCATATCAAGAGTTCAAACATGCTTGCCTGGTTCTGAAAAGTCGGAGCCTAACTCGACGTGATTCGCGTCTCCGTCACGGCCTCCGGTATCTATGTATTGAAACAAAAATATATACTAACATAAATACCGCGAGTGCAATTAAAGTTGATCAAAATATTTCCACATAAATATGACAAAAAACTAGACAGAAAACCAAGGTGAGCAGAAAAAGAATCAACTCAAAATCACTTTTAGTTTAAAAGATATTAAGGTTTCTGTCCAGGGACCCATCTGTAATGAAACAGAAAAGATCCAGGAGCTAGAACAGAAAGTAACTAAACGAACCGGTACGCAGTACGTCACCCGCAGAGGGAAAACACACTTTGCTAAAATACGCCAACAGAAAACGGTTCGAGGGAGAGATGAGAGAGACTGACAGAGGGACCCCACCTGTCAGGTTTGAAAAAAAAGAAACAGAGCCGCGCCGGCGCCGGTGCTGCGGTGATCTCCGGCGTAGATCCACGGCGAGATAGGAGAGGGGAGAGGTACCTATGGCTTCACGGTGCTCTTCCGCGTCGAACGGTGGTGGAGTTGGGTGCCGGCGAGTCCCACGTCGACGGCGAGCTTATCTCCAGCGGACGGCGGCTCGGGTGTTCGTGGACCTCGTCGGATAAGGTTTCTAGAGAGAAATTGGGTTGGGGGTTAGGACTAGGTGGATGCCATGGTACTACGTTCAATTTCACGGTGGCGGAGGAGCCCTCACCAGAGTGAACGGAGCTATAGCCCGAGGCGGAGGTAGCTGGCCGGAGCCGGGGAAGAAAAGCCTCTCGGGGCTCTTCCAGAGGTTGGGCGTGGTCTAGGGAAGTAGTGGAGGCGTGTGTGCTCGAGCACGAGCTCGGGGGTGCCTTTAATAGGCGGCTCGAGGTAGCTGCCGCGAACGGATAAGTCCGGCGAGCCAATAACGGCGCTGTAGTGGTCGGATGGCGGGGCTAGGGGCTTGAGCATCATCTATGATCTGTAGGAGCTCCATTCCCGCGCTTAACTTAGCAGTAGAGGTGGAGTTATGGCCTGCCCTCGACGGAACGGCTGCGCCGCTTGTCGGCGGCAGAAATGGCGCTCTGCGCGTGCCAGGCCACGACGACGGTATGCCAGGCGTGCGTT
This sequence comes from Secale cereale, assembly GCA_902687465.1. Taxonomy (NCBI): domain Eukaryota; kingdom Viridiplantae; phylum Streptophyta; class Magnoliopsida; order Poales; family Poaceae; genus Secale; species Secale cereale. Next base: position 144,077,820 of record LR738713.1, on the reverse strand, counting down.
GGCTTTGGGGAGGGACACGCGGAGCACTGGGATGGTCTGGGCGGCGCGAAACATCATGGAGCTGCGGCGTTGCTTCTGTCAGCCGCCATGGGCGACGCTGTGGCCGTGGCAGCCGCCGGCGCGGTCGGGCCAGGGCGCCACCTACGCCCAGAAATGGCCAAGCGACCGTGCGGTGCATGGATAAGAAGAAGCTGCAATGCATCGTCGAGCCAAGGGAGATACAGACGAGGTTTTGTCGCCGTGCCCGACGACTGTCAAAACTGACGAAGTGTTGAACCGTCGACAGTTTCAGTTAACAGCTAACAGTTCAATGTAGGCTAGATGTCTGATGAAATGATTCTGGTATTTGTGCAATGTTTCAGGGGCTGATTTTTGGTGAAGTGGCCTCTTGATGTATCTAGAGGCTGCATGATTTTTCACAGAATTTTTGGATGAAGAAAAATATGAATTTCACCAAATTTTGCAAATCTGGTCCAAACTTGCAGCAGGTGAAATTTGAAAATTTTGAACTATGGACCAGTGAAACAAGATGGATCTAGGTTGTGGGTACTAAGGACTATGTAGGAGAGTTGGTTTGGAGCCAAATAGGTAGATGAAAATTGTGGTTCCTTTGTAAATCACCAAGGTCCACTTTAAAAGACAGAATTGTTTTTGGAATGAAATAAATAGAAGAAAAATCCCAATAAGCTCACAACTTGCTGGAATTGAAGAAATGCTTGTCCCATGGTGTGAAGAGAGTCTTGGAGAGGATTGTTCCTGTTGGGATCATGGCAAGATGAAGGTTGGAGGGGAGGTAAGTCAAAGTTAAACTTGAGAATTTTAAAACAAGAAGTGGTGAACTCAAACAACTCCTTTTGAATCTCAACTTGTGCTTGAGCCAAACACAAGAGGAGAACTTCAAGGCCAAAAACCAAGCTTGAGAAGACACACAAACTTTGGCAAAAAGGGATTTTAGAAGGGCAAAAGAAAGGATCAAACAATTTCCCTTTCAAAATGGCCAAAAGTTTGCAAGAAAAACCAGCTCAAAATTTTGGGGTGTTACACGTGTCGAGGCATGACTTAAAGGTATAAGCCCATTCTAGAATGATCTCAAGTTTGGTATCTTTGCACGACTCATGTAAAAATAGGGATGAAATTGCAAAAGGATAGTTTGCTTACACTCGCCACGTCACACAATACATTAGATAGGTAAAACATCATTCAAAACATCACAACCCGACTACGGGCGAAGATCCAAAAGAAAGATACCAAATACATAAAGCCACAGGTCCGAATCGCCCCTAGTAGAAACCACTACTGATCGTCGAAACACGTCACATACATACGGCCACTCTCTTAATCGAACTCCTGGTGAAGTTCTGATCCATCTCCTGCATCATTCTTGGCTGAACCTGCATCCGGTGTTGTAGTATCTGTGAGCCACGAGGACTCAGCAATCCCATAACCATGGGTATCAAGACTAGCAAAGCTTTATGGGTAGGAAGAGGTAAAGTGGTGAGGTTGCAGCAGCGGCTAAGCATAATATGGTGGCTAACTTATGAGTACAAGAATAAGATGAGCATTTACGCAAACGGTCGCAAACTAGTAGTGATCGCTAAAGATCTTGAACTACCTACGAGTCAAACATAACCCCACCGTGTTCTCTTCTTAAAGTGAAAAGAGACAGTCACTGTTACTCACACAGTTGTGTGTTTTACTTCAGATCCTCTGTCAAGTTTTCTACAATCGGACATTAACAAATTCCAATCTGCCACATAACTGCGGGCACGGCTTTCGAAAGATCATAACCCTGCAGGGGTGTCCCAACTTAGCCCATCACAAGCTCTCACGATCAGCTGAAGTGATAAATATAATATCATCACCCCTTATCTTAGGGAAATCCGATCAGGCTCGGCATCCCGGTGCACAAGACATTTCGACAATGGTAAAAGAAGTCCAGCAAGACCTCCCGGCGTGCCGACACCCTGATAGTCGCCGTGTGTATCTCGTCTCAGGCCACAACCGGATAGGTGATCCTACGAGTAAAACTAGCCCTCGGGTTTCCCCAAGGTGGCCCCGCAGTCTCCCCGTTCGGGACCAACACCATCAGCACTGCCCCCTGCTATGTAGAAAAGAATCTCCAAGGAGCGTCCCCCTTATGCAATTTAATTAATTAATTAAGTTGTTATTATGAGAAAATTAAAACCAATGTTGGGCCTTGCTGGAGGAGTTTTATTCAAAGGCGAAGTGTCAAGGGGTCCCCATATACCCAACCGTGTAAGGAACGCAAAATCAAGGAACATAATGCCGGTTTATCGGCGCCCAAGGTGGCATGAGTGGAACAAAACACCGAGCAAAAGGCCAAGCCTTCCACCCATGCCCAGTATATAGGTGTGTTATTATATATATAACATATTGTGATATTCCAACAACAAGTTCCCTCCTGGAATGATCTTCATCTTCACCTGCAACTAACAACGCTATAAGAGGGGCTGAGCAAGCGGGTAACATAGCCAAACAATGGTTTTGCTAGGAAGGTTTCAAAGGTTAGAGGTTTCATGGCAACAAGGAGAGGCTGACAATAATGATGGGTAGCGCGACATATAACGATAGCATCGAGACAACTAAGAAATGGCAATGATAGTAAAGGTATCCAAGGTTACGGTCATCTTGCCTGAGATCCCGCAAGGAAGAAGAACGGATCCAAGAAGAAGACGAAGAAGAAGCCTTGAAGAAGAACCATGAGAAGTCGAACGAATCCTCACGATCGCAACGGAATAAGCACTAACGAGAAGAAGCAAGCAAAACGGTAAACACACAACATGAGACACGACAATATGCTCAGCCAAGTATGATGCAAAACAGTTCTATATAGGATGCACCACAAGTCTATACAGGAAGCAAAACATGGCAAGGTAGGAAGCACAGAAAAACAACACAAGCAACATGACCATATGCTCAACCAAGTAGGATGCAAGACAAGTCTATATAGCATGCTAAACATGGCAAGGCAAGAAGCAAGTGTAAACTAGCTATCTAGGCATTTTAAATGAGGCCGGAAATAACAACAACAATTCCGGAAAAATCCCCATATGCATGTTTAGCAATTTTAAGCAAACAACAATTCACACATTTTAATGTTGTTAACATGATGCGGATGACGTGATCAAGTTTTATGCAATTTTTAGTATAAGTTAACATGAAGAGATATGAAGTATTTGTCACCGTGGTGGAAAGAGAGGGGCCACGGCGACGAATCCGAAATTTTGCCACGCAACATATCGGTTCCGGTTACTTGTTGAGAGTCCGGAGCAAAAGAAAGGTGGCGTGAGCGAGTCGAACAAGATGAAAGGTGGGGTGATCCCGTCACCGGGTTCCCACGGGTCGCCAACAAGGCAACGAGGGCACAACGGACACGATGCAAACATTAGATACATCTCATACAACACAATAAGCATTCGTTCACCACATCGGCATTCGACTCGGGGTATACCTTCGAAGAGTTCATTTTGGGGTGGTCCGACACGTCGAGGGAAGTAGTCGTTCTCGCGACGGTAGTCGTACTCGGGGTCGTCGAGGGTAGTAGTGGTACACGTTCGGAGAGGTACACGCGGTCTTCGGCAACGGTAGTTGTACTCGTTTTCGTAGATGAACTTGAGGGTTCCGAGTGCTCCGGGCGTCGCGGTACTTGACGGTCGGTGGAAGTCGTGGTACTCGGGGTCTCGACGATGGTAGTTGTTCACGTTCGTAGATGTACACATTCCGTAGATGTTCGTGTCGCAAGAAGAGGTACTTGGCGCATCCGGTAGTCGTTCGGGCGTCTATGGGACTTGCCGGTCTCGGTCTCAGCAACGTAGTTGTACACGGGGCGTCGGTGAACTTGACGGGTCCGATCTCTTCGGGGGTCGTCGTTGTACTTGTAGGCCTTGGCGATTCCATGTAGTCGTGCACGGGAGGTGGTTGTACACTTCCGAAGAGGATCCTGGTGCCTCCAGAACGAAGCAACACACCAAAAAAAAGGCCCCGGGTCTTCGGTCACCGAGGGGAGGCGGGCGGCGAAGCGGCAGCAACGGGCATGCACGTGCACGAAGGCAGGGGGGTCGGCAGCTCGTCCATGTCGCGGTGGACCTCGGCCGGGGATGGCCGTGACGACACCGGCGACCAAGAGGCCGACAGACTGGCGAGGGGAGGCAGGACGAGGAAGCAGGGCTTGGCGAGCTCCGGCCATGGCGGGGTCGAACACGGGAGCTGGTCGCGAGCAGAGGGCGGCGGCGCGATGACGATGAGGGAGGGGAACGAAACGGCCTGGTCCTGTGGCTCGCGATGGAGGGGCGGCGCGGGGTCCTGGAGCCGGTGGTTGCCGGCTCCGGCGAGCTCTTGCCCGCGGCGGAGTCACAGGGTGCGCGGCGGCGCGATACTAGAGGAGGCGGTGGCACGACTTTCAGCAAGGGCACCGCCTCCTGCGGCCCGACGAAGCGGCAAGCCGACGGGGAGGCGCAGCTGGCGGAGAAGGACGGCGCGGCGAGGTGCTTGAGCGAGGGGAGTGCGCGATGCGGTCGGGCGACGCGCAGAAGAAGGGAGGGGGAGCGAGGTGAGGTAGAGCGATGTGGGGCTCTGGGTCGAGGGAAAGAGGGCAGGGGACAAGCGGGCGAGAGGACTGGGTCAAGGGTGGCGGCGCAAGGAAAAGAGGAGGGAGAGGGGAGCGGGCTTCTTAGGGTTAGAGCAGCTGGGGGCGGTTGGGCCTTGGCCATGGGCCAGGGAAGGAGCTGGTGGGGCGCCTGGCCTTGGGCCTAGAGGTGCGGCCAGCCTGGCTGGGCCTGGGTGCGGCTGGGATGGCCTTAGATCCTCACTCCTCTCTCTTAACTAAAAAAACAGAAAAGAGAAAGAAAAGAAAGTGAGGTCTAGGAAGGAATTGCACAAGAGGTTATTTTTCTCGGGCTCATAAAAATGAGCGTAATCCAAGAAAAAATAGAAGTGGCCTGATCGAGATATAATTCAAACATATTTGAATTTACTTCAAAAGGGTTTGAGCTAAAACTTGATTTTTGAAGTGTCCAAAAATGTTGAGGTTTTTGGAGGAACTTCGATAAACGGGAAAAGAAATATACAGAAGGTTTTGACGGTGAAACCTGAAGCAAAAGAGGCCTGGAGAATAATTGCAAGTGTGTTTTGGTGAATTCCAAACAATTGGAATAATTTAATATAGCTCCCTAACATTAGGAGGATATTTTATAAAGAGAAGTCACTCTTCCCTCGATCTAAATAGATCAAAATATCTATGCAATTTATTTAGTTGAGTTTTAAAATTAAAAGACTTGATGGCATGATGACATGATGCAATGCAAAATAAATAAAGCAAGCACAAATGAAACACATGGGAGAACCCGGAACATCTGGAATCTTCTGGGACGTCGGTCTTTGGGTGTCACAACTCTCCCATACTAACAGAGGATCTCGACCCGAGATCCTAGAGATGGCACCGGGTGAAACGGAAAAAGGAAGAGGTAACACAAAGTTGCTTCTTCGACAAACGAGTGAAACCACGAACCTGAGAGGTTGAACAATCTTGAAAGAAAGAATAGAATGGAGATGAACGAAGATGAAACACTCCGTTAGAAAAGAGGAACAAGGAGCATTATGAGAACTTTATAGGTTGAAAGACATGAATTAAGAGCTTACGAACCAAAAGAATATGAAACTGCAACGGTATAGCCAAGGAATAAGAATGACAGAATTCGGACAGCACTCCGACTGAAAATGGAAGGAATTGAACAAGAACTTGAGAAGATGGGATGATACTTGATGAAATCAACAACACACTGCCTCTGAAACAATTGAAAGAATGGCACAAGGGGTAAGAAGGATTCAGACAGCACTCCGGTTAAAAAAATAGGCAAAACTTGATAAGATGAGAGAATTAGAATGGAGGTCACGACACTCCTGTTAAATGGACTAGAAAAGAAAAGAACATGATCTTGATATGACAAGATGATGGTTCGAAGAGAGCAATATCACAGAGCCTCCGGAACGAATAATGGAGTGAAGAGATCGAAGAAGAAGAACATCTTCGACTATAAATGATTTTGAAGGCATCCTTACGAAGAAGGGTTGAATGGGGTTGATGGAAAATCAACAACGAAAACGAATAAGCTTGATGTGGGCTTATGGAAAACATCTCAAAATTAAGAGGTGACAACCAGCCACTGACAAAAACATTTGATTGGATTGAGATCAACAAGGAGACGAAAAACTTATTTCACCGAGAGGATAAATGAAGAACTTGGGTCATTTATAAGCACCATAATAGCAACAATTCTCAGGGAAAGCTTTTAGGTGAATTATAACCCAAGATAACTCCAACGAATAAATGAAGGGTTGAAAAGATCTCCTGAACAAGGAAAATGATGGTTTTAAATATCTCATTCTTGATAAGTCGTGAATCATAATTCATGAAGGAATTGTCAAGAATGACATAACCCCACCTCAACAGATAAGGGAGCAAGAATTGCACTTGGAAAGCATGATGAAGAATGCTTGAGGTCCAACAAGAATCTTGAAGAACACTTCGAGGATGAATTAGATGATGATGAACCACCATGAAGAACTCCGGTAATGAAAAACATGAGAAGCGAAAGATGAAAAGAATAAGATTCAAGGCCTGCGCTGAATTAGATGGAGCTTTGAAATGATATAATTGAAATAACTTGAAGCTCCGGAAAACAAGATGAACAACTTAGGACCGAGAATATGATATGATGAACAAGCTCCGGAAAAAGAGATTAAACACTTCGAGGAAATAAGAATAAGATTTACTTTATGTTTATCCTTCATCAGATTAAATTGATGACAAGCAAACGGATTTGGCCTACTACTTATTCTTCTTACCCAGAATTCAAGAGAGATCTCGCACAAACTTGGGTAAATCTTCAACGAACCACCGGTAGGATTATGAAAAGAACAAATGAATTAATACGATAACAACAGAAGAGTAATCTTGAATGAACCGCCGTAAGAATTGAAATCGGGTGATGAAAAATAATAATCCACCGGGAAGAATATGGAGACGAATGAAGAGGCATCAATAAGAATAGTTGGAGGGCGAAGTTGAAAACTGAGAACGAAGAAATCTTCTGAAATGATGGCCTTCGGAGGATCACAATGTGAAGAATTCATGAACTGCTCTGGAAGAATAAAAGAGGAAGGTGGAGCTAAAGATGAAAATAACTGAAAAAAAGCTTGGAGAAGGCATGTGACTGATGGAAATCATTCTTACGTCACACTTCGAAAAGAATTTCAGAATAATCTGGAAAAAGAAGAGTCAGGTAAGATCCTGGAAAAAGACCTGTGGGTTAGGGCCCACTAAAGAAATCACCGTTGAGAAAGATTGCTTAAGAGATATTGCACCGGTTGAATTAAATGGCTTGAATAAGATGACAATCCTCAAAAAAAAACTTGAACAGATTAAGAATGGAAACGTGAATCTCTTGAGATACCTTGTAAACTCCGGGTATGAATAGGAGAGAGTTCAATAACCAGGAGAGACTTTGGATAAGAATTCCCACATTGGAAAACATGTGAAACAAGAGGCACATATATGATCAATACGGACGCTTGGATTTAGTTCACCGGAGAAGAATATTGGAATTAAGAATGATGAACTTGAAACTCTTGAGAATCTTTACGATAAATCACCGGATAAGAACATTGAAGGAAAAGAATGAAGAAACATCACATGAATAAAATGGATACTCATTTAGAATTTCTGGCTCCATAATGAAAAGGGTGGGAGGGTGGGGAAAACAAAGATAACTTGGGATGAATGAAATAGACATCGGTTGAAAAAGAATTTAACATGACCATCTTGATGATTAAGAAGGACTAGCACTCCCATAGAAATATGAGAATACCGATTAGGAAAGGTATGGAATCAACACTTGACATCGAAGCAACTCGAATATTAGAATCAAAACAAAAACAAAGGATAGATATGTTGCAACATAATCTTCACAATATCATCCGAACAGAGAATTGAACGAATGTATTCCGTAGGTACATCAACTTGTCGAGAAGCCACTTGGGAGAACAAAAGGTAAATAAAACAACAAGGAGCAGCTAGAACAAATACAAGATAGAAGCTTCATTCCACATATTCCTGCTGAAAGCTCATGGAACGTGTTACAAAAGGGTTTTGCAATCCCCGGATCAGCATAGCCAAGGACCCTTTAAGATGCAACTCCCGATCGGAACAACGCCCATAAAACCACTTCACTCAATGTAGAACCCCGAACTCCATATCATGCACTCGTTAAAAGAATGCCTACGAGCTACTAGATGAACCCACCTATTAATTTCCGAAAGTTTCCAGTTATGCAATCAGGTGTTGGGGATACGGGGGAAGCATCGCGCACTCAACTCTAATCCTACATCCAGCTGTATCCATCCTTCAACACATAACCAGTAATTTCCGGAAACCGTTTACCTCGGACCTTCGAAACGCATCTGCTATACAGGCTACGGCAATACTCCTAAACTACCTCCCCAGTACTGGGTGATGTCGGGGTTATCTTGCCACTAACCGCATAGGAGAGTTTTCGATGTCAGTCGTCTTAAGTATTCAAGAACTGCTGCGATATATTTGTGACGACAACACCTCGGAGCTCAACTCCCCGGGACACTGCCACAACCCCTAAATGACAGGAGGCATCGAGAACAATGTTCTCGTCACAAAGACATCGAAACAATCCAAACAATACTCGCGTGATCCTAAAAAAATTGGTGAAATTTTTTAGAGTAGAAGAGATAAATTTAATCGTCAGGAGTCCTCACCAGAGTGAAAAGAGATGAGGAGCAAAAGAAATCCTACTCTCCAATATATATAGCACTCATAACATTTTCAAGTGTGTGCCTATACTCAACCGTCAACGATTCGATCAATCAGTGGGGGCTCCTAGGTCGGAGAAAGCTCTGATACCAACTTGTAATGCCCAGGATGGGACTATACCTCGTACATGTTGACGCACGACTTAAAGGTATAAGCCCATTCTGGAATGATCTCAAGTTTGGTATCTTTGCATGACTCAAGTAAAAATAGGGATGAAATTGCAAAAGGATAGTTGGCTTACACTCGCCACGTCACACAATACATTACATAGGCAAAACATCATTCAAAACATCACAACCCGACTACGGCCGAAGATCCAAAAGAAAGATACCAAATACATAAAGCCACAGGTCCGGATCGCCCCTAGTAGAAACCACTACTGATCGTCGAAACACGTCACATACATATGGCCACTCTCTTCATCGAACTCCCGGTGAAGTTCTGATCCATCTCCTGCATCATTCTCGGCTGAACCTGCATCTGGTATTGTAGTATCTGTGAGCCACGAGGACTCAGCAATCCCATAACCATGGGTATCAAGACTAGCAAAGCTTTATGGGTAGGAAGAGGTAAAGTGGTGAGGTTGCAGCAGCGGCTAAGCATAATATGGTGGCTAACTTACGAGTACAAGAATAAGATGAGCATCTACGCAAACGGTCGCAAACTAGTAGTGATCGCTAAAGATCCTGAACTACCTACGAGTCAAACATAACCCCACCGTGTTCTCTTCTCAAAGTGAAAAGAGACAGTCACGGTTACTCACACAGTTGTGTGTTTTACTTTGGATCCTCTGTCAAGTTTTCTACAACCACACATTAACAAATTCCAATCTGCCACATAACTGCGGGCACGGCTTTCGAAAGATCATAACCCTACAGGGGTGTCCCAAGTTAGCCCATCACAAGCTCTCACGATCAGCCGAAGTGATAAATATAATATCATCACCCCTTATCTTAGGTAAATCCGATCAGGCTCGGCATCCCAGTGCACAAGACATTTCGACAATGGTAAAACAAGTCCAGCAAGACCTCCCGGCGTGCCGACACCCTGATAGTAGCCTCGCGTATCTCGTCTCAGGCCACAACCGGATAGGTGATCCTACGAGTAAAACCAGCCCTCGGGTTTCCCCAAGGTGGCCCCTCAGTCTCCCCGTTCGGGACCAACACCATCAGCACTGGCCCCCCATGCTATGTAGAAAAGAATCTCCAAGGAGCGTCCCCCTTATGCAATTTAATTAATTAGTTAAGTTGTTATTATGAGCAAATTAAAACCAATGTTGGGCCTTGCTGGAGGAGTTTTATTCAAAGATGAAGTGTCAAGGGGTCCCCATATACCCAACCGTGTAAGGAATGGAAAATCTAGGAACATAATGCCGGTTTATCGGCGCCTAAGGTGGCATGAGTGGATCAAAACGCCGAGCAAAAGGCCAAGCCTTCCACCCATGCCCAGTATATAGGTGTGTTATTATATATATATATATATATATATATATATATATATATATATATAACATATTGTGATATTCCAACAACAAGTTCCCTCCTGGAACGATCATCATCTTCACCCGCAACTAACAACGCTATAAGAGGGGCTGAGCAAGCGGGTAACATAGCCAAACAATGGTTTTGCTAGGAAGGTTTCAAAGGTTAGAGGTTTCATGGCAACAAGGAGAGGCTGACAATAATGATGGGTAGCGCGACATATAACGATAGCATCGAGACAACTAAGCAATGGCAATGATAGTAAAGGTATCCAAGGTTACGGTCATCTTGCCTGAGATCCCGCAAGGAAGAAGAACGGATCCAAGAAGAAGACGAAGAAGAACCCTTGAAGAAGAACCACGAGAAGTCGAACAAATCCTCACGATCGCAACAGAACAAGCAGTAACGAGAAGACGCAAGCAAAACGGTAAACACACAACATGAGACACGACAATATGCTCAGCCAAGTATGATGCAAAACAGTTCTATATAGGATGCACCACAAGTCTATACAAGAAGCAAAACATGGTAAGGCAGGAAGCACAGAAAAACAACACAAGCAACATGATAATATGCTTAACCAAGTAGGATGCAAGACAAGTCTATATAGGATGCTAAACATGGCTAGTGAAGAAGCAAGTGTAAACTAGCTATCTAGGCATTTTAAATGAGGCCAGAAATAACAACAACAATTCCGGAAAAATCCCCATATGCATGTTTAGCAATTTTAAGCAAACAACAATTCACACATTTTAATGTTGTTAACATGATGCGGATGACATGATCAAGTTTTATGCATTTTTTAGTAAAAGTTAACATGAAGAGATATGAAGTATTTGTCACCGTGGTGGAAAGAGAGGGGCCACGACGACGAATCCGAAATGATGCCACGCAACATATCGGTTCCGGAAACTCGTTGAGACTCCGGAGCAAAAGAAAGGTGGCGTGAGCGAGTCGAACAAGATGAAAGGTGGGGTGATCCTGTCACCGGGTTCCCACGGGTCGCCAACAAGGCAACGAGGGCACAACGGACACGATGCAAACATTAGATACATCTCATACAACGCAACGGGCAAGCCACAAGGTACAGTTTGCAGGAGTATCACAGTATTGGTTAGTGTTCTTGCGGTTGTGCATCAAATCAAATCAAGCGCGCATAGATACAGAGAAAAACGCATGCTTTCCGAGGAGGAGAAACAGTTTAGAATCCTTGGCTACGTCACTCTAGTAAAGGCAATGCTGTTGCGTGAGCCGTCAGGGTGGAGACGACCGGCATTTGGTTCGAAGATGTTGGCAAGTGGTTGGCCCTGGCAGTAGCAGCACAGTTAGATCGGGTCAGAGGGATGTTATTGCGATTGCTGATTGAGGTTAATAGTAAGGGCTCCATTCCTTCAGTTTATTCTGATGAAGTTATGTTCTACTCCTGCTTCAGTAGTTGATTCAGTCATTGGTATTTTACTTCTTCTTTCTGATGTATATGAAACTTATTAAGAAAATGGCATCCTAGCTTGCAAAACAGAGTAATGTTCCATTGCTCGATTTGCCAGGGAGAGGGAATTGCGCATTAATAGTACTTGTATAACAATTGGAGGAAGAAGGAAGGTTTCCAATGTGACTGACCGCTACGAACAAAAAACGCAGGCAAGGAAGGAGTGAGGCCTTCCAGTGCAATATTCCATTACCCGTGAGGCCATGAGGCATGAGCTGCTTGCGGTGCTGAGCTATGCAAACACGGTTCACCACATCGGCATTTCACTCGGGGTATACCTTCGAAGCGTTCGTTTTTGGGTAGTCCGACACGTCGAGGGAAGTAGTCGTTCTTGCGACGGTAGTCGTACTCGGGGTCGTCGAGGGTAGTAGTGGTACACGTTCGGAGAGGTACACGCGGTCTTCGGCGACGGTAGTTGTACTCGTTTTCGTAGATGAACTTGAGGGTTCCGAGTGCTCCGGACGTCGCGGTACTTGACGGTCGGTGGAAGTCGTGGTACTCGGGGTCTCGACGACGGTAGTTGTTCACGTTCGTAGATGTACACATTCCGTAGATGTTCGTGTCGCAAGAAGAGGTAATTGGCACATCCGGTAGTCGTTCGGGCGTCTGCGGGACTTGCCGGTCTCGGTCTCGGCAACGTAGTTGTACACGGGGCGTCGGTGAACTTGACGGGTCCGATCTCTTCGGGGGTCGTCGTTGTACTTGCAGGCCTTGGCGATTCCATGTAGTCGTGCACGGGAGGTGGTTGTACACTTCCGAAGAGGATCCTGGTGCCTCCAGAACGAAGCAACACACCAAAAAAAGGCCTCGGGTCTTCGGTCACTGAGGGGAGGCGGGCGGCGAAGCAGCAGCAACGGGCATGCGCGTGCACGAAGGCAGCGGGGTCGGCAGCTCGTACATGTC
>LR738713.1:144023471-144053768 GCA_902687465.1 Secale cereale | reverse complement strand
CGTGGCCAGGAGGGGGGCCGCCCCCTCAGGGCGCCTGGAGCCCCTCTGGCCCCCCTCTGGCCCTACTTCTGTCGCAGGGAAGCTTCTGGAGCGCTGATTTTTTATATATTTTTCCTGGAATTTTTCTGGCAATTTAAGTAATGGGAAAACCTGAAATACAAAAACAGCAGAAAACAGAAACTGGCACTGGGGTGCACTGAGTTAATAGGTTAGTCCAAATATGATCAAAAGTGTATGGAAGTGCATAAATATCATAGCAATATCACATAAAAAAGGCATGGAGCAAGCAGAAATTATAGATACGTTTTGGACGTATCAGCAATAAAGAAAGATAACAAACATATGCGGGCATTAAATGCGGAGATGATGTCACGACGGATTGACACGATTCTGGGAGATGACGTCATTGCCGGTTTATGAAGCAATCAAAATCGCAGAATGGAAATTTGTACAAGACTTGGAAGACTGACATTAACAAGTTCAAATCAATCTCGGGCCTAATGTCAGGGATATTACTAGCAGTTATAAACCAGCCAGGAGGTCCGGATTACACTGACAAGGTTGTATTATTACAAAGCCTAGTAGAGTATATAACAAGAGGTCGTAGCCCCTAGATGTTTAGGGCCCATGTATAAGGCCCACGGTCTGTAAACTATCGTACCATGTAACTTGGGGTACAAGATAGAAATAGCAGATACCGAGGCGGACACGTTTCTGAGCCGGCCTCGGGACTCTGTAAACCAGACCGGGCGTCGCCTCCTATATAAAGGGACGACCCATCGACGGTTCAAGGACAAGAAACAATAGCTCGAGACATAGGCAAGCGGATTCGCTCCCTGGTCATCGAACCCCAAGCAATACCACACCAAACTAGACGTAGGTTTTTTACCTTCATCGAAGGGGCCGAACTAGTATAAAACTCCCTGTGTCCTTCGTCTGCTTTAACCCCTTCAAGCTAACCCGAGCGATGGCCTCACACCTAAGTCCGTTAATCCGGACATCTGCCGTGATAATTCCACGACACAAGCCGTGTGCGGTGCCCCCCTCCACAGTTACACACCTCGATTATATCGTTGCAGTGCTTAGGCGAAGCCCTGCGCCGGTAACTTCATCATCACCATCACCACGCCGTCGTACTGACGAAACTCTCCCGTGACACTCATCTAGATCAAGAGTTCATGGGACGCCATCGAGCTAAACGTGTGATGAATGCGAAGGTGCCCTACGTTCGGTGCTTGGATCGGCTAGATCGTGAAGACGTTCGACTACGTCAACCGCATAACTAAACGCTTCCGCTTTGGGTCTACGAGGGTACCTGGACACACTCTCCCGCTCGGTTCTATGCCTCTCCTAGATAGATCTTGCGTGATCGTAGGTAATTTTTTTGAAATACTACGTTCCCCAACAGTGGCATCATGAGCCACGTCCAGGCATAGATGATATGCATGAGTAGAACACAATGAGTTGTGGGCGATAATAGTCATACTGCTTACCAGCATGTCATACTTTGATTCGGCGGTATTGTGAGATTTAGCGGCCCGGACCGACATTACGCGTACGCTTATGCAAGACTGGTTTCACCGTTACGAGCACTCGTTGCTTAAAGGTGACCGGCGGGTGTCTGCCTCTCTCACTTTAGTTGAATTGAGTGTGGCTACGCCTAGTCCTTGTGAAGGTTAAAACAACACACTTGATGAAAAATCGTTTTGGTTTTGTATGCGTAGGTAAGAACAGTTCTTGCTAAGGCCGTAGCAGCCACATAAAACTTGGAACAACAAATTAGAAGACGTCTAACTTGTTTTTGCAGGGCATGTTGTGATGTGATATGGTCAAGACGTGATGAGTTATACGTTATTGTATGAGATGATCATGTTTTGTAAAATATCGGCAACTTGCAGGAGCCTTATGGTTGTCTCTGTATTGTCTGAATTGTGAAGGCCATGTAATTGCTTTACTTTATCACACTGAGTTAGCAATAGTAGTAGTAGCAATAGCTGGCGCGACGACCAAGACGCTATGTTGAAAATCATGGTGTCAAGCCGGTGACGATGGAGATCATGACGATGCTTTGGAGATGGAGATCAAAAGCACAAGATGATGATGGCCATATCATGTCACATATTTTGATTGCATGTGATGTTTATCTTATTATGCTTCTTATTTTTCTTAGTACGACGGTAGCATTATAAGATGATCCCTTACAAAATTTCGAGGTACAAGTGTTCTCCCTGAGTATGCACCGTTGCGAAAGTTCGTAGTGCCGAGACACCATGTGATGATCGGGTGTGTTAAGCTCTACGTTAAAATACAACGGGTGTAAGACAGTTTTGCACATGCAGAATACTCAGGTCAAACTTGGCGATCCTAGCATGTGCAGACATGGCCTCAGAACACAAGAGACTGAAGGGTCGAGCGTGAATCATATAGTAGATATGATCAACATAAGATGTTCACCATTGAAAACTACTCCATCTCACGTGATGATCGGACATGGTTTAGTTGATTTGGATGATGTAATCATTTAGATGACTAGAGGGATGTCTATCTAAGTGGGAGTTCTTTAGCAATATGATTAATTGAACTTTAATTTATCATGAACTTAGTTCTGATAGTCTTTGCATATCTATGTTGTTGTAGATCAATGGCCCGTGCTGGGTCCGTAACTACACGGAGTGGGTCCATAACTTGATGATTATTGTCACACCCTGCATTTTGTAACATGTCATTTGCATCAGTAAAGCATGAAAATTTGGACCAGCAATTTTTTTTGGCATCATTTGGCTTTTATTTGGTTAAGTTTTTCTCTCTGTGTTTTTCAAGTGCTCTTTAAAGTCAACTACTCCCTCTTGTAGATTTCAACTCCTTACCCCAAAACTTCTGCCCAATGATTATACCAAGTGTATATAGCAGTATAGTATTTTCTTATAAAAATAATTTGGCCAAAAAGTGTTTTCAAAAACTAGTTTTCCAAAAACCCCTGAATTGAGGTTTGCACTGCAACTGCTTGATTTAGGGTGAGAAAAATATTTCAAAGAGTATATTTGAAACCTAGTAGATATAGGACTCCCATAAACCACAAAAATTTAATTTTAAAAGTTATTTTCCTATTTTATATAAATGCTTTTTCTTAAGGCCAGAAATTGTCTTTAATAGGGAAAAATTATTTAACTATTTCAAAAATATTTGCCAAAATCCAGGGAGACTCATAGGACATATATTGTCCATATATAAGAGTTTCAACACTTGGTCATGTTCAAAATATTGGGCAAATCCCTCTGAAACCCTTTCTGGATATTTCAAGCTTTTGAAAAATTTACAAAGGAAATATTCTCTAAAAATTCCAGGGAAATTCTATCATGTCATATATGACATATTTGATGATCTTACCAAGCCCCATGCCTTGGGAAGTAAGAAAACATCATCAAAACCCGTCAAAACCATTCTGTCCATATTTGAAGTTTGAGCAACCTTACATTGCCAAACTTTTCCAAATGCTCTCAAACTTGGTCCACATGCTAGAATGGTCTAATAAGGCATCTAGACCAAATGGCACAAGCTTTGGAGAAGGGTAACTTGATCAGAGTACCCCAAAACCATTTCAGTTCAAATTCAAATTTGAACAACTTTACATTACCAAATTTTTACTTGGGGCTTCAAACTTTGTGGGCATGATCACAATCCCAAATGATGACACTACACCAAGTGGTGCATCAAGGAGGGATGATTAGCTTGACTCAAACATGGTGAAACCATTTCTGTTGATTTCTAGGGTTCACCAAAGTTACATTGGCAGGTTTATTCAAATAAGCCCAAACTTGGTGAAACACCCTATTTCCATATGCCATTTAATCCTGTTAAGTGTCATGGCTAGTGGAGATCTTTTGATTGCTCAAAACCACATGAAACACCTTCTGATGATTTTCCAAAGTTACCATTTTCACCTCCTCCCTTGTTCTCCTTGAGCCCAACTTCTTACCACAGCTTCCCCAGGTTCCCTTGCGCCTCCAGTAACTTCCCCATGGCCAGAGCTCAATGATTGAAGGGTGGAAAACCCCATTTCACTCTGTTGGAAAGCCCAATTTTCACTCTCCCTCAACCTCCCTCCTCTTCCATTGGGTAACTAGGGCATCCAAGGCCACAGCCCACTTGTTTACTCCTCACCTGACCCCTAGACAAGGTGGCCGCGTCCAGCAAACCAAAGGCATGCCCTGGCATGCAATAGGCATGCTCCAGACCGCGCTACAGTGCACACCCGCATTGTAGCCTCCTCCAATCAGCAGCCCCCGACCACCTCGAGCCTCCCCCTCGCGCTAGTCGATGCACCTCGACATCCGCAATGCACCCCGGTGTTGTCCCCCTCCTCCTTCTCCCTCATGTGGCTGCCCTCGCACGCGCGCCGGCCGCCCGCAAGCCCCAATCTCTGGCTTCACACGCGCAGGCCCTCTGGATACTTCCCCGCTCCTCCTCTTTCCTCTAGTAGGCGTAGAACTCGTCCACGATCAACCCCGACTCGTTCACGTGAGCCTGCACGGCCTCTGGCCTCGCCCGTGACCTCGTCGGCGCACGAGTCCACGGTGGACCGGAGCTCGGCTATATAAGCATGCCCTAGGCCTCTCCACGGGCATCCATCTCCTCTCCGCACCCCCTAGAACACGCCAGCACCACCCACTCCTCTCTAGACGAGCCCGAGCTCGAGATCGAGCGCGAGCTCTGCCGCCTCGGGTCGCCGTCGATCCGGAGGTACATGCCCTCCCCACAGCTCCTCTCGCTCGATCTAGCACCGCAAGCCTCCACTGATCCTTTCCCTCATGTTTTCCCTCTCTGCAGCTGCCGGAAAATACTAGAGCAACCTCCACCCGACGCCTCTCCGTCGTCCCTCCTCGTCGTCGGCGAACCAGGCCACTCGAGCGACCAACTCCAGCTCCACCAGATCGGCGACACCACGCTGACTCCGTCCCTGCCCTTAGCTCGCCCTGCCATGCCCCGAATCGCCGCCGGTGAGCTCGCCGGCCCTCTGCCGGAGGGTTAGGGATGACAGGCGGGCCCCGCCTGTCAGCCTCTCCTCGCCCTCACATCTCTCTCCTCTCACTGACGCTGGGCGCCGCCCGTCAGGTTTGAAACCTGGCGCGCGCGCTGGCGCCCGTGCGCTGGGCTGGTTCCCCTTGGGCCTGTGCACTATGGCCGTTCTAGCCGAGTTGCACAGCAGCCCTTTTTATTTTTCTTTTCTATTAAGCTTTTAAATAATTCCACAGGATTAAATATTTTTCCAAATGAATTAATTCCAGTTCCTAACAACTTGTAAAAATCCAACCTATTTAATGATGTCATTTTCACCCATATCCATGGACCATTTATGTTCTATTCAAATTTAAATCTATATTTGAACACTAAAACCTCTGTTCAAAAGTTCATGTACCCCATTCTGTCACTCCAAATATCAAACTAAGAATTTTTGCCATCTTAGTTTTTCCCCTAGTATTTTATAAAAATAAGTTGACATTTTTCTGAGCACTTTGGTATTTCTGTGGTCTTATTTTCCCTTTGTTTATTCCGACGATTAGATACCGTATTTGACGAGGTTGCTGAAGAAGAAGGAGGGGAAGGATTTGAAGACCTTGAAGACCAAGCCAATCCAGGCAAGTAGCCCTTTGACCATGATACCCCTTGTGTTCCTCGGAACCCTTTTATTTTCCAAATGCATGATGATAAGAGTGACGGTGGTGAACTAGTTGCAAGCCACCACATGATGCATACCCTACTCATGATCCTTACCATGTGCTTAGATGCAATGCCAAATGATTAGTAGTGATGCTTAGTGATGCATATGTGCCATGAATCCTTCGTGGTTGCATTCTTTTCTAAAACCCCATCGGGTACCCCTAATGCCCGAGGGTGATGTTGAGTTAGGTCATCACTTGAGGAAGAAGTGGTGTGCCACGAAAGATCACGTGTGTGTGGGTAAAATGATGGATTAGATTTATGTGTGACTACCGTCCCAACCAAACATGTGCAACCACTCTACCCCTTATGGGACGGGGAATTATTGATTACTTAGGTTGATACTAGCATGGTGCCCACATTACTAGTGACGGGGAAGACTTGAGGTCTCTCCCGGGACGGGGTCGTGCTTGGATAGGCAACCATGACTGTTTTTACAGGGCACTGGACACACCGTTGGTCCCTTCGTGTATGCGTGACATTGTAAGAAGGGCAAGTCCCATGAATTACCGTTTGTACACGAGGGCTATGCACCAACGAGTGGACCCTATGTTAGTGTCGTCTAGGGAAAGATAATGACCGGGTGCTTCCCCCGAGTACTTGAGGTACTGCGGGATCGTGGGTGACACGAAAGCTTCCCGGATCTTGTGGGTAAAGTGCGCAACCTCTGCAGAGCGTAAAACTATTCGAATAGCCGTGTCCACGGTCATGGACAGTTGGGTTGGTGCTACTTAAACTATGTCCAGAATTTTACAATCTCGGTGAAAGTATGTGTGTGTTGAGTCAAGGTGGTGACTTGACTCATTGATAAAGAATTGAACTCTATTCATGTTGATATGTGTAACCTGCGAGGTTACCCAAATTCATTGATGCATGTTACATGATGGTAGATTAACTTAGCTAGCTTGCACCTAGGTTGCTTATTGTTATTTTGCATTGTTACCTTTAACCAAATCATGGGTTGCTTGCGAGTACATTCAAAGTACTCATTGGCTTGCCACTGGTTATTTAATTGGTCAGGCATGGAGGAGCAGGAATTTGAAGAAGAATTCTATGGAGACGAACATGCGAACTTGGACGCTTTCCCAGTCAGAATGCTTGTAGGGTTAAGGCAGATGGCATGCGTTCTACTTATCTATGAAGACTTCCGCTATTCGAGTTTATTTGCTATTCAGCCCTTGAGGCTTTATCTATGTAAGACTTGGCCATAATGGTCATAATTTGTGTAAGACGGTATGTATGGATGTAAGACTCTTGTTATTCAGCTTCTGTGTGTTCAGTGAGCATTGATCTCTGGGATCACTGTACACGTGCATTCGGTGATCTCGACTCTTAAGTCGGGATCCCCACAATTATCCTCATTGATACACAGAAGAATTATGTCCTGGAAGCACCGCTAGGTGACATGCCTATTGTAGGAGCAACTCCGGACGTTATGAATGTCTGGCAAGCTCATTCTGATGACTACTCGATAGTTTAGTGTGTCATGATTTACGGCTTAGAATCAGGACTTCAAAGACGTTTTGAACGTCATGGAGCATATGAGATGTTCCAAGAGTTGAAGTTAATATTTCAAGAAAATGTCCAAATTGAGAGATATGAAGTCTCCAATAAGTTCTATAGCTGCAAGATGGAAGAGAACAGTTCTATCAGTGAACACTTTCTCAGAATGTCTGGGTGCTACAATCACATTACTCAACTTGGTTGCAAAGTTGACGAAGATACTGTTATTGATAGAGTACTTCAATCACTTCCACCAAGCTATAAAGGCTTCCCGAGGAACTATAATATGCAAGGGATTCCAAAAACAATTACCGAGCTCTTCGCTATGCTCAAACCTGAGAAGGTAGAAATCAAAAAGGAGCATCAAGTGTTGATTGTTAACAAGACCACTAGTTCAAAGAAAAAGGGCAAGGGAAAGAAGGGGAACTTCAAGAAGAATAGCAAGACAGTTGCTAATCCCGCGAAGAAACCCAAGTATGGCGCCAAGCCTGAAACTGAGTGTTTCTACTGCAAAGGGACTGGACACTGGAAGCGGAATTGCCCCAAATATTTGGCGGATAAGAAGGATGGCAAAGTGAACAAAGGTATATTTGGTATACATGTTATTTACGTGTACCTTACTAATGCTCGTAGTAGCACCAGGGTATTCGATACAAGTTCGGTTGCTATATTTGTAACTCGAAATAGGGGCTATGGATTAAACGAAGATTAGCTAAGGACGAGGTGACGATGCGCGTGGGAAATTGTTCCAAAGTCGATGTGATCGCCGTCGGCATGCTACCTCTACATCTACCTTCGGAATTAGTTTTAGACCAAAATAAGTGTTATTTGGTGCCAGCGTTAAGCATGAACATTATATCTAGATCTTGTTTGTTGCGAGACGGTTATTCATTTAAATCAGAGAATAATGGTTCGTCTATTTATATGAGTAATATCTTTTATGGTCATGCACCCTTGAAGAGTGGTCTATTCTTATTGGATCTCGATCGTAGTGATACACATATTCATAATATGGAAGCCAAAAGATGCAAGGTCGATAATGATAGTGCAACTTATTTGTGGCACTGCCGTCTAGGTCATATTGGTGTAAAGAGCATGAAGAAACTCCATGCTGATGGACTTTTGGAATCACTTGATTATGAATCACTTGGTGCTTGCGAACCATGCCTCTTGGGAAAGATGACTAAAACACCGTTTGGAACAATGGAGCGAGCAACTGGTTTGCTGGAAATCATACAAATGTATGTGGACCGATGAGTGTTGAGTCTCGCGGCGGATATCGTTATTTTCTGACCTTCACTGGTGATTTGGGCAGATATGGGTATATTTACTTGATGAAGCACAAGTCCGAAACATTTGAAAAGTTCAACGAATTTTAGAGTGAAGTAGAGAATCATCGTAACAAAAAAAATAAAGTTTCTACGATCTGATCGCGCAGGAGAATATTTGAGTTACAAGTTTGGTCTTCATTTGAAACAATGTGGAATAGTTTCACAGCTCACGCCACCCGGAACACCACATTGTAATGGTGCGACCGAACGTCGTAACCGTACTTTATTTGATATGGTGCGATCTATGATGTCTCTTATCGATTTACCACTATCGTTTTGGGGTTATGCTTTAGAGACAGCTGCATCCACGTTAAATAGGGCACCATCTAAATCCATTGAGACGACGCCTTATGAACTGTGGTTTGGCAAGAAACCCAAGTTGTTGTTTCTTAAAGTTTGGGGCTGCGGTGCTTACGTGAAAAAGCTTCAACCTGGTAAGCTCGAACCCAAGTCGGAGAAATGTGTCTTCATAGGATACCCAAAGGAAACTGTTGGGTACACCTTCTACCGCAGATCCGAAGGCAAGATATTCGTTGCTAAGAATGGATCCTTTCTAGAGAAGGAGTTTCTCTCGAAAGAAGTGAGTGTGAGGAAAGTGGAACTTGATGAGGTAACTGTACCTTCTCCCGAATGGGAAAGTAGTACATCACCTACACCAATCAGCAAGGAAGCTAATGATAATGATCATGCAACTTTAGGTCAAGTTACTACTAAACCTCGTAGGTCAACCAGAGTGTGTTCCGCACCAGAGTGGTACGGTAACCCGGTTCTGGAGGTCATGTTACTAGACCATGATGAACCTTCGAACTACGAGGAAGCGATGATGAGCCCACATTTCGCAAAATGGTTTGAGGCCAT
Source organism: Secale cereale (assembly GCA_902687465.1). Taxonomy (NCBI): domain Eukaryota; kingdom Viridiplantae; phylum Streptophyta; class Magnoliopsida; order Poales; family Poaceae; genus Secale; species Secale cereale. The sequence continues at coordinate 144,044,358 of LR738713.1, read as the reverse complement.
GAAATCTGAGATGGGATCCATGTATGAGAACAAAGTGTGGACTTTGGTTGAATTGCCCGATGATCGGCAAGCCATTGAAAAATAAATGTATCTTTAAGAGGAAGACTGACGCCGATGGTAATGTTACTGTCTACAAAGCTCAACTTGTTGCAAAAGGTTTTCAACAAGTTCAAGGAGTTGACTACGATGAGACTTTCTCACCCGTAGCGATGCTTAAGTCTGTCCGAATCATGTTAGCAATTGCCGCATTTTATGATTATGAAATCTAGCAAATGGATGCAATAACCGCATTCCTTAATGGATTCCTCAAAGAGGAGTTGTATACGATGCAACTAGAAGGTTTTGTCGATCATCAAGGTGCTAACAAAGTGTGCAAACTCCAGCGATCCATCTATGGACTGGTGCAAACATCTCGGAGTTGGAATATACGCTTTGATGAGGTGATCAAAGCATATGGTTTTATACAGACTTTTGGAGAAGCCTTTATTTACAAGAAAGTGAGTGGGAGCTCTGTAGCATTTCAGATATTATATGTGGATGACATATTTTTGATTGGAAATGATATAGAATTTTTGGATGGCATAAAAGGATACTTGAATAAGAATTTTTCAATGAAAGACCTTGGTGAAGCTGCTTATATATTGGGCATCAAGATCTATAGAGATAGATCAAGACTCTTAATTGGACTTTCGCAAAGCACATACCTTGATAAAGTTGTGAAATGTTGAAAATGGATCAGTCAAAGAAAGGGTTCTTGCATGTGTTACAAGGTGTGAAGTTGAGTAAGACTCAATGCCCGACCACTGCAGAAGATAGAGAGAAAATGGAAGTCATTCCCTATGCCTCAGCCATAGGATCTATCATGTATGTAATGTTGTGCACTAGACCTGATGTGTGCCTTGCCATAAGTTTAGCAGGGAGGTACCAAAGTAATCCAGGAGTGGATCACTGGACAGCGGTCAAGAACATCCTGAAGTACTTGAAAAGGACAAAGTATATGTTTCTCGTTTATGGAGGTGACAAAGAGCTCGTCGTAAATGGTTACGTCGATTCAAGCTTTGACACTGATCCGGATGACTCTAAGTAACAAACCGGATATGTATTTTTATTGAACGGTTGAGCTATCAGTTGGTGCAGTTCCAAGAAGAGCATTGTGATGGGATCTACGTGTGAAGCGGAGTACATAACTGCTTCAGAAGCAGCAAATGAAGGAGTCTGGATGAAGGAGTTCATATCCGATCTAGGTGTAATACCTAGTGCATCGGGTTCAATGAAATTTTTTGTGACAACACTGGAGCAATAGCCTTGGCGAAGGAATCCAGGTTTCACAAGAGAACCAAACACATCAAGAGACGCTTCAATTCCATCCGTGATCAAGTCAAGGAGAGATACATAGAAATTTGCAAGATACATGCGGATCTAAATGTCGCAGACCCGTTGACTAAGCCTCTACCATGAGCAAAACATGATCATTACCATGATTCCATGGGTGTTAGAATCATTAGAATGTTATCTAGATTATTAACTCTAGTGCAAGTGGGAGACTGAAGGAAATATGCCCTAAAGCCAATAATAAAGTTGTTATTTATATTTCCTTATACATCATGATAAATGTCTTTTGTTCATGCTAGAATTATATTAACCGGAAACTTAATACATGTGTGAATAAATAGACAAAACAGAGTGTCCCTAGTATGCCTCTACTTGACTAGCTCGTTAATCAAAGATGGTTATGTTTTCTAACCATAGACATGAGTTGTCATTTGATCAACGGGATCACATCATTAGGAGAATGATGTGATGGACAAGACCCATCTGTTAGCTTAGCAAGTTGATCGTTTAGTTTGTCTGCTATTTCTTTCTTCATGACTTATACATGTTCCTATGACTATGAGATATGCAAATCCCGAATACCGGAGGAACACCTTGTGTGATATCAAACGTCACAACGTAAATGGGTGATTATAAAGATGCTCTACAGGTGTCTCCGAAGGTGTTTGTGGTGTTGGCATAGATCGAGAATAGGATTTATCACCCTGAGTGTTGGAGAGGTATCTCTGGGCTCTTTCGGTAATACACATCACAATAAGCCTTGCAAGCAAACGACTAATGAGTTAGTCACGAGATGATGTATTACGGCACGAGTAAAGAGACTTGCCGATAACGAGATTAAACAAGGTGTGATGATACCGACGATCGAATCTCGGGCAAGTAACATACCGATGAGAAAGGGAACAACGTATGTTGTTATACGGTTTGACCGATAAAGATCTTTGTAGAATATGTGGGAGCCATTATGAACATCATGGTTCCGTTATTGGTTATTGACCGGAGTTGTGTCTCAGTCATGTCTACAAAGTTCTAGAACCCGTAGGGTCCGCACGCTTAACGTTCGATGATAATCAGTATTATGAGTTTATGTGTTTTGATGCACCGAAGGTAGTTCCGAGTTCCGGATGTGATCACGAACATGCCGAGGAGTCTCGAAATGGTCGAGACATAAAGATTGATATATGGGAAGGTTATATTCGGACACCGGAAGGGTTTCGGGGGTCACCGGATAAATACCGGAGTATCGGGAGGTTACCGGAACCCCCCGGGGAGTATATGGGCCTTAATGGGCTTTAGGGGAGATAGAGGGCTGGCTTGGGCTGGGCCGCCCCCCCCCCCAAGCCTAGGCCGAATTAGAATAGGGGGGAGGGGCAGCGCCCCCTCCTTTCCTTCTCGTCCTCTCCTTCCCTTCCACCTCTCCTACTCCTACCAGGAATAGGGGAGTCCTACTCCTAGTGGGAGTAGGACTCCCCCCTTGGCGCGCCCTCCTCCTTGGCTGCCACCTGCTCCCTCCCTCCTTTATATACGTGGGGATGGGGCACCCCATAGACACACAAGTTGATTAGAAAACCGTGTGCGGTGCCCCCCTCCAAAGTTACACACCTCAGTCATATCGTTGCAGTGCTTAGGCGAAGCCCTATGTCGGTAACTTCATCATCACCGTCACCACGCCGTTGTGCTGATGAAACTCTCCCACGACACTCAACTGGATCAAGAGTTCGTGGGACGCCATCGAGCAGAACGTGTGCTGAATGCGGAGGTGTCGTATGTTCGGTGCTTGGATCGGTTGGATCGCGAAGACGCTCGACTACATCAACTACGTTCCTAACGCTTCCGCTTTGGGTCTACGAGGGTACATTGACACATTCTCCCGCTTGGTGCTATGCTTCTCCTAGATAGATCTTGCGTGATGGCATGTAATTTTTTCGAAATACTACGTTCCCCAACACTCTTGCCCTAGCTCGCACGCGCGTCGGCTGCCCGAGCGCACCAGTGAGCGCGCTCACACGCGTAGCTCCTCTGACCCTTTTCTGCTCCCTGTCTTCCTTTCCCCAGCATGAGACCGACCTATCGAGCGCCGCAGACAAGCCGCAGCAAGCCCCCGCGACCCATGGCGACGACAACGAGCTCGCCGACACATGGGTTTCCGGTGGACTGCTGCCCGCCTTTTTAAAGGCCACCCCGAGCCTCTCCCTCTCCACCACTCGCCTCTGTCCCCTCCAAATCGCCCCCCTGCACCCCCAGGTCTCCTCCAGAAGCTCTCGAGGTCGAGATCGAGCTCCGCCGCAGCGGCTCAGCATCGTTTGCTCGGTACAAGCTCTCCTCGCTGCTCCTAAGCCTCGATCTGGAATCACTTCGCCCCATGGTACGTCCCCAACGTATCTATAATTTTTTAATGTTCCATGCAATTATTTATGAAGTCTTGGATGTTTAATGGGCTTTATCATTCACTATTATATCATTTTTGGGACTAACCTACTAACCCAAAGGCCCAGTCCAGATTGATGTTTTTTTGCCTATTTCAGGGTTTTGCAGAAAAGGAATATCAAACAGAGTCCAAACGGAATGAAACCTTCGCGAGAGATATTATTGGAGAAAAGCACGCACGCGGAGCTTGAGGACCAAGTCAGGGGACAGAGAGGTGGCCCTCGAGGGTGGGGGGCGTGCCCCCTTCCCAGGGCGCGCCCCCTGCCTCGAGGCCCCCTCGTGTGGCCCTTGGTGCCCTCCATCTTCCTATATAAGTCCACGTACCCCAGAAACTCCATACGCAGAGAGAAAACCCTAATTCCTCCGCCTTAGCTTCTGTTCCCATGGAGATCCCATCTTGGAGTCTGTTTCGGAGCTCCACCGGAGGGGGATCCATCACGGAGGCCTTCATCATCATCATCATCACCCTCACCATGAGTTGTGAGTAGTTTACCATAGAACTTCGGGTCCATAGCTAGTATCTACATGGCTTCTTCTCTCTCTCTCTGGATCTCAATACAAAGTTCTCCTCGGTCTTCGAGGAGATCTATTTGATGTAATCTCTTTTTGCGGTGTGTTTGTTGAGATCCAATGAATTGTGAGTCTATGATCCAGGTTGTCTATGAAAGAAATTTGGTTCTTCTCTGAACTTTTTATGTGTGCTCATAATATTCTTGCAAGTCTCTTCGAATTATTGGTTTGGTTTGGCCTACTAGATCTATAGTTCTTGCAATGGGAGAAGTGCTTGGCTTTGGGTTCAATCTTGCGGTGTCCTTTCCCAATGACAGTAGGGGCAGCAAGGCAAGTATTGTATTGTTGCCATCGAGGATAAAAAGATGGGGTTTACATCATATTGCTTGAGTTTATCCCTCTACAACATGTCATCTTTCTTAAAGCGTTACTCTGTTCTTATGAACTCAATACACTAGATGCATGCTGGATAGTGGTCGATGTGTGGAGTAATAGTAGTAGATGCACGCAGGAGTCGGTCTACTAGTCTCGGTCGTGATGCCTATATACAATGATCAGGCCTAGATAGTCTCATAATTATTTTCTTTTCTATCAATTGCTCGATAGTAATTTGTTTACCCGCCATAGAATATCGCTATCATGAGAGAAGCCACTAGAGAAAACTATGGCCCCCGGGTCTATTCTCAACATATCAATCTACATCTACTTTACTTTTACCGCTTTTATTTGCTGTTTTATTAAACCAAAAATACCAAAAATATCAACTATCATCTCTATCAGATCTCACTCTCGTAAGTGACCGTAAAGGGATTGACAACCCCTTATCGCGTTGGCTGCGAAGTTCTTATTTGTTTGTGCAGGTGTGAGGGACTGGCGCGTGGTCTCCTACGGGATTGATACATTTGTTCTCAAAAACTGAGGGAAATACTTACGCTACTGTGCTGCATCTCCCTTTCCTCTTCGAGGGAATACAACGCAAGCTCAAGAGGTAAGAAGAAGAATTTCTGGCGTCGTTGCCGGGGAGACTTACGCAAAAGTCATATACTAAGTACCTATCACAAACCCTTATCCTTTGCATTACATTTATTTGCCTCTTGTTTTCCTCTCCCCCACTTCACCCTTGCCGTTTTATTTGCCCTTCTTCTTCCGTGTGTTTATCGTTCGCTTGCTTCTTGTTCGCTTGTGTGTGTTGGATTGCTTGCTTCTCACTATGGCTCAGAACAATACCAAATTGTGTGACTTCTCCAATACCAACATAAATGATTTTATTAGCACTCCGATTGCTCCTATTACCGATGCTGAATCTTATGAGATCAATGCTGCTTTGTTGAATCTTATCATGAAAGATCAATTCTCCGGCCTTCCTAGTGAAGATGCCGCTACCCATCTAAACAACTTTGTTGATTTGTGTCATATGCAAAAGGAAAGGGATACGGATAACGATATTGTTAAATTAAAGTTATTTCCGTTTTCACTTAGAGATCGTGCCAAAACTTGGTTTTCCTCTTTGCCTGGAAATAGTATTGATTCCCGGAATAAGTGCAAAGATGCTTTTATCTCTAAGTATTTCCCTCCTGCTAAGATCATCTCTCTTATAAACGATATTATGAGTTTTAAGCAACTACATCATGAGCATGTTGCACAAGTTTGGGAGAGAATGAAATTGATGATACGTAACTGCCCTACTCATGGTTTGAATCTATGGATGATTATTCAGAACTTTTATGCTGGCTTGAATTTTGCTTCTAGAAACCTTTTAGATTCGGCCCCCGGAGGCATTTTCATGGAAACCACCTTAGGAGAAGCTAACAAACTCCTAGATAATATTATGGTTAATTATTCTCAATGGCGCACCGAAAGATCTACTAGTAAAAAAGTGCATGCTATCGAAGAAATTAGTGTTTTGAATGGAAAGATGGATGAACTTATGAAATTGTTTGCTGCTAAGAGTGCTTCTTCCTATCCCAATGATATGCCTTTGTCCACTTTGATTCACAATAACAATGAATCTTTGGATGTGAATTTTGTTGGTAGGAATAATTTTGGTAACAATGCTTATAGAGGTAATTTTAATCCTAGGCCTTTTCCTAGTAATTCCTCTAATAATTATGGTAATTCCTACAACAACTCTTATGGAAAGATGCCTTCTAAATTTGAAACTAGTGTTAAAGAGTTTATGATCTCGCAAAAGAATTCAATGCTTTGATTGAAGAGAAATTTCTTAAGGTTGATGAACTGGCTAGAAGTATGATGTTGATTCTTTGAAACTTAGATCTATCCCACCTAAGCATGATATCAATGAGTCTCTCAAAGCCATGAGAATTTCCATTGATGAATGGAAAGAACGAACCGCTAGAATGCGTGCTAAAAGAGAAGGTTATATTAAATCGTGTTTTTCTAGTTATCATGAAAATCGTGTTCTTCTAGTTATCATGAAAATAAAGATGAAGATCTGAAAGTTATTGATGTGTCTCCTATTAGATCCTTTTTTCTAGTATTAATCTTGATGAGAATAGGATTGGAGATGATTCTGCTTTAAGGTGTCCCAATGATTCAGAGTTTTTAGATCTTGATGCTAAAATTGCTAAAAGTGGGAACAAGGAGATTAAAACTTTGCATAGTGATGAACCTACTACTTTGGATTTCAAGGGATTCAATTATGATAATTGCTCTTTGATTGGTTGTATTTCCTTGTTGCAATCCGTGCTAAATTCTCTGCATGCTTATAGTCAAAATAAAGCTTTCACTAAACATATAGTCGATGCTTTGATGCAATCTTATGAAGAAAAACTTGAGTTGGAAGTTTCTGTACCTAGAAAGCTTTATGATGAGTCGGAACCTACTATAAAAATAAAAATAAAAGATCATGAATGCTATGCTTTGTTTGATTTGGGTGCTAGTGTCTCCACTATCCCAAAAACTTTGTGTGATTTGCTAGGGTTCCATGAGCTTGATGATTGTTCTTTAAATTTTCATCTTGCGGATTCCACTATTAAGAAACCTATGGGAAGAATTAATGATGTTCTTATTGTTGCCAATAGGAATTATGTGCCCGTAGATTTCATTTTTCTTGATATAGATTGCAATCCTTCATGTCCTATTATTCTTGGTAGACCTTTCCTTAGAACGATTGGTGCAATTATTGATATGAAGGAAGGAAATATTAGATTCCAATTTCCTTTAAGGAAAGGTATGGAACACTTTCCTAGAAATAAAATCAAATTACCATATTAATCTATCATGAGAGCCACTTATGGATTGCCTTCCAAAGATGGCATTACCTAAATCTATCTTGTATCGTGCCTAGCTAGGGGCATAAAACGATAGCGCTTGTTGGGAGGCAACCCAATTTTATTTTCTTGTTTTTTTTCTGTTAGGGAATAAATTTTGCATCTAGCCTCTGATTAGATGTGGTTTCATGTTTTGTTTAGTGTTTGTGCCAAGTAGATCCTTTGGGAAGACTTGTGTGAAGTTTATATGATCTTGCTGTGAAAAACAGAATCGTTAGCACTCGCTAAAGTAGTGGTGGGATTTTACTGGAGCGTGATTTTTAGTTGATTCTTTTTGCTGGTGATTGGTAGAAAAATTGCGCAAATTTACCAATTTAGTTTGAATTTTTTGGAGTTCCAGAAGTAGGTGAACCCTGCAGATTACTACAGACTGTTATGTCTTTGACAGATTCTGTTTTTCGTGTGTTGTTTGCTTATTCCGATGCATCTGTGAGTAATATTGGAGGATATGAACCATAGAGAAGTTGGAGTACAGTATGTTTAACAAAAATATAAACAAAGAATGAATTCATTGCTGTACCTTTGAGTAGTGGTTTGCTTTCCCATACTAACGGACCTCACGAGAATTTTTGTATATGTTTTGTGTTGTGATGTTTTCAAGTTTTGAGTATTGCTTTGATGGACTATGGAACAAGGAATAGCAAAGGCCTAAGCTTGGGAATGCCCATGGCACCCCAAGTAAATTCAAGATAATCAAAAGCCTAAGCTTGGGGATGCCCCGGGAAGGCATCCCCTCTTTCGTCTTCATCCATCGGTAACTATACTTTGAGCTATATTTTTATTCGCAACATGTTATGTATTTTGCTTGGAGAGTCTTGTATAATTTGAGTCTTTGCTTGTTAGTTTGCCAAAATCATCCTTGCCGGACACATCTATTTGAGAGATTTAAATACGTCCTAGAAATTATTAGAACACTCTATGTGCTTCACTTATATCTTTTGAGTTGAATAGTTTTTGCTCTAGCACTTCACTTATATCTTTTAGAGCATGGTGGTGGTAATATTTAGTAGAAATTGTTAAACTCTCATGCTTCACTTGTATTTATTTGAGAGTCTATTAAAACAGCATGGTAATGTGTTTAAGCTAAAGAAACTAGTCTTCACATGATAAACATCCAATGTCAATGTAGTAAAAAAATTCACACCAAGTGCATTGAATAGAATGAGATGTTGGATCCTTGATAATTGTTTTGAGATATGAGGATAGTGATATTAGAGTCATGCTAGTGCAGTTATTATGAATTTGTGAAATACTTGTGTTCAGGTTAGTGATTCCCGTATCATGCACGTATGGTGAACCGTTGTGTGACTAAGTTAAAGCATGAGGTACTTGTAGAGTATCAACCTTTGTGTGGAGGTCGGGGGCGCGCGATGGTTAACTCCTAACAACCTCCCCCCTAGGAGCATGCGTTGATTTCTTTGTTTTGATGACTCGTAGACTTTTGCAATAAGTATATGAGTTCTTATGACTAATGTTGAGTCCATGGATTATACGCACTCTCACCCTTCCACCATTGCTAGCCTCTCTTGTACCGCGCAACTTTCGCCGGTGCCATAAACCCACTATATATCCTTCCTCAAAACAGCCACCATACCTACCTATCATGGCATTTCCATAGCCATTCCGAGATATATTGCCATGCAACTTTCCACCGTTCCGTTTATATGACACGCATCATATTGTCATATTGCCATGCATGATCATTTAGTTGACATCGTATTTGTGGCAAGGCCACCATGCATGACTTTTCATACATGTCACTCTTGTTTCATAGCACATATCGGTACACCGCCGGAGGCATTCATATAGAGTTATACTTTGTCGTTGTAGTCTCGAGTTGTAATATTGAGTTGTAATGAAAGTGTGATGATCATCATTATTAGAGCATTGTCCCATGGGAGGAAAGGCTGAATCTATAAAGCCCCTCCGCAAAAAAAAAAGAAAAAAATGAAAGGCCAAAGAAAAAAAAAGGCCCAAAAAAAAGAAAAAAAGAAAAAAAGAAAGAAAAAAGGGACAATTGCTACTATCTTTTTCCACACTTGTGCTTCAAAGTAGCACCTTGTTCTTCATTGTAGAGAGTCTCATGCTTAGTCACTTTTCTTATACTAGTGGGAATTTTTCGTTATAGAACTTGGCTTGTATATTCCAACGATGGGCTTCCTCAAGTGCCCAAGGTCTTCGTGAGCAAGCAAGTTGGATGCACACCCACTAGTTTCTTTTGTTGAGCTTTCATTCATACTTAGCTCTAGTGCATCCGTTGCATGGCAATCCCTAGTCACTCACATTGATATCTATTGATGGGGATCTCCATAGCCCGTTGATACGCCTAGTCGATGTGAGACTATCTCCCTCTTTTTTGTCTTCTCCACAACCACCTCTATTCAACCCATAGTGCTATATCCATGGCTCACGCTCATGTATTGCGTGAGAGTTGAAAGGTTTGAAAAGATAGAGTATGAAAACAAATGCTTGGCTGAAATCGGGGTTGTGCAAGATATGAATATTTTTGTGTGATAACGAGGGAGCATAGCCAACACTATATAATTTTGTAGGCATACCTTCCTTTAGCCATAGTATTTTGACTAGACATGATTACTTTGTTAGTATTGCTTGAAGTATTATTATTTCTTATGTCAATATAGACTTTTATCTTGAATCTTTCAAATCTGAACATTCATGCCACAATTAAGAGAATTACATTGAAAAACTATATTGGTTAGCATTCCACATCAAAAAAAAATTCTTTATCATTTACCTACTCAAGGAGGAGAAGGAATTAAGCTTGGGGATGCTTGATACGTCTCCAACGTATCTATAATTTTTTATTGTTCCATGCTATTATTTATGAAGTCTTGGATGTTTAATGGGCTTTATCATTCACTATTATATCATTTTTGGGACTAACCTACTAACCCAAAGGCCCAGTCCAGTTTGCTGTATTTTTGCCTATTTCAGGTTTTGTAGAAAAGGAATATCAAACGGAGTCCAAACGGAATTAAACCTTCGCGAGAGATATTTTTGGACAAAATCACGCACGCGGAGCTTGAGGACCAAGTCAGGGGACAAAGAGGTGGCCCTCGAGGGTGGGGGGCGTGCCCCACTTCCCAGGGCGCGCCCCCCTGCCTCGAGGTCCCCTCGTGTGGCCCCTGGTGCCCTCCTTCTTTATATATGAGTCCACGTACCCCAGAAACTCCATACGCAGAGAGAAAACCCTAATTCCACCACTGTAGCTTCTGTTCCCATGGAGATCCCATCTTGGAGCCTGTTCTGGAGCTCCACCGGAGGGGGATCCATCATGGAGGCCTTCATCATCATCATCATCGCCCTCACCATGAGTTGTGAGTAGTTTACCACAGACCTTCGGGTCAATAGCTAGTATCTAGATGGCTTCTTCTCTCTCTCTGGATCTCAATACAAAGTTCTCCTCGGTCTTCGAGGAGATCTATTCGATGTAATCTCTTATTGCGGTGTGTTTGTCGAGATCCGATGAATTGTGAGTTTGTGATCCAGGTTATGTATGAAAGATATTTGGTTCTTCTCTGAAATTTTTATGTGTGCTCATAATATCCTTGCAATTCTCTTCGAATTATTGGTTTGGTTTGGCCTACTAGATCTATAGTTCTTGCAATGGCAGAAATGCTTGGCTTGGGGTTCAATCTTGCGGTGTCCTTTCCCAGTGACATTAGGGGCAGCAAGGCACATATTGTATTGTTGCCATCGAGGATAAAAAGATGGGGTTTACATCATATTGCTTGAGTTTATCCCTCTACATCATGTCATCTTGCTTAAAGCGTTACTCTATTCTTATGAACTCAATACACTAGATGCATGCTGGATAGCGGTCGATGTGTGGAGTAATAGTAGTAGATGCAGGAAGGAGTCGGTCTACTTGTCTTGGACGTGATGCCTATATACAATGATCATGCCTAGATAGTCTCATAATTATTCGCTTTTCTATCAATTGCTCGACAGTAATTTATTTATCCACCGTAGAATGTCGCTATCATGAGAGAAGCCACTAGAGAAAACTATGGCCCCGGGTCTATTCTCAACATATCAATCTACATCTACTTTACTTTTACCACTTTTATTTGCTGTTTTATTAAACCAAAAATACCAAAAATATCAACTATCATCTCTATCAGATCTCACTCTCGTAAGTGACTGTAAAGGGATTGACAACCCCTTATCGCGTTGGCTCTGAAGTTCTTATTTGTTTGTGCAGGTGCGAGGGACTGGCGCGTGGTCTCCTACTGGATTGATACCTTGGTTCTTAAAAACTAAGGGAAATACTTACGCTACTGTGCTGCATCTCCCTTTCCTCTTTGAAGGAATACAACGCAAGCTCAAGAGGTAGCAAGACCCCACTGACCCTTTCCCCTCTCTTTCCCCGCTCTTTTGCAGCCTGGAACGGCTGGAACCACCGATTCCCGAAGGTCCTCCGCCGTGCCTCCTTTGCGCCGGCGAACCAGGCAGCTCCGGTGACCACCTCCACCACCACCCGAAGGCCGACTCTGCGCTGGTACAACCCTGCCCTCCACTCGCCTCGCCGTGCCCTGCATCGCCACCGGTGAGCTCAACGGATGTCTGGACTCGGGGTTAGGGGTGACAGGCGGGCCCCGTCAGGTTCAAACCTGGCGAGCGTGCGCCGTTCGGCTCGCCCGGGCCGAATCACCTCTGGGCCTATGCACCGCGGCTGTTCTGGCATAGTTGCACAGTGGCCTTTTTCCTTTTTCTTTTCTGATGATTTTCAAAATATCCAGAGGATATAATATTTATCCAAATTAAATAATTCCAACTCCACAAATCTTGCAATATTCTCACCTATTTAATGGTGTATTTTTCATACATGTTCATCAAACTTTTATGTACTATTCAAATTTAAATTCAAATTTGAAACATAAAATCTCTGTTTTAAAATCCACTACTCTGTCCCTCTAACTCCAAATCCAAATCTAAGAATTTTCCCCTTCTTAGTTTTCCTCCTGGTATTTTACAAAAATAAGTTGACATTTTTCTGAGCACTTTGATTATTCTGTTTTTATTATTGCCTTATTTTCCCATTGTTTCTATTGCGGTGCATAGATCCCGTGTTTGACGAAGTAGTTCGAGAAGAAGGAGAAGGACTTGAAGTCTTTGAAGACCAAGCCAACCAAGGCAAGCAGCCCTTTGACCATGACACCCCTCTTGTTCATAGGTACCCCTTTTCCGATTGCATGATGCTGAAAAGTGACGGTGGTGAACTTGTTGTGACCCACCACATGATGCATACCCCTACTCATAACCCTTCCTTGTGCATGGATGCAATGTCAAAAGATTAGTTGTTGATGCATAATGTTGCATGTATACCATGAACTCTTCGTGGTTGCATTCTTTCGAAAACTCCATCGGGTGCCCCTAATGCCCGTGGGTGATGGTGAACTAAGGTCACCACTTGAGAAAGAAGTGGTGTACCAAAGGAAGCTTTTGGTGTGTGTAACATGATGGATTAGATTTATGTGTGATTACCGTCCAAAACAAACATGTGCAGCCACTCTACCCCTTTATGGGACGGGGCATCATTGATTACTTAGGCTGATACTAGCATGGTGCCCACATTACTAGTGACAGGGGTGACTTGAGGTCACATTCGGGACGGGGTCGTCCTCGGATAGGCGGCCATGATAGTTCTCATAGGGCCCCGGACACACCATTGGTCCCTTCGTGTATGTGTGATAATGTGAAAAGGGTAGAGTCCCACGATATTTTGCTTATACACGAGGGTCGTGCACCGACGAGTGGACCCTATGTTACTGTCGTCTAGGGAAAGGTAATGATCAGGTGCTTCCCCGGAGTACTTGAGGTACTGCGGGATCATGGATGACACGAAAGCTTCCCGGATCTTGTGGGTAAAGTGAGTAACCTCTGCAGAGTTTTAAACTATTCGAATAGCAGTGTCCATGGTCATGGACAGTTGAGGGGTGCTACTTAAACTATGTCCAGAAATTTTACAAACTTGGTGCATATGTGCGTGGAAGAGAACTATTTGAGTGAAGGCAGTGACTTGAGATGTTGAAAGAGCTAGCATTGTTCCAATCTCTATTTATGTTGATATTTGTAACCTGTTCTCCTAGTTACCAATTTCATTGATGCATACCTTACAAGATGATGGAACATTTCAACTAGCTTGAAGTTAGGTTGTTTACCTGTTGTTACAACTTGCTTTGTTACTTTGAACCCAAACATGTGTTGCTTGCGAGTACATTAAAAGTAATCATTGGCTTGCCACTAGTTATTTAATTGGTCAGGCATGGAAGAGCAGGAATTTGAAAAAGATTTCTTTGGAGACGAACATGCGAACTAGGACGCTTTCCCGGTAAGAATGCATGTAGGGTTAAGGCATATGGCATGGGTTCTTCTTATCTACGAAGACTTCCACTACTCGTGTTTATTTGATGTTCAGCCCATGAAGCTTTATCTATGTAAGACTTGACCATAATGGTCATAATTTGTGTAAGACGGTATATATGGATGTAAGACTCTTGTTTTTCAGCTACTGTGTGTTCAGTGAGCACTGATCTCTGGGATCACTGTACACGTGCATTCGGTGATCTCGACTTATGAGTCGAGGTCCCCACAGAGCTGGTATCAGAGCCATCCTAACTGTAGGAAGCCTTAGTTAGCATGGGCGTTAGTTAGGATGAGACCATTTTCATAAACCTTCTAAACTTCTCTTCTTTTCCGAGACTTGCCAAAACCTAAGATATAATCAGCTTATTGACCTCTCCCATTCAACCTTTGTAGATGGCCGCTGTACCTGAAGAGCTCCTGACCACCGAGTTTCCCTTGATTCTTGAGGATAGTGTTCAGGAGTGCCAGTTTCACCGAGCACCCATCCTCACCTATCAAGAGCATTGGCTTAGCGACACTGAGACGGAGTACCATGTGGAAGTGATCGTGAAGGAAAATGATCCTCCCACAAGTTGGTTCTTCGAGGGACCCTAGATGGCAACACTACTCCTCGCTGTCGAGGTAGCTGCACTCAAGGCACTACCTCGCCTCCAAGAAATTCTTCCGGATATGGCAGTCAATATGGCAACCTGCTTCTTGCCTTACTGGAAGGAAGGTGAAGATGAGAGCAGCGCACGAGCCCCACCACTGAAGGAAGGACTTCCACTCCTATTCTAGACCTACTTTAGCCTTTGTGCCAACAGCTTGGCACAAGAGTTGGCCTCAGAATCGATGAAGCTGCGAGAAGAACTCCACAAGACGAAGGCACTTCTTCGTCAAGCACGGGATAAAAAGGATAGGATCAAGAAGGAAGGTGCACCTCCTGGGCAACCCCCTATCGCTTATCAAGGCGGAAGACCCTCAGGAGATGTATCATCCCAGAATGGAGAACCACCCAAGAGACGTCGTATGACGGCAAGGGATTATCGCAAGCTCTTCCCGGCACCACCGGCAAAGCAATGCCGTGTTCAACTCCTCCACTCCCCCACACCCTCAAGTGATAGAGGAGCCCACACATATGAAGACGAGGAGGAAGACCCAGAAGAGCGCGAATATGCGACCGAGCATTACACCACTTAGGCATCATTCACAACCCAGATATGCCAGCTCATGACTCCTATGGTAGGATAGGTCGTGTAACCCCTATGCGAAGTCGTGTCCTTGTAATGTTTCATATGAAACCATCTAGTGTTGTGTTTTCTTTTATTGTGTTTTGATGGAAGTCGTACTTTCCCTTCGGGAACATGTAAACGACTACATCACCTATTTGGGTTTTAATGAAGTGTTTGGCCCTTTTGGCCCTTGCATGAAAACAACTAGTGTCATACCAACCCCCTTGCTAGGCACCCATCTTTATTGTTTTTCCTCATCTTTCCCGATCATAAAACGTTGACCGCTCCAACAGGATGCTTGTTGTAACTCGTATTGGTACCTCTACCCAGCAGCCGAAGCTGGAGCATCCGCCCTAGCAGAGGCCAGCCAAGACCAAACACACGATCAAGCTCCACCACCACCTCCCCCGAACATGGACATGGCTCACCTTCTCCAAGCCTTCCGAGAGGAACGCAAACCCAACAATGTATCCCTCTAGATGATTGCTCAAGCTGTCACCAAGAACCGCCAGCCGGTGGGGAATGGCAATGGACGTTCCACGTTGGCGCAGTTCAAGGAGCATGCACCACCAACCTTCATAAAGATTGCTGAACCCCTGGATGCAGACGACTGGATCCGCACCATTGAGGACTTTCTGGAACTAGTCGACTGCACTGAAGACCGCGAGAAGGTGGCTTATGCCGCCCACTGCCGCAGGGGAACTGCTAGAGCTTGGTGGGATGGATTCAAGGTCATGCATGCTGGGCAAGTCATCACTTGGAATGACTTCAAGGTAGAATTCCGCAAGGCCCATATTCCTTCCGGAATCATGGCTATCAAAAAGCGTGAGTTTCGAGCTCTGAAGCAAGGAAGTGGCAGTGTCAAGGAGTACATGCAGAACTTCAGTGTTCTATCAAAGTATGCCGCTGAATGTGTCAACACCGATGCTGCAAAAAGGGAGGGCTTCATGGAAGGCCTCAATCAGACTCTGCAGTATTTCACTTGTCGTGTGTGACTTCCCAACCTTTCCTAATCTGGTGAACAAAGCACTCATGCTTGAAGACAAGAGGCGTGCTTTGGAAGACACTCGCAAGCACAAGATGATCAGCAAGGGAAGTTCTAGTAACCAGAAGCCTCGCCCGTGGCAGCCAGCCCCGGTCAGGCCAACCCATCAGCAGCCAAGAGCTCCCGCACCCCGCACCAACTATCAGCCCTAGCAGTATGCCAACCCTAGTCCAGCTTTCAACAACCCCAATAATAGTAGTGGCAACGAGATCAACAACTCAAACCAAGTCACTTGCTTTGGATGTGGTCAGTCAAGACATATCTCAAGGGTGTGCCCCAACAAGAAGCCCGATGCCCAGCGCCCCAATGTGCAGAACCCAGGACAAGGCCGCGGAATGACACCAAGGAACCAAGCTCCTCGCAACCCGCCCAACAATGGCAAGGGGTGTGTGAATCACGTCACTATAGAAGAAGCTCAGGAAGACCCGGACGTCGTGCTGGGTACGTTCCTTTTCAACTCAACACCTGCAACTGTCTTGTTTGATTCTGGATCCACACATTCATTTGTCACCCATAAGTTTGCATTAAAAAGTGGCATGACCCCTACACCCCTAAATAATCCCATGGTGGTACAAACCCCTGGAGCAGAGATGAGAGCCAAGATAGGCTGTAAGGGAGTCGGAATCATCATTAACATGGTAGATTTCCTAGCAGACCTTATCATCTTAAGATCGCAAGGCTTGGATGTGATCTTAGGGATGGATTGGCTCATCAAGAACCAATGCTTTTTAGATTGTGCCAATCGGACTATCATTGTGACCAATGACCAAGGAGTCGAAGTTAAATTTCCTTCCAACTCCTCTTCCGCTCAAGCCGCTCAAGTCAACTATCTGTCTGAAGTTGGATTGGAGCAAGTGCCGGTAGTATGTGAGTATCCTGAGGTATTTCTTGATGAGCTACCGGGGATGCCTCCTAACCATGAAATTGAGTTCTTCATCGAGCTCATGCCCGGAGCAGGACCCATCTATAAGAAGCCTTATAGAATGATGACGGAAGAATTAGCAAGGTTGAAGAACGAACTGGAAGAGTAGTTGAGAAAGGGATTTATCCTCCCTAGTGCCTCCCCTTGGGGATCACCTGTTCTATTAGTGGCAAAGAGGGACGGTACCATTCTCTTATGCATCGACTATCGTTCCCTCAATGAAGTTACAATCAAGAACAAGTATCTACTTCCCAAGATTGAAGATCTGTTTGATCAACTCAATGGAGCCAAGTTGTTCTCCAAGATCGACCTCATATCTGGTACTACCAGCTGAAGATCAGATCCCAAGATATTCCGAAGACGGCATTTGTAACCAGATATGGCCTGCATGAGTGCACGGTCATGTCCTTTGGATTGACCAATGCCCCAGCTTATTTCATGTATCTCATGAATAAGGTCTTAATGGAATATTTGGACAAGTTTGCTATAGTCTTCATTGATGACATTCTTGTCTTCTCGAAGACGGAAGAAGAGCACGAGCAACACTTGAGGATGGTCCTAGATAAGCTTCGAGAGCACCAACTATACGCCAAATTTAGCAAGTGTGAGTTTTGGCCACATAAAAGTTTGATTCTTGGGTCATGTCTTGACCGAGGAAGGATTGTCGGTGGATCTCGCGAAGATTGAAGCTGTGACCCAATGGCAATCCCCAACTACCGTCAAGGAAGTTAGAAGCTTCCTCGGACTTGCATGATATTACCAAAATTCATGGAAGGATTCTCCAGCATTGCTCGGCAATGACCCTGCTCTTGAGGAAGGACAAGAAGTTTGAATGGACGCCGAAGTGTGAGGAAAGCTTCCAAGAACTCAAGAAGGGATTGACCACCGCCCAAGTTCTGGCAGCACCTGACATTCGCAAGGAGTTTGTAATATATTGTGATGCCTCTCGAACCGGATTGGTAAGCATTCTAATGCAAGAAGGCCGAGTCATAGCTTACCTTTCAAGGCAGCTACGACCTCATGAAGAGAACTACGCTACTCATGATCTTGAGTTAGCAGTAGTGGTTCATTCTTTTAATACATGGCGACATTACCTCCTAGGGAAGCGGTGTGAGATATACACAGACCACAAGAGTTTGAAGTATATTTTCACTCAGAAGGAATTGAACATGAGGCAGAGAAGATGGTTGGAACTGATCAAATACTATGACCTCAGTGTTCAATACCACCCCGGGAAGGCTAATGTGGTAGCAGACGCCTTAAGCAGAAAGCCTTGCTCCCTGAATGCCATGGTTAAAGAAATTCAGCCAGCCCTGTTTGAAGAGCTGGAATAGTTTGGCTTGGAATTGGTTGCCTACGGATATCTGGCCAACCTAGAAGTCAAGCCGACCCTGACGGACGAAGTAAAGGAATGCAGAATGGGTACGTAAGCATTGAAGGCATCAAGAAGAAGATGAAGCTAGGCAAGCCCTAGGATTCTCCAAAGATGAGCATGGAATTGTTTGGCACAAAGGTCGTATCTGTGTACTGAACAAGAAGGAGCTGAAGGATCTAATACTGCAAGATGCTCACGACACTCCGTATTCCATCATCCCCGGAGGAACCAAGATGTATCAAGACTTGAAGGGAAGATTTTGATGACACGGGATGAAAAGGGAGGCTGCCACCTATGTTGCATAGTGTGATGTATGCCAAAAGGTCAAGGCTGCATATCAGTGACCCACTGGATTGCTCCAACCACTCAAGGTATCTGAGTGGAAATGGGAAAAATTCGGAATGTATTTCATCACTAGACTACCCAAGTCGAATAAAGGACATGACTCCATTTGGGTCATAGTCGACCATTTAACCAAAGTAGCCCATTTCATTCCTGTCAAGACTACCTATGATGGCAACCAGCTGGCAACTTTATACATCGACAGATTCGTAAGCCTTCATGGTGTTCCTAAGGAGATTGTGATAGATCGAGGAACCCAGTTTATCTCGAGGTTTTGGAAGAAGTTCCAAGAGGCAATGGGAACCATGTTGTCATTCAGCACTGCTTTCCACCCGCAGACCGAAGGTCACACAGAACGAGTGAATCAGATACTCGAAGACATGCTCCGAGCCTGTTGAGGGAGTCCTAGATCGAGGGGTCCTTGGGTGGCCAGATAACTCTTGGTGGGCCGGACTGGTGGGCCGTGAAGATCACAGTCGAAGATCGTCTCTCGTATCCAGATAGGACTCCTGTATTTGTATATTGGCAAGTTTTAGGTTCGGGTGTAATCTTTCCTTCCTCTGCAAGATGGTTATGCACAAACCCTAGGCCCCTCCGGTGTGTATATAAACAGGAGGGTTTAGTCCGTAGAGGCTAATAGAGAAACACAAATCCTCATAGGCTAGACTTTAGGGTTTAGCCAATACGATCTCGAGGTAGATCAATGATACGTCTCCAACGTATCTATAATTTTTGATTGTTCCATGCTATTATATTATTTGTTTTGGATGTTTAATGGGCTTTATTATACACTTTTATATTACTTTTGGGACTAGCCTACTAACCCAAGGCCCAGTGCAAATTGTTGTTTTTTTGCCTATTTTAAAGTTTCGCAGAAAAGGAATATCAAACGGAGTCCAAATGGAATGAAACCTTCGAGAGGATTGTTTTTGGAACAAACACAACCCAGAAGACTTGGAGTACACGCTAGGGGAGCCACGGGGTGGCCAGGAGGTAGGGGGCGCGCCTAGGGGTGGGGTAGGCGCGCGCCCCCCACCCTTGAGAGGTCCCCGTAGCTCCACCGACATGCCTCTTCCTCCTATATATTTCCATGTACCCTGAAAACATCCGAGAGCACCACGAAACCCTAATTCCACCACTGCAACCTTCTGTACCCGTGAGATCCCATCTTGGGGCCTGTTTCGGTGCTCCACCGGAGGGGGGATCGATCACGGAGGGCTTCTACATCAACACCATAGCATCTTCGATGAGCTGTGAGTAGTTTACCACATTCCTTCGGGTCCATAGTTATTAGCTAGATGGCTTTTTCTCTCTCTTTGGATCTCAATACAAAGTTCTCCTCGATCTTCTTGGAGATCTATTTGATGTAGTTATATTTGCGGTGTGTTTGTCGAGATCTATGAATTGTGGGTTTATGATCAAGATTATCTATGAACAATATTTGATTCTTCCCTAAAATCTTTTATGCATGATTTAAATATATTTACAAGTCTCTTCGAATTATCAGTTTGGTTTGGCCTACTAGATTGATCTTTCTTGCAATGGGAGAAGTGCTTAGCTTTGGGTTCAATCTTGCGGTGTCCTTGCCCAATGACAGCGCGCAGGGGCAGCAAGGAACGTATTGTATTGTTGCCATCGAGGATAAAAAGATGGGGTTTATATCATATTGCATGAGTTTATCCCTCTACATCATGTCATCTTGCTTAAAGTGTTACTCTGTTTTTTATGAACTTAATACTCTAGATGCATGCTGGATAGCGGTCAATGTGTGGAGTGAAGCAGAATCGTTTTGGTCTACTTGTCACGGATGTGATGCCTACAATGATCATGCCTAGATATTCTCATAACTATGCACTTTCCTATCAATTGCTCGACAATAATTTGTTCACCCACCGTACAAATCTGCTATCTTGAGAGAAGCCACTAGTGAAACCTATGGCCCCCGGGTTTATCTTCTATCATATAAATCTTCCATCAACTATTTATCTTTACTTTACTTTTATTTTGCAATATTTACTTTTCAATCTATAAAACAAAATACCA
>LR738713.1:143997763-144023308 GCA_902687465.1 Secale cereale | reverse complement strand
CAAGGTTCTTATTTTTTTGTGTAGGTACGAGGGACTCGCGTGTAGTCTCCTACTGGATTGATACCTTGGTTCTCAAAAACTGAGGGTAATACTTACGCTACTGTGTTGCATCACCATTTCCTCTTCAAGGGAAAAACAACGCAAGCTCAAGAGGTAGCTAGAAGAATTTCTGGCGCTGTTGTCGGGGAGATCTACACAAAAGTAATATACCAAGTACCCATCACAAACTCTTATCCCTCGCATTATATTATTTTCCATTTGCCTCTCATTTTCCGCTCCCCCACTTCACCTTTGTCGTTTTATTCGCCCTCTTATTTGCTCCGTGTGTTTTATCGTTTGCTTTGCCATCATGGCTAACCCTTCTATAATTATTGATACTCCCGAGAGTGATGTTCTTAATTTTAAACAAAGGGAGGGACAAAATATAAAAGTTGCTTGACAAAGAATTTGTAATGCTCAGAATAGATCTACCAGGAAGCTTTCAACTTCCGTGGTTCTTCGCAATTTTTATGTAGGCATCACTCCTTGGAACAGATATATTCTTGATACCATTACCAGGGGGAATTTCTTGGGTAGCCTTACTTTTGACTCTTATAATGCTATGATAGATTTGTTTGGCCCACCACCTCTTTTGGTTAATGGAACTATCTTAACTTGAGAGCACGTAATGCAAAGGCTTGAAATTATTGAAAATAAAGTTGCCACTGTGGAGTTGATTGAGAATTTGGATAAAATGATCCATAACCAAATTACCCACTATGGATCTAAGGTAGGAGTCACTCTGATTTTTTTAAGGAAAAATAACCCATAGTTAATGAGAAAATAGATCAAGATTCCACTAGAATTGATAAGCTTGAGCATATTATTACCAATGTAGGGTCTGCTTTTTCTACTGTGAGAAATACTTTGAACCCATCTACTACCAAAATGACCAAGTTTATGTATGTTCCTAAAAATGAGGGTGAATCTTCTAGTAAGGAAATTGCGGATCTTAAATCAATAAGTGTTCACCCCAACTTTCTCACTATTAGGGAACCTTTTGCTACAAATTAATTTCTTGATTTCTTGCCTAGGAGTTTGATTATTAATAGGAAGGAAGAAACTCCTAAGAATTATCAGTGTTCAATTGAAGAATTGCCTACCAAAGAAGGCAATACCTCGATCTATTCTTGTATCATGCCTAGTTAGGGGCGTTGAATGATCGCGCTTGTTGGGAGGCAACCCAATTTTAATTTATTTTCTTTTACTTATGTTTAGTAATAAATAATTCATCTAGCTTTTGGTTAGATGTGGTTTTGTGTTTTAATTAGTGTTTGTGCCATGTAGAACCTTTGGGAAGACTTGGGTGAAGTTTTTGCGATCTTGCTATAAAAGACAAAAACTTTTACGCTCACGAGATTAGCTACCATTTTTTACTGGAGAGTGATTTTAAGTTGATTCTTTTTGCAGATGATTAATAGACAAATTCCTCACGTCCACCTATTTGTTTCAAAACAATTAGAGTTACAGAAGTATTCGAAAGTTACAGATTGCTACACACTGTTCTGTTTTTGACAGATTCTGCTTTTCATGTGTTGTTTGCTTATCTTGATGGATCTATGAGTAGTATCGGGGGGTATTAATCATAGAGAAGTTGGAATACAGTAGGTTTAACACCAATATAAATAAAGAATGAGTTCACTACAGTACCTTAAAGTGGTGGTTTGTTTTCTTATACTAACGGAGCTCACGAGATTTTTGCTAAGTCTTCTGTTGTGAAGTTTTCAAGTTTTTGGGTAAGGATTTGATGGACTACGGAACAATGAGTGGCAAGAGCCTAAGCTTGGGGATGCCCAAGGTACCCCAAGGTAAAATTAAAGGACAACCAAAAGCCTAAGCTTGGGGATGCCCTGTGAAGGCATCTCCTCTTCTGTCTTCGTCTATCGGTAACTTTACTTGAGACTATATTTTTATTCACCGGATGATATGTGTTTTGCTTGGAGCATCATGTATGATTTGAGTCTTTGATTTTTAGTTTACCACAATCATCCTTGCTGGACATACCTTTTGAGAGAGGTACACATGAATCGGAATTTATTAGAATACTCTATGTGCTTCACTTATATCTTTTGAGTTAGATAGTTTTGCTCTAGTGCTTCACTTATATCTTTTTAGAGCACGGTGGTGGTTTTATTTTATAGAAATTATTGTTCTATCATGCTTCACCTATATTATTTTGAGAGTCTTTTAGAATAGCATGGTAATTTGCTTTGGTTATAAAATTAAACCTAATATGATAGGCATCCAAGAAGGGTATAATAAAAACTTTCACATAAAGTGCATTGAATACTAAGAGAAGTTTGATACTTGATGATTGTTTTGAGATGAGGATGGTGATATTAGAGTCATGCTAGTAGAGTAGTTGTGAATTTGAGAAATACTTGTGTTAAGGTTTGCAAGTCCCATAGCATGCACGTATGGCAACTGTTGTGTGACAAATTTGAAGCATGAGGTATTTCATTTATTGTCATCCTTTGTGTGGGGGTCGGGATCGCGCGATGGTTAACTCCTACCAACCCTTCCCCTTGGAGCATGCGTGTAGTACTTTGTTTTGATGACCTATAGATTTTTGTAATAAGTATGTGAGTTCTTTATGACTAATGTTGAGTCCATGGATTATACACACTCTCACCCTTCCACCATTGCTAGCCTCTCTTGTATCGTGCAACTTTTGCCGGTACCATACACCCACCATATACATTCCTCAAAACAACCACCATACCTACCTATTATGGCATTTCCATAGCTATTCCGAGATATATTGCCATGCAACATTCCACCATTCCGTTCACTATGACACGCTCCATCATTGTCATATTGCCATGCATGATCATGTAGTTGACATCGTATTTGTGGCAAGGCCACCATGCATAATTTTTCATACATGTCACACTTGATTCCTTGCACATCCCGGTACACCACCGGAGGCATTCATATAGAGTCATATTTTGTTCTAGTATCCAGTTGTAATATATGAGTTGTAAATAAATAGAAGTGTGATGATCATCATTATTAGAGCATTGTCCGAGGTAAAAAAAGAAGGAAAGGCCAAAAAAAGGCCCAAAAAAAGGAAAAAGAAAAAAAGAAAAAGAAAAAATGGGACATTGCTACTATCTTTTTCCACTCTTGTGCTTCAAAGTAGCACCATGATCTTCATGATAAAGAGTCTCTTGTTTTGTCACTTTCATATACTAGTGGGAATTTTCATTATAGAACTTGGCTTGTATATTCCAACGATGGGCTTCCTCAAATGCCCGAGGTCTTCGTGAGAAAGCAAGTTGGATGCACACCAACTTAGTTTATTTTGTTGAGCTTTCATACATTTATAGCTCTAGTGCATCCGTTCCATGGCAATCCCTACTCACTCATATTGATATCTATTGATGGGCATCTCCATAGCCCATTGATATACCTAGTTGATGTGAGACCATCTTCCTCCTTTTGTCTTTCCTGTTCAAGGGAAAAACAACGCAATCTCAAGAGGTAGCAATCAAATCTTGTATTAATATTCATCCATATTAATATAGCAGGAAGTAGGTTTTGACCTTGATCAAGAGGGCCTGAACCTGGGCAAATATCGTGTCCCCAACCTCCTATTACCATCAATCCTCAGACGCATAGTTCGGGACCCCCTACCCAAGTTCAGCCGGTTTTGACACCAACATTGGTGCTTTCATTGAGAGTTCCACTATGTCGTCAACCGAAGGACTGATGGATCGCGTCATCAACCACGACGACAACACCGAGGGAATCTTCCCTCCCGGACAGCTCTCTGTGTTTGTTGGATATTGGGTTCCAGCAAAACCCTTGTGGTTCGAACTCTGGGGTGCGCACGAAGATCTCTCCTTCTGCCCAAGCTCGTCTACTTGCCGATCCCTAGGCCTAGCTCGTCAGATCCGAAGAACAAGGCACACAAGGTTTATACTGGTTCGGGCCACCATTGTGGTGTAATACCCTAATCCAGTGTGGTGTGGTGGATTGCCTTGTAGGCTGAGGAAGCACTCGTACATGGGGAGAACAGCCTCCTAAGGAGAGGTGTTCTTGTGCTCGAGTGAGCTTGTGAGTGTGTGGCCTTCTATCTGATCAACTCAAGACGAGATGATCCCAATAGTGGTGGCTAGTCCTATTTAGAGTGGCCCGGGTCCTCTTCCGAAATATTGAGTGGGAAGGAATCCCACAACGGCCAAATTTGAAGGGGGCCAGCTAGTACAAGCTATCCTGACAAAAGTTGGTCTCCGCCTGCGAAAGGTTCTGGTGGTGACACCGCCGTGTGCTCCGCGATGACCTCCGCTTTGCCGTCCTGCTGGTATTGGTCTTGTTGCACCGATATGGAAATGTTTGCCTGATGCCTCGGGACTCCTCGCATGTGCCTGCTCCTTTAGCACCGAAGAGGAAACTGGCACCCTACGCCCACTGGCACCCCCTCGCCTTGGTCGTCACTGCTCACGTCACGAGCACCTCGCGAGGTGCCACTTGCCTTGATATCTCCACTCCTCAGGACCCAGTCTAGTGAGGCCGCCCTAGGGGTGGTCTTGCGTCGTCCACCTAGCGAGGCTCGGCCCCTCGCGAGGGTCTTGAGTGGTTGCTGAAGAGGTTGGTTCGTACCAGGCCGCCTGATGAGCCACACCTTGGGCCGCAGGCAGGCAAATATGGGTACCCCTATTCCCAGAACGCCGACAATAACCCTCAGGCCCATGGTGTGCTCGGGCTTGGCTTCGCGGCGAAGCCAAGGGTCAAGCGCGGAGCTCTGTGGGCCCCGAAAGCCTGCGGCGTTGATTGAAGCGTGGCGATTGACGGGACGTGGTCGCCTCTGCTTCCCCATGCAACCTCGGTTCTCGCCTAGCCGGACGGCCACTGCTACTCGCTCGACTCCGCCTTCTTTGCCAGTAGTGCGCCTAGTGGCTTCCTCGTCTTCTAGATCCCTTCCCCTGGATTGATTCGACACCAACTTCATCTGCCACCATGGCCTCCAGCCGAGAGAAGGAAGAGGGGGCGGAGCCTTCTACCTTGGCCCCCTCGCCGCCGGCCTTCAGGCCTGCCACCGAGCGGTCGGTGGTGATTAACGAATAGATGATGGATAAGGTGCGCCCGGCACTCGCCCCCAATTCCAATGAGTGGGGGTGACGATGGCTTGGCCTGCTTCCCGTGCCAGAATTGACAGGTACGCCACCGAGGTCCCCCTCCACCTTCACGCCCTCTGGACAGGCCTGATCCCTCCCTTTTCTGATTTCTTCAACGCAGTACTCTCGCACTACCAGATCAGCGCGCTGCATCTTGATCTTCAATCCATTGTCCTCCTTGCTATTTTCGCCTTTGTCTGCGAAGCCATGGTGGGCATTGCCCCCTCTGTGGCCTTGCTCCGCCAGTTCTTCTCATTGCATCCGACGGACGCACTACAGTGCTCCGGGTGTGCATCCTTCCAGGCCATCGCGGCAACGGCTGGCTCGGACATTGACTTCGAACTTTCGGCGGTCGTTGGTAGTTTTATGAGGCGGTGGGTGTTTGTCGATGTCGGGGTGCGTAGCCCCCTGCTGCTCCCACCACGGGTTTCGGCCGCTCCGAGCTCCGGCTGGAACCACGTGAAGCTCGTTGACCAGAAGCTAGCTCTCATTTGGCTCCAGCTAGCCAGGCTGCACAGGCTTGGGGTGATGGCGCCCATGGTGGTGAAGGATTTCATCTAGCACCGCATCGCCCCGCTGCAGCGCTACTCTCGGCTGATGTGGGCCTTCTCTGGTTTCGGGGACTGCATGAGGCTCCAAGCGCATGCTCTTCTTCGCGAGGTACGGTGCACGATGCTCGAGCTCCTGACAGGCGACCCAACGCCAGCCCGTTTGCCAGAGGAAGGTTGTCTTCTATACTGCTATTCAAACAAGGTGGAGTTCGTGAGGCAGATGCCCTCCTTTGACAAATGGGGGCTTCGTCCGCCAGGCCTTGTCGGGTCTCGTGAGAACCCTGTCTGCATGGCTCCCTTGTATGCCACTACCGAGGTGATCATCCCAGAAGGGGCGCGGGGGGACGATCGCTGTTGAGTGTTGGTGCCGCTGCTACTTCGACATTGGCGTCTCGTGAGGCTCCTGAAGCGCCTTCCTCTCGGGCTCAGGAGAGCCGCCCAGAAAGGACGGCTGAGGTGCAGGTGCTGCCTGATGCTCCTGAGGCCAAAGCCATCGTGACCTCTTCGCATCGCCCCGAGGCGGGGGCAGGGGGCTCCGCCCAACCTAGCGCTTCTGGGTGCGCCTCCTCCGGAGCCGCCCTGGTCGCGCCTAATGTTGCCGACCACTTCCGGGGCTTCGGCAAGCTCTGGCCGAACTTCGAATCTCTCTGCAAGAGGAGGAGGTCTCCAAGCTGCAGTGATGCCGTCTTCTAGCCATTGAAGCAGAGGAAGTACATCGCCATAGACGAGTGAGTAGCTTATCTTTGTAATTCCTTGAGTGCTGCTTTCCTTCCTGGCCGCGATTCCTCAGGGCACCTCGAGCCAAGACGACGGAATCTCCTGAGAAGCAGTCCCCCATGATCCCGAGCTCCCCACCAGTCGTAGGCGTACTCAGCCGATGCGCTACCTCGGGCGCGAGGCTGCCCACGTGATCAGATGCGTCGGCCTAGCGCCTTGACCCCGCGTTCTTGACGCTCCTTCTTCGCGGGTCCGCATGGGGAGTGGGAGGCATGCCAAGGCGGCTCCGCATGGTCGTCGAACATAGAGGGGCCACCTTGGCCCTGGTGTCTTCTTGGAGTGGCGAGCCCCGACCCTCCGGGCCCCAGCCGAGGCCCGAGAGACGATTGGGGCGGAGGAGACCCTGGTCCCGCTTCCGGGGAAAGACGAGTCTCCTCAGGCTTCTTCGACTGCGCTTGGTGCCGAGGAGGTTCTTGGCCTCCCGCTTGAGTCTGCGCGTAGGTGGGGAGCCGCCCGCTGCGAGCTTCTCCAGGAGGCAATGAATGTGCTGAGTCGACTTGGGGAAGAGCTTGAAGGAGTAGGCGCACTGAGAGCCTTCGGCTGATGGACGAGTGGCACCGATTGGGGGTGGCCATTAACCTTGGGCACCTCCAGCACGAGTGCACCAATGCGAAGGCTCAGGCGTCCCTTGCAGCCTCGCGAGAGGCCTGTGCCCGAGCCCTCGAGGAGGCTAGGGAGGCTGATGAGGGCTTCTCGCCCCTCGTTGGTTACCCCAAGTGGAAGGTTGAGATGTAGCGTAGCGGCGAATTTCCCTTGGCAAAGATACCAAGGATCGAATCCCGTGAGACTCCGAGGGTCGACAAGTAGGTGTCAACGGCGCCAGAAACTTAGCGGTTGACGGGACCTGCACACAGATACAGATAACTTTGCTCCCAACGAGGACAGAGAGGTTGTCAATCCCTCCGGCCTTGTTGTTTACAAAGGATCAAACACAAGAGATAATAATGATAGCTATGACTGCAACTAGGAAATAAAAATAGGAAGTAAATAGAAGGTGTGATCAGCGGTGGTAATATGGACCGGGGTCCCATGATGTTCACTAGTGATGTCTCTCTCCCAAAAGACGATAAAACAGCAAAGCGAGGTAAACAAATTATAGCTGGCAATTGACAGGATTATGTGCGCAAACCAATGCTAACTATGCTGCAAAGAAAGGTAGAGGCTCAAAAGCATGGGCGGTATGCCAAGGCAAGTAGACCGAAATCCATCTGCATCTATTACTAATCATCCACCTTGAGATATCTATCCAGAAAATCTCGCTGGTATTAAGTTGCGAATCCCACCCAAAGTGTAAACTCAAAGCAACAGACAACTGCACTAAAAGAACTTTGCGTAAAGTAAACAATCCTTGCACCCGCAAGTACAAGCACCGTTGTTTTCTCCCTTGTGGCAACAACACATCCCCTAGACTCATGTTTCTGTCACTCAAGCTAGTCATCAGGGGGCATGAACCCACAATCAAGCATAACGCTCCCTCTTGGAGTTAGTACCTACTACTTGGCCAAAGCAATAAACAGCAACGGAGAACATGCAAGAATTACTCAAGAACAAAGATATAAAAGAGGTGAATCAAATTATTACTCAAACACAATCTGAACATAGTCTCATAATCCATAAGATCCCAGCAAAGCAACAGCAGAAAGATTACATATGTGCCTCGATCATGTAGGGAAGGTCACGAGGTCTAAACCATGAAGAGCAAAGAGGGGAGAGAACATCAAATAGCTACTGATCATGGACCCATGGTCCAAGGTGGACTACTCACGACTCATCCGGGAAGCGTCCATGGTGGTGGAGAAGCTCCCGGTGGTGGTTCTCCCCTCCGGCAGGGTGCCGGGAAGAGTTCTCCTGATGCTCCGATCTTGGAAGCGCTGCGGCGGCGGAACAGAGGCGAGATCGCGAAAAAGGGTTCTGTCCTCGAGGGTTTCGAGACGAGAGGGATATATAGGCGAAGGGGGGCAGCCAGAGGCGGAGCAGGGGCCCCAGGCGCCCCCCTGGCGCGGCCAGGGGTGGGGCCGCGCCATGTAGCCGCCTGGGCCTCCCCTGGCTCCCCTCTGGCCCATCTTTGGTTCTTCGCGAAGCTTCCTGTACGCTGATTTTTCCTATATTTTTCCTGGAATTTTTGGAGCACTTTTAATATGGGGGAAACCTGAAATAGAAAAACAGCAGAAAACAGGAACTGGCACTGTGGTGCACTGAGTTAATAGGTTAGTCCAAATATGATCAAAAGTGTATGGAAGTGCATCAATATCATAGCAATATCACACAAAAGAAGCATGGAGCAAGCAGAAATTATAGATACGTTTTGGACGTATCAACATCCCAAAGTTTAATTCCTGCTCGTCCTCGAGTAGGTAAATGATAACAAGCATAATTTCTGTGGTGAGATGCTACCAACCATATAAGAACTTTTTAAGTAAAGCAATCAAGGCATGTAATTCAATTCAAGTCATAACAAGCAAGAGTCTATATTAGCATTGTAACAAGCAACATAAGAACATAAAGGTGCAAGAGCTCTCGCTGTCCGTGACTCGAATGTCTCCAAATGGTGTTTGTGTGCAATAAAGGGGATAGCGATATACGAGAGAGTAAAACATAGTTTTTGTATTGTTGAGAACTTAATCTACTAAAGTTTCACACTTGGTCTTCTTTGGAATCTTATCTTGACTCATCCCCAGACCACTAGCCAGGTACAAGTCAAAATGATCCACTCCCTTTCGATATTTTCAGCACTCATGCAATGGATGAGCGTAAGCAAGAAAGTTGACACTTAGGATGGCAAAGAGAGAAAAATGATGAAGGGGGAAGAAAAAAAGGTGTGAAAGGCTCACATCAATGAGGACAATCATAGGCGAGAGAAAGCCAAATGATAGATATGATGTGAGGAGTAG
This sequence comes from Secale cereale, assembly GCA_902687465.1. NCBI lineage: Eukaryota > Viridiplantae > Streptophyta > Magnoliopsida > Poales > Poaceae > Secale > Secale cereale. Next base: position 144,013,930 of record LR738713.1, on the reverse strand, counting down.
GGATTGCCATGCAACGGATGCACATATGAGCTAAGGTAAGCTCTCCAATGGAACTAGTGGGGGTGCATCCAACTTGCTCGCTCAAGAAGACCTAGAGCTCTTTTGAGGAGGCTCATCATTGGAATATACAAGCCAAGTTCTATAGTGTGAAGGTCCCCACATAGCTATATGCATGAATGATAATCTCTATGGAGTACAAGGTATAAGATGGAGTACGAGTGTGGATCTCTCAAAAGGAATAGTAGTGTGCCCCCTTCTCTCTTTTTATTTCTTTTTCTCTTTTTTCTCTTTTTTTTATTTTTTTGTGGCCTCAATGGCTCTTTCTATTTAACTCTCATTTGTCCTCTTTGGGATCTTTTGATTTTGTCCTTTTTGGGATCTTTTCCTCACTTTAGGGGCAACACTCTACAAATTACAAGAAGTATAGAAGATCTTTCACATTTTACAAGAGTACTCAACATAAAGAAGATGAAACTATCATGATGTATGCAAATGTATGCCTCTGCCAGTGTAGCAGGATATGCAATGATACTAGCGCGTCATGTAGCAATGATTAGGGCAAGGCCCAACTAGCATGCGGCTCATCGATCAAGCAAAAAGCATGTATGACATGAAGATCAAGTCATGAGAAGATGGATGTTGCATGGCAATGTATCTCGGAAAGGCTATGGAAATGCCTGGATAGGTAGGTATGGTGGCTGTTTTGAGGAAGGATATAATGAGGCTTATGATGACAGAGCGTATCGTGCCAAGGATTTGGATGCACCGGCGAAGTATGCGCCAACTCTCGAGGTGAGAAAGGGCAATGCACGGTACCGAAGAGGCTAGAAAAATATGGCTAGGTGGAAGTGTCAACTTTCGAATACTCACATTAGTCCAAAGAACTCATGCACTTATTATCGGTAAATCTCAATCTAATTAGGAGGTTCACACAGAGACAAGTACCCCGAGGAGGAGTGTATGGGGGTTTGGTTATCCTTGCGCATCCTCGACTCATGGTACGTGAGTGTACTCTAATATTCGATCCATCCAAAGATTAGTGATCCATCTAGTAGCTAAAGTTCTCAACTATTTTGTAGGTTTTCGAAAATAAACACGGATTGCCCAAAATACGACATCTATCACTAATAGGCTAAAGCTCTTGACACCAAAATTTCAGACATTACTCATGGCAATACCTCAGAACTATTGCAAGTTACTACTAAAATTAAGAGCATAATTGGTTTTCTACCAACATTTGGCATTGCCAATATTTGGCAAGCCAACATTTGGCAAAATCAAAAGTTGCCAACATTTGGCAACCTTTTGTGAGATTGGCAACGGAAATTGACAAACAACCAATCTCTAGCCAACATTTGGTAGTTGCCAAAATTTGGCATGCCAACTTTTGGCATCAAACCAATTATGCTCTAAATAGCAACCTCAATTACCTACTTTAAGTTAAAACACACAACTCAGTGCAACAGGCAAACTCTCTTAACAAGATAAACATGAAAACTCAAGAGAGTTCAGCAACCAACAAAACAAAAGCTCTTTAAAAAGAAAAGCATGAAAACTAAGAGCTAAACATGACAGCAGCTATGGAAAGACAAAGAACACACACAGCAAAGATAAGCATGAAAATCCTATGTTGTGTTCTAGGTTGAAGTGGAGCATGTTTCTCTCCCACACAAAGAAAGCTGGGTTCTAACTTGTTATGAATAGCAAGCAAAGCTAAAGAAAACTAAAAAAAGAAACTAAGAGCAAGACGCTCCAAGCATAGCACATAATGCATGAAGTGATAAAATTATAGTGGAACGAAAGACGAACTGATAATTGTTGATGAAGAAGGGGATGCATGGGGGCATCCCCAAGCTTAGACGCTTGTGTATTCTTGAATATTTCTTGGGGGTGCACGGGGGCATCCCCAAGCTTGAGCGTTTGACCCTCCTGAATCTTCTTTTATCATCTTCCCTCGCACACTTGAAAACTCCCTTCATACATAACTCATCATAATATGATTAGCGAGGTTAGTACCCACAATAAAATAATTTTTCCCTACTGGAAATAAAGATAATCTTGAAGAGCTACTATTTCTGAAGGTTGCCAAAAGGTTTTTGCAAAGAAAAAGCAAGCTCAAGGTTTGCAAAACGAAGAAAAGGCAAAACAGGACAGAATCTGTGAAAAACAGACCAGCAGGTAGTAAATAATTTTTTTGGGGCACTTCTACAACTCAAATCAAAAAACTCAGAACAGACGCTCGAAAGACAATTGTATAGAGCACGCTGTCAAAAAAAATTCAGATCAAAAAGATGATCTGGTGATTTTATTCTAATTTTTCTGTCCAAGGACAGAATCTGTTTTCTGGACAGCACGTCACAACTTTTGAACTTTCTTGCAATCGGAGGCTAAACTTGGCACAAAGCTGAAAAGAAAAGATACAATGATGATGCTACTGTAGTAAAAAACATCAAGACACAACAAAAGCAAAATAAAACCTAATTCGTTGTGGGCTGCCTCCCAAAAGCGCTTTCTTTTATGCCTTTAAGCTAGGCATGATGCAAAAAGATCAAGTTGTATCAATTGAACCATCATCAAGATCATCAAAAAGCTCTTCAATAGTACAACTAGTCTTAAGGGGACTTTCAAATAAAGGCCTAATAAAGATACTTCTAGGGAGAAAACCAAAAGGTGGAAAGTCAATGGGAGATTCATTTATAAATTTATCAAAGAGAGGTATTTCTTCCAAAGTCTTCACAGTTTCAACCCCTTTGGCAATAGATGGATTACTTTTGGAACGAGGAGCCTTTGGAACGTAAACGAACTTAGGTTCCTTCTTTGCCGGAGTTTCTACCTTTTTGGCTTTGATTGAGGAGAAAGTAGTTCCTAAAGTGTCAAAGATTTCCTCAATCTTTTCTATCCTAGAAGAATCCAAGTCATGGGATTTGATGGTCTCCAAAGTTTTGAGAATTTTATGCATGGAGCAATCAAGCCTATTCAAATTCCCTTGGATCTTACGGTCCAACTCATTTATCTTATTAATGCTTGGCATCTCTAGCTCTATCTTTTCAAGTTTTTTCATAATGTGAGCTAGGGTAATGTCCTCTTGAATGCTAACAACATGGGGATTTCCAACAAGATTTTCCATAATACTAAGAGATTCCCAAACTGGGGCTTCTAGGAAATTTCCATTGATAGCAGAATCTAGAATAAACCTATTCCAAGAAGTAGTTCCAACATAAAAATTTCTAAGCAGGATAGTAGTAGATTGCTTCTTGGTGGCTCTTTTTTGAGAATCATTAATTCTATACCAAGCATCTTTTAGACTTTCACCACCTCTTTGTTTAAAGGTGAGCACTTCTGCCTCACCAAAGGCAAAAGGACCAGACATAATGCCAACTAAAAGCAAGATAACTATTTTTGTGATTTTTGGTAAGGGACACTAAAGCAAAAACTGAAAGGTAAACTAACAAGACTAAAAAGCAAAGATAAAAGATAGCATGCAACTCCCCTATCTTGAAGAGTGGAGTCCCCGGCAACGGCACCAGAAACTTGCTTGATGGCTTCTCGCCCCTCGTTGGTTACCCCAAGTGGAAGGTTGAGATGTAGCGTAGCGGCAAATTTCCCTTGGCAAAGATACCAAGGATCGAATCCCGTGAGACTCCGAGGGTCGACAAGTAGGTGTCAACGGCGCCAGAAACTTAGCGGTTGACGGGACCTGCACACAGATAAAGATAACTTTGCTCCCAACGAGTACAGAGAGGTTGTCAATCACTCCGGACTTGTGGTTTACAAAGGATCAAACACAAGAGATAATAATGATAGCTAAGACTGCAACTAGGAAATAAAAACAGGAAGTAAATAGAAGGTGTGATCAGCGGTGGTAATATGGACCGGGGTCCCATGATGTTCACTAGTGATGTCTCTCTCCCAAAAGACGATAAAACAGCAAAGCGAGGTAAACAAATTACAGCTGGGCAATTGACAGGATTATGTGCGCAAACCAATGCTAACTATGCTGCAAAGAAACGTAGAGGCTCAAAAGCATGGGCGGTACGCCAAGGCAAGTAGACCGAAATCCATCTGCATCTACTACTAATCATCCACCTTGAGATATCTATCCAGAACATCTCGCTGGTATTAAGTTGCGAATCCCACCCAAAGTGTAAACTCAAAGCAACAGACAACTGCATTAAAAGAACTTTGCATAAAGTAAACAATCCTTACACCCGCAAGTACAAGCACCGTTGTTTTCTCCCTTGTGGCAACAACACATCCCCTAGACTCATGTTTCTGTCACTCAAGCTAGTCATCAGGGGGCATGAACCCACAATCAAGCATAACGCTCCCTCTTGGAGTTACTACCTACTACTTGGCCAAAGCAATAAACATCAACGGAGAACATGCAAGAATTACTCAAGAACAAAGATATAAAAGAGGTGAATCATATATATTACTCAAACACAATTTGGACATAGTCTCATAATCCATCAGATCCCAGCAAACTCAGCAAAGCAACAGCAGAAAGATTACATATGTGCCTCGATCATGTAGGGCAGCTCACGAGGTCTAAACCATAAAGAGCAAAGACGGGAGGAGAACATCACATAGCTACTGATCATGGACCCATGGTCCAAGGTGGACTACTCACGACTCATCCGGGAAGCGTCCATGCTGGTGGAGAAGCTCCCGGTGGTGGTTCTCCCCTCCGGCAGGGTGCCGGGAAGAGATCTCCTGATGCTCCCAATCTTGGAAGCGCTGCGGGGGCGGAACAGAGGCGAGATCGCGAAAAAGGGTTCTGTCCTCGAGGATTTCGGGACGAGAGGGATATATAGGCGAAGGGGGGCAGCCAGAGGCGGAGCAGGGGCCCCAGGCGCCCCCCTGGCGCGGCCAGGGGTGGGGCCGTGCCAGGTGGCCGCCTGGGCCTCCCCTGGCTCCCCTCTGGCCCATCTTTGGTTCTTCACGAAGCTTCCTGTACGCTGATTTTTCCTATATTTTTCCTGGAATTTTTGGAGCACTTTTTATATGGGGGAAACCTGAAATAGAAAAACAGCAGAAAACAGGAACTGGCACTGTGGTGCACTGAGTTAATAGGTTAGTCCAAATATGATCAAAAGTGTATGGAAGTGCATCAATATCATAGCAATATCACACAAAAGAAGCATGGAGCAAGCAGAAATTATAGATACGTTTTGGACGTATCAGCTGACTACCGCCGTGAGGCTACAGAGAGGCGCACGTTGGAGCTTCAGGCCCTGAGCGCCAGCTTGGAAGAGCGAGTTGAGGTGCGTAGGGCCGCCCTAGCATCGATGAGGGGGACACCTTCCGAAGAGGCGGAGATCTTGCGGCGTGAGGAGGCGATGATGTTAGAAGCCGCGCAGCGCAGCCTTGTGCTCGAGCGGCTGGAGGTAAGGGAGTGCCATGTGATCCTGGCCGAAGATGTTGTCTCCGCTCGCGAGGCCAGAGTCTAGGAGGAAATTGACCAGAAGGTGGCGGAGGCCCGCGTAGATCTTGCCAAGGGGTACGGCTTGAAGTTGGAGCTCCAACGAGTGGAGGCTGAAGGGAGGACTGCTATCCTCAGGGTGAAGCTGGAAGAAGTAGAGCAGCGCGAGAGGGCCGTCGCAGTAGCCCGGTCTTCTGCCCAGACTGAGCTGCACTCAGTGCAGGCCGACTTGGCCTTGCTCCACTGACAAGTTGATGATGCCGCAGCTCTCTTGCAGCAGAGCAAGGACGAGGCTTGTTGTCGACTACTACTGCACCATGAGCATGCCCCCATGCTGCAGGCTCTTCGGGCGAAGGCCAACCGGATGCTGGGGGCCATCTGCGAGGAGAGCACCCCTTACCCCCACGTGGAGGATTACACTGGCCTTCTTGTCTTCTTCACTGAGGTTGTGACGCGCCTGGAGAGCCAGGCCTCGAGGGCCCGCCGTCTTGTTGAAGAAAAGAGTCGGGGCCTCCTTGGGCGCGCGTTCTCCCGGGTCTTCAGCTACCTCCAGAGCATTAACCCTGACTTTGACTTCGATGCCGCCATCGCTCCAATGCTTGGGGCCGTCCGACACTAGCTAGCGCATGATACGTCTCCAACGTATCTACTTTTCCAAACACTTTTGCCCTTGTTTTGGACTCTAACTTGCATGATTTGAATGGAACTAACCCGGACTGACGCTATTTTCAGCAGAACTGCCATGATGTTGTTTTTGTGCAGAATAAAAAGTTCTCGGAATTGCCTGAAAATCAACAGAGAATTATTTCAGAAAATATAAAAAATATCTGCAAGAAGACCCGCACCGGGGGGCCCACACCCTGTCTTCGAGGGTGAGGGGCGCGCCCCCCTTCCCATGGCGCGCCCCCTGCCTCTAGGGCCCCCCGATGCTCCACCGATGTATCCCCAGGTCCTATATATTCCGTTTCGTGGATCGAAAAATCAGGGAGAAGGAATTATCGCGTTTTACGAGATGGAGCCGTCGGCAAGCCCAAATCTCTCTCGGGGGGCTGATCTGGAGTCCGTTCGGGGCTTCGGAGAGTGGAGATCATTGCCATCATCATCATCAACCTTCCTCCATCACCAATTCCACGATGCTCACCGCCGTGTGTGAGTAATTCCCTCGTAGGCTTGCTGGACGATGATGGGTTGGATGGGATCTATCATGTAATCGAGTTAGTTTTGTTAGGGTTTGATCCCTAGTATCCACTATGTTCTAAGATTGATGTTGCTATGACTTTGTTATGCTTAATGCTTGTCACATGGGACCGAGTGCCATGATTTCAGATTTGAACCTATTATGTTTTCAAGAATATATGTGTGTTCTTGATCCTATCTTGCAAGTCTATAGTCACCTACTATGTGTTATGATCCGGCAACCCTGAAGTGACAATAATCGGGACCACTCTCGGTGATGACCGTAGTTTGAGGAGTTCAAGTATTCACTGTGTGTTAATGCTTCAGTCCGGTACTCTATTAAAAAGAGGCCTTAATATCCCTTAGTTTCCAATAGGACCCTGCTGTCACGGGAGGGTAGGATAAAAGATGTCATACAAGTTCTTTTCCAAAAGCACGTATGACTATATTCGGAATACATGCCTACATTGCATTGATGAACTGGAGCTAGTTCTGTGTCACGCTAGGTTATAACTTCTACCTGATGAATTGCATCCGACGTAATTTCCCATCACCGATCCAATGCCTACGAGCTTTACCTATATTGCTAGTTGCTTATTTACTTTTCCGTTGCTACTATCACAAAAACTACAAAAACATTATCTTTACTTTTATTGCTGCTACCACCATTATCATATTACTTTGCTACTAAGCTATCTTGCTGCAGATACTAAGTTTCCAGGTGTGGTTGAATTGACAACTTAGCTGCTAATACTTAAGAGTATTGTTTGGCTCCCCTTGTGTCGAATCAACAAATTTGGGTTTAATACTTTACCCTCAAAAACTATTGCGATCCCCTACACTTGTGGTTTATCAAGACTATTTTCTGGCGCCGTTGCCGGAGAGTATATCTCTATTCTTGAAGTCACTTGGGATTTATATCTGCTTATCACTATGAAGAATTTGAAGGACTCAAAAACCAAGATCTTACCCTCAACGACGAGGGGAGGTAAGGAACTGCCATCTAGCTCTGCACTTGATTCTCCTTCTGTTATGAGTAAACTTGCAACACCTACTCCTGCTATTGAATCTGATATGTCGTATGTTCTTGATGATGCTACTTCTGCTATGTATGATGAAACTACCTCTATGCCTGATACTGTGCCACTAGGTGAATTTCTAGATGAACAAATTGCTAAGGTCAGGGAGAGTGCAAATGCTGATGATATTTATGAAAGTGATGATGAAACTACTCCCAATAGATATGAATTGCCTGTTTTGCCTGAGGGTTATGTTATGGATGAAGAAACTGCTAGAGACTTTCTTTCTTGCAATGATAGATATGATCTTAAGAAATTATTAGCTAAGCTGAAAGAAAAGTCCTTGAATGCTAGAATGAAACATGACCCTGCTTTTGCTACTTCGCCTATTTGTGTCACTGATAAGGATTACGAATTCTCTGTTGATCCTGAGTTAATCACTGTGGTTGAATCTGATCCTTTCCATGGCTATGAGTCTGAAACTATTGTGGCACATCTTAATAAGTTGAATGATATAGCCACCCTGTTTACCAATGATGAAAAGATTCGCTACTACTATATCCTTAAGCTATTTCCGTTCTCGTTAAAGGGTGATGCTAAGACTTCGTTTAATTCTCTTGATCCTGGTTGTGTGCGTAGTCCCCAGGATATGATGTATTACTTCTCTGCTAAATATTTTCCCGCTCATAAGAAACAAGCTGCCTTACGGGAAATATATAACTTTGCTCAAACTAAAGAAGAGAGTCTCCCACAAACTTGGGGGAGGCTTCTCCAGTTACTTAATGCTTAGCCTGATCATCCTCTTGAGATGCATGATATAATTGATGTATTTTATAATGGACTAATCGATGCTTCCAGAGACCACCTGGATAGTTGTGCTAGTTTTGTTTTTAGGGAAAGAACAGTTGAACAAGCTGAACTACTATTGAATAATATGCTAGCCAATGAAAATAATTGGACACTTCCTGAAGCAGCCCCTAAGCCAACTCCAAAGAAAAGAGGTGTTCTATTTCTCAGTCCTGAAGATATGCAAGAGGCAAAGAAATCTACGAAAGAAAAATGTATTAAAGCTGAAGATGTTAATAATTTACCGCCTATTGAGGAAATACATGGTCTTGATAACCCGACACAGGTAGTAAAGGTAAATTCTCTTTATAGATTTGATGAAGGTGATATTCCTTGTTATAAGTCTGCTAGCCAATGCTTAGATGAGTTTGACAATTTTATTGTGAAACAAGAAAACTTCAATGCCTATGTTGGTAGACAACTGCAACACAATGCTTATATGATTGAATGCTTGAGTGATTATATGTCTAGTGCTAAAGATGAACTGAAACTCATTAGTATACATGCTTCTATGGTTACCACTCAAGTAGAACAAGTACTTAAGGCTCAGAATGATTTGCTCAATGAATTAAATAGAAAGAATAATGATAATGCCATTAGAGTTGTGACTAGATGTGGTAGAATGACTGAGGAACCTCTGTATCCTGAAGGCCACCCTAAGAGAATTGAGCAAGATTCTCAGAGAGCTAATTTAGATGCACCTAGTTCTTCTAAGAAGAAGAAAAAGAAGAATGATAAGACTTTGCATGCTCCTAGTGAACCTGTAGCTCACCCACCTAAGAATCCGAATGATATATCTATTTCTGATGTTGCGACACAATCTAGTTATGAACATGAACCTAGTGATAATATTAATGATGATGTTCATGTTGAGGCTCAACCTAGCAATGATAATGATGTACAGATTGAACCTGCTGTTGATCTTGATTACTCACAATCAAAGAATCAATTTTATGATAAGAGAGACTTTGTTGCTAGGAACCACAGTAGGGAAAGAGAACCATGGGTTCAGAAACCCATGCCTTTTTCTACGAAACCATCCAAGAAAAAGGATGATGAGGATTTTGAGTGCTTCGCTGAAATGATTAGACCTATCTTTTTGTGTATGTGTTTGACTGATGTGCTTAAAACAAATCCTTATGGTAAGTATATGAAAGATATTATTACCAACAAAAGAAAGATACCTGAAGTATAAATATCCACCATGCTTGCTAATTACACTTTTGAGGGTGTAATGCCTAAGAAATTAGGAGATCCAGGAGTACCTACGATACCTTGCTCCATTAAAAGAAACTATGTTAGAACTGCTTTGTGTGATATTGGAGCCGGTGTTAGTGTTATGCCTCTCTCTTTATATCGTAGACTTGACTTGAGTAAGTTGACACCTACTGAAATATCTTTTCAAATGGCCGATAAATCAACTGCTATACCTGTCGGTATTTGTGAGGATGTGCCTGTTGTAGTTGCAAATGTTACTATTCTAACGGACTTTGTTATACTTGATATTCCCGAGGATGATAGTATGTCTATTATTCTTGGAAGACCCTTTTTGAATACTGCAGGGGCTGTTATTGATTGCAAAAATGGCAATGTCACTTTTCATGTCAATGGTAATGAGCATACGGTACACTTTCCGAGGAAACAACCTCAAGTCTATAGTATCAATTATATTGGAAAAACATCAACTATTACTATTGGAGGTTTTGAGTTTCCTATTCCTACTATCAAGAAGGCATATGACATACTTATTGTTGGGGACATACATATCCCCATTGAGGTAACATAGTGTTATTCGAAAATTCTCCAGTTTCATGTTACTCGGAAAGAGTTTATTAACAAGACCTGATCAACCTTGTTAATGAATTCCTTTTGATTAACATGGGATAGGTGAATCTAGATAGCACAAACCTTCTTTACCCCCTTTTTACTTTATGTTAATTAGGTTAAATAAAAGAAAAATAACATTATCTGTCTGTTTCCAGACTTATCCGTGCAATAAAAAATATCCCTAAAATAAAAGTTCTCCAAATGCCATGAAAATGAAATATGATTTTTGCTAGAATATTTAAGAAAATATGGCGCTGAACACACAGCGAGGGGAGCCAGCACATGGCCTCGAGGGCACAGGGCGTGCCCCCCTTCCCAGGGCGCGCCCCCTGCCTCGAGGGCCCCACGTGCCCCCCTCCACTTATCCTTCCACCCATGTTCTTCTTCTTCCTCCCAAAAAAATCCCCAACCAGCTTAAACCCGAGTTCTAGCTCATTTTGCTGCCAATTTCGATCTCCTTGCTCAAAGCACCATTCACCAAACTGTTTGGGGAGATTGTTCCTTAGTATGTGACTCCTCCATTGGTCCAATTAGATTTTGTTCTAGTGCTTTATTTGTTGCAAATTTATGCTGCTGTGGTGACCTTGTTCTTGAGCTTGCATGTCCAACTTTCATGGTCCCAAGTAGTTCTAATGCATAATATAGCCTCTAGGCACTTATAGGAGTTGTTGCTATCAATCTTGTTGAGTTTGGTTAATCTTTATTGTGAGTTAGTAAAAATTTCAGAAAATTTCAAAAAAATGTCTAGGAGAAACTTCCAAGGTGGTTATTCAAGGAAGCAAGAACCGAGGCTCGCGTTCCGTGAGCCGGACGATGAACCGACGAGGGATGTTGATGTACGGCCTTGTGAATGGCCGTCAGATGAATTTATGAGTCAAGCGGGCATCAAAGATGCATTTTACACATCTGTGCATAACACCGACCTCGAGGACTTCATGCAAGATAAGTTCCTCCAATACCGTGGCTTAACTGAAAGCTTTGTGAGAAGGTTTAAATTTTCATCCTCACGTAATTCTCACACTGTCCTGTTTGACCTTTATGATAAATCTTATACCATGGACTTAGAGGATTTTAATGTTGCCTGCAAGCTCCCACAGTGGGGCAGTATGAGTGATGCTCGTAAATCTGAATTTAGAGAATTCCTTGCTAGTATTACCGTAGGAGAATCCAGGGACGTCAAACAAGCTACCACGGGGAGCATACATTTTCCTGCCATTCATTACTTTGCTCTCTCTATCGGTAGATGCATAAATGTTGAAGATGAGGCTTGTCACATGTCTGTCCCTGATCTTAGCGTCCTCAGGACTGCTGTACTAGGTGATAGGCAATACAACCTGGGAGCAATTGTTGCACGTAGACTACACCATAATGGTTTGTATGGAGATTTATTTGGTGGGATCTATGCTACTCGCATAGCCAGCTACCTTGGTGTGTTTGTGCACCCGTACGATGAACCTTTACTTGCTGCTTATTTAGACTGTAATGCTATGGCTAGTCACCGGTTTATAGAGTGGGAAAATCAAACTCTCAAATATCGACTAATCTTTAACCGGCAGCATGCCATTCCTATTGTTCTTCCTGCCCCTAATTTGTTTAACTTTTAGGAAAAAGGAAGACACACTATAACTATGGAGGAGGCAAATGCCTATTACAACATGACGGAGGCAAACCGCCTTCGAGCTGCAGCTCAGCAGGCAGCATCTGCTGCATCTCAGTACGATCCCAACTACAACTTTGGATATCCGTCAGGCCAGTACTGGCCATAGACCAACTTAGGCCAAAAGCCTAATCTTGGGGGAGTACGTGTTTCTCATCGACTTACATTCATGTTCACACACTTATTCTAGTTGTCGGTGCTCACACTCTTTCACTGTACCACCATGCTTAGTTTAAATTTTCTTTTTCTTAGTCTTTTTCTCATGTGCTAGAAAAACCCAGAAAAACAAAAAATATAAGTTGTAGCTTCTATCTAGTTTACTTTCTTTGCTTGTAGTAGTAACTAAAAATGAAAATCCAAAAAGATTTCTCGTTCTTCTTTTTGCCTCTTGGGAGCTTTCCCGTGTAAATAGTTTCTTTTCTTTTCTTTTCTTTAGGGGTTAAGAGTAGAAGAGCATGATTAAAATGCTGACTGGCTCACATATGCTTTGTTGTTGACTTAACCTTGGGCCATATTACCGTGCCTTCTCTCTTGTATCAATTGTCTGCAGATTCCAGCTTAGTCCAATGCACATGCACTATTATTATTTTCCACACCGTTCTGTCGTGCGAGTGAAAGGCAATAAGGATGATATATGATGAACTAATTGAGATGAGAAAAGCTGGTATGAACTCGACCTCTCTTGTTTTTGTAAATATGATAGCTCGTCGTTCTTGATTCAGCTTGTTATGAATGAAACATGTTTGCAATGACAATTAGAAATCATAGCTGCTTCTGCCATGCTTAATTAGCTGAGAGTTTATAATGGTCTATCTTGCATCCCAACATGATATTAAAATGGTTGTGATGTGGTATGATGGGTGGTATCCTCCTCTGAACGATTTAAGTGACTTGACTTGGCACATGTTCACGCATGTAGTTGAAACAAATCAACATAGCCTTCATGATATTTATGTTCATGGTGATTTGTATCCTACTCATGCTTGCATTCATTGTTGATTAATTTTAATGCATGTTCATGACCGTTGTTGCTCTCTAGCTGGTCGCTTCCCAGTCTCCTTCTAGCCTTCACCTGTACTAAGAGGAAATACTGCTTGTGCATCCACTTCCATAAACCCCAAAGTTGTTCCATATGAGTGCACCATACCTTCCTATATAAGGTATTTACCTGCCGTTCCAAGTAAATTTGTATGTGCCAAACTCTAAACCTTCAAATGAAATTCTGTTTTCTATGCTCGAACAGCTCATGTATCAACTAGGGTTGTCTATATCTTCCATGCTAGGTGGGTTATTCTCACGATGAGTGGACTCCGCTCATCATTCACGAGAAAATGGCTGGTAACCGGGAGGCCCAGTCCCATGCTCAAAATCATAATAATTAAACAAAACTCCCCTAGGGCTGTTGCTTGTTTGGACGGTAACCTGTGGATTCGGCTGGCCGTGGAGTGTGCTTGTTGGTGGTTGGGGGAGAATAAACTTTACCATTATGTTTGGGAACCGCCTATAATGTGCGTAGCATGGGAGATATCGATATTCTTGGTTGTTATGTTGACAATGAAAGTATACCGCTCAAAATGTTATTCAATCTCTATTTAAAAATCGAGCTCTGGCACCTCTACAAATCCCTGCTTTCCTCTGCGAAGGGCCTATCTATTTACTTTTATGCAGAGTCATCATCCTCTTATGAAAAAGCACCAGTAGGAGAGCACCTCTGTCGTTGCATGTATTACTATTAATTTGCATTGAGTATGATCATGACTGGATATCTTTTACCATGAATTACAATGTCTATTCAGTCCTTGAGCTTTAAAGGTGCTCTGCATTTATGTTTTGCGGTCTCAGAAAGGGCTAGCGAGATACCATCCTGTTATATCATATCATGATTGTTTTGAGAAAGTGTTGTCATCCGAGGTTTATTATTATTGCTCGCTAGTTGATTATGCCATTGATGTGAGTAGTCTTGAGACCTGAAAGTTATTGTGAATGTGGTTAGTTCATGATCTTCTTGAAAACCTGAATGCTAGCTTACATATTTACAAGAACAAGAGCAAACAAAGTTTGTCAAAAAAATTCTTTATCACTTTTAGTTTATCAACTGAATTGCTTGAGAACAAGCAAAGGCTTAAGCTTGGGGGAGTTGATACGTCTAACGTATCTACTTTTCCAAACACTTTTGCCCTTGTTTTGGACTCTAACTTCAATGATTTGAATGGAACTAACCCGGACTGACGCTATTTTCAGCAGAACTGCCATGGTGTTGTTATTGTGCAGAATAAAAATTTCCCGGAATCGCCTGAAAATGAACAGAGAATTATTTCAAAAAATATACAAAATATCTGCAAGAAGACCTGCACCGGGGGGCCCACACTCTATCCTCGAGGGTGGGGGTGCGCCCCTCTTCCCAGGGCGCGCTCCCCTGCCTCGACGGCCCCTTGATGCTCCACCGACGTATCCCCAGGTCCTATATATTCCGTTTCGTGGAGAAAAAATCAGGGAGAAGGAATTATCGCGTTTTACGAGATGGAGCCGCCACCAAGCCCTAATCTCTCTTGGGGGGCTGAGCTGGAGTCCGTTCGGGGCTCCGGAGAGTGGAGATCGTCGCCATTGTAATCATCAACCTTCCTCCATCACCAATTCCATGATGCTCACCGCCGTGTGTGAGTAATTCCATCGTAGGATTGCTGGACAGTGATGGGTTGGATGGGATTATCATGTAATCGAGTTAGTTTTGTTAGGGTTTGATCCCTAGTATCCACTATGTTCTGAGGTTGATGTTGCTATGACTTTGCTATGCTTAATGCTTGTCACTAGGGCCCGAGTGCCATGATTTCAGATCTGAACCTATTATGTTTTGAAGAATATATGTGTGTTCTTGATCCTATCTTGCAAGTCTATAGTCACCTACTATGTGTTATGATCCGGCAACCCCGAAGTGACAATAATCGGGACCACTCCCGGTGATGACCATAGTTTGAGGAGTTCAAGTATTCACTATGTGTTAATGCTTTGGTTCGGTACTCTATTAAAAGGAGGCCTTAATATCCCTTAGTTTCCAATAGGACCCCGCTGCCACGGGAGGGTAGGGCAAAAGATGTCATGCAAGTTTTTTCCAAAAGCACGTATGACTATATTCGGAATACATGCCTACATTGCATTGATGAACTGGAGCTAGTTCTGTGTCACCCTAGGTTATAACTTCTACATGATGAATTGCATCCGACGTAATTTCCCATCACCGATCCAATGCCTACGAGCTTTACCTATATTGCTAGTTGCTTATTTACTTTTCCGTTGCTACTATCACAAAAACTACAAAAACATTATCTTTACTTTATTGCTGCTACCACCACTATCTTATTACTTTGCTACTAAGCTATCTTGCTGCAGATACTAAGTTTCCAGGTGTGGTTGAATTGACAACTCAGCTGCTAATACTTCAGAATATTCTTTGGCTCCCCTTCTGTCGAATCAACAAATTTGGGTTTAATACTTTACCCTCGAAAACTGTTGCGATCCCCTACACTTGTGGGTTATTAGCGCGCTGGGTGGACGACCATGTGAATGCTCTGGTCACGGCCTTTGCTACCGATGATGACGAGGTCGTGGTCATGGCAGATGAAGGCGGTGCAATTGACGACGGTGAAGACGTGGCCAGCAACATCGCTGGCAGTGTACATGAGAGCGACTGGGACGGCGCGGCGAGCGATGTGTCCGATTGAGATTGTACTCCTTTGCCTTGACCCTGCACACATAGACTTGCACGAGGCCCCGTAGGGCATGCGAGCCTTTTGATGGGGGGAGCCCCCTATGTGTGTAAATTTATATTCCACTTTCCTTCTTTTAATGCTTGAATCCGAACGTGGGACGTGTGTCCTCGAGTTTTCTGAGCTGAATTGCCGTTGTAACTTACCTAGATCTTACTTGACCTCTTGTGGGTTACTAGGCCATGGGTTCGCCTCCCTCCTGGGGTAGATCGCTAAGGGTCCGTGGCCTTGAGCCTTCTGAGCAACACGTGGCCCTGCTTCGGGGAGCAGGACCAGGGGTGTTCCGCTAGCCGCGGCAGGATGCCTACGTGGATAATTTGCGGCGCGTAGGCTCTTGCTCCGAGGGGGTCCTACCGAGGTTACATCGGTCCACCAAGTAGGCTTGGTCTTCTTTCGAGACAGCCAGAGGTGGCAAAATCCAGCAAAAATCAACGAAAACTCTCCCCCCCCCCCATT
>LR738713.1:143986880-143997753 GCA_902687465.1 Secale cereale | reverse complement strand
TTGACAACGAGCAAGACTTCAAATTCAAATTAAAATACACGACGAATCCAGTTACAAAGAAAGGCGAGGAAAACAAATAGCCGCGTCCGGCACCTATCTAGTCTTCAAGTATTCTCACCAGCGCGAAGCTAAGTGTTGCCACTAGGACGTGGGAGGGAGCCCCGAGGCCCGAGGATGGCTCTCCGGAGACTCCGGGGCGTGTACAGCCCCACTCATTATTACGTGAGAGTGTCACAAGCGGAGATCTTCACAGGCATGAGCCTTACTTCATATCGCCAGACGAGGGCTCCGCCTTATGCCACCCCTCCGTTGGGGCGACCGAAAACCAGGACAGGAATAAGGAGGCAAGGGGGATGCTAGCGGCGCCTTCAGCGACTGTCGGCGTTCTAGGAACGGGGGTACCCAGACTTGTCTGCGTGCGGCCCAAGGCTTGGCTCACTAGGCGGCCTGGTACGGCCCACCATTTTCGGCAGAAAAATCAAGACCATCGCGAGGGGCCAAGCCTCGCAAGGCGGATGACACAAGGTATCCCCTGGGGTGGCCTCACTAGGCCGACTCATGAGGATCGGAGACATCGAGGCGAGGGACACCTCGCGAGGTCCTCGTGACGTGAGCAGTGACGACCAAGTCCAGGCGGGCGCCAGCGGGTGCAGAGTGCCAGTTTCCTCTTTGGTGTTAAAGGAGTAGGTGCAGGCGAAGAGTCCCAAGGCGTCAGGCAAAGGTTTCCATATCGGTGCAACAAGACCAAGACCAGAAGGACATCAGAACGGAGGTCAGCACAGAGCCCACGACTGCGTCACCACTAGAGTCTTTGGTAGGTGAAGACCACCTTTTGTTAGGATTGCTTGTACTAGCTGACCCGCTTCAAATTTGGTCGTTGTGGGATCCCTTCCTGCTCAATATTTGGGAAGAGGACCCGGGCCGCTATAAACAGGACTAGCCACCAACATTGGGATCATCAAGCTCACCCGATCGCAAGAACCCCTCTCCTCACGAGGCTGTTAATAAATGTACTAGTTCTCCATCAGCCTACAAGGCTATCCACCACACCACACTGGATTAGGGTATTACACCACAACGGTGGCCCGAACTAGTATAAACTTTGTGTCCCTTGTTCTTTGGATCTGTCAAGCTAGGCTTAGGGATCAGCGAGTAGATGAGCTAGGTCGGAAGGAGAGATATTCGTGCGCACCCCAGAGTTCGAGCCTTAAGGGTTTTGCCGGAACTCGAGATCCGACATTTGGCGCGCCAGGTAGGGGTGTGCCGAAACTTCCCTTCCGTCGATCCGCGCTCCGTCGTCCCAGTGGTTCCTTGGCCGACGCTCGCAGAGCCCGTGCTGAGCGGCGGGCTGCCCTTGCTGCCCGCATTGCTCAGACTGGTCCTTCTGACAGACCACCCTGCCGTTCTCCATCGCCTGCCGCCAACACCGCCACCGGCCCGGCGCGGCATGAACAGCAGGCGTCGTCTCTGCACCCCTCCGTGCGGCGTTATGGACACACCGCTACCCCATCACTAACTATGGCGGTCTCTTCATCCCATGCTCGTCAATGACCCGCGGACGCGCAGGCTGCGTTGCTCATGGCACGCGATCTCCTGCGTTGCCGTCCCGTCGACAACTTCTACAAAGAATGGCTTGACCGCATCGCCGAGCTCGTCGGCGCTGCCTGGGGCTCTCCAGCGCCGTCCCTCTCCCTGCCTTGTTCGCCTCCCCATGTGGACGACGAAGCCCATGAAGCTCCATAGCTACCCCCGCGTCAAGGCGTCGTCCAAGACCAGAGGCACGTGGCCCCGCGGCGTGACCGCCCATGCGCGGTGCCAGTGAACGAAGAAGGAAGCTACCAAGAGATCCAGTGGCCCCGCGGGGGAGCGCCAGCACTCCCTCCACCGCTGCGCCGAGACCGCACGCCCCCCGCCGCGGTGGCGCGCGAGGACCAAGATCAAGTTCCACCTCCCCAGCAAGCTCCGGTGTCGACAGTAGGATGCAAGGTCGTCGCCCTCCATGCTACGATGGCACCCCCGACCCTCCGGTGTTCCTACAGCTCTACGAGCTGAGCATCGAAGCGTCCGGCGGCAACGAGAAGATCACAGTGAACTGGTTCCCCATGGCCCCCAAGGATGGCGCGCGCTCATGGCTCTTGAACCTGTCTGTGGGATCGATCTCCACCTGGAGCGAGATGCGCGAGCGGTTCATCGCCAACTTCTAGGGCACCCCAGACCGCCCCTCGGCTGCGGGTGACCTGTGGCCTATCAAGCAACAACCAGGAGAAACCCTACAAAATTAATCCAACGCTTCAACAGTGTCCGCGTCAAGATCCCCAAGGTCACGGACGAGGCCATCATTTTGGTGTTCTCAGATGGCGTTCGCGACGTCAAGATGAAGGAGGAGCTTGACATCCACGAAGATTTGTGCACGTCCCTGGAGCTGTTCAACCTTGCGACCAAGTGCGTCAGAGCTGAGGAGGGGCGCCTCTCCCTCGCCGAGCTCCCAGCTGCTGAACCCGAAGAAAAGAAGGCCAAGAGCAAGGAGTAAAGCGCAAGGGAGTAGCAGTGCTCACAACTGAACCAGAGATGAAGCGCATCCGAGACTACCCAGAACCACCAAAGAACGGCTGGGCATTTTGCGCCTTCCACAACGTGCATAGCCACAACACTCACGATAGTCAAGAGCTCAGGGCCCTCCGCAAAGGGCGCTTCATCCAACGCCCCGAGCATGGCAACCATGGCTACGACCGCGGGGGAAGTCGGACCGGGGAACGGTTGGACAACGGCGGCCCCCGCCAAGAGTGGCGTGATCAACCTCGGGAGGACCGTTGGCGCGGACAGCCCCGCGAGGATGCCTGGAGGGACCAGCCTCGGGAGGACCGTCCTCAGGGCAGGGCCGGCCTTCCACCTGTGCCACCACCAAGGAGAAACGACGACCAGGATGTGGGTGCTGGGGCCTTCCATGAGCCACGTGCCATTGCCTGCATCTTGGGCGGGGCACAAGCCCTAGCTTCTCAGCGTCTCTTCAAGGAGTTCACTCGTAAAGTAAACGCGGCTCTCCCCATGATCGAGGCTACTCGCCCACTTAGGTTGTCCAGGTGCCCCGTCACCTTCAGTTCAGCAGACTAGCTCAAGTGCGCGGCTACAGCTGGCGCCCTCCTGTTGCTTTGTTCGCCCGTCATCAGCAACGTCCAAGTTACCAAGACCCACATCGACGATGGCAGAGGGCTCAATGTCATGTCCATCGAGACATTCGACAGCCTCCAAGTACCCTATGATCAGCTGCTGCCTACCAAGCCCATCTCCGGAGTAACTGACGGCTCCACCACCCCCGTAGGGCAGGTCCGCCTACCTGTCACCTTTGGCAAGCGTGATAACTACCACACTGAGCTCATCAACTTTGATGTCGCCCACATCCATCTCCCTTACAACACCATCCTTGGGTACCCAGCCCTGGCCAAGTTTATGGCGGTGATTTACCACAGATACAACGTCCTCAAGATGCCGGGAAGCGGCGGCGTCATTACCATCGCCTGTGAGGAGAAGGACGCAGTGTGCTCACTCAAGCGCGCTTACCAGGCGGCAGCAGTTGAGGATCCAGACAGCGACATCATCATCTACCCACCTGAGGTCGTCCCCAAGAAGAAGAAGCAACTGCTCGCCCCGGAGCCTCATGTGGATGTAGCGCCAGGTGGCAGCACCTCGGGACCTACACCAAGGGAGGAGCCGCCTCCCTCTCTCGCATAGGAAGGCGCGCACGGTGCCCCCCTCACGCTAGGCTCGAGGGCTCTCCTCTAGAGGGCCTCTTACTTAGCCAATGTCACGAGGGAGGCGCTCGGGCACCATGTGGAGGAGTACTTCGCTGCATACTTCCATTCGGAGACCTCGAGGCGTGAGGCACCAAGCGCTCAGGAGTTCATCAGCCAAACCATTGAAGACCTACATGTGCCAAGGGAAATGCGGGGCGAACGCCGCCCGGCTCCTCTGAGCACAGCTGTCGGCCCAGGCTCAGGAGACGGGTTGTGCGTCTGCATCAACGTCCCCGCACTCAACAGGATCACATCTCAAGGACTCTACTGGCTTTCCCAGGTGGGTCGATGACAGGGCCCCCCTCATAGCTACGTGCCCATGCCCTTCGGCCTGCCGAACCAAGCGATCCTGCACCAGCGCCACATGCGAGAAGTCCTAGCGACTCATGAGGCCAGGCGTAAGGAGATCTAGGCGGAGCTGGACTCGGCCCTCCGCGAGATCTGGGGAACCCCAGAGCCTCATGAGGTGCCGGAGCCAGGCGGTGCGTAAGGAGTAACATCTGCGTCGAGCATCCTCAGCTACACCAACACTACTTCGGCAACGGTGTCAGGTGACATTTTCTGGTTTTTGTTCAACTGGGAGCGCCCCTCGGGTAGCATCATTCCCAGGTTGCACGGGCCTGCCCCCCGCGACGTCTATCCTTTTGCATCTCAACTCGCCTTGTTGGGGGGCGCCCCTCGGGCTGCATCATCCTGTCAGGACCCCGATCCTAAGTCACACAGGTCTAGCCTGTAACACATCATATCACTTTGCGGCCTCACGCACGGTATCCCCACGGGTGCCACCTTACCTGCCCCGGGACCGTTTGCGCATTTTGGCACACGTATATGATAGTGTCGCTAGCATCCATATGACAAGGAACCCGGGCCGACATGACTAGTTATAAACCAAAAGTGGCACTAAATTACAGAGACATGCATACATGACCAAGCAACGAACGTGTTGGTCATCAACGTATGAACCCAAGTCATAGCAAGCTACAAGGACTTAAAGGAACAACGCGTAACATTTCCCCTAAGGGACAGACACAGGAACGAAGAAGGACACATGCTGGCCAGCCTAAGTGTTCCGGAGCAGTAGCAAGCTACCAAGGCTCAGTGGAAGCACTAGGAGACATTTCCCTGTAAGATAGGCTACCAAGGGTAAACAACTAGGTGTCGGATCCCACACATAACAATACACATTACACGTACGCATAACATGCAAGTATGTGCTGTACAACATGACGTCACAGCATAACTCAACAACTCATATATATAAAGGCCCAAAAGAGCCATCATAGCATTTATTACAAACAGTGGTCACATGACCCAACATATAGAGCATACAGGCAACGGAAGCATAACATGTCTGAGTACAGACAACTACAAATGAAAAAGGCTGAGGAGCCTAACTATCTACAAGACCCTCCCAAGGGTACAAGATCGTAGCTGAGGTAACAAGCTAAACGTCGAAGTCCACGCGGAACCACTAGTGAGACTGAAGTCTCTCTACAAAACATAAATTTAGCAAACGTGAGTACAAAGGTACTCAGCAAGACTTACATCAGAACTAGCTAAATATGCATCAGTATCAACAAAGGGGTGGTGGAGTTTGGCTGCAGCAAGCCAGCTTTGACTCGGTGTCTATTCTAAACTACGACTGCAAGTAACTCTTTTGAGGTGGCGCACACGAGTCCACATAATCACCAACCAATACACCACTATGGATCCGCTTCTGTCTCCCTACGAGAAGGCCATCCATAGCACTCACACTTATCTTGCGTGTTTTAGAGTATCCACTTTCACTTGTCTATGAACTGTTATAGGCAACCCAGAAGTCCATTTCCGCGGACACGGCTATTCGAATAGATCATATATAATCCTGAAGGGGTGTACTTCTTCACACAAGCTCTCACCACTTACCGCCGTTTACACGACATGTACTCGGCAACCTTCAAGCGGAGGCCCAGCGAGGGTGTCGGCCACGACCTGACTAACCACACAAGTCTCTAGTCCAGGTTTATCGCCTATTTGCGTTCCATCAGTGGGGAGATCCGGCCGGGGTGTCGCTCACGGCCCCAAACGATGTGTACAGGGTTCCCGCATCACCAAACGAGCGATCGGTACACCGTTCCACGTACCTGCCGCGTCACAGCCCACCCCGAGGGCCAGCGCTACGCACGACCTCCAGTAAACTACAAACACCAGAAACTAGTTGCAACTCCTGGACAGAGGACAAGGGCAGTTAATAAGTCGAGAGGGTCCATTGGTTTCGGGCCCAATGCATGGTAGTAACTGGTCATGGATCAACCAACACAGAACTCAGTTCCTGAGGACGGCTGCAATGAGACAACCCACCATGTACTCCTACTTGGCCTCTCATCGCTACCTTTACCAAATCGTGTTCACACACTTAGCTCACACACATTAGGACATGTTCATCACCATTCCTATTCATCCCCGACGAATCAGACCTGACACAACTCTAAGCAATAGCAGGCATAACCAGAAAGCATGAATGAGTAGGCACAACATGCGTCAAACAACTCCTACTCATACTAGTGGGTTTCAACTATTTACTTTGGCAATGACAGGTCATGCAGTGGAAAGGGGTTCAACTACCGCAGCAGGTAACAGTTGAAGCGTTGTTGTCCTAATGCAGTAAAAGAGAGAAAGAGCGAGAGAGTGGGATTGTATCGGAATGCTCAATGGGGTTTGCTTGCCTGGCACTTCTGAAGATAACATTGGGTCTTCATTGGTGTCATCGATCACATCATCGGAACACGTCTACTAAAAGGTAACAACACCGGCAACAGAGAAGAAACACAATCAATGCAATGCACAATATGATGCATGATCATGACATGGCATTATGTTGTGATTTGAGCTAATGCAACTAGCAACAGGTTAAATGAAGTTGGTTTGAATCCAAGATTCAAATTCAAACTCCATATGTGAATATTCAAATGCCATTTATAAGATTTGGCCTAAACAGCAGCCATAAGTTGTTCTAACATGCATGAAAATGCCATAAACAGATTCCTTGGATTTTTCTAATCATTTTTCATATATAATTTATTTTCATTGGAGTTATAGATTATTTTCTGTGATTTTTAGAAGTTTTCGCTATTTTCTGAAATAAATAAATAAATCATTTCTGATTTATTTAAAATTCCAGAAAACACTTATTGCGTCAGCATGACGTCACTGTGATGTCAGTAGTCAACAGTGGCTGGTCCAGGTCAAACCTGACCAGTGGGACCCACTGGTCAGTGACACAACTAGCTAACCCTATTAATTAGTGCTAATTTAAACCTAACTAAAGTGTCAGGGGGGTGTGGCCCACATGTTAGTCTCTCAGGGCCTAATTAAGTTTAGTTTTAAACTTAACTAATTTAACAGGGGCTGGCCCCACCTGTCATTGGCTCATCAAAATAAGCACCGTAGTTAGCACTTAATTAACAACCTAAGCTAAATTAGTCCAACGCCGGCCCCACATGTCATTGTCACAGAGGGGGGGGTCCAGCCGTGGTCAAAGGTGGTCAAACCCACCGGCGGCTCGACGCCGGCGAGGCCAAACGCGGCGGCGGTGCTCGGGTTTTGCCTACAGGCCGCAATTTGAGCCGCGGTTGGGCTCTACGGCGAGCTGGGGCTCGTGCGCATCTAGTGGAGGCGACGGTGGGTGCGGGGGTGGCCGGAATCATCGGCGGCGAGCTCAAAGGCGGCGGCCGAAATTCGGACGTCGACGGATTCGACGCCGCAGGACACGGCAGGAGCAACGGTTAGTTGCGACGGCCTCGTGGTGACGCGCTGAGCGCGGTGGTGCACTCGAACGCGGGTGGCAGCAGCTGTGGCCGCGGCGGCGCCATGTCCGGCGGAGCAAAGCTCTCGGCCGTGGCGGCAAAGCTAGTTAGAGGGAGAAATTAGCATGGGGAGTAGAGGGGTACGATGGAGGGGCTCACTGCGAAGTCGAAGAGCGGGTCAGCGGCTCGAGGGAGGCTTCACGGACGGCGCAGAGTCGCCGGCGATCTCAGCAGTCGAAGGAGGAAGAAGGGGTTGGGGACGACGCTGTAGGGCTCCCGCGGTCGCATGAGTCGACGGAGAGGAAGAGGGAGGCACGGCGAAGCTCGGGGGCACGTCAGAGAGGCGAGGGAGTGGCGGTGGACGCAGCTACGGCGACGGCGTGCTCACGGGCGCGTCGGCCATGGTTCTGGAGAGACGAGGGAGGGAGCAAGGGGGCGAGTGAGAGGTCAGGGGGGTTCCAGGTGTCTGCGACGTGTCCTTGGAGGCGTCGCGCAGGCCAGGGGAGGTCCAGGCAGGCAGCTGCCTGGAGGCACGGCCGTGCGCGCGCACCGGCCACATGCCCTCGTGCCTTCTGGCACGAGGTTGAAGGAGGCGGTGCTGGGCTGGGCATCTACAGCAGTGGGCTGGGCCAAGAGTGCTGGGCCGCACAGGTAAGTTAGCCCAAGTGAGTCTCTCTCTCTCTCTTTTCAAAAACTGTTTCTGATTTCTAATTTTGTTTCTTTGTAAACTTTAGGGCTTCGTTAAAAATGCCAGGGCATTTCCAAAAATCATGAAACCAAGCATGGCTACTGGTTAGAATAAATCCAATAGTAAACATTTTAGTTTATGATTATTTGAGCATTTAAAATAATATATAATATTTAAATGCCCAATGCAAATAAAGTATGATTTAATTCAAAAATCCAGAATGGTCCTAGAAATATGTGCAACATTTTTGGCAGAGGTTTTTAATCAATCCATAAATGATGAACTTTTCCAAAGGGCATTTTGGGTTCATTGAAAAAGATTTTAATTTGACCCTAGTTGAATTCATTTAGTGCTAGGGTTTGAACATCCCCATTTCCAGTTTCTGTGGAAATTAAACATGATGCACATGAGGACCAAGCAAGGCAGGCAAGGGCTGGTCTAGGGCTGTGAGAACTCACCCCCACTAAACAAGAATCTCGTCCCGAGATTCAAGCGTAGGGTAAGAAATCAGAGGGGACACTAACTAACACAATCTTCATGATCCAAGTGCCCTTCATATGAATGTTGATTGCTAGCATCATGTTGATCCTGGCATCCTTGCTTTCGAGATCTTTATCCAAACGGTGACGATGAGAGAAACTCTACAAAATTGATCTTCCGAAAGATCGAGCAACTCAAGATCAACTCATGGAGTGAGACGTTAAAACATCTCTTGAGCTGAGACACGGAGTACACCTCCAGAGGGATGTAGTGAAATAAATGATGAAGGTTCACCTAATGGCAATAATTCCACACCTAAGAAGAGGGTGATCGATACCACCAGACGGGCCACCTTGGAGAAGGTGACTCGTACAGTTATTCCCTTAAGTGGCAAAAAGAATTACTTTTGATATAGAGATCATTAAAATTCTCTATACCAGTCGGAGGCAAATCACACCGGATCGTTTGACGGAGTTCGAAAGAATGACATTCTCGGCCAGAATGGATGATGTGGACTACTTTGTTAAAGACAACACAAGGGATGATTTTGGTTATCATCGGAAATGGATGGGACCCATGGCAAGTCCATTCCTGAAAATAATCCTAAACAGCAGTTGCTGAGATGGGCAACCGATGGAAAATTGGCACATTCGCGGTGCAAGCTAGGAACAAAATGCAAATGTTGGGAATGATTCTGGTAACTGGGAAGAAACCCAACAGTAGAGAGTGAATCTACTCTTCGAGAGGTTATAGCATAACCAAGAACACTGGGAGCAATCCCTGTTAGTGCCAGAGATAACACCTAGTTCTTGTGCGTGCTCTCAAGAACTTGAGCATTCCCATATTCATCAAGGTTTTACCAATATCTGTGTCAAGGATCCTGGCAACACAACATACTACCATGATAAATAATGATGGATAGTGCAGATGCAAAGGAAGATAACACTTTGCAGATTTCACCCTAGCGGAGTTAAGGGGCAAAATCTGGATGATCGACCGAGAGACATTTAGCACTCCGCTTCTAATTTTCTCCTTGGTGTACTAGGTACCACGGTCAATGCTAAAAAGCATCAACATGGCCATCAAGTAAAGGTCGGACTTCGGGAGCACAAAAAGTCCATAAAGAACAACTAGGGAGTAACTCCTACGAAGTCCTTATGGGGAGGTGGCCAATTTCTTCAATCAAGATACTACAACAATAGGTCTTTCGGCTAGGTGTGTTGGCCACGACATCCACTTTACCGGTAATCGACAGACCAATATTATAGTTCTTGGAAAATGCTCCAACCATCATAGCTGCTTGAGATTCAGTTCTGGTTGGTGTCAGGATATTCCAGACGTCATGTCTGGAAACGAAAGTTTGCAACACAAATCGACGAGATGGCGTTGCGAAATTCTCGGGGAGTGAACTACGATAGCAAGCTCCAAAACATGAGCTAGTTCTGCTACGTACCTATGAACACGTTGTCCCAGACAAACGTGACCACATAGTAGTCTTATAATAAAATACTATCGAGTTCAGATTGGGAATCATCATTGGAGATAACGAAGTCTTGTGCATGTCCGTCCGGGCCCGTCAGGAATAGAATTTGAACTTCTTATCCTAAACAAATCAATCAGTGGCTTGGTGTGCTAGGGATACATACAGAATGAAGATGATCAGTCTATCAGACCATAGAATACTTCACACGTATGCATGAATGACTTGGCTTGACTCCAGGGGAAGTAAAACAAGCTTTCTCAAATTCACGGCGGCAACTTACATCAAGTACTCATGAATTAGGGGAAGCCACTTGTTACATTAAGACATCTACTTCATGAGCTAACACAAAGATGATGCTTACGAAAGTTTCCAATGTTAGCTCAAATGTTCAACATGAATCATGGAGAGCATAACCATGTCGCCGATGGGCTCGACAACAATTCATCGAGGATTTCATAAAAATGGAATTCCATAACTATGTGAACAAGGTGATAGCATTGGTCAGACCAATAGATGTAACGGTGTATGCTCGAGGGATCAACCACGAGTAAGACAACATTATGAATATCGTTGGTTCTGATTTGACTTAACGATAGCCCAATCTCAAGTCAAAGTTTTGTCAAGACAATGGATCCAACAACTGGTC
>LR738713.1:143976258-143986870 GCA_902687465.1 Secale cereale | reverse complement strand
GAGTAAGACAACATTATGAATATCGTTGGTTCTGATTTGACTTAACGATAGCCCACTCTCAAGTCAAAGTTTTGTCAAGACAATGGATCCAACAACTGGTCACGAAGATCAATCGATGAAGATATCATCTTTCTTCAACACACACACAAAAGATATCCCTTGGAAGGAACTAAGTCAGGCAAGCTTTTATCTTCCAACTCTCCAAGTTGTCGTTTAGCTTAACCGACTAGTTCAGGGTATCCAACACAGATTCTTGGAGAAAGGGTGGTTTAGAGAGAAACCAGCTCGATCACGAGCTCAACATAACGGTCAAGGAGCAACCTGGTAATACTTCCGAGAAGATATTCGGAAAATCACGGACCACCGATATGTTACTAAGCTCGAGAACAATCTTGCTTTTCAGAGCAAGACGATATGATCAAATGAGCGAGGGATTGACACAATCCTAACTCATTGATCGAAGAGTGCACCAAGTAAGATGGATTAGGTAGCACAATCAATCTTAGAATGGTGATTCAATGGCCAACACGCTAAGAATGAGATTGTTGTCCTTTAACTACCAAGCAACGAAGTTGCTAGGAGTATTGATTTCACACATCACAATTCACTTGTCAGCATTCCGGTTACAATAACACGGAGGCCGAGGAATAAACGATGATGGCGAGAAGTATCACCTTATCAAAAGTTCATAGGAGGTGGTGCAATTCCCATGACATTCTTGACATAAGGATGGTAATACTCCAAGATAGAACAGAATAGAAGCTGTATTAGCATTCTCCATCTGCGAAGTACAACTTCTTTGACCCAATCCTGGATATGGATAAGGTACTAGAGTTTGTTTCTCCTAGTCATTCCAGAATAGAAGGGCTTGACGGACCACAAGAGTAAAAGGCATCGATGAACACGAATGCACGACTACTCCTGACTATCAATTGATAAACGAAGGTCATAAAACAACTGAAAGGGACAACTCGAAGGAACATAAAACTTTCCGAGTTGTGGATGCATAGATTAGCATGTCGAACTAGTCAACATATTTCTTCGGGATAACCCATGCACAAAGGTAGGATTGGCAGAGTCACAATATGAATGGAGTACTACTCAGGAGCACTCTGGTAATGATCTTTTGGTTCAGAAGAACTTCCGCTATAATGGTTCATAGTGTTGGAAGAAGGATATACCCCGAACCTCGAGGGCTATCACAAGGTTACTAATATCCAAAAGGGACGAGCAAATACTACCAACATGAAGTAGGTAGAAAGAATCTTGGGTTCAAGAACCCAGGATTAGAATGCTTACTAACTAAATGGCATCACGGGATGCTTTCGAGAATAATGGCCAGAATCATCACACTGAGAATATAAAGCATTGCTATATTACTGGGTGATCCTCTAAGACACCTAGGGTCATAATAATAAGTCCAACATATATGTCGAGGTAACAGAGTACCTCAACACACTGACTAGTGTGCTTAGTCTGGCCCAAAGGTACATCGGAACATGAAGGATAGGTTTGCAAATGCATCAGATTATTTAGAAACCTGGAATGACTCGGACAACATAACAATTGTAAATGCTCGAAAATACTTTTGAGATCCAAGCAAAAGGGTAGCATAACCACTTAGCATCATAATGTCAAGGTTCTGTGACCAACAGTTGAACCAACAGAAGTAGTAGAAACTAAATTGAGGGTTGAATCCACCATTAACGTGATCCTGATAGACAGAAGTGGAAGCCTAGTTTCTTAACCCCGTAGAAAAGAAGAGGATGACTCAGATCAGAAGGTCATAAGGTAAGGGAGTAAAAAGAGCCTTACGTTCCCTTCCACAATCAATTCCCTTATATAACTAAAGAATTTCTAGACACAACTTCGACCAGTTTGGCTTACTAATCCTACATGCAGTCATGCTCTGATACCAACGCTGTCAGGACCCCGATCCTAAGTCACACAGGTCTAGCCTGTAACACATCATATCACTTTGCGGCCTCACGCACGGTATCCCCACGGGTGCCACCTTACCTGCCCCAGGACCGTTTGCGCATTTTGGCACACGTATATGATAGTGTCGCTAGCATCCATATGACAGAGAACCCGGGCCGACATGACTAGTTATGAACCAAAAATAGCACTAAGTTACAGAGACAGGCATACATGACCCAGCAACAAACGTGTCGGTCATCAACGTATGAACCCAAGTCGTAGCAAGCTACAAGGACTTAAAGGAACAACGCATGACATTTCCCCTAAGGGACAGACACAAGAACGAAGAAGGACACATGCCGGCCAGCCTAAGTGTTCCGGAGCAGTAGCAAGCTACCAAGGCTCAGTGGAAGCACTAGGAGACATAACCCTGTAAGATAGGCTACCAAGGGTAAACAACTAGGTGCCGGATCCCACACATAACAATACACATTACACGTACGCATAACATGCAAGTATGTGATGTACAACATGGCATCACAACATAACTCAACAACTCATATATATAAAGG
Organism: Secale cereale; assembly: GCA_902687465.1. Taxonomy (NCBI): domain Eukaryota; kingdom Viridiplantae; phylum Streptophyta; class Magnoliopsida; order Poales; family Poaceae; genus Secale; species Secale cereale. The sequence goes on along the minus strand of LR738713.1, from coordinate 143,984,378 downwards.
CCCAAAAGAGCCATCATAGCATTTTTTACAACAAAGGTCACATGACCCAACATACAGAGCATACAGGCAACGGAAGCATAACATGTCTGAGTACAGACAACTACAAATGAAAAAGGCTGAGGAGCCTGACTATCTACAAGACCCTCCGAAGGGTACAAGATCGTAGCTGAGGTAACAAGCTAAACGTCGAAGTCCACGCGGAACCACTAGTGAGACTGAAGTCTCTCTGCAAAACATAAATTTAGCAAACGTGAGTACAAAGGTACTCAGCAAGACTTACATCAGAACTAGCTAAATATGCATCAGTATCAACAAAGGGGTGGTGGAGTTTGGCTGCAGCAAGCCAGCTTTGACTCGGTGGCTATTCTAAACTACGACTGCAAGTAACTCTTTTTAGGTGGCGCACATGAGTCCACACAATCACCAACCAATACACCACTATGGATCCGCTTCCGTCTCCCTACGAGAAGGCCATCCATAGCACTCACACTTATCTTGCGTGTTTTAGAGTATCCACTTTCACTTGTCTATGAACTGTTATAGGCAACCCAGAAGTCCATTTCCGCGGACACGGCTATATGAATAGATCATATATAAATCTGCAGGGGTGTACTTCTTCACACACGCTCTCACCACTTACCGTCGTTTACACGACATGTACTCGGCAACCTTCAAGCGGAGGCCCAGCGAGGGTGTCGTCCACGACCTGACTAACCACACAAGTATCTATTCCAGGTTTATCGCCTATTTGTGTTCCATCCATGGGGAGATCCGTCCTGGGTGTAGCTCACGGCCCCAAACGATGTGTACAGGGTTCCCGCATCACCAAACGGGCGATCGGTACACCGTGCCACGTACCTGCCGCGTCACAACCCACCCCGAGGGCCAGCGCTACGCACGACCTCCAGTAAACTACAAACACCAGAAACTAGTTGCAACTCCTGGACAGAGGACAAGGGCAGTTAATAAGTCGAGAGGGTCCATTGGTTTCGGGCGCAATGCATGGTAGTAACTGGTCATGGATCAACCAACACAGAACTCAGTTCCTGAGGACGGCTGCAATGAGACAACCCACCATGTACTCCTACATCGCCTCTCATCGCTACCTTTACCAAATCGTGTTCACACACTTAGCTCACACACATTAGGACATGTTCATCACCATTCCAATTCATCCCCGATGAATCAGACCTGACACAACTCTAAGCAATAGCAGGCATAACCAGAAAGCATGAATGAGTAGGCACAACATGGGTCAAACAACTCCTACTCATACTAGTGGGTTTCAACTATTTACTTTGGCAATGACAGGTCATGCAGTGGAAAGGGGTTCAACTACCGTAGCAGGTAACAGTTGAAGCGTTGTTGTCCTAATGCAATAAAAGAGGGAAAGAGCGAGAGAGTTGGATTGTATCGGAATGCTCAATGGGGTTTGCTTGCCTGGCACTTCTGAAGATAACATTGGGTCTTCATTGGTGTCATCGATCACATCGTCGGAACACGTCTACTGAAAGGGAACAACACCGGCAACAGAGAAGAAACACAATCAATGCAATGCACAATATGATGCATGATCATGACATGGCATTATGTTGTGATTTGAGCTAATGCAACTAGCAACAGGTTAAATGAAGTTGGTTCGAATCCAAGATTCAAATTCAAACTCCATATGTGGATATTCAAATGCCATTAATAAGATTTGGCCTAAACAGCAGCCATAAGTTGTTCTAACATGCATGAAAATGCCATAAACAGATTCCTTGGATTTTTCTGATCATTTTTCATATATAATTTATTTTCATTGGAGTTATAGATTATTTTCTGTGATTTTTAGAGGTTTTGGCTATTTTCTGAAATAAATAAATAAATCATTTCTGATTTATTTAAAATTCCAGAAAACACTTATTGCGTCAGCATGACGTCACTGTGATGTCAGCAGTCAACAGTGGCTGGTCCAGGTCAAACCTGACCAGTGGGACCCACTGGTCAGTGACACAACTAGCTAACCCTATTAATTAGTGCTAATTTAAACCTAACTAAAGTGTCAGGGGGGGTGTGGCCCACATGTCAGTCTCTCAGGGCCTAATTAAGTTTAGTTTTAAGCTAAACTAATTTAACAGGGGCTGGCCCCACCTGTCATTGGCTCATCAAAATAAGCACCGTAGTTAGCACTTAATTAACAACCTAAGCTAAATTAGTCCAACGCCGGCCCCACATGTCATTGTCACAGGGGGGGTCCAGCTGTGGTCAAAGGTGGTCAAACCCACCGGCGGCTCGACGCCGGCGAGGCCAAACGCGGCGGCGGTGCTCGGGTTTTGCCTACAGGCCGCAGTTTGAGCCGCGGTTGGGCTCTACGGCGAGCTGGGGCTCGTGCGCATCTAGTGGAGGCGACGGTGGGTGCGGGGGTGGCCGGAATCATCGGCGGCGAGCTCAAAGGCGGCGGCCGAAATTTGGACGTCGACGGATTCGACGCCGCAGGGCACGGCAGGAGCAACGGTTAGTTGCTACGGCCTCGTGGTGATGCGCTGAGCGCGGTGGTGCACTCGAACGCGGGTTGCAGCAGCTGTGGCCGCGGCGGCGCCATGTCCGGCGGAGCAAAGCTCTTGGCCGCGGCGACAGAGCTAGTTAGAGGGAGAAATTGGCACGGGTAGTAGAGGGGTACGATGGAGGGGCTCACTGCGAAGTCGAAGAGCGGGTCAGCGGCTCGGGGGAGGCTTTAGGGACGGCACAGAGTCGCCGGCGATCTCAGCAGTCGAAGGAGGAAGAAGGGGTTGGGGACGACGCTATAGGGCTCCCGCGGTCGCATGAGTCGACGGAGAGGAAGAGGGAGGCACGGCGAAGCTCGGGGGCACGTCAGAGAGGTGAGGGGGTGGCGGTGGACGCAGCTACCACGACGGCGTGCTCACGGGCGCATCGGCCATGGCTCTGGAGAGACGAGGGAGGGAGCAAGTGGGCGAGTGAGAGGTCAGGGGTGGTTCCAGGTGTCTGCGGCGTGTCCTTGGAGGCGTCGCGCTGGCCAGGGGAGGTCCAGGCAGGCTGCTGCCTGGAGGCACGGCCGTGCGCGCGCGCCGGCCACACGCCCTCGTGCCTTCTGGCACGAGGTTGAAGGAGGCGGTGCTGGGCTGGGCATCTACAGCAGTGGGCTGGGCCAAGAGTGCTGGGCCGCACAGGGAAGTTAGCCCAAGTGAGTCTCTCTCTCTCTCTTTTCTAAAACTGTTTCTGATTTCTAATTTTGTTTCTTTGTAAACTTTAGGGCTTTGTTAAAAATGCCAGGGCATTTCCAAAAATCATGAAACCAAGCATGGCTACTGGTTAGAATTAATCCAACAGTAAACGTTTTAGTTTGTGATTATTTGAGCATTTAAAATAATATATAATATTTAAATGCCCAATGCAAATAAGGTATGATTTAATTCAAAAATCCAGAATGGTCCTAGAAATATGTGCAACATTTTTGGCAGATGTTTTTAATCAATCCATAAATGATGAACTTTTCCAAAGGGCATTTTGGCTTCATTGAAAAAGATTTTAGTTTGACCCTAGTTGAATTCATTTAGTGCTAGGGTTTGAACATCCCCATTGCTAGTTTCTGAGAAAATTAAACATGATGCACATGAGGACCAAGCAAGGTAGGCAAGGGCTGTGAGAACTCACCCCCACTAAACAAGAATCTCGTCCCGAGATTCAAGCGTAGGGTAAGAAATCAGAGGGGACACTAACTAACACAATCTTCATGATCCAAGTGCCCTTCATATGAATGTTTATTGCTAGCATCATGTTGATCCTGGCATCCTTGCTTTCGAGATCTTTATCCAAACGGTGACGATGAGAGAAACTCTACAAAATTGATCTTCCGAAAGATCGAGCAACTCAAGATCAACTCATGGAGTGAGACGTTAAAACATCTCTGGAGCTGAGACACAGAGTACACCTCCAGAGGGATGTAGTGAAATAAATGATGAAGGTTCACCTAATGGCAATAATTCCACACCTAAGAAGAGGAGATCGATACCACCAGACGGGGCACCTTGGAGAAGGTGACTCGTAGAGTTATTCCCTTAAGTTGCAAAAAGAATTACTTTTGATATAGAGATGATTAAAATTCTCTATACCAGCCGGAGGCAAATCACACCCGATCGTTTGACGGAGTTCGAAAGAATGACATTCTCGGCCAGAATGGATGATGTGGACTACCTTGTTGAAGACAACACAAGGGATGATTTTGGTTATCATTGGAAATGGATGGCACCCATGGCAAGTCCATTCCTGAAAATAATCCTAAACAGCAGTTGCTGAGATGGGCAACCAATGGAAAATTGGCACATTGGCGGTGCAAGCTAGGAACAAAATGCAAATGTTGGGAATGATTCTGGTAACTGGGAAGAAACCCAACAGTAGAGAGTGAATCTACTCTTTGAGAGGTTATAGCATAACCAAGAACACTGGGAGCAATCCCTGTTAGTGCCAGAGATAACACCTAGTTCTTGTGCGTGCTCTCAAGAACTTGAGCATTCCCATATTCATCAAGGTTTTACCAATATTCGTGTCAAGGATCCTGGCAACACAACATACTACCATGATAAATAATGATGGATAGTGCAGATGCAAAGGAAGATAACACTTCTCAGATTTCACCCTAGCGGAGTCAAGGGACAAAATCTGGATGATCGACCGAGAGACATTTAGCACTCCGCTTCTAATTTTCTCCTTGGTGTACTAGGTACCACGGTCAATGCTTAAACGCATCAACATGGCCATCAAGTAAAGGTTGGACTTTGGGAGCACAAAAAGTCCATAAAGAACAACTAGGGAGTAATTCCTACGAAGTCCTTATGGGGAGGTGGCCAATTTCTTCAATCAAGATACTACAACAATAGGTCTTTCGGCTAGGTGTGTTGGACACGACATCCACTTTACTGGTAATCGACAGACCAATATTATATTTCTTGGAAAATGCTCCAACCATCATAGCTGCTTGAGATTCAGTTCTGGTTGGTGTCAGGATATTCCAGACGTCATGTCTGGAAACGAAAGTTTGCAACACAAATCGATGAGATGGCGTTGCGAAATTCTCGGGGAGTGAACTACGATAGCAAGCTCCAAAACATGAGCTAGTTCTGCTACGTACCTATGAACACGTTGTCCCAGACAAATGTGACCACATAGTAGTCTTATAATAAAATACTATCGAGTTCAGATTGGGAATCATCATTGGAGATAACGAAGTCTTGTGCATGTCCGTTCGGGCCCGTCAGGAATAGCATTTGAACTTCTTATCCTAAACAAATCAATCAGTGGCTTGGTGTGCTAGGGATACATACAGAATGAAGATGATCAGTCTATCAGACCATAGAATACTTCGCACGTATGCATGACTGACTTGGGTTGACTCCAGGGGAAGTAAAACAAGCTTTCTCAAATTCACGGCGGCAACTTACATCAAGTACTCTTGAATTAGGGGAAGCCATTTGTTACATTAAGACATCTACTTCATGAGCTAACACAAAGATGATGCTTACGAAAGTTTCCAATGCTAGCTCAAATGTTCAACATGAATCATGGAGAGGATAACCATGTCGCCGATGGGCTCGACAACAATTCATCGAGGATTTCATAAAAATGGAATTCCATAAATATGTGAACAAGGTAATAGCATTGGTCAGACCAATAGATGTAACGGTGTATGCTCGAGGGATCAACCACGAGTAAGACAACATTATGAATATCGTTGGTTCTGATTTGACTTAACAATAGCCCACTCTCAAGTCAAAGTTTTGTCAAGACAATAGATCCAACAACTGGTCACGAAGATCAATCGATGAAGATATCATCTTTCTTCAACACACACACAAAAGATATCCCTTGGAAGGAACTAAGTCAGGCAAGCTTTTATCTTCCAACTCTCCAAGTTGTCGTTTAGCTTAACCGACTAGTTCAGGGTATCCAACACAGATTCTTGGAGAAAGGGTGGTTTAGAGAGAAACCAGCTCGATCACGAGCTCAACATAACGGTCACGGAGCAACCTGGTAATACTTCCGAGAAGATATTCGGAAAATCACGGACCACCGATATGTTACTAAGCTCGAGAACAATCTTGCTTTTCAGAGCAAGACGATATGATCAAATGAGCGAGGGATTGACACAATCCTAACTCATTGATCGAAGAGTGCACCAAGTAAGATCGATTAGGTAGCACGATCAATCTTAGAATGGTGATTCAATAGCCAACACGCTAAGAATGAGATTGTTGTCCTTTAACTACCAAGCAACGAAGTTGCTAGGAGTATTGATTTCACACATCACAATTCACTTGTCAGCATTCCGGTTACAATAACACGGAGGCCGAGGAATAAACGATGATGCCGAGAAGTATCACCTTATCAAAAGTTCATAGGAGGTGGTGCAATTCCCATGACATTCTTGACATAAGGATGGTCATACTCCAAGATAGAACAGAATAGAAGCTGTATTAGCATTCTCCATCTGCGAAGTACAACTTCTTTGACCCAATCCTGGATATGGATAAGGTACTAGAGTTTGTTTCTCCTAGTCATTCCAGAATAGAAGGGCTTGACGGACCACAAGAGTAAAAGGCATCGATGAACACGAATGCACGACTACTCCTGACTATCAATTGATAGACGAAGGTCATAAAACAACTGAAAGGGACAACTCAAAGGAAAATAAAACTTTCTGAGTTGTGGATGCATAGATTAGCATGTCGAACTAGTCAACATATTTCTTCGGGATAACCCATGCAGAAAGGTAGGATTGGCAAAGTCACAATATGAATGGAGTACTACTCAGGAGCACTTTGGTAGTGATCTTTTGGTTCAGAAGAACTTCCGCTATAATGGTTCATAGTGTTGGAAGAAGGATATACCACGAACCTCGAGGGCTATCACAAGGTTACTAATATCCTAAAGGGACGAGCAAATACTACCAACATGAAGTAGGTAGAAAGAATCTTGGGTTCAAGAACCCAGGAGTAGAATGCTTACTAACTAAATGGCATCACGGGATGCTTTCGAGAATAATGGCCACAATCATCACACTAAGAATATAAAGCATTGCTAGATTACTGGGTGATCCTCTAAGACACCTAGGGTCATAATAATAAGTCCAACATATATGTCGAGGTAACAGAGTACCTCAACACACTGACTAGTGTGCTTAGTCTGGCCCAAAGGTACATCGGAACATGAAGGAAAGGTTGGCAAATGCATCAGATTATTTAGAAACCTGGAATGACTCGGACAACATAACAGTTGTAAATGCTCGAAAATACTTTTGAGATCCAAGCAAAAGGGTAGCATATCCACTTAGTATCATAATGTCAAGGTTTTGTGACCAACAGTTGAACAAACAGAAGTAGTAGAAACTAAATTGAGGGTTGAACCCACCATTAACGTGATCCTGATAGACATAAGTGGAAGCCTAGTTTCTTAACCCCGTAGAAAATAAGAGGATGACTCAGATCAGAAGGTCATAAGGTAAAGGAGTAAAAAGAGCCTTACGTTCCCTTCCACAATCAATTCCCTTATATAACTAAAGAATTTCTAGACACAACTTCGACCAGTTTGGCTTACTAATCCTACATGCAGTCAGGCTCTAATACCAACGCTGTCAGGACCCCGATCCTAAGTCACACAGGTCTAGCCTGTAACACATCAAATCACTTTGCGGCCTCACGCATGGTATCCCCACGGGTGCCACCTTACCTGCCCCAGGACCGTTTGCGCATTTTGGCACACGTATATGATAGTGTCGCTAGCATACATATGACAGAGAACCCGGGCCGACATGAATAGTTATAAACCAAAAGTGGCACTAAATTACAGAGACAGGCATACATGACCCAGCAACAAACGTGTCGGTCATCAACGTATGAACTCAAGTCGTAGCAAGCTACAAGGACTTAAAGGAACAACGCATGACATTTCCCCTAAGGGACAGACACAGGAACGAAGAAGGACACATGCCGGCCAGCCTAAGTGTTCCGGAGCAGTAGCAAGCTACCAAGGCTCAGTGGAAGCACTAGGAGACATTTCCCTGTAAGATAGGCTACCAAGGGTAAACAACTAGGTGTCGGATCCCACACATAGCAATACACATTACA
>LR738713.1:143948313-143971310 GCA_902687465.1 Secale cereale | reverse complement strand
AGCCTAGCTGGCCACATAGCCCCTCTCTTCCTGGCCTTGGCCCAGTAACCTGGACAAGCCAGTGGCGGCTGAGGTATGCTCGGGGCCGGCCTCTGTCGACGTAGAACGATAATTAAGAAGGGAAGCGCGAATATCTAGCAAGTATTACAAGCCAAATTGTTCTTCAAACATCAAACAGAAGTTTTAACGCCTCCACGAGGCTCGTACATATCGCAGGGAGCGGAGATAAGGAGGAGCGCCGTCACTCACTAGCAGGCCCTTCCCTCAGCCCAGGGCGCTACCGCCAGGAAGCGCCTCCTCGCCAGCAGCATCGCCGCACCCTCAGGAGTCGGTATTGGCCGCGGGAACAGTGGCGCCATCGGCTCGAGGAGGAGAGTTGACGATGAGGAACTTCTTCAGCAAGGCCTCCACATGGTCCTTCACGGCTTCAGCGGCAGCCTCACAGCGCTCCGCCTCCACGGGCTTAAGCAGGGCCCCGAGGTCGCCTGGAGGACGCGCGTCAAAGCGGAAGAAGGAAGCACGCGAGCTTACTCCTCCGCCAGGGGGCTGATCTCGCGGATGACATCCTCAAGCGCCAACACAAGATAGGGAAGTAGCTGAGCGGGGCCTTCATCATCCGTCGTCAGTGGTTTCTCCAAGCCCTTCTCGTAGAGCGCCCTCAGTGCCTGGCGAGACCTCTCCTCGAGGGACTTGAAGGCCGCACGATCCTCGGCCAGAACCTTTGCTTTGGTTTCCAGCTGGGCCTCTTGTGCTTTCGTCACCCGCTTCAGCTCCTCCAGGCGATGGCGCTCCACAGACAGCTCCTTCGCCAGCTGCTCCAGCTCGGCGTCGTGATGGCTACGGCATCTTCTCGGGCTTTCATCTACTCCTCGTCCACCTTGCACTTGCCATGCAAGTCTCGCAGCTCAGTCTCCACTGACTGGCGGCGCTCCTGGGCGTTCCGAGCGCCCTTTAGCGCCGCCTCGCAAACAGCTGCGGCCTGGTCAGCGGCCCGCTTGTCCTCTTCGGAGGCCACCATGACCTGGTGCAATACCTCCCAAACAGATGCGTTGGAGCTCAACCAGCCGGGAACCAGCTCCAGACGCCCGCCCACCAGGTGACAGTCGGCACCTTGAAGGTCATCCTAGAGCCGCGTCAGTGCAGAAAAGGCCTCCTTCAGGGCGCTGGGCGAGGCCGGAGGGCCGCGAGCGGGCGGCATGATCACTGTAGGGGACTGCGGTGCAACCAAGACCTCCTGAGCCCTAACAATGCTGGCAGCAGAGACGAAGATGGGGCCCCCGAAGCCTGCTCGACCAAGGCCATGACCCCCACCTGAGTTAGGTCACCTGGGCCTTGCGATGGCAACCGTGTAGCAGAAGCAGAGGTTCCTCCACCACCCATCTACGCCAGGGGGACGAAGCCGAGCCGGGCCGCTGGACCTCAGGTGCAGTCGCCTCTCCCTTCGTCTTCTTCGTCGACGGTGCTGACCAAGCAACGCAAGGCAAGATGTTGTCAATCAACAACAGAATCGAGAATGAAAACAAATCCAGGCCAAGGTACTTACTGGTCCACGGCGACAAAACCCCGAAGCCTCTTCAGAATCATGGAGACCAAGGGCCCCGCAGCCTGCGTTGCGGGAATGCGGGCCCCCAAGATGGCTGGGGCCGTAGAAGACGGCATAGCAACAGCACCTGGCGGAGCCGAGGCTGAGGCGCTACCTCGGGGGATCAGCGTCGACCGGCTCTTCGTCGGGACCCCCGCTGGCGGCTTCTTCAAGGGAGTGTGCTTGGACCTCATGACAGCTCCAGCCTGGGGTGGCACCTCCTCCACCGGGTGGTCGTCATCGCCATCGTCGTCAGGCAAGTTGCGAAGGAGGTCGGCCTTACGTGGAGGGGAGGACTCTCCAGTCCCCTCCATGGTTGCCTCTGAGTCGTCTTCATTGCTGGACTCGCCCGAAGACACCTCCACCGGTGCGGCTGCCACTTGAGGTTCAGGGGGCGAAGGAGGCACGAGCCCGCGCGCGTCAAAGGTGGGCATGGAGGCCGCCACCGTCGCCCTGTCCTGGCGGTGGTACAAGGGGACATGGGAATCAGGCGGATATCCCAGGTCGACCCCAACCAGGAGACGGAGAGCTGCCCCATGCTGCTCGGCGGACAGGGCGTCGCAATGCAGCCGGAGGATGTCCGACTCATCCCCAAGCGTCCACAAGGTGCGCGAGCGAGCCTGAAGTGCAGCCACGTGGCATGTCAACAATTCCTTGACAATCATGGCCCTCATCAGCTTTGCCGCCTCGGGGTCATCATGCTTCAGGTCCGCAGTAATCTTCTCCAACATCTTCTCTGCCCGAGGATCAGTGAGCTTCGCGCTGAGCCACATATCGCTCGACTCTGGCGCCGCCACCGGCAGCTCCACCCGAGGATGGGCATACTTGGCATCCATGAAGACCCACTTGTTCCTAAAGCTCTCAGCCTTCTTCCCAGCTCTCGAGATTGCATTGGTCCCATTGGCCGAAACAAGGTGGGCGCACCCCGAGCAATGGCCCTCCTTCATACAAAGGTAAAGGAAGTGATGAAGCAGCGCCACAGACGGCATCAACCTCGTGAATGCTTCAAAGTAGAAGGCGAAGATGGATAGAAGAAGGACGGAGTTGGGGTGGAGATGAAGGGCATGAAGCTTATAGTGGCTAAGGATAGCTAAAAAGAAGTCGGAGAAAGGAGGGACAAGTCCCGCGACCATACTGCTCATAAAGAAGGGATAGAAGGTACTTTTGGGGTCCTCCCGCACGGCAGAGGCGGCTCGGATAGCGGTTTTCCCCTTCTCGTTGGTGTCCTCCGCTGTCATAAGGAGGAAGGTGGTATGGTTCGTCTCCGAAACAGTGGGTGCCCTCAAAGCCGGCTCATACCAGGCAGGCGGAGCGGTGGCCTTCGACTTGTCGGACGCCATCAGTGCGAGCTTGGAAGGAGGCTAGCAATGAAGGCACAGCGGCACACACTTGCCTTTGTTAGCCGTGCAGTTGCCGAGGCGGCGTGGGAGCGCGGACACCCACGTCCCGTCAATCTCCACGCGTCATTCAAGGCCACAGGCTTTTGGGGCCCGCGACGCTTCGCACTTGACCCTTGGATTTGCCGTGAAGACAAGCCCGAGCGCACCTTGGGCCCGGAGGCAACTGTCGGCATTCTGGGAATGAGGGTACCCAGACTTGCCTAGCTGCGGCCCAGCACATGGCTCACCAGGCGGCCTGGTACGACCCAGTATTTTCGGCAGAACACTCAAGACCCTCGCGAGGGGCCAAGCCTCGCGAGGTGGATGACACAAGGAATCCCCTGGGGCGGCCTGACTAGGCCGACTCGTGAGGATCGGAGACATCGAGGCGAGGGACACCTCATGAGGTCCTCGTGACGTGAGCAGTGACGACGAAGACCAGGTGGGCGACAGCGGGCACAGAGTGCCAGTTTCCTCTTTGGTGTTAAAGGAGTAGGTGCAGGCGAAGAGTCCCGAGGCGTCAGGCAAAGGTTTCCATATTGGTGCAACAAGACCAAGACCAGCCGGACAGCAGAACGGAGGTCACCGCGGAGCCCACGACGGCGTCACCACCAGAGCCTTTGGCAAGCGAAGACCACCTTTTGTCAGGATAGCTTGTACTAGCTATCCCCTTCAAATTTGACCGTTATGGGATCCCTTCCCGCTCAATATTTGGGAAAAGGACCCGGGCCACTATAAATAGGACTAGCCACCACCATTGGGACCATCTCATCTTGATCTGATCAGATAGAAGGACACACACCACAAGCTCACCTGAGCGCAAGAACCCCTCTCCGCATGAGGCTGTTCATCCATGTACTAGTTCTCCATGAGCCTACAAGGCAATCCACCACACCACAATGGATTAGGATATTACACCACAACGGTGGCCCGAACCAGTATAAACTTCATGTCCCTTGTTCTTCAGATCTGACCAGCTAGGCTTAGGTATTGGCTAGTAGACGAGCTAGGACGGAAGGAGAGATCTTCGTGCGCACCCCAGAGTTCAAACCTTAAGGGTTTTGCCGGAACACGAGATCCGACAGTGACCACGGGCCCTCTGCCAGGGGGGGGCTTGGTGATGCTCACCTCGATAGAGGACCTACTTTCGCATAATTCCATGCTCCACGCGTCGCGGGGGAGGCCATAGCTCCAAGCCCTCCACGCGCAGCCCCCAGCGTTCTGCTCCGGTCGAGGGCGGAGCGGCCGCTCTCAGGTCCTAGACCATCGCCGTGGTCTAATTCACCAGCAGTCCATTGTTAGCGCATGCCTGCTGCTGTGATATGGAGCCCCTGGGTGACCCGTGGTAATCTTCTTCCACGAGCGTTGTGGCACCCCGGCTCGGAGAAACCGGAACGCCCTGTATTCCAGCCCAGAGATCGAGATGAAGTCTTCTGGAATACGGCACTGCTTAGCATAGAACAAACCAACCTTCTATTATTACACGGATATGGATACAAGGTCTCCGATATTACAATGAATAACATCGGCATGGTGACACTACGCCTGCCACGGTTGCTCTATGAAAGCAGCAGAACAACTCGAAGCAGCGCAACAACTAGTGGCAGCGGAACAATGAACGGCGATGATGGACTCCAATCCGCAGGGACTCTGGCTGGAACGTTTATCCGAGCTCGCGAACATCGGAACCACACCAAAAGAAGCAAGCAATCCAGGCATGACCTGCAAACTGGCATGACACGCCAGGTCAGTACATTGAATGTACTTGCAAGCTCACCATAAACCAAAAGCATTCAAGTCCAACAACAGCATGGCATTAGCAGGTTAATTTAATTCATGAACATGATACTAACAGAACAACATGGCATGCACAACTGAACATGATGCAACTAAAACAGGCATAGCATGAACATGATAATACTACATGCAACAGGATGATACTAACATGCACCAACTTACTCTGCTCGGGTTATCACATACACAAACTTACCAACACAGACATCACACGATCATCTCAGGATCAAATCAAGCTTGGTATAAACAATACCGTAGTAATCATCAAATGACCACAAGGAGCTTGACCTTTACCATTGATTCTCGCATAATATCATGAACAACTCGGTACCCTCGATACCACGGTGATCATTCGGGCTATCACAAACAACTTATCACCTAACCGAGGTTGTTATTAATCAAGTTATTATTATTATTTCTGCCGACTCACGGTGTGACCGACACGAACTGGGCCCTTATCCGCGGGCGCGGCTATCGATAGATTTAATATACACTCTGCAGAGGTTAGCACACTGTACCCACACCACAGAACCCATGGCCTATATCTCCCATTCGGGTGGACCAACGGCGTTCTGACAAAACTGGTCTACTGTAATGACACTCTCCTGGCCACTCCGACTTACTCCCCACTGGGATAGTCCTGGGTGGCCCCATGTCTACCAAAGACACCAACGGCCACCGTCGTGGCAAAAATAAATAAAAAGTCCCAAATGGGGACAAAAGCGCTTATCATCCAACTATGGGCACACAAGGTTATGACTGCTTACCTGGCCAAGGTACCGGCGAGAGTCATGGCAATAGACCCAGTTAGGACCTTCCCATAAAGGTAAATTTGGTTGCACTGGTCAGTCCGATATGGTGGCACCATGACTCAGACAACAGTTGTTCAAGTTCAATTTAATCCGGTTAAACTTGAATGCAAATATGATGAGTCATGATAAAATACATGATGCAACTACAATACATGAGCATGAATATCAACATAATCATGAGGAACAAAAATAACTATCCACCATATCAACAATGAATAATAAGCATGGCATACTGACTAGTATGAACATCACAAGTACATACTTCTCCGAAACATAGCATGGCAACTAATATCAACAATAAATATCATGCAAGAACATATTAACAATATCAACATGCAAGCATTTAACTAACTGGATGCAAAGAATACTGCATAGCAACGGTACTCGGGATAGACGACAGTAATGCACCGAAGACCATCACCAACAACAACATGCACTACTAGCAAGCATAAACATATGAAAAGAGTATTAGCAACTAGCAGGGCATGATAAATAGGAGCATAACAACATAGCAAGAGAATAAACAATAACCCCGAAGCATTACAGAAACAAATGATAACCATATTTTAAACAAGCAAACATTTAATAAATATTCAGGTGGAAAAGCATGGCTACTGCATGACTATCATGCGAGTGGGTATTGTGGCTTGCCTGGGGTGACGGGATACTCCGGGAAGAAGTGCGGTGAAGCCACGGAAAGAATCTCCAGAAACAGTACTCTCTCGGAGGGGGCTGTTTACGGCAAGAAAAAATGGTCATTTTCACAGTGTCAAACCATAGTGAAAATGTTACCAACAGAACGGGCTCGACAAGGCGAAGAAGTGGGCTTTGGATTCACCTCGATCGGAGTTACGGGCAAAAAGTTATGAAGGTTTGAAGTAGAGGGACTTTTCTGCAAAAATATCATCACAAACAAGTCCCTGAGTGGATAAGGCAGAAGCGCAAAGTTAGGAATACGCTTTCTGTTAAGGAAAACGCATTCTGGGCTGAGACAGTGAGAAAATACGCTTACAGATAACTGAAAACGCATTTTAGAAAATGCGCCTCCACTTATCTGACTGGATAAGGTCATGGGCCACTTACGGGTGGGGTCAGGGAAAAGAGGCGGGGCCCGCCTCTGTGCCGCTGACAAGTGGGTCCGCCACTTATCCACGTAGGCTGAGCGGGGCCGGGCCTAGTTTCGCTTACAAGCGGGGTCCGCACTACTTCTCTCTCTCCTCTTGGCCCCTTCTTCCACCTCCCAATGGCACAAGGCAGGAGCGAGTCTGGCCGGCCCCGACGAGGACTCCGGGCGGCTCCGACCACCGCTTTTGCCGGCCGACCAACCGGGGTGACCAGCTCGTCGAGCGGCACCCATCCCAGGGCAGAACGGATCTCAAGGAGCGCGGGGTTGAGAGCAACAAGGACACCGGTGGAGGGGGCTTCGGGTGAGGAGGGCACGCGGCCACCGTGGCTCCGGTGAGGGGAAGATGACATGGAGAAGATCACCGGAGTGAGGGGCTTCTAGCAGAGGCGACGGCAGGGATGGAAAAGGAACGGCTCGGCCGAATCGAAGACGGGAAGGGCGGCGGCCCTGGCGGTAGTGGGAAGGAAGGAGTGGCTCTGAAGCTCGGTTGGGTGGTCCAGGAGGGATAAGGGAGTGAGGCCAGGCTGGTGATGTGCTCGAAGGGCTCGGGGGATGGCTATATATAGCCACGGGCGAGGAGGCCGAGCTGGCACCATCGCGGACGCATGTCCGGCGCCGCGGACGCGTGCCCTCGCTCGTGAGCTCGCTGGTAGGAGATGAGGGAGGTGCAGGGGAATCGCTCACGGGGCAGAGGAGGCCAAGGGCGCAGGAGAGATGTGGCCGAATGCCATTAAGGCTCGGTCGGCTACAGCTTGACCATGGGCGCGTGGCGACGAGCGCCGACGAGGAGGTTTCTGGAGGGGGAGACGGGTCCAGGAAGACGGCGACGATGCGTGGAGCACGAGGGACAGGCCCGTGCTCACTAAGGCATCAAGCAGAGACGGGGCCCGAGAAAACGACGTTCTGGGCGCGGCCATTGCACGCCAAAACGGTGGTCACCGCGCAGGCTGGCATGGAGAAGAAGCCAAGGTGGTAAAAATGATGTCTACTAGTAACTTCGTCGATGATAGATGTTTACTGTAGTGGTAGCTAGGTGAAAACAGCCCTGGTAAAAGGGTAACAAAGGTCTGAAGTTTACTGCATCAAACATAACCATGATACGGTGATTACCATAGGTGAGATTAGATCCAACCAGAATTTCTAGGGAGCTTCGGTTAGGAAGGACTATAGTCCTGGTAAGTTTGAGGAGATTTGGACCAAGAATAAAATTAGTTGCTTTGCAAGTGACCAAAATGGTCCAGAAACAAGATTTGGATGTTGCACCCAATTGGTGAGGCCACTTGAGCTGAATTTTTGCAAGGCTTGGTTATTTGGACATATAGAGGTGCTGTATAAATTTCATACCAATTGGACAAGCCAAGATGGTACTTCCTTCACAAAGATCCCTTCTAACCAGCAACTTGCAAAAATTCTAGAGGAATAATGGCCTGATGAATTATGCCCAAAATGGGTGGAGGTTCGTTATACGGATAATAGAAGGCCTAGAAAAATTGGCAGCCATAATGGAGCAAGATAAAATATACTTCTTCACAAACTGAAATATTGGACAGAATCAAAGAATTGAAGATGAGCTCATATGGTGGCATCACATGAGCTCTACTTTGGTGGAGGGATCTGATATGATGATATGAGGGAGCCTGCCAAATGGCAACTCATTTTCATATGCCTAGCTTGTACCTCCTTCACAAATCTTCTTTCTGGATAGAAACTTTGGGAAATCATAATTAAATGATTACCAGGCAAATGAGGTTGCATTTTGGCATGTGTCAATAATATGGACATGAAAATGTGTCCAAGGAGTTTGAGATCAATTGGGAAAATATAAATAACACTTGCTTCACAAAGTGCCATTTAGAGCAGAATAGAAAAAGGAATATTTGAAAAATATTTTTGAACATGGCAATGAACACTTTTGCCATATTTGATGAAGATATGACCCAAATAATTTATTAGAATTTATTTGGGAATTTTGGAGTGATGGAAATATAGGTTGCTTCACAACCTAAGGCAGACAGGGTTATTCCTTTAATAGAAAAAGTAATATTCCCAATAAAAGAATATTGGGATTTGGGCTAGGATCAAAATGAAATGGTCTAGGGAATGATTTGAGGATGACAAGCCACTCTGGAAAGAAAGAAGAGGTCATCTTCTTCAGTTTCCAGACCACATAGCCACGGAAAAAGAAAACTCAGGCAAAAATCTCAGAAAACAAAAGAAAAAGAAAGGGCCAAAAATCAGGCTGTGACAACTCTTGCCCCCTTAAAGAAATCTCATCCTCGAGATTTGATTACTCAGGGAACAAGTATGAATATACTGAATTTAAGGAAACCGTTTCCAACTCGGGTATCCTTTTTCCTTTATTGATTGTTCCCATTAAATTTCATATGACTATCTGTCTGGCTCGGGGTGGTTTGCTTTACTGTATCCATATGCTGACGGACCTTACCTCACATGTTCATGCTGATGCTGGCTCCAATTATTTTCATATCAGCTGACTCCGCTGATGTGATAGATTATTATGAGGGAAATATATGTCCGTCTCACAAGTCCAAGAGTGACCTCCGATTGATGTGTTATCCAGCACCAGCAATCTTTCATGAAACTATGAACAAATTTTCCTGGTGGACACCCAATATTTTCTCCTTGCATTGAATTTCTCAACCAACTGTGGGTCCTCCAAGTTTAAAATAGTGAGGTAGCTCATAACCGTTCACCTGACGTATTTTGAATCCTGGCAGGAGTTTCGGAATCATCCTAACTGGTTCCACTGTCTTGAGTGTCAGATCTGTACCAATTATTTTACTGACTCCTATCGTGGCCAACCTAAAGGGATATGACCTTATATAATAATATCCACAGATTTGACTAACGGTGGAGGGCTTGGCCATATCTCTTAATTCTTCGCGTGACCATGAGTTCTGTCAGGGGAATCATTTTGACAGGCGTATCTTTATCCTTATTCCCCGGGCAGGTAACCTTTCTTCAATGGCAGTTTTATCGTCTCTCAAGTTTTAATCACCGGGAAATGATCATCCGAACCTTTGCAAGAAATCGGCAAATAAATCAGTAGCCACCAGAACGGTTTTTTTTACAACTCAGATCTGGGACATTACTGAAAATAACTCAACCACGGCTCGAGATGGCCGCAAAGCATCTCAGAATGAGACCAGGCTGATAAGAAGAAGGTGACAGCTCCTTAAAATAGCCAAAAAGCAGCTATAGGGCTACTTTCACAAAAATAAACTTAACTGCTGTATGAGACGACCGAAAAGCAGCTCAGAACTCGTGACAGTCGTTGAAGAGAGAAATAAAAATTGGCATCCACCCCGGACAGCTAAAATAGCTTAGATCGCAGGCGTGGTGCCGTCATTGGAGAAAAAGGGGACGAGGGCTTATCAGGATCATTTTCCAGGTTCACCGGTATTTGTACAGAGCTCAATGTTGTCGTCAATCTGGATAGTCCTTTGTCACACTTAGGTATATATCTGGCTTCCTTCACATATAGTTGAGAATCTAATTCCCGAGGCAGACTTGTTTTCTGACAGATTCTTGCATATGACCAGACTGTTGCGGATTCGACTCTCGAGATGCACCGCCATAGGCTATCAATTTATATCTTGCAGAAATGCCATACTGAGGGAGATTGGATGGCTTAGACTGGAAAACATCGAGAGCATCTTGCTGAGGAAGACTGTGTACCGTGCTTCAGAAGCTTCCCCCCTTAAAGAATTGCTAGGGAAAACTTGGTACCTTATGCCGGAAACGGTTGCTTACTGAAGAAGACAGAGTACCTTGCACGGGAAGTCATCCAAATATAGTACTGAGGAAGATGGAGGAATCTTGCAGTTGAAGCTTCCCTGGTAGCTTGCAAGGGAAGACTGAATTGATTACCGCAAAAGCTTCTCACTGAGATATGCGGACCGATTATCGCATATTTAACCATCTTAATATTTTTGCTCTTCATTCCTTGTATGAAACGGGATTTTGCAGGACTATCTTCCTTTCTGAGTACATGCCCTATTTTTGCTTGCTTCCAGGTACATCGGGTTCCAAAATTAACCTCAACAAAAAATTAATCTTGTATTTGTGCCATACCCTTGATAATATTTTGTGAACTTTGCACACAATTTAACTTCTTACTGATTTGATCTTTTCTCCTATGAAGAGTGTGCGCTGAGGGAGACATGGTTATTTGCACTGTGGTGAGGAGTGCATGCTGATGCAAATTTGATTAGTAGCATCTAGATCAGGCATTCTCCATTTTACTGCAGTCAGCTGAGAATTCCATTTTATTTATCTGAGCTTCGAAATATTTGAATTCCTTGCTGATTCTTCGGGTCCGATGTCGGTTGACGAGCAACGTTAATAAGGGGAAAAATAATGCCACACCGAAGGCCCAAAGAAAGAAGCAAAAGAAACGACTATAATAAAAGCACACAAGCATACTAATAATATATTCGATCAAGCAATCATCACATATTACTGCTATTCACACCAAAATATGCATGCACACCTAAGCAGACAAATTTCGCGGAAACTCTGGTGTTACGGTCTAATATGATGTGGCGATGTGCACGAAATTATATCCATGTGTGGAAGGAGTTGGCGTAACCGAAGCTACACCAAGCACTGGCTGAAAAGTGGATGAATCTGGATGGATACACAGGTGAGGACAGACTTGATGATCAAGTAGTGGGACACAAAAGTCATGACCACTTCATCATCGAGCGTATGGAAGGGGTTCGTACCCGTCCAAAGAATGAAATGGCATGGCAAGATAACAGTGGAAGACTGGGTTTATTGGCATTGCCCTTTTCTGATAACAATGATCAGGAAGGGTTGCCAAGGGGACGAGATGAAAGACATGGTTCACAATAGAAACAAGTCTATCACTGAAATAATATAGGTGGATGGTAGAAAGATATCGAGGCGATACCTGAACATAACTCCTACAAATGGTGTCTGGAACACTCGGTACCAGGGCATCACTCTGCTGGGACACAGGTGACGCCAAACACTAAAAAACAGGTATGCAAAGAGGGATGGTGCAGGTAGTGGATTGAAACTTATACCACCTACACTCACAAGATAAACTTCTAATGACTAAATAATAATCTACATGCATGCTATGCGACAAACAAATGCAGCAATCAAATGCAACAAACCAACCAAACCCAATACTACCGCATTCTAACGTTCGCGCGGTCTAGGGCGTCCTACATCCAGAACTGCTCTGATACCAAGTCTGTGGCACCCCGGCTCAGAGAAACCGGAACACCCCATATTCCAGCCCAGAGATCGAGATGAAGTCTTCTAGAATACGGCACTGTTAGCATAGAACAAACCAGCCTTCTATTATTACACGGATATGGATACAACGTCTTCGATATTACAATGAATAACATCGGCACGGTGACACTACGCCTGCCACGGTTGCTCTATGCAAGCAGCAGAACAACTCGAAGCAGCGGAACAACTACTGGCAGCGGAACAATGAACGGCGATGATGGACTCCAATCCGCAGGGACTCTGGCTGGAACGTTTATCCTAGCTCGCGAACATCGGAAGCACACCAAAACAAGCAAGCAATCCAAGCATGACCTGCAAACTAGCATGACACACCAGTTCAGTACATTGAATGTACTTGCAAGCTCACAATAAACCAAAAGCACTAATGGCCAACAACAGCATGGCATTAGCATGTTAATTTAATTCATGAACATGATACTAAAAGAACAACATGGCATGCACAACTAAACATGATGTAACTAGAACAGGCATAGCATGAACATGATAATACTACATGCAACAGGATGATACTAACATGCACCAACTTACTCTGCTCGGGTATCACATACACAAACTTACCAACACGGACATCACACGATCATCTCAGGATCAAATCAAGCTTGGTATAAACAATACCATAGTAATCATCAAATGACCACAAGGAGCTTGACCTTTACCATTGATTCTCGCATATTATCACGAACAACTTGGTACCCTCGATACCACGGTGATCATTCCGGCTATCACAAACAACTTATCACCTAACCGAGGTTGTTATTAATCAAGTTATTATTATTATTACTGTTGACTCACGGTGTGACCGACATGAACTGGGCCCTTATCCGCGGGCGCGGCTATCGATAGATTTAATATACACTCTGCAGAGGTTAGCACACTGTACCCACACCATAGAACCCATGGCCTCTTTCTCCCATTCGGGTGGACCAACGACATTCTGACAAAACCGGTCTACTGTCATGACACTCTCCCGGCCACTCCGACTCACTCCCCACTGGGATAGTCATGGGTGGCCCCGTGTCTACCAAAGACACCAACGGCCACCGTCGTGGCAAAAATAAATAAAAAGTCCCAAACAGGGACAAAAGCGCTTATCATCCAACTACGGGCGCACAAGGTTATGACTGCTTACCTGGCCAAGGTACCGCATGCCCATAACCTTCCCTCGTTGGAGGCACCGGCGAGAGGCATGGCAATAGACCCAGTTAGGACCTTCCCATAAATGTAAATGTGGTTGCACTGGTCAGTTCGATATGGTGGCACCTTGACTCGGACAACAGTTTTTCAAGTTCAATTTAATCTGGTTAAACTTGAATGCAAGTATGCCGAGTCATGATAAAATACATGATGCAACTACAATGCATGATCATGAATATCAACATAATCATGAGGAACAAATATAACTATCCACCATATCAACAATGAATAATAAGCATGGCATACTGACTAGTATGAACATCACAAGTACATACTTCTCCGAAACATAGCATGGCTACTAATATCAACAATTAATATCATGCAAGAACATATCAACAATATCAACATGCAAGCATTTAACTAACTGGATGCAAAGAAACATGCATAGCAACGGTACTCGGGATAGACGACAGTCATGCACCGAAGACCATCACCAACAACAACATGCACTACGAGCAAGCATAAACATATGAAAAGAATATTAGCAACTAGCAGGGCATGATAAACAGGTGCATAACAACATAGCAAGAGAATAAAGAATAACCCCGAAGCATTACAGAAACAAATGATAACCATATTTTAAAAAAGCAAACATTTAATAAATATTCAAGTGGAAAACCATGGCTACTTCATGACTATCATGCAAGTGGGTATTGTGGCTTGCCTGGGGTGACGGAATACTCCGGGAAGAAGTGCGGTGAAGCCGCGGAGACAGTACTCTCTTGGAGGGGGTTGTTTACGGCAAGGGCAAAATGGTCATTTTCACAGTGTCAAACCATAGTGAAAATGTTACTAACAGAACGGGCTCGACAAGACGGAGAAGTGGGCTTTGGATTCACCTCGATCGGAGTTACGGGCAAAAAGTTATGAAGGTTTGAAGTTGAGGGACTTTTCTGCAAAAATATCATCACAAACAAGTCCCTGAGTGGATAAGGCAGAAGCGCAAAGTTAGGAATACGCTTTCTGTTAAGGAAAACACATTCTGGGCTGAGATAGAGAGAAAATACTCTTACAGATAACTGAAAATGCATTTTCGAACACGCGCCTCCACTTATCTGACTGGATAAGGTCATGGGCCACTTACGGGTGGGGTCGGGGAAAAGAGGCGAGGCCCGCCTCTGTGCGGCTGACAAGTGGGTCCGCCACTTATCCACGTAGGAAGAGCGGGGCCGGGCCTTGTTTCGCTTACAAGCGGGGCCCGCACTGCTTCTCTCTCTCCTCTTGGCCCCTTCTTCCACCTCCCGACGGCACAAGGCAGGAGCGAGTACGGCCGGCCCCGATGAGGACTCCGAGCGGCTCCGGCCACCGTTTTCGCCGGCCGACCAACCGGGGTGATCAGCTCGTCGAGCCGCACCCATCCCAGGGCAGAACGGATCTCAAGGAGCGCCGGGTTGAAAGCAACAAGGACACCGGCGGATGGGGCTTCGTGTGAGGAGGGCACGCGGCCACCGTGGCTCCGGCGAGGGGAAGATGGCACGGAGAAGATCGCCGGAGTGAGGAGCTTCTAGCAGAGGCGACGACAGGGATGGAAAAGGAACGGCTCGGCCGAATCGAAGACGGGCAGGGGCGGCGGCCATGGCGGCAGTGGGAAGGAAGGAGAGGCTCTGAAGCTCGGTTGTGTGGCCCAGGAGGGATAAGGGAGTGAGGCGAGGCTGGTGATGTGCTCGAAGGGCTCGGGGGATGGCTATATATAGCCGCGGGCGAGGAGGCCGAGCTGGCACCACCACGGACGCGTGTCTGGCGCTGCGGACGCGTGCCCTCGCTCGCGAGCTCGCGGGTAGGAGACAAGGGAGGTGCAGGGCAATCGCTCACGGGGCAGAGGAGGCCAAGGGCACAGGAGAGATGCGGCCGAACACCATTAAGGCTCGGTCGGCTACAGCTCGCCCGTGGGCACGCGGCGACGAGCACCGACGAGGAGGTTTCTGGAGGGGGAGCCGGGTCCAGGAAGACGGCGACGACGCGGGGAGCACGAGGGACATGCCCGTGTTCGCTGAGGCATCGAGCACAAACGGGGCCCGAGCAAACGACGTTCTGGGCGCGGCCATCGCACGCCAAAACAGTGGTCACCGCGCAGGCTAGCATGGAGAAGAAGCCAAGGTGGTAAAAAGGATGTCTAGTGGTAACTTCGTCGATGATAGATGTTTACTGAAGTGGTAGCTAGGTGAAAACGTCCCTGGTAAAAAGGTAACAAAGCTCTGAATTTACTGCATCAAACTTAACCATGATACAGTGATTACCATAGGTGAGATTAGAGCCAACCAGAATGTCTAGGGAGCTTAGGTTAGGAAGGACTACAGTCCTGGTAAGTTTGAAGAGATTTGGACCAAGAATAAATATAGTTGCTTTGCAACTGACCAAAATGGTCCAGAAACAAGATTTGGATCTTGCACTCAATTGGTGAGGCCACTTGAGCTGAAGTTTTTCAAAGCTTGGTTATTTGGACATATAGAGGTGCTGTATAAATTTCATACCAATTGGACAAGCCAAGATGGTACTTCCTTCACAAACATCCCTTCTGACCAACAACTTGCAAAACTTCTAGAGGAATAATGGCTTGATGAATTATGCCCAAAATGGGTGGAGGTGAGTTATATGGATAATAGAAGGCCTAGAAAAATTGGCAGGCATAATGGAGAAAGATAAAATATACTTGCTTCACAAACTGAAATATTGGACAGAATCAAAGAATTGAAGGTGAGCTCATATGGTGGCATGAAAGGATATCTACTTTGGTGGAGGGCTCTGATATGATGATATGAGGGATCCTGCCAAATGGCAACTCATTTGGATATGCCTAGTTTGTACCTCGTTCACAAAGCTTCTTTCTGGATAGAAACTTTGGAAAATCATAATTAAATGATTACTAGGCAAATGAGGTTGAATTTTGGCATGTGGCAATAATATGGAGAGGAAAAGGTGTCCAAGGAGTTTAAGATCAATTGGGAAAAGATAAATAACACTTGCTTCACAAAAGTGCCATTTAGGGCAGAATAGAAAAAGGAATATTTGAGCAATATTTTTGAACATGGCAATGAAAACTTTTGCCATGTTTGATGAAGATATGACCCAAAAAATTTATTAGAATTTATTTGGGAATTTTGGAGTGATGGAAATATAGGT
Organism: Secale cereale; assembly: GCA_902687465.1. Lineage (NCBI taxonomy): Eukaryota > Viridiplantae > Streptophyta > Magnoliopsida > Poales > Poaceae > Secale > Secale cereale. The sequence continues at coordinate 143,954,993 of LR738713.1, read as the reverse complement.
TGCTTCACAACCTAGGGCAGACAGGGTTATTCCTTTAATAGAAAAAAGAATATTCCCAATAAAAGAATATTGGGATTTGGCTTAGGATGAACATGACAGGGTCTAGGGAAGGATTTTAGGATGACAAGCCACTCTAGAAAGAAAGAAGAGGTCATCTTCTTCAGTTTCCAGACCACATAGCCACAGAAAAAGAAAACTCACGCAAAAATCTCAGAAAAACAAAAGAAAAAGAAAGGGCCAAAAAACAGGCTGTGACAACTCTTTCCCCCTTAAAGAAATCTCATCCTTGAGATTTGATTACTCAGGGAACAAGTATGAATATACTGAATTTAAGGAAACCGTTTCCAACTCGGGTATCCTTTTTCCTTTGTTGATTGTTCCCATTAAATTTCATATGACTGTCTGTCTGGCACCTGGCCTTGGTGGCCGCTGAGTCGTACCCCGTCGTACCCTCGTAAGGGGACGCCGGCGCTTTCTCCTACCTGTGACGAAGTCATTGTGGTCGGGAGGAAGGCGCCAGCGCTCTTGTTGGTGTCGTCAGGTCTCCCCATCACCCAGGGGGCGCGCGCGCCTGTCGGGACCTCACCGATGCCCCGCCCATGACCTGGGGCGGGGGTGAGCAACGGAATGGCAGCGCGCCCCTGCAAGTGCAACTTAGTAGTTCGACGACGCATTCCAGCTGTACGTCGTGGCCGCCCTCGTCCGGCCTGCATCGTAACAGCTCTCGCGCCACGATGAGCGCAACCCTCGTATTCGCCTGCTCCCGTTGGGTGTAGGGTGCTGTTGCCACGGCATGGTTCGAAGATCGTGCCGTGGAGCGCGCGCACCGTGACGTCGAGGTGGTGGTTGCAGGTTCACGCCGTCCGTGGCCGGCCGTGCCAAGCCGCCTGGAGTGCGGGAATGAGGCCTCCATGGGTGGGCAGCGCCATCTGCGTGGGCCAGCACGCCCAGCGGTCGGCATGAGCCCCCTGATCGTCGGCTATCGGGACTGCGGAGCGGTAACGAACCGAACAACGAAAGAAAATATCTGGCGCATCCCCTACCTGGCACGCCAAATGTCGTATCTTGGGTTCCGACTAAACGCTTGTGGTTCGAACTCTGGGGTGCGCACGAAGATCCCTCATTCCGCCCTAGCTCGTCTACTCGCCGATCCCTAGCCCTAACTCGTCGGATCCGAAGAACAAGGGACAGAAGGTTTATACTGGTTCGGGCCACCGTTGTGGTGTAATATCCTAATCCAGTGTGGTGTGGTGGATTGCCTTGTAGGCTGAGGAAGGACTAGTACATGGGGAGAACAGCCTCCGGAGGAGAGGTGTTCTTGTGCTCGAGTGAGCTTGTGAGTGTGTGGCCTTCTATCTGATCAACACAAGACGAGATGATCCCAATGGTGGTGGCTAGTCCTATTTATAGTGGCCCGGGTCCTCTTACCAAATATTGAGCTTGAGGGATCCCACAACGGCCAAATTTGAAGGGGACAGCTACTACAAGCTATCCTGATAAAAGGTGGTCTTCACCTGCCAAAGGCTCTGGTGGTGACACCGCCGTGGGCTCCGCGTTGACCTCCGCTCTGGCGTCCTGCTGGTCTTGGTCTTGTTGCACCAATATGGAAACATTTGCCTGATGCCTCGGGACTCCTCGCCTGCGCCTGCTCCTTTAGCACCAAAGAGGAAACTGGCACCCTACGCTCGCTGGCGCCCGCCTGGCCTTGGTCGTCACTACTCACGTCACGAGGACCTTGCGAGGTGCCCCTTGCCTTGATTTCTCTGCTCCTCAGGAGCCAGCCTAGTGAGGCCGCCCCAGGGGAGGTCTTGCGTCGTCCGCCTTGCGAGGCTCGGCCCCTCACCAGGCCGCTTGATGAGCCACGCCGTGGGCCGCAGGCAGGCAAGTCTGGGTACCCCTGTTCCCAGAACGCCGACAATGTTCGGCGGCTTTGCGGTCCAAGCCAACACTGAAGGCCACCTCGCGTAGATTGAGAGCTACGCCACTGGGCATCAAGTCAGATTCGGAAGCTTAAACTACGTTGCTGATATCCGCGGAGACTTGATCTTCGACGGATTCGAGCCCGCGGCGACCTCTCTTTGCCATCACGATGAACACGACCTAACTCTGTCATAGGATCAGGAAATAGGACGTGCAACAGTTCTGGCCCTAGATCCGGAACAGATCGCGTCGCCTGAGGACGGGAAGCTCAGCCCCTCCACGGAAGCCACATACTCCATGGTGTTGGAGCCGCACACAGACCCAATTATGAGTGGGTCTGTGTTACCGGAACCCCGGACTCAACTCCGGCCTCAGATTCCGAAGCACGCGCATCTGCGCCCCTTAAGCTCGATCAGGTGTCTATCGCCAAATTCAGTGCTGCAGATATTTTCCAGCACTCCCCCTTTGGCGACATGTTAAAGTCGCTAAGATCTCTCTCCTTAGATGGGGACACACAGCCGCATTGTATCCGGTTAGAACTGGAGGCTGATGGAGAATTTTGCTCCCCACCCACCACCCACTTGGTAGCCACGGTCGAAGATCTAACTGATCTACTTGACTACACTTCTGAAGACTTCGAAGGGATGGACCTCGAAGCCGAAGCAGATCCTGATCAAAGCCGGCACGTAACCGGGCGTGGACAACTACGTATTCATACAACATGTACATGGTGGATACACCTAAGGAGAAGGAGGGCGACGGCGAAAATGATCCCTTAGAGGACAAGCCTACTGAAGAACCTCCCAAACGTCGGCATCCAAAGCGCCGAACCACATCCCGTAAAGGAAAGGATAGCAACACTGTCTCTAATGACGGTGATATTCCGGAACAAGCCCAAGACCCCTCAGACCCAGCGATGGAGCAGGAGGAGCGAGAGGACGGCGAACATAGTATGAAGCCGCTGTCCGATAACAGCGATGCTGAAGACAGTAATTACGAACCTGTCTCCGAAGAAGAAGTTAGCTAGGGATACGACGAATACATCGTCCCAGAAAAACCCTCAGAACAAAAGCGCTTCCGTCGGAGGCTTATTGCCACCGCAAGGAGCGTGAAAAAGCAGCAGAGACGACTTCGAGCCGCACAGGACACGCTCAACGATAGACGGAATGAGGTGCTAGACGCTAAGCAAAAACATGGCCACAACGGCCAAACCAAAGGCTATCCTAAGCGTAAACTACTGCCCAAATTCGACGACGAGGCAGCTGCGCCTATACAACCGAAAAATAACACCGCCAATAAACCAGACCGACCACCTCGTGGATGGGACAGACTGGCTAGCAACGGCGTACACAAGCCCGCACCCCCACCCCATAAAGGAAAGGAGGATGTGGCTCAAGTCCGAAAACACGATCTGCGTGAGGACCTGAACAAAAAAGCTTGCAAGACCAGATGCATCTACGGACCTAGGGACCAGGCCCCCGCATGGGACATCGGCTATCAAGCCAATCGCGCCGGTCATATACTAGTTCGAGGTCAATACCTAACATCACAGTCATCGGATATACGCCATGATATAGCAAAATACAGTGGCGCCGCACACCCTCTATGCTTCACCGATGAGGTACTGGATCATGATTTTCCAGAAGGGTTTAAACCCGTGAACATCGAGGCGTACGATAGAACGACGGATCCTACCGTCTAGATAGAAGACTTCATTCTTCACATCCAAATGGCTCGAGGAGATGATCTCCACGCCATTAAATACGTACCCCTCAAGCTAAAAGGACCAGCTCGGCACTGGCTAAACATCCTCCCAGAGAACTCCATTGGTAGTTGGGAAGAACTTGAGGACGCTTTTTGCGCCAATTTTCAAGGGACCTATGTAAGGCCCCCGGATGCTAATGATCTAAGTCACATCATCCAACAACCCGGGGAGTCAGCCCGCAAGCTATGGAACCGGTTTCTCACTAAGAAGAACCAAATAGTCGACTGTCCGGACGCCGAAGCCTTAGCGGCCTTCAAACACATTGTCCGGGATGAATGGCTAGCCAGACACCTCGGACAGGAAAAGGTGAGGACAATGGCGTCCCTAACTACACTCATGACCCGCTTTTGCGTGGGTGAGGATAGCTGGTTAGCTCGTAGCAGCACCAGCGACCCTGCAACATCTGAAGTTAGGGAAGGCAATGGAAAGCCACGAGGTAACAAAAACAAACGTTGAAACAATGTTGGAAGCCCAGATGATACAGCGGTAAACGCCGGATTCAGCGGCTCCAGACCCGGTCAACGGATGAAGCCATTTAAAGGCTACAAAGACGGTCCATCTAGCCTGGATGAAATATTAGATAGGCCCTGCCAACTCCATGGCACCCCAGAGAAGCCTGCAAACCATACCAACCAGAATTGTTGGGTCTTCAAGTAGGCCAGCAAGCTCAACGCCGAACACAAAGGGAAGGGACCTCAGAGAGAAGACGAGGATGAACCTCACCAGCTGAATACACGGGGACAAAAGAAATTTACAGTGAACATGATATATGCCACTCATATCCCAAAGAGGGAGCGTAAGTGTGGGGACCCCGACTTGGAAGTCGAGATCACCGATTGCACGTGTACAGTGATCCCAGAGATCAATGCTCACTGAACACACAGAAGCTGAAATAACAAGAGTCTTACATCCATACAAATAGTCTTACACGAATTAAGGCCATTATGGCCAAGTCTTACATAGATAGAGCCTCACGGCTAAATAGCAAATATCTCAAGTACCGGAAGTCTTCGATAAAAACGGGCAGAACCCATGCCATCTGCCTTAACCCTACAGGCATTCTGACTGGGATAGCGTCCTAGTTCGCATGGTTGTCTCCAAAGAACTCTTCCTCATAATCCTGCTCTTCCATGCCTGGCCAATTAAATAACCAGTGGCAAGCCAATGAGTACTTTGAATGTACTCGCAAGCAACCCATGATGTGGTTCAAGTAACAATGCAATTTGAATAATAATGAACGATCTAGCAGGAGGCTAGAACAATATGATATCATCAAGCTTATGCATCAATAACCTCGCGTAACCTCGAAGACAGGTTACCGACATCAACATGAATATAATTCATCTCACTGAGTCAAGTCACCATCTTGACTCATCACACACAATGTATCACCAAAGAAGTAAAATTCTGGACATAGTTTAAGTAGCACCACCCAACTGTCCATGACCGTGGACACGGCTATTCGAATAGTTTTACCCTCTGCACAGGTTGTGCACTTTACCCACAAGATCCGGGGAACTTCCGTGTCATCCACGACCCACGGTACCTCAAGTACCCGGGGTAAGCACCCGGTCATTACCTTTCCTTAGACGACACTAACATAGAGTCCACTCGTTGGCACACGGCCTTGGGGTACAAACAATAGATCACGGGACATGCCCTAATTCAATGTTTACGCGTACCCGAAGGGACCAACGGTGTGTCCGGTGCCCTGTAAAAACAGTCATGGCCGTCTATCCAAGCACGACCCCGTCCCGGGAAAGACCTCAAGTCTTCCCGTCACTAGTAATGCGGGCACCATGCTAGTATCGACCTAAGTAATCAATAAAGCCCCGTCCCATAAGGGGTAGTGTGGTTGCGCATGTTTGGTTGGGACGGTAGTCGCACATAAATCTAATCCATCATTCCACCATGCACATGATAATACCGGCACATCACTTCTTCCTCAAGTGATGACCTAACACTTCATCACCCTCGGGCATTAGGGGCACCCGATGGGCTCATGCAAAGTTTCCAACTACGGGGGTTCATATCACACATGCATCATATGAGCTTCAAGATCTACTATTGCATGTCATCTAGCACATAGCAAGATCAACAATAAAGCATGCATCATGTGGTGGTTTGTGTAGGTTACCATCGTAACCCTAATCATCATGCACCGGAAACAAACGGGTTTCGAGGAACAGTAGATCATGGTCAAAGGGCTGCTTGCCTGGATTGGCTTGGTCTTCAAAGTCTTCAAGTCCTTCTCCTTCTTCTTCCACGGCAACTTCGTCAAATACGGGATCTATACGTCGCATAATAATAACGGAAAAATAAGAATACAAATAAAACAGAAAAACCAAAGTGCTCAGAAAAATGTCAACTTATTTTTGTAAAATACTAGAGAGTTTTCTAAGATGGGGAAAAATCTTAGTTGGAGTTTTGGAGTTACAGAATAGGACATATTGATTTTTGAACAGGAGTTATACTGCTCAAATTTGAATTTAAATTTGAACAGTACAGAAAAGTTTCATGGATTTGAATGAAAGTAGTACCATTAAATAGGTTGGAATATTACAAGATTTTAGGAGTTAGAAATAATTAATTTGGATCAATATTCTTTTCTGCATAAATGTTTGAAACATTATCAGAAAAGAAAAAGGGAAAAGGGTTCCTGTGCACTGGGCCAGAAGTGGCCACAGTGCACGGCCCAGACGGCTCGGCCTGGCCGCATGGAGCCAGCGCGCGTGCACGTCAGGTTTCAAACCTGACGGGCGGGGCCCGTGGGTCAGTGGCTCAGAGGAGGGGAGAGAGGTGGGAGGATGACAGGCGGGGCCCGCCTGTCATCTCTAACCCCGTGGTCACGACGGCGGCGAGCTCACCGGCGACGACTCCGGCCACGGCGACGGCAACGGAGGGCAGGGTCGAGCTCAGTGTCGTGTCGCGGTTGCAACGGTGGTAGTGCGGCACGGCGGGGAGCCCTGGTTCGCCGGCGACGAGGTGCGACGGC
>LR738713.1:143938080-143948211 GCA_902687465.1 Secale cereale | reverse complement strand
CTGCAAACAGAGGGGGAAAGAGAGGGGAAAGGGTCAGGGGTGTGCTGCGGTTCCAAAACAGGCGGAGGGAGGAGCAGGGGAGGCCTGTACCTCGAGATCGCCGGCGGCCCGACGCGGCGGAGCTCCGGTGGGGCTGAACTGAGGGTGCAGGAGGGACTAGGGGAGAGTGGTGAGGCTGGTGGTGGTGTTGGAAGAGCTCGGGGAGGCCTATTTATAGGGCCCCGACGAGGACCCGTGGTCCAGTGCGCCGGCGAGCTCCGGCTCGTCGCTACAGCGCACGGGAGGCTGCGGGAGTGAGTCATGGGAGTTGCTGGACGAGTCCTACGCCCAGCTGAGGCAAGAGGAGGAGCGGGGGAGCAACAGGGAGGCGCGCGCGTGTGGAGCAGAAGAGTGGCCGAAGCGGGCGGCCGGTGCGCGTGCGGCGACGCTTACTGGAGGGCACAGGAGGAGGGGGAACAGCACCGGTGACGTTGCGGACGTCGAGGCGTCTCGACTGGCGCGAGGGGGAGGCTCGAGGTGGTCGGGGACCAACGATTGGCCCGAGCCAGCGTGTGAGCGGCACTGTTCACGCGCTCTGGAGCGCGCGTATGGCTGGCATCAGCACGCTCTCGCTGGCTTGGTCCATTCCAGCGTGCCCAACAGTGTCTGGTGAGTAGAGGGAGTAGTAAAGAATTGCCCTAAGGCATTGGATGCTCTGTGGTGTAGAGAGAGAGGGAGGGTGCTGGTAAAAATGGTGAAAGATGGGTGCACGGCAAGGTAAAGTTGGGGTTTCACCCCCCAATCATGGAGATGAGGTGCTGGGGGAGTTACTGGGGTTTGCTAGTAACCCCATGCGTCTGTGGTAAAGAGCTGAGGCCATGGAGAAAAGTGAAAGTGGTAAAAAGGGAGGTTTTAAGATTTCTGCAGAAGGTGTTTGATCTGTGTTTGATCAAATAAATGAGGTCCAATTGACATGGAACTTGACAGGGTTGAAAGACATGAGAAAATAGGGTGCTTCACCAAATTTGGGCTCATTTGAAGAAACTAGCCAATGTAACTTTGGTGAACCCTAGAAATCAACAGAAACAGTTTCATCTTGATTGAGTCAAGCTAATCATCTCCCCTTGATGCACCACTTGGTGTAGCATCATCATTTGGGGTATTGATCATGCTCACAAAGTTTGAGGCTCCAGATAAAAAGTTGGTAATGTAAAGTTGTTCAAATTTGCATTTGAACAGGAAGGGTTTTGAGGTGATCTGATCAAGTTGCTCTATTCCAAATCTTGTGCCATTTGGTCTAAGTGCCTTATTAGGCTATCCTAGCATGTGCACCAAGTTTGAGAGCATTTGGTCAAGTTTGGCAATGTAGAGTTTCTCAAACTTCAAATATGGACAGAATGGTTATGAAGGGGTTTGAGGAGGTTTTCTTGATCTCCAATGCATGAGGTTTTTCAAGATCATCAAATATGTCATATATGACATGATAGAATTTCCCTGGAATTTTTGGAGAAAAATTCCTTTGTAAATATTTCAAAAGCTTGAAATATCCAAAAAGGGTTTTAGAGGGTTTAGCTCATTATTTTGAACATGACCAAGTGTTGAAACTCTCATATATGGACAATATATGTCCTATGAGTCTCTCTGAATTTTGGCAAATATTTTTGAAGTAGTTAAACAATTTTCCCCTATTAAAGACCATTTCTGGCCTTAAGAAAAAGCTTTTAAATAAAATAGGAAAATAACTTTTAAAATTATACCTTTGTGGTTTCTGGGAGTCCTATGACTACTAGGTCTCAAATAAACCTTTTGAAAAAGTTTTCACACCCTTAATCAAGTACTTGCAGTGCAAACCTCAATTTAGGGGTTTTTGGAAAACTATATTTATAAAATGCTTTTTGGCCAAATTAATTTTGTAAGAAAATACTATACTGCTATATAACACTTGGCATGATCATTGGGCAGAAGTTTTGGATAAGGAGATGAAATCTACAAGAGATCATAGTTGACTTTAATGAGCACATGAAAAAGCAAATGAAGAAAACTCAATTCCAAATAAAAGCCAAATGATGCTAAAAAATTTTGCTGGTCCAAATTTTCATGCTTCAAAGTTACAAATAACATGGTACAAAATGCAGGGTGTGACAGACCTACCCCCCTTACAAGAATCTCGTCCCCGAGATTCCTAAACTAGGGCTTAAAGGAGGTCGGGAAACTCGGATCTCAGATAGTCTTCTTGTTCCCAGGTTGCTTCTGCTTCGGTGTGGTTGCTCCACTGGACCTTGAAGTACTTGATGGTACGGCTCCGCGTACGTCGTTCTGCTTCGTCCAGAATACGAATGGGCTTCTCGCGGTAGGTCAGATCAGGCTGCAGATCAATGGCTTGGTGATCCACATCCTTGTAGAGACTGGGCTTGTCTGGAACCTGGAGACATTTCCGGAGTTGTGACACATGGAACACATTGTGCACATCGGATAGCTCAGGTGGTAGTTCCAACTGATAAGCCACTTCTCCTCGTCGTGCAGTGATCTCAAAGGGTCCAATGAACCTTGGTGCGAGCTTCCCCTTGACATGGAAACGCTTGGTTCCCTTCAGAGGGGTTACCCGCAGGTACACATGGTCCCCAACATGGAAACTCATGTCTCGGCGTCGAGTGTCAGCATAACTCTTCTGCCTTGACTTGGCTGCCTTTAGTCGCTCTCTGACTAGTTGGACTTGCTCTTCTGCTGCGCGAAGAACATCTGGTCCAAAGACTAGTCCTTCTCCAGTCTCCGACCAGTTGAGGGGTGTGCGACATCTGCGTCCGTACAACGCCTCAAATGGTGCCATCTGAAGGCTTGACTGGTAACTGTTGTTATAGGAGAACTCGGCAAAAGGGAGACAGTCTTCCCACTTGGCTCCATATGCCAGGACACAGGCTCGGAGCATGTCCTCGAGAATCTGATTGACTCGCTCAGTTTGACCTCCGGTCTGTGGGTGGAAAGCTGTGCTGAAAGACAACTTGGTTCCCAAGGCTTCTTGGAACTTCTTCCAGAACCTAGAGGTGAACTGGGTTCCTCGATCTGACACAATCTCCTTGGGAACGCCGTGAAGACTTACGATTCGGTCGATGTAGAGAGCTGCCAGCCGGTTGCCATCATAAGTGGTCTTGACAGGAATGAAATGAGCTACCTTGGTCAAATGATCGACTATGACCCAGATAGAGTCATGTCCTCTATTCGACCTTGGTAATCCAGTGACGAAGTCCATTCCGACTTTGTCCCACTTCCACTCAGGAACTTTGAGTGGTTGAAGCAATCCAGCGGGTCGCTGATATTCAGCCTTGACCTTTTGGCACACATCACACTTTGCAACATAGGTTGCAATCTCTCTCTTCATACCGTGCCACCAGAATCGTGCCTTCAAGTCTTGGTACATCTTGGTTCCTCCGGGGTGGATGGAATACGGGGTGTCATGGGCTTCTTGCAGAATCAGCGTCTTCAACTCGGGGCTGTTTGGTACGCAGAGACGACCTTCGTACCAAACAATCCCGTGCTCGTCTTCAGAGAATCCTGGGGCCTTGCCCATCTTCATCTTCCTCTTGATACCTTCAATGCTTGTGTGTCCATCTTGAGCCTTCTTGACGTCGTCCATCAGGGTTGGTCTGACTTCCAAATGATCCAGAAATCCGGGGGGTAACCAATTCCAAACTGAATTGTTCGATCTCCTTAAACAAGGCTGGCTGTCTTTCTTGAATAATGACATTCAAAGAGCAAGCCTTCCTGCTTAAGGCATCGGCCACCACGTTGGCCTTCCCAGGGTGATACTGAACATTGAGGTCATAATCCTTGATGAGTTCCAACCATCTCCGCTGCCTCATGTTCAATTCTGTCTGGGTGAAAATATACTTCAGACTTTTGTGGTCTGTGTAAATCTCACACTGTTTCCCTAGGAGGTAATGCCGCCATGTCTTCAAGGCATGAACTACTGCCGCTAGCTCAAGATCGTGAGTAGCGTAGTTCTCCTCATGAGGTCGTAGCTGCCTGGAGAGGTATGCTATGACGCGGCCTTCTTGCATCAGAACGCTTCCCAATCCGGTTCGGGAGGCATCATAATATATCACGAACTCCTTGTGAATATCAGGTGTTGCCAGAACTGGGGCGGTGGTCAATCTCTTCTTGAGCTCTTGGAAGCTCTCTTCGCATTTTGGCGACCATTCGAACTTCTTGTCCTTCTTGAGGAGCTGAGTCATTGGTCGTGCAATGCTAGAGAATCCTTCCACGAACTTGCGGTAATAGCCCGCTAATCCGAGGAAGCTTCTGACTTCCTTGACGGTCGTTGGAGATTGCCATTGGGTCACAGCTTCATTTTTTGCAGGATCAACAGATAATCCTTCCTCGGTCAAGACATGACCTAAGAATCCAACTTTGTGCAGCCAAAACTCACACTTGCTGAACTTGGCATACAGTTGGTGCTCACGAAGCTTATCTAGGACCATCCTCAGATGTTGCTCATGTTCTTCCTCCGACTTCGAGAACACAAGGATGTCATCAATGAAGACAACAACGAACTTGTCCAAATATTCCATGAAGACTTTATTCATGAGATACATGAAGTAAGCTGGGGCATTGGTTAACCCAAAAGACATGACCGTGCACTCGTACAGGCCATATCTGGATACGAATGCCGTCTTCGGAATATCTTGGGGTCTGATCTTCAGCTGGTAATACCCAGATCCGAGGTCGATCTTGGAGAATACCTTGGCTCCGCTGAGTTGATCAAACAGATCTTCGATCTTGGGAAGTGGGTACTTGTTCTTGATTGTAACTTCATTGAGGGAACGATAGTAAATGCATAGGCGGATGGTACCGTCCCTCTTTGCCACAAACAGAACAGGAGATCCCCAAGGGGAGGCACTCGGGCGGATAAATCCTTTCCTTAGCTGCTCTTCTAGCTGCTTCTTCAGCTCGGCTAGTTCTTCCGTCCCCATTCTATAAGGCTTCTTATAGATGGGTCCTGCTCCGGGCACGAGCTCGATGATGAACTCAATGTCACGGTCAGGGGGCATTCCCGGTAGTTCGTCCGGAAAGACATCAGGATATTCACATACCACCGGTACTTGGTCTAGCCCAACTTCAGACAGACAGTTGACTTTAGCGGCTTGAGCGGAAGAGGAGTTGGGGGCGAACTTGACTTCTACACCTTGGTCATTGGTCACAGTGACTGTCCGATTGGCACAGTCTAACAAGCCTTGGTGCTTGCTGAGCCAATTCATACCTAGGATCACATCCAAGCCTTGCGATCTCAGGACGATAAGGTCTGCTAGGAAGTCTACATCGTTAATGGTAATACCGACTCCTTTACAGCCTATCTTGGCTCTCATCTCGGCTCCGGGGGTTTGTACCACCATAGGGTTATTCAGGGGTGTAGGGGTCATGCCACTTTTTAATGTAAATCTTTGAGTGACAAATGAATGCGTTGCTCCAGAATCAAACAAGACAGTTGCAGGTGCTGAGTTGACAAGGAACGTACCCAGCACGACGTCCGGGTCTTCCTGGGCTTCTTCAGCAGTGACGTGATTCACACGCCCCTTCCCATAGTTTGGCGGATTGCGAGGAGCTGGGTTCCTTGGTGGCATTCCACGGCCTTGACCCTGGTTCTGCGCATTGGGGCGCGGGGCATCAGGCTTCTTGTTGGGGCACACCCTGGAGATGTGTCCGGGCTGACCACACCCAAAACAAGTGACTTGATTTGTAGTGTTGATCTTGTTGCCACCATTGGTATTGGGGTTGAAGGCTGGCCTGGGGTTGGCATACTGCTGAGGCTGAGGATTGGCACGAGGTGCAGGAGCTCTTGGCTGCTGATAGGTTGGCTTGGCCGGGGCTGACTGCCACGGACGAGGCTTCTGGTTGCTGGAACTTCCCTTATTGATCAACTTGCGCTTGCGAGTGTCTTCCAAAGCACGCCGCTTGTCTTCAAGCATGAGTGCCTTGTTTACCAGGTCAGGGAAAGACGGGCAGTCACACACGACAAGCGAATATTGCAGAGTCTGATTAAGGCCTTCCATGAAGCGCTCCCTTTTGGCAGAATCAGTGCTGACATCCTCAGGGGCATACCTTGACAGAATACTGAACTTCTGCATGTATTCCTTGACAGTGCCACTTCCTTGCTTCAGGGCTCAAAACTCGCGCTTTTTGATAGCCATGACTCCAGAAGGAATGTGGGCCTTGCGGAATTCTGCCTTGAAGTTAACCCAAGTGATGTCTTGTTCAGCATGCATGACCTTGAATCCATCCCACCAAGCTCTTGCGGTTCCCCCGAGGCAGTGGGCTGCATAAGCCACCTTCTCGCGATCTTCAGTGCATCCCACTAGTTCCAAAATCTCCTCAATGGAACGGACCCAGTCATCAGCATCCAGGGGTTCAGCAGTCTCGATGAAGGTTGGCGGTGCATGCTTCTTGAACTCTGCCAACGTGGAACGTCCATTGCCATTCCCCGCCGGCTGGCGGTTGTTGGCGACAGCTTGAGCAATCAGCTGAAGAGCTGCAGTGTTGGCTTGGCGTTCCTCTCGGAAAGCTTGGAGAAGCTGAGCCATGTCCATGCTTGGAGGAGGTGGTGGTGGAGCTTGGTCGTTGGTTTGGTCGTGGTCTGCCTCTGGCTGAGAGGATGCTCCGGCTTCGGGCTGCTGGGTAGAGGTACCAGTACGAGTTACAACAGGCATCCTGTTGGAGCGGTAAAAGGTCTCATGACTCGGAAGAGGAAAAGCAGATAGATAGGTGCCTAGTAAGGGGTGGGTGTGACACTAAATCAAATCATGCAAGGGCCGAGAGGCCAAAACACATTCATTAAAATCCAAATGGGTGATGTAGTCGTTTACACATTCCCGAAGGAAGATTACGACTTACATCCAGACACGGCAAAAGCTAGCACTAGATGGTTTCATATGAACCATACAAGGACTCGACTGCGCATAGGGGTTACATGACCTATCCTACAGTGGGGGTTACAACGGGCATATCCGAGTAGCGAATAATGCCTAAGCGGCGGAATGCTCGGTCGCGTATTCCGGCTCTTCTGGTTCTTCCTCCTTGTCTTCTGACTGGGCTCCCTTGTCACTTGAGGGAGTGGGGGAGTGGAGGAGTTGGATACGACGGTGCTTCGACGGTGGTGCAGGGAAAAGCTTGCGGTATTCCCTTGCTGTCATCCGGCGTCACCGAGGTTGTTCTTCACCCTTGGAAGACACATCCTCGGAGGGCCTTCCGCCTCGATATGCAATAGCGGACTGTCCAGAAGGTGCTCCTTCCTTCTTAATCCTGTTTGCCTTCTCTTGAGCTCGATGAAGAAGTGCCTTGGTCTTGTAATGTTCTTCTCGAAGCTTCATTGATTCCAAGGCCAAGTCTTGTGCCAAGCTGTCGGCACATAGACTGAAGTAGGTCTGGAACCGAAGCGAGAGTCCATCCTTCAGTGGAGGGGCTAGTGCGCTGCTTTCTTCGTCACCTTCCTTTCGGTAAGGTAAGAAGCGAGTGGCCATCTTGGCTGCCATCTCCGGAAGAAGCTCGCGGAGACGGGTTAGTGCCTTGAGAGCAGCAGCCTCGGCAGCGAGTGGTAGTGTCGTCATCTGAGGTCCCTTGAAGAACCAACTTGTGGGAGGATCGTTTGCCTTCACGATCACTTCCACATGGTACTCCACCTCAGTATCGCTCACCCAATGCTCGTGGTAGGTGAGGATGGGTGCTCGGTGGAACTGACACTCCTGGAGGCTATCCTCGAGAAGTTGGGGAAACCCAGTGGTCAGGTGCTCTTCGGGAACAGCGGCCATCTACAAAGGTGGAATAGGAGGGGTTAATAAGCTGAGGAAATCTCAGGTTTAGAAAAGAAGAGAGGTTCAGAAGGTTTTGAAAAAGGGGGTCTCAACTTAACTAACGCCCATGCTAAACTAAGGCTTCCTACAGTCAGGATGGCTCTGATACCAGCTCTGTGGGGACCCCGACTTGGAAGTCGAGATCACCGATTGCACGTGTACAGTGATCCCAGAGATCAATGCTCACTGAACACACAGAAGCTGAAATAACAAGAGTCTTACATCCATACAAATAGTCTTACACGAATTAAGGCCATTATGGCCAAGTCTTACATAGATAGAGCCTCACGGCTAAATAGCAAATATCTCAAGTAGCGGAAGTCTTCGATAAAAACGGGCAGAACCCATGCCATCTGCCTTAACCCTACAGGCATTCTGACTGGGATAGCGTCCTAGTTCGCATGGTTGTCTCCAAAGAACTCTTCCTCATAATCCTGCTCTTCCATGCCTGGCCAATTAAATAACCAGTGGCAAGCCAATGAGTACTTTGAATGTACTCGCAAGCAACCCATGATGTGGTTCAAGTAACAATGCAATTTGAATAATAATGAACGATCTAGCAGGAGGCTAGAACAATATGATATCATCAAGCTTATGCATCAATAACCTCGCGTAACCTCGAAGACGGGTTACCGACATCAACATGAATATAATTCATCTCACTGAGTCAAGTCACCATCTTGACTCATCACACACAATGTATCACCAAAGAAGTAAAATTCTGGACAAAGTTTAAGTAGCACCACCCAACTGTCCATGACCGTGGACACGGCTATTCGAATAGTTTTACACTCTGCAGAGGTTGCGCACTTTACCCACAAGATCCGGGGAACTTCCGTGTCATCCACGACCCGCGGTACCTCAAGTACCCGGGGTAAGCACCCGGTCATTACCTTTCCTTAGACGACACTAACATAGAGTCCACTCGTTGGCACACGGCCTTGGGGTACAAACAATAGATCACGGGACATGCCCTAATTCAATGTTTACGCGTACCCGAAGGGACCAACGGTGTGTCCGGTGCCCTGTAAAAACAGTCATGGTCGTCTATCCAAGCACGACCCCGTCCCGGGAAAGACCTCAAGTCTTCCCGTCACTAGTAATGCGGGCACCATGCTAGTATTAACCTGAGTAATCAATAAAGCCCCGTCCCATAAGGGGTAGTGTGGTTGCACATGTTTGGTTGGGACGGTAGTCACACATAAATCTAATCCATCATTCCACCATGCACATGATAATACCGGCACATCACTTCTTCCTCAAGTGATGACCTAACACTTCATCACCCTCGGGCATTAGGGGCACCCGATGGGCTCATGCAAAGTTTCCAACTACGGGGGTTCATATCACACATGCATCATATGAGCTTCAAGACCTACTATTGCATGTCATCTAGCACATAGCAAGATCAACAATAAAGCATGCATCATGTGGTGGTTTGTCTAGGTTACCATCGTAACCCTAATCATCATGCATCGGAAACAAACGGGTTTCGAGGAACAGTAGATCATGGTCAAAGGGCTGCTTGCCTGGATTGGCTTGGTCTTCAAAGTCTTCAAGTCCTTCTCCTTCTTCTTCCACGGCAACTTCGTCAAATACGGGATCTATACGTCGCATAATAATAACAGAAAAATAAGAATACAAATAAAACAGAAAAACCAAAGTGCTCAGAAAAATGTCAACTTATTTTTGTAAAATACTAGAGAGTTTTCTAAGATGGGGAAAAATATTAGTTGGAGTTTTGGAGTTACAGAATAGGACATATTGATTTTTGAACAGGAGTTATACTGCTCAAATTTGAATTTAAATTTGAACAGTACAGAAAAGTTTCATGGATTTGAATGAAAGTAGTACCATTAAATAGGTTGGAATATTACAAGATTTTAGGAGTTGGAAATAATTAATTTGGATCAATATTCTTTTCTGCATAAATGTTTGAAACATTATCAGAAAAGAAAAAGGGAAAAGGGTTCCTATGCACTGGGCCAGAAGTGGCCACAGTGCACGGCCTAGACGACTCGGCCTGGCCGCACGGAGCCAGCGCGCGTGCACGTCAGGTTTCAAACCTGACGGGCGGGGCCCGTGGGTCAGTGGCTCAGAGGAGGGGAGAGAGGTGGGAGGATGACAGGCGGGGCCCGCCTGTCATCTCTAACCCCGTGGTCACGGCGGCGGCGAGCTCACCGGCGACGACTCCGGCCACGGCGACGGCAACGGAGGGCAGGGTCGAGCTCAGCGTCGTGTCGCGGTTGCAACGGTGGTAGTGCGGCACGGCGGGGAGCCCTGGTTCGCCGGCGACGAGGTGCGACGGCGGAGG
>LR738713.1:143923218-143938070 GCA_902687465.1 Secale cereale | reverse complement strand
GTGAGGCTGGTGGTGGTGTTGGAAGAGCTCGGGGAGGCCTATTTATAGGGCCCCGACGAGGACCCGTGGTCCAGTGCGCCGGCGAGCTCCGGCTCGTCGCTACAGCGCACGGGAGGCTGCGGGAGTGAGTCAGGGGAGTTGCTGGACGAGTCCTACGCCCAGCTGAGGCAAGAGGAGGAGCGGGGGAGCAACAGGGAGGCGCGCGCGTGTGGAGCAGAAGAGTGGCCGAAGCGGGCGGCCGGTGCGCGTGCGGCGACGCTTACTGGAGGGCGCAGGAGGAGGGGGAACAGCGCCGGTGACGTTGCGGACGTCGAGGCGTCTCGACTGGCGTGAGGGGGAGGCTCGAGGTGGTCGGGGACCAACGATTGGCCCGAGCCAGCGTGTGAGCGGCACTGTTCACGCGCTCTGGAGCGCGCGTATGGCTGGCATCAGCACGCTCTCGCCGGCTTTGTCCATTCCAGCGTGCCCAACAGTGTCTGGTGAGTAGAGGGAGTAGTAAAGAATTGCCCTAAGGCATTGGATGCTCTGTGGTGTAGAGAGAGAGGGAGGGTGCTGGTAAAAATGGTGAAAGATGGGTGCACAGCAAGGTAAAGTTGGGGTTTCACCCCCCAATCATGGAGATGAGGTGCTGGGGGAGTTACTGGGGTTTGCTAGTAACCCCATGAGTCTGTGGTAAAGAGCTGAGGCCATGGAGAAAAGTGAAAGTGGTAAAAAGGGAGGTTTTAAGATTTCTGCAGAAGGTGTTTGATCTGTGTTTGATCAAGTAAATGAGGTCCAATTGACATGGCACTTGACAGGGTTGAAAGACATGAGAAAATAGGGTGCTTCACCAAATTTGGGCTCATTTGAAGAAACTAGCCAATGTAACTTTGGTGAACCCTAGAAATCAACAGAAACAGTTTCATCTTGATTGAGTCAAGCTAATCATCTCCCCTTGATGCACCACTTGGTGTAGCATCATCATTTGGGGTATTGATCATGCTCACAAAGTTTGAGGCTCCAGATAAAAAGTTGGTAATGTAAAGTTGTTCAAATTTGCATTTGAACAGGAAGGGTTTTGAGGTGATCTGATCAAGTTGCTCTATTCCAAATCTTGTGCCATTTGGTCTAAGTGCCTTATTAGGCTATCCTAGCATGTGCACCAAGTTTGAGAGCATTTGGTAAAGTTTGGCAATGTAGAGTTGCTCAAACTTCAAATATGGACAGAATGGTTATGAAGGGGTTTGAGGAGGTTTTCTTGATCTCCAATGCATGAGGTTTTGCAAGATCATCAAATATGTCATATATGACATGATAGAATTTCCCTGGAATTTTTGGAGAAAAATTCCTTTGTAAATATTTCAAAAGCTTGAAATATCCAAAAAGGGTTTTAGAGGGTTTAGCTCATTATTTTGAACATGACCAAGTGTTGAAACTCTCATATATGGACAATATATGTCCTATGAGTCTCTCTGAATTTTGGCAAATATTTTTGAAGCAGTTAAACAATTTTCCCCTATTAAAGACCATTTCTGGCCTTAAGAAAAAGCTTTTAAATAAAATAGGAAAATAACTTTTAAAATTATACCTTTGTGGTTTCCGGGAGTCCTATGACTACTAGGTCTCAAATAAACCTTTTGAAAAAGTTTTCACACCCTTAATCAAGTACTTGCAGTGCAAACCTCAATTTAGGGGTTTTTGGAAAACTATATTTATAAAATGCTTTTTGGCCAAATTAATTTTGTAAGAAAATACTATACTGCTATATAACACTTGGCATGATCATTGGGCAGAAGTTTTGGATAAGGAGATGAAATCTACAAGAGATCATAGTTGACTTTAATGAGCACATGAAAAAGCAAATGAAGAAAACTCAATTCCAAATAAAAGCCAAATGATGCTAAAAATTTTTGCTGGTCCAAATTTTCATGCTTCAAAGTTACAAATAACATGGTACAAAATGCAGGGTGTGACAGTAAGCGCGCACTCCGAGATGTCTACACTGTCGAGCCTGTTGCCCCCAAATTCAACCCATGGTCGGCCTGTCCGATCACTTTCGATCGCAGGGATCAACCGACTAGTATCTGTCATGGGGGTTCGGCTGCCCTAGGGCTCGACCCAATAATCGATGGATATCATCTCACCCGAGTCCTTATGGACGGCAGCAACAGTCTTAATCTGATATATTAGGATACTGTCTGCAAGATGGGGATCGACCCGTCAAGAAACAAGCCAAGCAGCACGAACTTTAAAGGAGTGATACCGAGCGTTGAAGCCCGCTGCATGGGCTCTTTAACATTGGAAGTCGTATTCGGCTCTACCGATAACTATCTAAGCGAAGAGCTAATCTTCGACATAGCTCCGTTCCGAAGTGGCTATCACGCACTACTCAAAAGAACGGCCTTCTCCCGCTTTCATGCAGTCCCGCATTATGCCTATCTCAAGCTTAAAATCCCTGGACCACGTGGCGTCATCACGGTCAATGGAAATATGGAGCGCTCTCTCTGTACGGAGGAGGACCTTACGGCCTTAGTAGCCGAAGTCCAAAACGGTCTATTCAAGCTAGATAACCTATCAGTCGCGGACATAGCTAAACATGTCCGGCACAGGCCTCAGTGCGGCCTCTTAGATGAACCTGATCTAGATTAGCAGTTAAACCCCCATCGACTGCCCCATAAGGTAATAGCACATGTACCTCGAGTGCATAATTATGCCTTAAAAATCCCTTGGGCGACACTGGGGGGCACACTGCATGTAGTCCATAGTTCAGCTCGACCCTATTCGGACTATAAAATTTATCTTTTATGGCTCACTAAACGAACCAGTCTTGGTTATGGCCACATTCGATGTCTTTTTCTTTTCCAGGTTATTTTTTCACAGATGGCAATCATACTCCCCATTCAAGGACACATTATAGAGGAGGAAATGACGCACACGTGCGGCAGTGACCCATGCTAAGGTTTCTTTTTAGATTAAGACCATGTGTAAACCTTTTTTCTCTTTCTTGTTATATACCTTTCTGGCATGTAAAATGTCCAAGAAGGTTACCGGCATTATCTGTAAGCTTACGGTTTGTCGTACTATAAAGGGATATTAATATAGCAGCTTGATTTGCATTATGTTCAGAGTTTTATTCACTAACCATAAATGTTCTCTCCCCATACCAGATTGCCACATGTGCCTTGTCAACAGGGTCTATTACCAGGGACTGTGTTCAGCCCAATATATGTCGAAAAGACCGAACACCTATAGGGAGTGTTCGGCGTCCTGGATGTTTGCCTTATATGCATCAGTTCCGAATCATGTCTCGGCTCAATAGTTGGGTTGCGCGGCTCCTGTGCTTACCCCTACGTTCCCGATTGTTCGAATAGGATGTAAAGGGAGAACTACTGCGATTGTACTTCTGGCTCGTCCGGTCAAGTATCACAGTAGAGAAAGCCGAAAACTGACCATCATGATAGGCGAGAACCTCGTCCACAATCCGGTGACTTAGTTTTATACTACGATCGATAGAGATATATGCCATGTTATATGAAGGGTTGGTTTTCGCCCCGCCAGGTGCAATTGGATACCTTAAGTAAGGAATATCATATCTGCACCAGGGGCTAGTACCTAGCCCCACATGTTAAACTCCTACGACTAAGTGAAAGCAATAACGCCGCATAGTCTGATTGCGTGGTTCGCTCCGCATACACCTCCTATACGAACCAAGACGTTGGATAAAGAGTGTATATGCATATGACCGAACACCCAGTACTATGTACATGGGGGGTGAAGCCGATGACTGGAAACTTTCAGATTTACATAAACAATCACACAGGAGGTAAAAGGCGCTCATATTATAATAGCGCAAAAGTTATATACATCGAATTTATAAGCTTAAGTCTTTACAGCCGAATACAATTACTCAAAGGTAATGTCCTTCGAGCACTGGCCTTCTACAAGGCGGGTGCCTTCGATGACGTCCTCGACGTACTTCTCCGGCTTGCGGTGCTCCTTGCCCTCAGGCGGACCAGCAGTGGCTATGTGCTCCGCCTTCATCTTCGCTCATTGCACTTTCACACGAGCGAAGGCCATCCGAGCACCTTCTATGGAGGCAGAACTGGTCAATGCGTCAACCCGTAGACTCGCCTCGACGAGCCGCGTCACCAATACGAAGTAGCTACTTGGGATTGGATCAGCGGGCCACAGCGGGACTATCAAGTTCTTCATGGCCGAACCCGCCATGTTGTGCAGCTTGACGAGCTGCTTCATCTGGTCGTTGACGGGCACTGAATGTTTTAACGCGTAGAACTGCGACCAAAACAACTTCTCCATGTCGTTCCCCTCCTGGGCTCGGAAGTACTGGGCAGCGTCAGCACTGCTCCTTGGAAGATCGGCAAACACGCCTGGAGAACTCCATAACCGTTTCAGCCCAAGATACTTCTGCCCTCCAAAGATGCTATGTAAGAGAAAGGTCTTACCACATGCTATATGTCGCGCCTGCTTGATTTCCTCATAGGCGTTGCGCGCTTCGCCTCGTGCATCCTGGGCAGTCTTCACTGCCGCAGCAAGCTCGGATGCTTGTTTCGAAGTCTTCTTTTTCCAATGCCTCACATTTGACAATGGCATATTTGAGCTCATGCTTGACTTCAGACACCCGAGCTTGGTGCTTCTTGCACGCAGCCTTTTCGGCCTCTAGTTCGGCAACCGCTTTGTCAGCGGTCGCCATGCTCGCATCGGCCTCCTCCATGGCCTGCGCGAGCTCTCCCTTGAGGGCCTCGAGATTAGTGGCACCAACTGTTTAATACATAATATAATAAAAGAGTTTATACCCATACTCAATTCACATTATTACTCTTCTTGACATTCAAATCCGCATACCTTGCGTTTCATCTAAACGCTAGTTGACGCGGTCGAGGTCCGCGTTGGCCAGCAAAAGCTTCCGATTTAGTTCGGCAACTTCTGCATCTCGTGTAGTTGCCGAAACTATTGAAGCTTGTTCAAATACAACAAAAACATACAGTTCAGCTCTAGAATATGCTTTACTATCGATACATCGTTCGATTCTGTTCAGAATCACACAAAGCATCAGGGGCTACTGGCTATATATGTGTAATTAAAACAAACAAAAGTTCCATAAAGAATATTACATTGCTTACCTCAAAGCCCATTAACAGGTTGTTGAAGGCTTCATTCAGTCCACCCTTGACAGACTGTATCTTCTTCATCACCGCACCCATGATGGTGCAGTGCTTCTCCACTATGGAAGCACTTTGCAGTGCACCTTCCATAGGGCCCGGCACCTATGGATTGACTCCGGGCGCCGTTGTATCAACCCCCGCCTGGGGGGTCTGGTCCTCGGACCCCAGAGCCACACT
Source organism: Secale cereale (assembly GCA_902687465.1). Classification (NCBI taxonomy): domain Eukaryota; kingdom Viridiplantae; phylum Streptophyta; class Magnoliopsida; order Poales; family Poaceae; genus Secale; species Secale cereale. The sequence goes on along the minus strand of LR738713.1, from coordinate 143,932,731 downwards.
AGGCTCCGGATCATTGTTCAGGAGGTCCCCGGATTGTTTGGGCCCCCCGTCTTCGGTCTCCATGGGAGTTGTTTCCCCATGGTAAGCGGCGACCGAGGAAATACCTCCGGTCGCCGTGTAACCTGCCTGGCCCTCATTTCCTTGGGTGGAAGACACCCGCTGGGAGGACACTTCGGTGTCCCCGCCGATCACGGGCGATGGCGCTCGGACCGGCGGGTCACTCTCTGTCTCTCCGGGCGCTAGAGAGTTCCCCTCTGATAAGGAGGCGTCGGGGTATCCTCCGGGAGGGCTGTAGGTCAGCAAGTAAGAAATACCAAGTAAGCATAAAAAATGCTAAACAAACAAAGGTGCAACAGTTAATCTAGACAAACTTATGTTTCGGGCAGGGGTTTCTCCCTGGGCTTCACCACGAAGCTATGCTCAGATGAATCCGAACTACCAGCGAGGTTCAGTTTCCTCCTGGGTGCGGACGTGCCCACGTCAGCAGCGGCCCCCCTCTTCGTCCCCCTGCCTTGTGCAGGGAGCTCTTCTGCTTCTTCTTCCTTGTCATCCCCCTCCTCTTCAGAGGAGAGGAAGTTTATCTTCTTGGACTTCTCGTCCGTAGGGCAGGGGTTCTCTCCAGCCTCCTTGCCCTTCTTCTTGGGCTTTTTGACCCACACCTTGTATGGTGCCGAGACCAGCATCGCCATCAGTTGAGGCGATTCTGGGTCTTCCGGCAAAGGCGTCGGACACTTGATCTGGGTCGCCTTCTTCGTCAAGCCCTGTATATCACGCAAAAACTCCAATTCCTGTGATCATTGAATAAGTAAGGGAATATATGTTCGGTGAAATTTTCTATTACCACTGGGGTGGAGACCGTAGTGCTATAGCCCGCGTCCTCGGCTTCTTCCGACCACTCCTTCTGGCTTTTGAAGAGATGCTTCTAGATCTCTTTGTGGGTAAAGCCGAAGAGATGCTTCAGAGGCTTATCTCCTGCCGGATAAAACTCCCATAGGGAGGAGTCCCGGCTATGGCATGGAAGGATAAGTCGGGCCAACATTACCTGGACCACAGACAAGAGATCGTGGCCCTTGGAAATCACGCTAGACACGCGGCTCTGGAGTGTCATCACCTCAACTTGAGACCCCTAGTCCAGACCCTTTTTGCTCCAGGAGGTCAACCTCTCTGGGGGTACAGATCTAAAAGTAGGTTCCACCTCCCATTTGGTGTCGCGGGGTTCGATGATATAAAACCACTCCTGCTGCCAGACCTTGTTCATCTCTACGAATGAACCTTTTGGCTAAATCGTGTTCGTGAGCTTGCTAATCATAGCGCTCCCGCACTCCGCGTGCTGCCCAACCACCACCTTCGGCTTCACGTTGAAGGTTTTAATCCATAGGACAAAGTGTGGAGGGATGCGGAGGAAAGCTTCACACACCACTATGAAAGCGGAGATGTGAAGGATTGAATTCCGGGCTAGATCGTGGAAATCTAGCCCGTAGATGAACAGTAAACCCCGAACAAAGGGATGGAGCGGAAACCCTAGCCCCCTAACAAAGTGTGAAGTGAAAACTACCCTCTCACCCGCCTCTGGGACGGGAATCACCCGACCCTTGGCAGGGAGTCGGTGCGTGATATTGGTAGCGAGATAGCCCGCGCTCCGCAGATCCTCCACGGTTTTTTCAGTGACCGTGGAGGCCTCCCACTTGCCCCTGGCGCCAGAACCAGCCATTGCTGGGGAAGGAGGCGGTGGTTCAGGAATGCAGAGAGGTGGGCGCAGTAGATGGGGAAGCTGGGGCTAGGGAGATTGGAGAGCTCGAGCTTGAGGAAAGCAAGGGGCTGATGTAAGGGATTGGTGTCCTTTTATAACGCTTTGAATGCAAAATGTCCCCCACTTTAGCCATAAACCTCGGCGGTTCCCAAAGCAGACGTGTGTAATGCGCGGTGTGGCAGCTCACGTCACATTGATAAGGATCCCACTATAAGCGGGCACGATCTCTATTCTGATAAGATGTGTCAATGAGGATATACCTCGAAACACGAAACTAGGACCAAATAAAATGGTTCGATAGGTTAGTGCGATGGACACGACGCTTCACCAAAAATTTGTCAGAAAAGACACACTCTTCATTTTCTTTTACAGATCCTTGCCTTCAAGGCTAAGGGTTGTACTAACCTTGCAGAGCCCGACACAATGCACCTTATTGCAGAAGATAAATTCGGAAGAAGGAACCCGCCTTGCAATGTCAAAGACAATACGGACGCCGAACTCATCGTCGTCGAAGACAGGTTCAGGGGCTAGTGAGGGAGTCCTAGATCGAGGGGTCCTCGGGTGGCCAGATAACTCTTGGTGGGCCGGACTAGTGGGCCATGAAGATCACAGTCGAAGATCGTCTCTCGTATCCGGAAGGACTCCTGTATTTGTATAATGGCAAGTTTTAGGTTCGTGTGTAATCTTTCCTTCCACTTCAAGATGGTTATGTACAAACCCTAGGCCCCTCCGGTGTGTATATAAACCGGAAGGTTTAGTCCATGGAGGCTAATAAAGAAACACAAATCCTCATAGGCTAGACTTTAGGGTTTAGCCAATACGATCTCGAGGTAGATCAACTCTTGTATTCATATTCCTCCATATTAATATAACAGGAAGTACGGTTTTACCTCGATCGAGAGGGCCTGAACCTGGGTAAACATCATGTCCCGGGCCTCCTGTTACCATCAATCCTCAGACGCATAGTTCGGGACCCTTTACCGAAGATCCGCCGGTTTTAACACCGACACCTGTGTCTTGGCATATGGAGCCAAGTGGGAAGATTGCGTCCCTTTTGCTGAGTTCTCTTATAACAACATTTACCAGTCAAGCCTTCAGATGGCACCATTTGAGGTGTTGTATGGACGCAAGTGTCGCACACCCCACAATTGGTCGGAGACCAGAGAAGGGCTAGTTTTGGAGCAGATGTTCTCCGTGAAGCAGAAGAGCAAGTGCAGCTAGTCAGAGAGTGTCTGAAGACCACCAAGTCAAGACAAAAGAGCTATGCTGACACTCATAGCCGACAAGTTAACTTCCAAGTCGGAGACCATGTGTACCTGCGAGTAACTCCTCTTAAGGGAAAAAGCGTTTCCACGTTAAGGGGAAGCTTGCGCCAAGACTTATTGGCCCCTTCAAGATCACCGCACGACAAGGAGAAGTGGCTTACCAATTGGAACTACCACCTAAACTGTCTGATGTGCACAACATATTCCACGTGTCACAGCTCCAGAAGTATCTCCAAGTTCCATAGAAGCCCGATCTCTACAAGGATTTTTATCACCAAGCCATTGACCTTCAGCCTGATCTGACCTACCGCAAGAGGCCCATCTGCATTTTGGATAAAGCAGAACGATGTACGCGAAGCCGCACCATCAAGTACTTCAAGGTCTAGTGGAGCAACCGAACTGAAGTAGAAGCAACCTGGGAACGCGAAGACTACCTTAGATCTGAGTTTCCAGATCTCTTTAAAGCCTAGTTTAGGAATCTCGGGGACGAAATTCTTGTAAGGGGGATAGGTCTGTCACACCCTGCATTTTGCAACATGTCATTTTCATTAATAAAGCATGAAAAATTGGACCAACAAAAACTTTTGTACGATTTGGCTTTTATTTGGAGTTTGATTTATCTCTGAGTTTTCAAGTCCTCTTTAAGGTCAACATAGCTTCACCTTCTATACTATATCTCCTTGCTCCAAACTTCTGCCCAATTATCATACCATGTGTATAGTACAATTTAGTATTTTCTTACAAAAATAATTTGGCCAAATAGTATTTTCTAAATTTAGTTTCCCAAAAACCCCTGAATTGAGGTTTGCACTTCAAGTACTTGATTTGTGGTGTGAAAAATCTTTCAAAAGGTATATTTGAATCCTATTAGGTATAGGACTCCCATAAACCAGAAAAGTATAATTTTAAAAGTTATTTTCCTATTTTATTTAAAAGTTATTTCCTTAGGCCAGAAATGGTCTTTAATAGGTTAAAATTATTTAAATATTTCAAAAATATTTGAGAAAATTTAGGGAAACTCATAGGACATATACTGTCCATATATAAGAGTTTCAACACATGGTCATGTTAGAAATATTGGACAAATCCCTCAAAAAACCTTTTTGGATATTTCAATCTTTTGAAATATTTACAAAGGAAATATTCTCTAAAACTTCCAGGAAAATTCTAGCAAGTCAGATATGCATAATATGATGACCTTGCCAAGTTTTAGCTCAATCCAAATAGTTTTGGTTCACAAAAGTTCCCCAAATACATCTCTGTCCGGATTCAAGTTTGAACAACTTTACATTGCCAACTTATTCCAAATGCCCCCAAACTTTGTGGACATGATCATAACCCCAAATGATGACACTAGACCAAGTGGTGCATCTAGGAGAATGGTTTTGCATGAGATCTTGGGAAATTAATTTATGTTGATTTCTAGGGTTTACAAAAGTTGCATTGGCAACTTTGCCCTAATGAGCTCAAAATCGGTGGAAGGCCTAATTATATGTGGCATTTCACCTTGTGGAGTCTCAATCCAAATGGAATACATTTTCTTTCCCTAACCAGCAACAAACACATTCTGCCCTTTTACTAAAAAACTATTTGACCTATTCCACTAATCCAGATGGACTCAAATTTTTACCACAGCCCCACCAATTCCTCTTCTACCTCCAGTAATTTCCCCCTAGCCCCAGCTCAATGATTGAGGGCTGAAACCACCTCATTTACCCCTCAGGACAACCACTTCACTCTTCCCTCTCACCCCTCCTCTCTCACCAGAGCTTCTTCAGAACATCCAAGGCTCCATTCCCTTTCTTTGCTACCTCCTAGACCTGCTAGACACCAATGGACACGCTCACCGTGCATAAAGAATGGCATGCCGACCATATGCATGCTCTTGAGCGCGCTACAGTGCACTCTGGCACTATAGCCGCCCCCTGCCAACCACCCCCGGCCGCCTCGGCCCTCCCCCTCACGCCCGACGAGGCGCCTCGATGTCCGGAACACACCACGACCTGGTCCCCCTCCTCCTTCTCCCTCCTCTTGACCCAGCTCGCACAGGCGACGGCCGCTCGAGCGCACCAGTGAGCGAGCTCACAAGTGCAGCTCCTCTGACCCCTCTCTGCTCTCTATCTCCCCTCCCCTAGCACTAGACTGACCTCACGAGCGCCGTAGACGAGCCCCGGCAAGCCCCCGTGACCCGTGACGACAGCAACAAGCTTGTCGGCGCATGAGTCTTTGGTGGACTGTCGCCCGAGCCTCTTCCTCTCCACCACTCGCCCCTGCGCCCTCCAAATCATCCCCTGCACCCCCAGCTCTTCTTCAAAAGTTCTCGAGCTCGAGATCGAGCTCAAGCTCTATCGCGGCGGCTCGCTCTTGTCCACTCAGTACGAGCTCTCCCCGCTGCTCCTAAGCTTCGATCTGGAATCACCTCGCCCCACTGACCCTTTCCCCTCTCTTTCCCCTCTCTTTTGCAGCCGGGAATGGCCGGAACCACCGACGCCCAAAGCTCCTCCGACGTGCCTCCTTGTCATCGGCGAACCAGGCAGCTCCGGCAACCACCTCCACCACCACCCGAACGGGGACTCCGCACTGAGTCCAATCCTGCCCTCCACTCGCCTCGCAGTGCCCTGCATTGTCGCCGGTTAGCTTGCCGGCCGTCTGGACTCGGGGTTTGGGATGACAGGCGGGCCCCACCTATCAGCCTCTCCCCTCCCTCGCCTCTCTCTCTCTCACTCGTGCCTGGGCCCCGCCATCAAGTTCAAACCTGGCGCACGCGCGCCGCTCGGCTTGCCCGGGCCGAATCGGCTCTGGGCCTCTGCACTACAACTGTTCTTGCCTAGTTGCACTGTGGCCTTTTTCCTTTTTCTTTTCTGATGATTTTCAAATAAATCCAAAGGATAAAATATTTATCCAAACTAAATAATTCCAACTCCACAAATCTTGCAATATTCTCACCTATTTAATGGTGTATCTTTCATACATGTTCATCAAACTTTTATGTACTGTTCAAATTTGAACAATAAAATCTCTGTTTAAAAATCCACTACTCTGTCCCTCTAACTCCAAATCCAAAACTAAAAAATTTCCCTTTCTTAGTTTTCCTCCTATTATTTTACAAAAATAAGTTAACATTTTTCTGAGCACTTTTATTTTTCTAATTTTATTATTGCCTTATTTTCTCATTGTTTCTGTTGTGACGAATAGATCCCGTGTTTGACAAAGTAGTTGGAGAAGAAGAAGAAGAAGAAGGACTTGAAGACTTTGAAGACCAGGCCAACCAAGGCAAGCAACCCTTAGACCATGACACCCCTCTTGTTCATTGGTACCCTTTTTTGATTGCATGATGATGAAAAGTGACGGTGGTGAACTTGTTGTGAACCACCACATGATGCATACCCCTACTCATAACTCTACCTTGTGCATGGATGCAATGTCAAAAGATTAGTTGTTGATGCATAAAGTTGCATGTATACCATGAACTCTCCGTGGTTGCATTCTTTCGAAAACCCCATTGGGTGCCCCTAATGCCCGTGGGTGATGATGAACTAAGGTCACCACTTGAGAAAGAACTGGTGTACCAAAGGAAGCTTTTGGTGTGTGTAAAATGATGGATTAGATTTATGTGTGATTACCGTCCCAACCAAACTTGTGCAACCATTCTACCCCTTTTTGGGACGGTGCATTATTGATTACTTAGGCTGATACTAGCATGGTGCCCCCATTACTAGTGATGGGGGTGACTTGAGGTCACTCTTGGGACGGGGTCGTGCTCGGATAGGCGGCCATGACTGTTTTCACAAGACACCGAACACACTGTTGGTCCCTTCGTGTATATGTGATAATGTGAAAAGGGCAGAGTCCCAAGATCTTTTGCTTATACATGAGGGTCGTGCACCAATGAGTGGACCCTATGTTAGTGTCATCTAGGGAAAGGTAATGACCGGGTGCTTCCCCCGAGTACTTGAGGTACTGCGGGATAATGGATGACACGAAAGCTTCCCTAAGCTTGTGGGTAAAGTGCACAACGTCTACATAGTGTCAAACTATTCGAATAGCTGTGTCCACAGTCATGGACAGTTGGGAGGTGCTACTAAAACAATGTCTAGAAATTTTACAAACTTGGTGCATATGTGTGTGGAAGAGAACTATTTGAGTCAAGGTAGTGACTTGACATGTTGAAAGAGCTAGCATTGTTCCAATCTCTATTTATGTTGATATTTGAACCTGTTATCCTGGGTACCAAGTTCATTGATGCATACCTTACAAGATGATGGAACGTTTCAACTAGCTTGAAGCTGGGGTTTTTACATGTTGTTACAACTTGCTTTGCTACTTTGAACCAAAACATGGGTTGCTTGCGAGCACATTCAAAGTACTCATTGGCTTGCCACTGGTTATTTAATTGGCCAGGCATGGAAGAGCAGGAATTTGAAGAAGAGTTCTTTGGAGACGAACATGCGAACTAGGACGCTTTCCCAGTCTGAATGCCCGTAGGGTAAAGGCAGATGGCATGGGTTCTACTTATCTACGAAGGCTTCCGGTGCTCAAGTTTATTTCATTTTAGCCCATGAGGCTGTATCTATAATTTGTGTAAGACGGTATGTATGGATGTAAGACTCTTGTTATTCAGCTATTGTGTGTTTAGTGAGCATTGATCTCTGGGATCACTATACATGTGCATTCGGTGATCTCGAATTATGACTCGAGGTCCCCACAAGACCACGGAACACTCTCTTCGCAGATCATGTCTAGGACCCGATTATCCCTCACCCTGAGACCTTCGAGCATTGAAGAGCACTCACGATGTGTCGTCCGGAAGTGTCTCGCCTCGTCTATAGCCAGACCCATGAGGGAGTCGACATCCGCATCTTGCCTTTGAAGCGAAAACAGGTCGGCCTGGGCAGAGACCTGAGCCTCTCTGGCAGCCGCTTCATGCTGCGCCATGGCAGCCAGATTCTTCCTGAGGGTGGTGGTTCTGCCCTCCATCTCGACCTGCGGCAGCTGGGATTTGGTCTTCTGAAGCTTCAGTTTCCGGTGGTATTCTTCTGCAAAGGCTTCGCGGATCTTTTCCACCTTCTGATCGACTTCCTACTGGATCTTAGCTTCCCGGATAGTGGTTGCATCTTCAGCTACCCCAACACATCTCCCGCAGCAATGACATGTGACATTTTTTGTTTCGTTCAGTTGGGGGCACCCCACGGGCAGCATCATCCCCAAGCCGTGTGGGTCCGTCCCTACGACGCTTATCGTCTTTTCTTCTCATTCAGTTGGGGGTGCCCCTCGGGCTGGCATCATCCCCTAGCCGTGTGGGTCTGTCCCTACGGCGTGTATCGTTTTTGCATCTATTAAGAACATGCCTTATTCTTGTTGTGAGTTATCCTGAGATTATCGCCTGCTCACCTGGAGCTCCGATAGCCTCTGCGGCTCCCACGCAATACCAACCTGTCGGTTGCTCGTTCGAAAGAATCACTGGCACGGTGCCTGTGCTTGGGTTCATCCCAGCAGTGCCGAAAAACCTGAGAGACCGAGCTCTGACTCGCAGCCAGCGCTGCGCACATCACCTCACCCGGTCCTCGGTGCCTACCCGTGCAAGTGGAAAGATCAACGATAGTGAGGCAAGCGCTTCCATGTACTATGACGACTTTCTCAGATTCATTCGTAGGGACCTTTGGAGTCAGACTAAGGCGACCTCGCCGGCCACTCCCCTCGACGCACCCCGCTTGCACGTTAAAGGGGGGGGTCCTGAGCATCGCGCCTTAGGGGTTCCTACAGGCTCTCGAGCCCTCACCCCCTGGCCTTGACCACGGCATCGCGACCTGGCATACCAGCGGTGGCTGAGCTTTGCTCGAGGACCGGGACCTGAGGACGTAGAGCACTTATCTGAGCTAAGGGGGGAGAGACCGGAGCTAACCTCACCTAGAGGCGCTATCGCAAGGGCACAACCAGGCACCCCACACGGAATTCATCGCAAGATAAGTCACCCGCGCACAATAACTAGAACTGTGTAGCCTGACATTTCGATCTCTTTGATCTCGCTTAGCCAATGTCAGTTTCCTTTTCGGCCTCTAGGAAGCTGCTTACGCGCTAAAGGGGACCCCCTGAGCATCGCGCCTCAAGGGCTCTTACCGGACCTCGGGCCGCTCACCTCCTGGCCTTCATCACGACATCGCGACATGGCATACCAGCGACCGCTGAAGCCGACCAAGCTACCACGAGAATGAAAAACAATGCAATTCCCTAGCGAGACATGCAGTCCTAGTGCTAAGCGGGGAGCGGTGACATTAAGACAAAAGCATTACAATCCCTTACACGCCCCTACGGGGCTTAATGTGGTTCCACGTAGGGAAACAAAAGAAGAAAGCCGAGGACATCACTGCCGACGGTGGACAGACGCTGAAGCGATGATCCGAGCACGACGAGAGCTCGGAGGCTCGTAGCTATCGTCGTCGCTGGACTTCGGAGAATCGCTGGACTCCGGGGACTCTCTACCGCTGCTGGAGGAACCGT
>LR738713.1:143907392-143918424 GCA_902687465.1 Secale cereale | reverse complement strand
CCCTATCCTGAAGAGTGGAGTCCCCGGCAACGGCGCCAGAAAATACTCCTTGATGGGCCTCGAACCCCTCGTTGGTTACCCCAAGTGGAAGGTGTAAGATGCAGTAAGTAGAAGTGTTTTCCCCTAGCAAAGATGCCAAGGATCGAATCCCCAGAGACTCCTAGGTTCAACAAGTAGGTGTCAACTGCTAACGACGCAATTAGCAATCAACGTGGACCTGCACACAGATACAAATAACTTTGCTCCCAACGAGTACAGAGAGGTTGTCAATCCCTCCGGCCTTGTAGTTCACAAAGGGTTAAAAGCAATGATAGTAGTGATAGATAGTGATAGATAGTTTTTGCAATAGTAAATAATAACGGAAAGTAAATAGTGGATGTGATCAATGATGGTAATATGGACCGGAGTCTCATGATGTTCACTAGTGATGTCTCTCTCCCAAAAGACGATAGACAACTATGTGAGGTAAACAAATTACAGCTGGGCAATTGACAGGACCACGAACGCAAACCAATGCTGACTACATTGCAAGAAAGGTTGAGGTTCAAAGCATGGGTGGTACGCCAAAGTAAGTACACCGAAATCCATCAATATATACTACTAATCATCCACCTTGAGATATCTATCCAGAACATCTCGCTGGTATTAAGTTGCGAGTCCCACCCATAGTGTAAACTCAATGCAACAGACAACTGCATTAAAAGAACTTTGCGTAAAGTAAACAATCCTTGCACCCGCGGGCACAAGCACCGTTGTTTTCCCCCTTGTGGCAACAGCACATCCCCTAGACTCATGTTTATGTCACTCAAGCTAGTCATCGAGGGGCATGAACCCACAATCGAGCATAACGTTCCCTCTTGGAGTCACTACCTATTACTCGGCCAAAGCAATAAATAACAACGGAGAACATGCACGAATTACTTATGAACTAAAATATAAAAGAGGTGAATCAAATATATTACTCAAGATCAATCTGAACATAATCTCATAATCCATCGAATCCCAGCAAACTCAACATAGCAACAGCATAAGGATTACATAGGTGCCTCGATCATGTAGGGCAGCTCACGAGGACTAATTAGTGAAGCACAAGAACGGGAGGAGAACATCACATAGCTACTGGTCATGGACTCATGGTCCAAGGGAGACTACTCACGAGTCATCCGGGAGGCGTCCATGGTGGTGGAGAAGCTTCCGGTGGTGATCCTCCCCTCCGGCAGGGTGCCGGGAAGAGTTCTCCTGGTGCCCCCGATCTTGGAAGCAGCGGCGGCGGCGGAATAGAGATGGGATTGCGAAAAGAGTTCTTGTTCTGAGGGTTACGGAGGACCCTTTAAATATATGCCAAAGTAGGGCACCGGGGGAGCCTCGGGGGGCCCAGGCGCCCCCCCGGCGCGGCCCAGGGGGGCGCGCCCACAGGGCGCCTGGAGCCCCTGTGGCCCCCCCAGGCTGCCCTTCGAACGCAGTGTTGTTTCCGGATCGCTGATTTTTTATATAATTTTTCTGGATTTTTCTGGGCAGTTCTCGAAACGTGAAAACCTGAAATACAAAAACAGCCAAAAACAGAAACTGGCACTGGGGTGCACTGGATTAGTAAGTTAGTCCAAATATGATCAAAAGTGTATGGAAGTGCATGAATATCATAGCAATATCACCCAAAAGTGGCATGGAGCAAGCAGAAATTATAGATACGTTTTGGACGTGTCAACATCCCCAAGCTTAATTCCTGCTCGTCCTCGAGTAGGTAAATGATAACAAGAATAATTTATGTGGTGACATGCTATTAACCATATAGGACTTTCTCATAGTCATATGACAAAAGCTTACTTAGAAAATGATTCTAAAGTAACTAAGTTGCCTCAAGAGAAAATCACAAATGACTGAAAGTTTTACAACATGAAACTGAAACATCAAAAAGATTTGCAATGAACATGATGTGCAAATATGGTAAAGTGATATCTAGCTTGCCCCCTTTAGTGATGCAAAACATAAATGCAGGGGCACCGTCAAGGTTTAAGTGATGACTAGATACAATCATTTCAGAATAAACGATATCACAATCATGTAAAAGACAATGCTACTTTGGGACAATGCACATTACACTCAGAATGACAATCATGCTCTCAGTAGTTGGTGCTTCAACATAAAGGTAAAAGAAAGGTTATGTGCTAGAGCTTTTTATTTTGAAAACATGGAAGCAATTGTGTCAACGGTAGTAGTACTTCATATGTGTCATGCATAAAACATCCTATAAGTTGCAAGCCTCATGCATCGAATACTAATAGTGCTCGCTCCTTGTCCTAATTAGCTCGGATCCCCATGGGTTATCATTGCATTGCATATGTTTTAACCAAGTGTCACAAAGGGGTACCTCTATGCCACCTGTACAACGGTCCAAGGAGATAGATCGCATTTGATTTCTCGTTTTTGATAGATCTCAACTTGAGGACATCCATACCGGGACAACATAGAAAATAGATGATGGACTCCTCTTTAATGCATAAGCATATTCTCATGAGAGTTTGAGGATTAAGGTCCAAGCTAAAACTTCCACCATGATGCATGGCTTTGGTTGGCGGCCCAATGTTCTTCTCTAACAATATGCATATTAATTCAACCCACGGTAAATCACCCTTACTTCAGACAAGACGAACATGCATAGCAACTCACATGATATTCAACAAAAGTGTGACAGTTGATGGCGTCCCTAGAAACATGGTTACCGCTCAGCAAGCAACTTATAAGAAATAAGATACATAGGCAACATATTCTTTACCACAATAGTTTTTAGGCTACTTTCCCATGAGCTATGTATTGCATGGTTAGTTTGCTTAGTGCAGGTGGAGGTTAGCAATAGACTGGGAGTGACCAACTAAGAGAGCAATGACGGTCATAATCATGCAGAGCGACAAAGCAATATTGAATCATGCATGGTAGTTATATCGCTACTTAGAAATAAAAGATCATCAAGGCTTGACATACTTTCTTTACAGTCTTGAATATGCGTGAGCATACGCTAAGTCAATCAAAATAAATTCTCGAAGGAAGATATTACTAAACCACACCATATCATAGGCAAACAAACCAAGTTGGTACTCCAATAACACATTGGGAACCCCTCAGCTATTTGAGATTAACCAAAAGAAAACCTGAACTACTAAGCACCATCATGAAAGTAGCATCTTTATCATAGACACATTAGCCTATGCAACGGAAGCAAACTCTCTTAATAAAGTGAGCATGGTAATTAAAGAGAGTTCAAGAAACCAACTAAATAAAAGCTCTTGGAAAGATAAGCGTGAATAAAAATAGAAGCAAGACGCTCCAAGCATAGCACATAACACATGAAGTGATAAAAATATAGCGAAACGAAAGACAAACTGATAGTGTTGATGGAGAAGGGGATGCACGGGGGCATCCTGTAACGCCCCGGACACACCCGCCGGTGGTCGTTACTCCTGGCGGGATCTAGACTGGCCTCACATATCAATACTAGTCTTTTCTATGCACTTTGTCCTCACTCGTGCGCGCCCGGGAGCAACTTCCCGGTCGGTCACCCATCCTGAAACTACTCCAAGCTGAGCACGCTTAACTTTGGAGTTCTATCCGAATGGGCTCCCGGAAAAGAAGGAATTACTTATTTTTATGAGTAGTCTATCATCCCTAATAATCCAGGCCATCACATACACCCTCACTCAGAGGAACCGACGTCCTGGTCGGGCCACAGGAACGTTCCCTCTTGGCACAACCGTGTGTGCTTCCAGGACAGCACATGTGCCATGCAGTGTGCCACGACGGGTCACAAACGTCAAGCACAACATGACTGCAAACTTTCCGCAAACATCCGTGTAACCGCGAGGGTCGGCTCTGATACCAACTTGTAACGCCCCGGACACACCCGCCGGTGGTCGTTACTTCTGGCGGGATCTAGACTGGCCTCACATATCAATACTAGTCTTTTCTGCGCACTTTGTCCTCACTCGTGCGCGCCCGGGAGCAACTTCCCGGTCGGTCACCCATCCTGAAACTACTCCAAGCTGAGCACGCTTAACTTTGGAGTTCTATCCGAATGGGCTCCCGGAAAAGAAGGAATTCCTTATTTTTATGAGTAGTCTATCATCCCTAATAAGCCAGGCCATCACACATCCCCAAGCTTAGACGCTTGAGTCTCCTTGAATATTTCTTGGGGGTGCACGGGGGCATCCCCAAGCTTTAGCGCTTGACACTCCTGAATCTTTTTATCATCTTCCCTCGCACACTTGAAAACTCCCTTCATACATAACTCATCATAATCTGATTAGCGAGGATAGTACCCTTAATAAAATAATTATACCTTGCTGGAAATAAGGATATTCTTGAAGTTCTACTGTTTCTCAAGATTGCCAAAAGGTTTTTGCAAAGAAAAAGCAAGTTCTTAATTTGCAAAGTGAAGGTAAGGCAAAACAGGACAGAATCTGTGAAAAACAGAACAGTAGGCAGTAATTGACCTGTTCGGGATACTTCTGCAACTCAAATCAAAAAACTCAGAACTGACGCACGAAATAAAATTATATAGAGAACGCTGTCGAAAAAATTCAGACCAAAAAGATGATCTGGTGATTTTATACGAATTTTTCTATCCAAGGACAGAATCTGTTTCCTGGACAGCACCTCACAACTTTTGAACTTTCTAGCTACCAGAGGCTATACTTGGCACAAATATGAAAAGCAAAGATATAATGATGATGCTACAGCAGTAAACAACATCAAGACACAACAAAAGCAAAATTTTTATTCATGTGTGCTGCCTCCCAAAAGCGCTTTCTTTTATGCCTTTAAGCTAGGCATAATGCATAGATCAAGTTTTATCAAGAGTAAAAGAATAGCTAGCCCGTACAACGGACTCAAAAGGTAACTTGATCTTCTTTCGAGGGAAGTGTTCCATCCCTTTCTTGAGAGGAAACTGAAATTTTATATTACCCTCTTTCATGTCAATGACAGCACCAACGGTGCGCAAAAAGGGACGTCCCAAAATAATTGGACATGAAGGATCACATTCAATATCCATAATAGTGAAATCAACGGGCACATAATTATCATTGACAACAATAAGAATATCATCGATCCTCCCCAAAGGTTTCTTTATGGAAGAATCAACGAGAACATTACCAAAAGAACAAGAATCAAAAGGTTTCAATTTAAGCATATCATATAGTCTTTTGGGCATAATAGAAGTACTAGCTACAATATCACATAAAGCAAAGCATGAGAAGTTATTTATCTTAATTTTAATCATAGAATCCCAACCATCTTCTAGCTTTCTAGGTATGGAGGCTTCTACTCTAAGTTTCTCCTCCCTAGCTTTGATGAGAGCATTAGTGACATGCTCTGTGAAGGCAAGATTAAGCGTGCTAGTGTTGGGATCTTTAGCCATTCCTTGTAGAAAGGTGACAACTTCTGAAATACTACAATTATCAAAATCAATTTTGTCATTAGTGGGCAGAATTGTAGTGTCATCCTCTTTGTTTAATTCGCTCTCTATTATAAGAGTTTGAACATCTTCCCAAGTTTGGGGAAGCTTAGGAGCAATTTTAAACTGAGGCTCATACTTTTTTCCTGGAAGACCATGCCATGCGCATAACTCTCCGTCAAAACTAGTATAATCACAAGGTTTATTTTTTTTGTAAATCCCGTCAGAGATAAGTGGGGCAATGGAAGTAGGGGTTTACTCCTCCCATTTAGTGTTTTTGGTAGAACCCATAGTAGCAAGCAAGCAAGATAACTATTTTTGTGATTTTCGATAAAAGGAACTAAAGCAAAAAAATGAAAGGTAAACTAACAAGACTAAAAAGCAAAGGTAAAAGATAGCATGCAACTCCCCTATCCTGAAGAGTGGAGTCCCAGGCAACGGCGCCAGAAAATACTCCTTTATGGGCCTCGAACCCCTCGTTGGTTACCCCAAGTGGAAAGTGTAAGATCCAGTAAGTAGAAGTGTTTTCCCCTAGCAAAGATGCCAAGGATCGAATCCCTAGAGACTCCTAGGTTCAACAAGTAGGTGTCAACTGCTAACGGCACAATTAGCAATCAACGTGGACCTACACACAGATACAAATAACTTTGCTCCCAACGAGTACAGAGAGGTTGTCAATCCCTCCGGCCTTGTAGTTCACAAAGGGTTAAAAGCAATTATAGTAGTGATAGATAGTTTTTGCAATAGTAAATAATAATGGAAAGTAAATAGTGGATGTGATCAATGATGGTAATATGGACCAGAGTCTCATGATGTTCACTAGTGATGTCTCTCTCCCAAAAGACGATAAAACAGCTATGTGAGGTAAACAAATTACAGCTGGGCAATTGACAGGACAACGAACGCAAACCAATGCTGACTACATTGCAAGAAAGGTTGAGGTTCAAAGCATGGGCGGTACGCCAAAGTAAGTAGACCAAAATCCATCACTATCTACTACTAATCATCCACCTTGAGATATCTATCCAAAACATCTCGCTGGTATTAAGTTGCGAGTCCCACCCATAGTGTAAACTCAATGCAACAGACAACTGCATTAAAAGAACTTTGCGTAAAGTAAACAATCCTTGCACCCGCGGGCACAAGCACCGTTGTTTTCCCCCTTGTGGCAACAGCACATCCCCTAGACTCATGTTTCTGTCACTCAAGCTAGTCATCGAGGGGCATGAACCCACAATCGAGCACAACGTTCCCTCTTGGAGTCACTACCTATTACTCGGCCAAAGCAATAAATAACAACGGAGAACATGCAAGAATTACTTATGAACTAAAATATAAAAGAGGTGAATCAAATATATTACTCAAGATCAATCTGAACATAATCTCATAATCCATCGGATCCCAGCAAACTCAACATAGCAACAGCATAAGGATTACATAGGAGCCTCGATCATGTAGGGCAGCTCACGAGGACTAATTAGTGAAGCACAAGAACGGGAGGAGAACATCACATAGCTACTGGTCATGGACTCATGGTCCAAGGGAGACTACTCACGAGTCATCCGGGAGGCGTCCATGGTGGTGGAGAAGCTCCCGGTGGTGATCCTCCCCTCCGGCAGGGTGCCGGGAAGAGTTCTCCTGGTGCTCCCGATCTTGGAAGCGGCGGCGGCGGCGGAACAGAGATGGGATCGCGAAAAGAAGTCTTGTTCTGAGGGTTACGGGGAACCCTTTAAATATATGCCAAAGTAGGGCACCGGGGGAGCCTCGGGGGGCCCAGGCGCCCCCCCCCCCCGGCGCGGCCCAGGGGGGGCGCGCCCACAGGGCGCCTGGAGCCCCTGTGCCCCCCCCCCAGGCTGCCCTTCGGACGCAGTGTTGTTTCCGGTTCGCTGATTTTTTATATAATTTTTCTGGATTTTTCTGGGCAGTTCTCGAAACGTGAAAACCTGAAATACAAAAACAGCCGAAAACAGAAACTGGCACTGGGGTGCACTGGATTAGTAAGTTAGTCCAAATATGATCAAAAGTGTATGGAAGTGTATGAATATCATAGCAATATCACCCAAAAGTGGCATGGAGCAAGCAGAAATTATAGATACATTTTGGACGTATGTGCGGTACGCCACGCCTCGTTTCCATCGGCTGTTCTGTCCAAGCCCTCCCGATGTACACGATGACACATTCCGTTCCGACCCAGCCGGTTGGCTCCCCATGAACACCACGGCGACGCTGTTTCTCCATTCTGACCCAGCCAGGTAAATGAGCCCTGGCCGTACGTATGCGCGAGTAGGCGTTCGAGACCCTGCCCGTATTTACGTACGTGGTCGTATTTTCTTTCTTGCACACTTGCCGCTGTACGTACGTGTACATGCTACGTGCGCTCCTCTACTACGACACGTGCGCGCCTCTACATCTACCAGTATGTATGTACACATTCGTGACCAGAATTACAACACTACGTATGCTTCGACCAGGTGGGTCCTAACTGTCAGGCACTTCCTTGCGTGCGAAGATGTAGCTGGTGGGACCCAGCAGTCAGGGGGGCGAATCGTCCCCGTCAACTTAGTAGGCCCACAAGTCAGCCTCCCACCAAGGTGGGTCCCAACCAGCAGTGGGAGTATTGATTTTTTTGTGCGTAATAAGGAGGCGCTTCCGATGGGTCCGATCTGACAGCGGGGGGAACTCTTTTTCGCGCAATACGGTGGCCCGTCCACTGGGTCCCAGCAGTCAGGAGGGAAACATTTTTTTTGCGAAATACGATCGCCCGTCCGGTGGGTCCCTGCTGTCAGGTGGAGGAATCATTATTTTTCCATGTAATAAGGAGGCACTTCGTTGCTGCCGTCGTGGACCCAGCTGTCAGCCTCTCCACGTATAGTCCACGTCCGATGGAAGCCGTTCCTTGACCACGTTGACCACGCCGCGCCGAGAGCACCAAGGCGGTGGACGACGGCGAGCCCTAGGAAGGGGACGACGCGGAGCCGGGAAAGATGTGGCAGTGGATGCCCACGCGTAGAGGAGTATGAGGGTTCACTGGTTCGCTGCGGTGTGAGGCTGCCGTCATCGCATAATAACAGGGGGTGTGGGTGAGTACAGGGATGGCCTGGCCAGCGGTGGGAGTAGTAGTGGGCGGTGAGGCCTCCACCGCATCGCAGCCGGCCACGGGAGGCAGGAGCACGAGGCATGACCGACTCTGGTTTGGGCGGCTGGAGCAAGAAGACCATAGGTTGAAGAAGCACTACGGCCGTTGGATGGACATCATACGGTTACTGGAGCTAGAATCGTTCATATTGACTAAGTTGACAAAGCCCTCCGTCCCCGTCAACTTAGTAGGCCCACAAGTCAGCCTCCCACCAAGGTGGGTCCCAACCAACAGGGGGGAGTATTGATTTATTTTGTGCATCATAAGGAGGAACTTCCTTGCGTGCGAAGATATAGCTAGTGGGTCCAAGTTGTCAGCGACGGTAACGTTTTTTTTGCAAAATATGGAGGCTCTTTCGGTGGGTCCCAGATGTCAGGTGGATGAATCATTATTTTGCGTGTAATAAGGAGGCATTTCCTTGCGTGCGGCCATGGACCCCGCTGTCAGCCTCTCCACGTACAGTCCACTTCAGATGCATGTTGATTGTTGACCATGTTGATCAGGCCGCGCCGAGAGCACCAGGGCAGTGGACGACGGCGAGGCCTAGGAAGGGAATAACACGGAGGCAGGGAAGACTCGGCAGTTGTTTCCCACGCGGAGGGGAGTACGACTATACGAGGGTTCACTGGTTCGTCCGTCGTCGCCGGAGAATAATAGCAGGTGTGGGTGAGTAGAGGGATGGCTAGGCCAGCGATGGGAGTACGATGGGGCGGTGAGGCCTGCGCGGCAGCACAGCCGGCCACGGGGAGGAGGGAGTAGGCAGTCTCGCTGGTGCTTGTTTGAGCGGCTGGAGCAGGAAGAGCAGAGATTGAAGAAGCACGACGGCCGTTGGATGGACATCCAACAGTCACTGCTTGTGCGTCAACCTTTTTTTAGGAAAGCCTCAAATCTGTGGAAAACATCATACAGCCCATCTACCATTATTTCTAATAATTTACAGCCCATTTGCTAATTCTTCAGGGGTTTTTTGGAGCCCTTATTCTTTTTGTTAGCATTACAACCCATATTGTGGACACGGTTAAAAAATTATACGAAATTTTGCATATTTCGGTGCGGTCCGAACTGTTTTTAATCCCGAAATTTCGAGTCACATTCAAACTGATTTTAGAAATAAATGTATATCAATATAAAATCCAACAAATTGTCTACTCATAAAAATCAATGCAATTTAAAATATCGAAGTGAAAAAAAGAAATTTGAAACTAATTGTTAGTTTGATGTGTTTTAAAAATGTACAGCCCATTTCTCATTACTGATAGGTCATTTTCTCGGCCAGCCAAATGAAGCTCTCCTCGTCTTTGAAAGATTTGCAGCCCAACAGGCCTGACAAAGCGACTTACTTGGCAAATCACAAAAAAACTGGGCAGTGGCCGTGGACCCAGCTATCAGCCTCTCCACGTATAGTACTCTTCCGATGGAAGTCGGTCGTTGAGTACATTAACCACGCCACCCCGAGAGCACCAAGGTGGTGGACGACGGCGAGGCCTAGGAAGGGGACGACGCGGAGCCGGGGAAGACGCGGCAGTGGATGCCCACGCGGAGAGGAGTACGAGGGTTCACTGGTTCGGCTGCGGTGTGAGGCTGTTGCACTGCAGAATAACAGGGGGTGTCGATGAGTGGAGGGATGGCCTGGCCAGCGGTGGGAGTAGTATGGGGGCGGTGAGGCCTCCGCGGCAGCACAGCCGGCCACGGGAGGCAGGAGCAGGCGGCACGACCGGCGCTGCTTTGGGCGGCTGGAGCAAGAAGACCAGAGGTTTAAGAAGCACTACGACCATTGATTGGACATCATACGGTCACTGGAGCTAGAATCGTTCATATTGACTAAGTTCACAAAGCACTCCGTCACCGTCAAATTAGTAGGCCCACAAGTCAGCCTCCCACCGTGGTGGGTCCTAACTAGTAGGGAGTCACAGACGGAGAGGTGTACGAGGGTTAACTGGTTGTGGTGCGGTGTGGTTTGGCAGTCGATGGAGAAGAACAGGAGTTGTGGAGGGGTGGAGGGATGGCCTGGCCAACGGTGGAGTAGCGCTTCACAGCGAAGCGTGCTAAGCAGAGCTGCTAGCAGGAGGAGGCGTGAGCAGGTGATCCCGGCGGCGATGGAGGAAGAAGACGAGAGATTGAAGATGGATACCGGTCGTTGGATGTAAATCCAACGGCTAACGATGTCAGAATCATTTGTTGACTAAGTTGGCAACGACTTGCATTGGCTTCGGCCTATTGGCCCACATTTCAGCCTCCAAAAATGTGGCACGTATTCAACCCATTTTTTCAGAATTTCCAGTTTTTTTTGCGGGGTAGAATTTACAGTCCATTTGATCTTTTTTTTGAATTACAGTCCATTAGCTGGGTTGTATGAACAAATAATGTAGCGTCCATGCGGCTCATTTATGTTTTTCCTAAAAAATTACAGGCCATTTGCACTTTCTTGAAACACACGATTTTGCTGGGCT
>LR738713.1:143884963-143904859 GCA_902687465.1 Secale cereale | reverse complement strand
GATACTATTCATCACCCAGGGGCAGAATAAGTTATTCTTCACCCGAGGTAATCTTACGATCACTTTAGATTTAAATTACACCTGGAATTCAAATAGTTACATTCATATTGATTCAGTACGTAAAATTTGGCACAAAAAAGTAAAAATATAGGTCATAAGACAATAAAAGTTGCAATTTATGTATATTTTACACTATATTTTTATGTTTGTAATTTTACGTAACATAAAATATTTTTTACGACGATTATATATTTTCTTACGGTCTGTTTTTACGTCGGAAATAAGAAAAAAATTACGGAACGTAAAATTACGGTGCATTGATGGTAAAAGAGAGGGGGTGAAGAATAACTATTCCTCACCCAGGGTGACGAATAGTCAATCCCTATATATATAATTATATATATATATAATATATATTTAAATGATAAGTGATTTATTATTACATTGGTCCTTAAATCTTACCAACCTTTTGTGCACAATCACCAGGATTTTCGTTGCCAAAACAAATCCAGGATTTTATTGTTAAGAAATTATTTTTATAAGTTAACAAGATGTGGGATATTGTTTTCTTACATATGTAAGTATCTGTTAAATATATGATGACAATAACAATAATATATAATAACATACAAAATAATTTAAATATATATAATATAGTTAGAAGGGAAACATAAGTTGGACCAGGCGTTCCTATTCTTATATAGAAAAATAGAACAGACCTCTGCGTTTTCTTCAAACAAATATAAAAAAATTGGGCTGCTGATGTTTCAGGAAAAATAAAACCTCGGATGGGAAGTCCATAGGCTGGTCGATACATGACGGCCCTCAAGAAAATACAAACAGGCCAATGGATGTCCCATCCGAGGTCGTGGGCTGTGCATGTTAAAAAACAAAGCCTAGATGGGGCAGCCCAAAACCCAGCTGATACTTGTTGCCCCAGTGATAATAAATGATACCTGCCAGCTCCCCGGCTTCGTTGTGAATTTATCTCCTATAGTAACTACGTTGAAGCACCTAAAAATGTAACTATGTTGACAAACCCATGGGCCCCAGTGTCAGTATAGCATTAGGAGGAAGTATTTTTTCGATGAGGCACTTGCTTGCGTACGGCCATAGACCTGGTTGGTCCCGACTGTCCACCTCTCCACGTACAGACCTCTCCAGATTCCTCTCATTTGTTCAGCATGTTTACAACGGTAGACAGCGGCATTGCAAGATCCGACCACCTGATGAAGTGCCTTATTCGTAGCGAAACAACTGAACTAGCCTAGTGGCCGAGTGACACTACCAGACAGATGTTCCGCCCAGGTTCGATTCCACATGTGCAGAGAAAATATCTCAAAATTTTTGCCTCTCCCTTTATTGATATGTGGATCCCAATTGTCATCTATGCACACCGCGTCCTACACTTGCCAAAACTTCGTCCCTCGTTTTCTCAGTTTTTCGCACACTAGACATTGTGTGGGCATTTTGAAAATAGCATATTGATGGCTTCTCGCCCCTCGTTGGTTACCCCAAGTGGAAGGTTTGAGATGTAGCGTAGCGGTAGTTTTCCCTTGGCAAAGATACCAAGGGTCGAATCCCGTGAGACTCCGAGGGTCAACAAGTAGGTGTCAACTGCTAACGGCGCCAGATACTTAGCGATTGACAGGACCTGCACACAGATACAAATAACTTTGCTCCCAACGAGTACAAAGAGGTTGTCAATCCCTCCGGCCTTGTCGTTTACAAAGGATCAAACACAAGAGATAATAGTGATAGGTATGACTGCAACTAGTAAATAAGAACAGGAAGTAAATAGCGGATGTGATCAGTGATGGTAATATGGACCGGGGTCCCATGATGTTCACTAGTGATGTCTCTCTCCCAAAAGACGATAAAACAACTAAGCGAGGTAAACAAATTACAGCTGGGCAATTGACAGGATTATGTGTGCAAACCAATGCTAACTATGCTGAAAAGAAAGGTAGAGGCTCAAAAGCATGGGCGGTACGCCAAGGCAAGTAGACCAAAATCCATCTGCATCTACTACTAATCATCCACCTTGAGATATCTATCCAGAACATCTCGCTGGTATTAAGTTGCGAGTCCCACCCATAGTGTAAACTCAAAGCAACAGACAACTGCATTAAAAGAACTTTGCGTAAAGTAAACAATCCTTGCACCCGCAAGTACACGCACCGTTGTTTTCCCCCTTGTGGCAACAGCACATCCCCTAGACTCATGTTTCTGTCACTCAAGCTAGTCATCGAGGGGCATGAACCCACAATCAAGCATAACGTTCCCTCTTGGAGTTACTACCTACTAATTGGCCAAAGCAATAAACAGCAACGGAGAACATGCAAGAATTACTCAAGAACATAAATATAAAAGAGGTGAATCAAATATATTACTCACACACAATCTGAACATAATCTCATAATCCATCAGATCCCAGCAAACTCATCATAGCAACAGCATAAGGATTACATATGTGCCTCGATCATGTAGGGCAGCTCACGAGGTCTAATCGGTGATGAACAAAGAGGGGAGGAGAACATCACATAGCTACTGGTCATGGACCCATGGTCCAAGGGGGACTACTCACAACTCATCCGGGAGGCGTCCATGGTGGTGGAGAAGCTCCCGGTGGTGGTTCTCCCCTCCGGCAGGGTGCCGGGAAGAGTTCTCGTGGTGCTCCCGATCTTGGAAGCGCGGCGGCGGCGGAACAGAGATGAGATCGCGAAAAAGGGTTCCGTCCTCGAGGGTTTCGGGACGCGATGTAGATATATGCCAAAGGGGGGCGTCAGCGGAGCTAAGGGGGGGCCAGGTGGCCTGGCGCCTCGGCCAGGAGGGGGGCGCACCCACAGGGCACCTGGAGCCCCTGTGGGCCCCCTCTGGCCCTACTTCGGCCGCATGGAAGCTTCTGGAGCGCTGATTTTATATATATTTTTCCCGGAATTTTTCTGGCAATTTACGTAATGGGAAAACCTGAAATACAAAAACAGCAGAAAACAGAAATTGGCACTCGGGTGCACTGAGTTAATAGGTTAGTTCAAATATGATCAAAAGTGTATGGAAGTGCATAAATATCGTAGCAATATCACACAAAAGAGGCATGGAGCAAGCAGAAATTATAGATACGTTTTGGACGTATCAACATCCCCAAGCTTAATTCCTGCTCGTCCTCGAGTAGGTAAATGATAACAAGCATAATTTCTGTGGTGACATGCTACCAACCATATAAGAACTTTTCACAGTCACATGACAAATGCTTACTGAGATAATGAATCTGTAGTAATTAAGTTGCCTCATGAGAATATCACAAAGAACTGAAAGTTTTACAATATGATACTGAAACACTCAATAGATTTGTAGCGAGCATGGTGTGCAAACATGACAAAGTGATACCTCGCTTGCCCCCTTTAGTGAAGCAAAACATAAATGCAGGGGCACCTCCGAGGTTTAAGTGACGACTAGATACAATGATTTCAGAATAAACGATATCATAATCATGCAGAAGACAATGGTACTTTGGGACAATGCACATTACACTCAGAATGACAATCATGCTCTCAATAGTTGGTGCTTTGAAGAAAGAAGGTGGAGACACTCGAACCATGGCTTTTGATGGCAAGGTTGAAAATCCGTGGTCGGAAACAATGACTAATCGTGTACCAGAGCTCTTGGTTTTTAAAAATAGAGGTAAAAATTATTTTTTTGGGATATGCATATTTCGTCAACGAATGCTAGTAGATAACTCAATTACTTCTTCAGCTGGACAAATTTCGAGGAACGGCTCCCGCACGGGGACGATCACATCCCCTTAATCTCCTTTGTTTATCACTGCCAAAGTTTCCTGATTTCTCATGAACAAAGCGTGAAGGAGGGTTTGTTTGTTGTATATTTTTTTAATGAGCCGGGCGCACTCTTTGCCATTTCCTTCTCGTATTAGGGGTTTGCAGATTAGACATGCAATCCCGGGGTGAAACTCGTCCAACTTAAAAAGATCATGAATTAACTACTACTTCCTCATGAGCTAAAACAGAGGCACAAAATAGAAATGTTTTTTTTGAATAATTTTGAGATGGTACAAGATAGTCTTCGTTAGGAATGGCAAGTAAATACCATGTATAGGAAGGTATGGTGGACTCATATGGCATAACTGGTTTAAAGTATTTTGGATGCACAAGCAGTCAGCCCGCTTAGTACAGGCGAAGGTTAGCAAAAGACTGGGAGCGACCAACTAAGAGAGAAATGACGGTCATAATCATGCAGAGCGACAAAGCAACATTGAATCGGGCATGGAAGTTATATCGCTACTCAGAAATTAAAGATCATCAAGGCTTGATAGACTTTCTTTACAGTCTTAAATATGCGTGAGCATACGCCAAGTCAATCAAATAAATTCTTGGAGGAAGATATCACTAAACCATACCACATCATAGGCAAACAAATCATGTTGGTACTTCAATAACACATTAAGAACCCCCCAGCTATTTGAGACTAACCATAAGAAAACATGAACTACTAAGCACCATTATGCACATAGCATTTTTATCATATACATATCAACCAGTGCAACAGAAGCCAACTCTCTTAACAAGATAAGCATGATAACTCAAGAGAGTTCCAGCACCCAACTAAACAAAAGCTCTTTAAAAAGAAAAGCATGAAAACTAAGAGCTAAACATGATAGTAGCTATTGAAAGACAAAGAACATACACAGCAAAGATAAGCATGAAAATCCTATGTTGTGTTCTAGGTTGAAGTGGAGCGTGTTTCTCTCCCACACAAAGAAAGTTGGGTTCTAACTCGTTATGAATAGCAAGCAAAGCTAAAGAAAACTAAAAAGGAAACTAAAAGCAAGACGCTCCAAGCATAGCACATAACACATGAAGTGATTAAAATATAGTGGAACGAAAGACGAACTGATAATTGTTGATGGAGAAGGGGATGCACGGGGGCATCCCCAAGCTTAGAAGCTTGAGTCTTCTTGAATATTTCTTGGGGTGCAAGGGGGCATCCCCAAGCTTGAGCATTTGACACTCCTGAATCTTTTTATCATCCTCCCTCGCACACTTGAAAACTCCCTTCATACATAACTCATCATAATCTGATTAGCGAGGTTAGTACCCATAATAAAATAATTTTTCCTTGCTGGAAATAAATATAATCTTGAAGGTCTACTGTTTCTCAATATTGACAAAAGGTTTTTGCAAAGAAAAAGCAAGCTCAAGGTTTGCAAAACGAAGAAAAGGCAAAACAGGACAGAATCTGTGAAAAACAGACCAGCTGGTAGTAAATAATTTTTTCGGGGCACTTCTCCAACTCAAATCAAAAAACTCAGAACAGACGCCCGAAAGCCAATTGTATAGAGCACGCTGTCGAAAACATTCAGACCAAAAAGATGACCTGGTGATTTTATACGAATTTTTCTGTCCAAAGACAGAATCTGTTTCCTGGACAGCACGTCACAACTTTTGAACTTTCTTGCAATCAGAGGCTAAACTTGGCACAAAGCTGAAAAGTAAAGATACAATGATGATGTTACTATAGTAACAAACATCAAGACACAACAAAAGCAAAATAAAACTTATTCATTGTGGGCTGCCTCCGAAAAAGCGCTTTCTTTTATGCCTTTAAGCTAGGCATAATGCAAAAAGAGAGGATCAAGTTTTATCAAGAGTAAAAGAATAGCTAGCCCGTATAACGGACTCAAAAGGTAACTTAATCTTCTTTCTAGGGAAGTGTTCCATCCCTTTCTTGAGAGGAAATTGGAATTTTATATTCCCCTCTTTCATGTCAATGATAGCACCAACGGTGCGAAGAAAAGGACGTCCCAAAATAATCGGACAAGAAGGTTCACATTCAATATCCATAATAGTAAAATCAACGGGAACATAATTGTCATTAACAATGATAAGAACATCGTCGATCCTCCCCAAGTGTTTATTTATGGAAGAATCAACAAGACGAACACCAAAAGAACAAGAATCAAAAGATTTCAATTTAAGCATATCATATATTCTTTTGGGCATAACGGAGGTACTAGCTCCAACATCACATAAAGCATAGCAAGAGAAGTTATTCAACTTAATTTTAATCATAGGACCCCAACCATCTTCTAGCTTTCTAGGTATGGAGGCTTCTACCCTAAGTTTCTCCTCCCTAGCTTTGATGAGAGCATTAGTGATATGCTCTGTGAAGGCAAGGTTAAGCGTGCTAGTGCGGGGATCTCTAGACATCTTGTGAAGAAAATCAATAACTTCAGAAAAGGGTGCAATTATCAAAATCAAGGTCACTACTATCAAGTAAAGTGGTAGTGGTGTCCTTTAGGCTCACTTGTTTGGTAGTTTCTATGGTCATAGGAGTTTCTACGGTTAAGGTCATAGCATCACCATTAATAGGTCCAATGGGACCAGGAGTGCATTGGGTGCTAAGAGTTTGGATATCCTCAACAACTTGGATAGTAGCAACAGTGTGGTGGGTAGGAAGGCTCTTAATTCTATCTTCCTCCTCCTTTTCTCTAGCCCATATCTCTTTAAGTTTAGCCAACATCCTAATGTTTTCATTAATTTGCACTGCATTCATAGGAGTGGTCTTCCTCTCCTCAAGAGGGGAAGTTCTAATTTTAAGCAACTCTACCTCATGGGCTAAATTGTCTACCTTCGAAGAGAGATCATCTAGTTTGGCTAGTTTTTCTTCTACATTCTTATTGAAGGCTTTTTGGGTAGTGATGAAATCTTTAAGCATAATCTCTAGTTCAGAAGTGGAGTTCTTGGTGCTAGGATAAGCATTGTTGTTCCCATAGGAATTAGAGGGGAACGGTCTAGGGTTGCTACCAAAATTACTCCTATAAGCATTGTTATTGAAATTGTTTCTAGAGATAAAGTTCACATCTACTTGATCTTGAGCAATCAAAGAATTTAAAGGAACATCACGAGGATCAATAGGAGATTGCTTGGAAAGTAGAGACATGATCAAGTCAACTTTTTCATTTAGGGAGGAAATCTCCTCGACAGAGTTTACCTTCCTACCTGTTGGAGCGCGTTCGGTGTGCCATTGAGAATAATTGGTCATCATCTCATCGAGAAGCTTCGTGGCAGCACCAAGTGTAGTTGACATAAAGGTTCCTCCCGCGGACGAATCTAACAAGTTCCGCGAGGTAAAGTTCAAGCCTGCATAAAAAGTTTGGATAACCATCCAAGTAGTCAAACCATGAGTAGGGTAGTTCTTGACAAGAGATTTCATGCGTTCCCAAGCTTGGGCAACGTGTTCATTATCCAATTGTTTGAAATTCATTATGTTACTCCTTAGTTGGATAATTTTAGCAGGTGGATAGTACTTCCCAATAAAGGCATCCTTGCACTTGTCCCAAGAATCTATGCTATTTGTAGGCAAAGATTGAAACCAAATTTTAGCTCCTCCTCTCAAGGAGAAAGGAAAAAGCTTAAGCTTAACAATATTACCATCTATTTCTTGGTACTTTTGCATATCAAAGAGTTCAACAAAATTATTTAAGTGCAAAGCAGCATCATCTCCAGCACCGGAGAATTGATCTTTCATAAGTAGGTTCAGTAAAGCATGTTTAATTTCATAAGAAGGTGCTGAAGTGGCAGGTGTAGTAATAGGCGTGCAAATAAAGTCATCGTTGTTATGACTAGTGAAGTCACACAATTTGGTGTTCTCGGTGGAACCCATAACAGCAGCAAGCAAGATAACTATTTTTGTAATTTTTGATAAAGGGAACTAAAGCAAAAACAGAAATATAAACTAACAAGACTAAAAAGCAAAGGTAAAAGATAGCGTGCAACTCCCCTATCTTGAAGAGTGGAGTCCCCGGCAACGATGCCAGAAAACTTTGCTTGATGGCTTCTCGCCCCTCGTTGGTTACCCCAAGTGGAAGGTTTGAGATGTAGCGTAGCGGTAGTATTCCCTTGGCAAAGATACCAAGGATCCAATCCCGTGAGACTCCGAGGGTCAACAAGTAGGTGTCAACTGCTAACGGCGCCAGATACTTAGCGATTGACAGGACCTGCACACAGATACAAATAACTTTGCTCCCAACGAGTACAGAGAGGTTGTCAATCCCTCCGGCATTGTCGTTTACAAAGGATCAAACACAAGAGATAATAGTGATAGGTATGACTGCAACTAGTAAATAAGAACAGGAAGTAAATAGCGGATGTGATCAGTGATGGTAATATGGACCGGGGTCCCATGATGTTCACTAGTGATGTCTCTCTCCCAAAAGACGATAAAACAGCTAAGCGAGGTAAACAAATTACAACTGGGCAATTGACAGGATTATGTGCGCAAACCAATGCTAACTATGCTGCAAAGAAAGGTAGAGGCTCAAAAGCATGGGCGGTACGCCAAGGCAAGTAGACCGAAATCCATCTGCATCTACTACTAATCATCCACCTTGAGATATCTATCCAGAACATCTCGCTGGTATTAAGTTGCGAGTCCCACCCATAGTGTAAACTCAAAGCAACAGACAACTGCATTAAAAGAACTTTGCGTAAAGTAAACAATCCTTGCACCCGCAAGTACAAGCACCGTTGTTTTCCCCCTTGTGGCAACAACACATCCCCTAGACTCATGTTTCTGTCACTCAAGCTAGTCATCGAGGGGCATGAACCCACAATCAAGCATAACGTTCCCTCTTGGAGTTACTACCTACTACTTGGCCAAAGCAATAAACAGCAACGGAGAACATGCAAGAATTACTCAAGAACATAAATATAAAAGAGGTGAATCAAATATATTACTCACACACAATCTGAACATAATCTCATAATCCATCTGTCGGGGGAAACTGTCCACCACGAACACCTATGGGACCGGAGCCCCTTTTACGTTGCGGTAAGGGAGCGGAGGGAGCACGAAGAGCAGATCGAGGAGAGCTCGCGGGCAGTTTACCCAGGTTCGGGCCGCGACGGACGCGTAAAACCCTACTCCTGCTTGGATTGTATTGAGTTTTTGAGCTCGGGAGCTGGAAGAACTAGCTACACCGAGCTAGAGAGCTATCTAGGTTCCGAACCCTTTCTATGTTGTGCATGGGCCTCCTTTTATAGCTCAAGGGGTCATCGACAGGTGTCAACGTAGAGGAGGGTAAAAATGTAACTTTGGTGGTAGTTGTAACAGTGCGGGAATAGTGCGTGAACAGTGGATGAACAGTGGTCATCAACTAACTTTGACAGTGGGGGACAAGGGCATTAAATGCCCGTCACCGTCGACCCCAAAAGCACCCGTCGATGCGTCTCCGTTCGCCACGGCGGTAGCCTCGTCACCGTCGCGTGCCACCGTGTCCCCCAGGCTGCACAGCCATCCGCCACGCGTCCCTGGAAGGGCCCCAGGGCGACGCGTGGGCCGATGAGCTGGAGCGCGGGTACACAGCGCAGGTTTCCCCCGGCAAGCACCTTGCCGGGGTCTTGATCTTGCCGGGCCCGGAAGCTTGTCGCTCCCCGGGCCCTGCCTGGGCGCATGATGCGCCGAGGCGTGTCTTCTGAGATGCAGTCTTCTGGTCTTCCTGGCAAGCTCCTCTTGCCAGGGTCTTGTGTTAATGTGATAGTCTTGAGCCTAGGACGGCGTTCCCGGCAAGCTCCACTTGCCGGGGCTTTGATCTTCTGTCTTGTATACTTTGTTTTTGAATGGTTTTATAGGGACTAGAAAGGTTTCCGGCAAGCGTGTGGTAAACCCTGCCGCGGGAAGCTGCTACTGCCCGTGCACAAGTTGGGGTACTAAGGTACCCCTATCTTAGTACACCGACACCGTCAGATCCCAGCAAACTCATCATAGCAACAGCATAAGGATTACATATGTGCCTTGATCATGTATGGCAGCTCACGAGGTCTAATCGGTAAAGAACAAAGAGGGGAGGAGAACATCACATAGCTACTGGTCATGGACCCGTGGTCCAAGGGGGACTACTCACAACTCATCCGGGAGGCGTCCATGGTGGTGGAGAAGCTCCCGGTGGTGGTTCTCCCCTCCGGCAGGGTGCCGGGAAGAGTTCTCCTGGTGCTCCCGATCTTGGAAGCGTGGCGGCGGCGGAACAGAGATGAGATCGCGAAAAAGGGTTCCGTCCTCGAGGGTTTCGGGACGCGGTGTAGATATATGCCAAAGGGGGGCATCAGCGGAGCTAGGGGGGCCCAGGCGGCCTGGCGCCGCGGCCAGGAGGGGGGGGCGCCCCCACAGGGCGCCTGGAGCCCCTGTGGGCCCCCTCTGGCCCTACTTCGGTCGCTTGGAAGCTTCTGGAGCGCTGATTTTTTATATATTTTTTCCGGAATTTTTCTGGCAATTTACGTAATGGGAAAACCTGAAATACAAAAACAGCAGAAAACAGAAACTGGCACTGGGGTGCACTGAGTTAATAGGTTAGTCCAAATATGATCAAAAGTGTATGGAAGTGCATAAATATCATAGCAATATCACACAAAAGAGGCATGGAGCAAGCAGAAATTATAGATACGTTTTGGACGTATCACATATCTTTTTAACCGTGCATCATATGAAGATGTGCTATGCATGAATGTTGATCAAAATGATGGTAACTAGCTGGTAGTTCCAGTTTCGACCATGAATAAAAGTTCCAGCATGATGTTAACACTGTTTGAAAAGGTCGTGTTAATATAAATGCTCTGCCTCTGAAAGTTGTAGTTTCTTATCTGAAACTGAACTTCGAGTTTCTTATCTGAAACTGAAACTTGCACTTTCTTCTCTGAGAGTCACATTGTCTGCACTTTTATACTCCTATGAAACTAAATTTTTTTTAAGTGCAGAGAAAATATCTCCAAATTTTTTGCCTCTGCCTTTATTGACATGTGGGTCCCAATTGCGGTGCCACATGTGGGTCCCAACTGATCTTCCGTGTCTTGCAGGGATCATCCAGTTACCAACGTATGTACTTCTATTAACTCACCTGAATTGCGGGGCCGGGGAGTGTGCCTATGGTCTGTTCTCAATTGAGGTGCCACATGTGTGTGCAAACGCAATATGACGCGCGTTCCATTTGAAGAGCGGCGTGGCAGACCAACCAACCGTCTGGGGTGCGGCGCGAACGCGACGGGCGTGCTGCATACTCCATACATGTGTACCGCCGTTTTCTTGAGTCTTTGCTCCATGGCGCAATCCATGGATACAAAATGAGTATACTTTACTGTTTAAAAGTCGATGGCGGTGCTTTTCCCGCGCGGTAGGTGGGGCAGTTCCGCCTAGTCGGTTCGATAGAGATGCGAGAAGATGAGGGAGGAGTCTGCTGCAAATGTAGGGTTGTGTGATTTGACAATGAGTTACTGCTGGACAGGTGGGGCCCGGTGATTTCACTTGCCATTATCATTTTAACTGCCAAGCCGGATTCCTGACCACCTCCATACAGGTGCCCAACGTACCGTGATAAATCTCCAAGGGCGCGACCGCGCGAGCGAGGCGACGGTCGTGGTAGGCGCGACCATGATACGGGCTGCTGGCAGCCCTTGGATCTGAGATCGAACGGTCGCATGCTAAGTTGCTGAAAATTTGCAGAACAACCCTCCAGGATAGGATATTCACCCATAGGTCTAGAATCACGCCATGCAACCGTTCGATCTCAGATCCAAGGGCTCCCGGAAGCCCGTATCATGGGAGAATGGAAAGCTTCGTATCACCTGTAATTTTCCCGATGCATGACATGACATCGAAAGCCATTTAATTGGGCGTCGAGTAGACGTGACATCTAATTGGGCCCCCATAGTACTGTGCATCAATCCACTTATCCACCAGGCAAGCCACTACCCTGCCATTCGCACGCGCCCCCACTCGAGATAAACCGCTCCTAGTCGTCCCGTCCTTTCACATTACAGCAGTTCCACTAATCCTAACCCTCCTCCCAAATCCATGGCGTCCCAAATCTCCATGATCAGTGGTGAGTACAAGGTTAGAACCATCACCGGCGATGAGTTCGACGTCAGCTACACACGTTCTTCCGCAACGATGAAAGAATGCCTTGCTCGCTTCAAACGCATG
Source organism: Secale cereale (assembly GCA_902687465.1). Taxonomy (NCBI): domain Eukaryota; kingdom Viridiplantae; phylum Streptophyta; class Magnoliopsida; order Poales; family Poaceae; genus Secale; species Secale cereale. The sequence continues at coordinate 143,892,868 of LR738713.1, read as the reverse complement.
TTCGAAAACTCAAATGATGAGTGGGTCGCTGGGCTAGATGTTGAGTACACCACAGTCGTGGGAAGCGAGAAGAAACTAAAGGAGGCAGAGAAGAAGAAGCCCTCCGTGATCCAGGTTTGCGTGCATGACTTATGCTTGGTCTACCACATATGCCATGCCGACGTTGAGTGCGAGGAATTTAAGAAATTCCTCAAGGACGGCCGAGTCAAATTCGTTACTGTAGACTTTAGGAACGACAAGGAAATCCTGGGTCGGATAGGCCTCGTTGTAGGCCAGCCCTTCGATCTCCAGAAGGAGCGCCTGGTGTCCTCCTCTCAGCCTTCAATGCTGACCCTAGAAGGAGCCATGGTTCATCACATGTACGGCGAACTGAAGAAACCTCTGCACAAGTTTCATCGTGCATGGCAGTGGATTGTACTAGATATAGACCGCATCCACTACGGTGCAATGGATGGCTACCTTTGTTTCAATATCTACAAGGGTTGGATGAAGAGCAAGAGCCAAGTGTGCGGTTCAAGCAAAGAAGTATCGTCGAAGAGGAAGAGGGACAAGGACGAAGTCGAGGACGTAGACGAGGACTTCGAGTAAGGTGGCAGTGTCGTTTCTCATGGTGGTTCTAATGCAGTGTCTATCGGTTTAGTTGCTTAGTTTAATTTCTGGTGTGCTCAGTTTTATTTGAGGGGTGTGTTGTGCCGAGCCCCCAGCATAACTATGTTATGTTTCGTCTCGTTATATTTCGTACATTTCATCTTTTAGTTGGTATAGTACTACCACTCGTTTCTTGACATTATATACGTACAATATATATATCTGGCCAACATCATATAGCCAGCAGTTTAGTTGTCAAAGAATTTCAGGGTGCTTAGTTTTGTCAAAGAATTCAAGGGTGCTTAGTTTTATTTGAGGGGTGTGTTGTGCTGGACACCATTAAATTAACATTGGGAGAATCTGCTTATTTTTGTCATGTAACATGGTCAACGAGTTTGACGTGAAAATAACACTGTCTAATGGCATTTCTGATCAAACATCCAACTTAACGATGGTATTTTTTAGATATCTAATTGCATTTTTGAGCAGGCATCTCACGAATTGATGGCATTTTTTGAGTAGTTGTAACTTCTAATTGCAAAACTGAGTAGTGATACACAACTAGTGCCATAAATAATAAGAACCCAAGAATTAAGTAGGGCTAATTTCTTTATTTCTTTATACCTTTGTGTGCGAAACAATATACGCTGCTTCCCGCCAGATTATCTTTACAGAGGCAACATAGAACTATATGAGTGACCTGTTAAATTTTGGAATTTATTCCGGATTCGTTTGGCCTTTTTTATACATTAATTGAGTTTCTGGTCATTTAATGTGCATAATTCAAATTTGAACTACAAGAACATGCTCCTATGCACCAAAGTTGATTGAAAAATCACATGTGTGTCCTCAGGTGAATTTCTAGGTCCCATGCAAGAAATGGGAATGAAATTCAAACATCTGGGCATCGTGGTTCGACCGAGAACATTGAGAAGCTTGGTTTCAAAATACTTGTAAATCCAAAACACGCCTGAAAATCATGAAACTTGGCATGGTGTCATGTCATGGTACTACCATGCTGTGGTAAAAAATTGCAGAGTAGGAACAAGTTTTGGTATAAGTTTCTTGCAAACCGGAGCTTCTCTCAAGAAGGCTCGTGGTTCTGAGAGAGAACGTGTCACCTTTGTGTGCATAATTCAAATTTTTAATACAAGCACATGCTCCAGTGCACCAAAGCTGGTTGAAAAATCACATGTGTGTCCTCGGGTAAATTTCTAGGTCCCATGCCAGAAATGGTAATGAAATTCAAACATCTGGGCGTCATGGCTCCGCTAGAAACATTGAGAAACTTGGTTTTTTAATTCCTGTAAATCCGAAACACGCATGAAAATCATGAAACTTGGCTTGGTGCCATGACATGGCACCAACATGTTGTGGTAATTTTGTTGTCCAATTTGCGAAGGCGCACACATTAACAATCAACAAAGTCATTTTGGAATAAGTGATGTCACGTTACAATCGGAAACACGAGTATTATTGAAAAACCGCGGGCATTCTATTTACCATCAATGTGCCGCCACGCGTACCCTTTTTTTATTAGCTAGGAGGCATCGTCCAGGGTAGCTATTTGAGTACGAGAGGCGTAGGATCAGACCCCTGCGCATGCTTATCGGGAGGAGAGCCCTTTGACCTCCATCTATCGTCCACCTCTGTCCCAAGGTCTCCATTAATGGCGCGCGAGCCTCTGTTTAATGGCATGGCAATGTCTCACTTGACTGAGATTTAAGAGAGAAAAAGGAAAGTTTGAAAAGAAAATTTTGCACGGATCTTGATGTAAGATCCGACGGACCTATATAGCATCTACTGCGACTTATAGCAAGACTGATGAATATATATAAGGATGACGAGAGTGGATAATAATTGTCTTACATAATTAGGAAGATAATTAGAAAAGCCACATGCGGCTACGCCCGAAATACACAAGGGCAGAGAGAAGAAGGAAGACACATACACCGATCTGGCTCGCTCATCTTTACTTTCTTTATGCGCTGTAGGTCGCGGAGACTAGTTCTCGCGATGGGCGATGATATCTTTCATCAGTTTCATGTCCTTAATACGCTGCTTGGCAGCATCCATGGATTCCTCCACCAGCCTGTTTTGTTCGATGCGGAGCATGGCATTCTTGTCCATAAGTTTCTTGATGATGACGCCCGTCCTCTGCAACATGGCAGCGGTCTCCTCCTCCTGCTTCGCCCTCAGCAGGACACGCTCGCCTCGGAGCTTTGCATTGCTCTCCCCCAGTTGCCAAATGACGCCGATAGCCTCATCCTGCATCCTCGCCCAGCCGGAGATCTGATCCATCTAGCTATGGACTATCCCATGCATGCGCCTAAAGAGTCCTCGCCTGCCCACGAGAAATTTTCTGAGGCCGCCGCGGCGCAGCGGGACGTCCCTGCTGCTTTGGCGGCGCGGCGGGACATCTCGGCTGCTTGCGCGGCGTGACCGGACCAGTCTGCTACATCGTCGGCGCAGATGGACCTCCGTGCTGCTTCGGCGGCACGACGGGACCTCTGTGATGCTACTGTTGCGCGGCTGGACATGTCGGCTGCTTTCGCGGCAAGGCGGGACATCTCTCGTGCTTCCTCTTCCATGCTCACCTCTCCCTGTTGGAAATCTCTCGACCCAAAACTCACGCTGGCTATGGCTTGATTGACTTGATTTTTTTTGTGGATGAGGAGTTGAGGAGAAATGTGTAGTCATCTTATATCCGAGTACTACTAATACACTCCTAAGTGGGAAACCGTTTAGGTTGTGATCGGTGTGAATAGGTTTGCAATTAAATATAGCATGGTAGTAGTAGTAATTTGGAATGTGATGAGACGCGCTCAAAATTTATTAAAAGGCTAGAGGGCGGGGCAGTCTAGCTTGGACATTTTCATGAGAGGCGAGGGGCCTTTGTGATTTGACGGCTCATTACTGCTGGAAGGAGGGGCCTTGTGATTTGACTGCTCATATAAATGTGTCGATGACCTGAGGAGGAGCAAAGAACCATGCGGTATACTCAAGTTTTCCAGTGGAGTACAACGGAGGAGCACGAAACACGACAGCCCAGTGCCATATCCTCTACTATCTACGCTTATTATATATTACTAGCAAGAGGCATTGTTCTATTGGCGATAAAGAATGATCTAATTTGCTAGTCATCTCATTTCTAGCATTGTTCTATTCATGCCTCCCAGAGAAGGTGACACGTGCGGCGAAACACCCGAAGCAAAATAAGAAACACATGAGCAAAAGAAGAAGGATTATCACCCCAAAAAAAGAAGGAGGACGCACACACAAGTCTGGGGCGCTGCTCTCACTACATGAAGGGTTGCTGGCCGCGGAGCCGTAAGTGCTTATTCATCGCCTCCACGACCTCCATCTCCTTGCGTGTCTCCTCCGCCATCTTCATCATTGTGTCCATGACGTGGGATTTCTCGATGCCAGCCTTCATCATCTGTTCCACAGCCGCATTACGTACCTTGACAACAGCCGGGTGCTCAATGCGTGGCTTCACCAACTCCTCCTTCTGTTCCATGACGAGGGCCTGCTAAATCTTCATCGATGAACTACTATTCTCATGTCGCTTCTTCCAGCCAGCGTTCTCCTCCTTCAGCAGGTCAAGCTCGTGGCAGAGCTTCGCCTTGTCCTCCTGAAGTTGCAGGATTTTGCCGGTCGCCTTCTTCTCCGAGGCAATGCTCTTCTTCAGGAGCATCACCAAGCCAGTGGACAACTCCCACTGCTCATTGAGCTCAGCGTGCATGTCGTCGAGGCTCTCCTTCAGTAGCTCCACCAAGCCGTGGATGAACTCCTTCTGCTTATTGAGGTGCTTATTGAGCTGATCGGGTATGCTGTTGAGGGAGAAAGACTCCAGCGCCGTCAGCTCGGCAGGTTCGCCTCCGTGTCTAGGGCGCTCCTGGGAGCCATCGCCTGCCTGTGAGAGATCTTTCGAGGTCTCTACGTGGCGGCGAGCCTTCTCTATTTTTTCCGCAGCCATGGTTGCCGCTCGCTTGTTACGAGTAGTTCTCGACCTAGAGCTCTGCACACCTGCCATGGCAAGGACGGACAAAGAAGGAGGACTTATGAGGAGGAAGGTAGAGTAATTTACGGTTAGGTAGTTCCTCTTTTTATAACCTAAGTACTAGCACTATTACTAAAACCTGCATGTAACACGTTCAGGTTTGGTACGTAATGGTAGGTGTGAGCAGGCTTGCACTTAATTGTCGCACTAGTACTTTCGAATGTGATGGGAATAAGGTAAAAAGATTAATTGATGGTTTTTGGTTTCGAGACCCGAAACGTCTCCCGATGAGTTTAGTGAAACATAAATTTCAACTAGACTATACTTCTCAGTTGCGTAAATAACATGTTATTGTCAAAAATTGGCACAAAATATGAAGGAGACCAATGGAAGTACTACTAGCAACCCATGATTTAACTACTCGCATGCGCGCAGTGGAGTGGTAATGTCTTTCTTCCGCCCTCACGTCCACTCAATTTGCATGCGCTGTATTAATTGACCATCAATGAAGTGAAGGACTTTACAAGCGTCAAATTCTCACATGGGGTGGATCTTGGTACAAAATTGCGTCCGCTCGTGTACCCGCGTGTGCGTGCGAGGAAATGAGTGCGTGCGTGGCGTGCGTGCACATCTTTGCTTCGTGCATGTACCGCCAGTGCGGCTCAGGGAGGACGAGTACATTCTTCTGGAACCAGCAATACGTCACTGTGATCAAACCACACAAGGATGTCGCGACAACGCCTCCACATGTGCCACGTGGCTTCATGAACTGTAAGAGAGACATTGTGTAGCATGCCATTGTATTTTGCACATACTCGAAGTACTAGTAAGGTACACGTGCATTGCACGCGTCAGATTTTGCAACCAAATTATGAATAAATACGACACAGTAGCATCTAAGCTCTGAGTCATATAAGCCTGATGTAGACCGTCGTTTAATTCTTATAGTTCATATAATTCAAAATCAATGAGTTTTTATAAAAAACCTAGGGCCTCTTTGATTCATAGGATTTCCAAAACGCGGGAATAGGAAGAACATGGGATTAGAGTGGAATGTCGTCTTGAATCCTACAGGATGGTACGGGTGTTTGATTGTGCATAGAAAAAACACATAATTCTTTCTAAGAGGTTTGAGTGGATGGGATGTTTCCTATGAAATCGAGTGCAAATGAATCATATGGAAAAATTCCTATGGTTTACAGTCCTACGAATCAAACAACCAAGATAGGAAAACTTCCTAAGGATTATAATCCTCCAAAATTCCTTCGAGAATCCTTTGAATCAAGGAAGCCCTTAATCTATTTTATGATTCATGGAATTGTGCATTGTATAGCATAAAGTAAAAACAAATAATGGCAGTTCAACTAGAAAAAAAGTTTGGGCAGTTATGATATGGAAGATTCTAGAACAAAGGAGAACCACTGTTGTTTTGAGATTTGTGCATTATGCTTAAGTTCAACCATGGAGTCTGCTAGATTGTACACGTGGCAAAATCCGGTGGGGGCTAGAAGATGGTGCGAGGGGCCGAGCGGAGGGAGACTGTGAAGGAGTGCACAACTGCGAGATCGATATTTAGAGAGAGGGGGCGAGAACGTGCGTTGTTGCGCGGAGTGGCGGAGCCATGAAAAATGTCCCATGAGCTAGGGGGCCAAGCATTGCTAATCCTTTACGAGGAGGTCCAATTCATCTACTTAAACCATTTATACCAGCAATTGTCTAATGATCACATTCATATTAGCCTCGATATATAGTGATGTTAGGGGGGGCAGGGCCCTTGCTGCCCCCTATCTTCGCCATTTTGCGCGCGTTTGAGAGATGAAGCGGAAGGCATGGTGTGCGGATAACTTTAACTTTGAAAGATGGTCATTGGATGAGGCCAATCCAATGGTGCAGAGCTGGCAAATTTGAGCACTACTGGCCGTTGGATATCATCTAGATTCCACCAGATTTTGCCACATGTACAATCTAGAAGACTCGATGGTTGAACTTAAGCATAATGCACAAACCTCAAAACACAAGCACTTCTTCTTTGTTATAGAATCTTTCGTTTCAGAATTGCCCAAATGTTTTTCTACATGATTTGTTTTTACTTTATGCCTTACAATGAACAATTCCATGAATCTTAAAATAGATTAGCTTTCTTATAAAAACTAGATGATTTTGAATGAAATGAACTATAAGAATTAAACGAACATCTACATCATGCATATATGACTCAAAGCTTACATGTTATAATGTGTACCTTACTAGTCTAAATGGTGTCTGTGTGTGTGTGTTGTGCGTGTTAAACACATTGTACGTAGTATATCATACTAGTCTAAATTGTCTTTTTTTGGGTACACGTTAAGCTTGTTCTCTCGAAATTTCAAGCCGCGCCTTGTTATGCCGAAATTTCAATCTAGCGTCTGTGTCTATCGTGTTGCGATACTCCCGCCCCTTCAACCCACGCCTTGTTAGCCCGAAATATTTAAGATATATCTTTTGTCTTGTTGTGCTCCGACAACTCCTTCCATCTCAACCCGCGTCTTTTTAGTCCAAAATTTCAAAGCGCGCGAAAACTCTCACCTCGTGTGAAATCCCGACACGCGAAATGCCCGTGATACCCCTGAATCGAAAGAACCGCCTCAAATCGGTGGGGGTACTTTCGTAACTTACCCAACTTTTCGAACAAGCGCGCCCCTAAGCCATGGTTCCCCACTCCCATCCCATCCGCCCACCCATTCGTACCCCGAGGCCGGCAAAACCCGCGAAGCCCCACACCTTCCTCCGTCCGCCACCCAGCCGGAGCCTCTTCCCCGACGATGTTGTCCATAGCAACACCGCAACATCCCTCGACCATCGTACCGAATGAGGATCCGTCGTCGATCAGGTCATCCAGTCGGTTCAGCCACCCCGTCCTCCAGCTCCAAGGAGCTGCCCCGACGTTCCCCTCATCTTTCGCGCCACCAGCATTGCCACACCGCCGTCCTCACCTGCACCATCGTAAGAGCATCATCATCACTGTTTCCTCGGATGAAGTTGCGGCCTAATCGGCGCCACTAAAGAGGTTGTACATTAATCGCCGCATTTTCTTGCGGCTCCATCCACGGCGGCGTCACCGGCCACTTCCTACACGGTGTTGCTCCCTCTACGGCGACGTCCACATCAGTAGGAGCTGCTGCTGCTTTAGCTCTCGCTCGCGCTGCTGGTCTGCTCTTGCTCTCGGTCCCATGCCTGGTCTGCTCTTACTCTTGCTCTTACTCGCGCCGCTGCTCTCGCTCTTGCTCTTGCTTGCGATGCTGCTCCGATTTAGCTACACTTCAGTCGACTGAATC
>LR738713.1:143842535-143879304 GCA_902687465.1 Secale cereale | reverse complement strand
GACGGCCCAGATGATGCTACTGGGCCTAATTCGGATAGGCCGTAAACGGGCTCTGGGTTAGCGGACTGTAAATGGGCTATATGCGAACATGCCGTTAACGGGCTTACCGTGGGCCGGCCCGCCACCTTTTCACCAAGTCAAACGGGCCGGCCTTTTCACAGGAATGGGCCTATGTTGGGCCGTGCCATGTGTCGACGTATCATAGGCGCTTTGTGTCCAATGAGTGGATGACATCTGTCCCAACGGTGAGCCGACACGTGTTTCCTACAGCCAATGATGATTTTACACGTGGAAAATCCCCATTGATCGGGGCTGTTAACGGGTTATCGGATCCAAAAACGGACCCGATAGCTTAACGGTGTTCCGTTACGGTGGATGCCACGTGTCGGTCACCCTTGATGAAAGCACTTCTGTGACGCGCGATTTATCGTCATGGAAGTGGACACTTCCGTGATGATAATTTTGGTAATGTCATGGAACACTTCTACGACAGCACATGTATGACTATCTTGATTCTATCATAAAATCGTCATGGATGTACATGCATGACAGAAAACGTGACCTACTGTGACAAACACGTATCATCATAGAAGTGTATTTTTTTTGTAGTGCACCTCCACGGCGGGCACCCGGGAGCGCGGCGGGCTGCTGAGCATCACCCCGGAGCTGCGTCGCGTTGTTTGGCCCGGCAAGTTCAAGTCAAACCTACCCCCACGCTATGATGGAACATCCGACCCAGCCAAGTTCCTGCAGCTCTATGAGCTGAGCATCAAGGTAGCCAGTGGAGACGAGAAGCTTATGTCCAATTGGTTCCCCATGGCTCTCAAGGACGGCGCGCATTCGTGGCGCCTGAACCTCCCAGCGGGGTCGATTTCCTCCTGGGAGGAGCTGCGCGAACGGTTCATCTCCAACTTCGAAGGGACTCGCGACCACGCCCCTGCGCTAGGCGACCTGCGGTGTATCAAGCAACAGCTAGGGGAAACCCTGTGCAAGTACATCTAGCGTTTTACTAACGTCCCCATCCAGATTCCCAAGGTATCAGACGTGGCCATCATCTCCGCATTCACTGATGGTGTCCATGACTTCCGGATGAAGGAGGAGCTCGCCATCCATGAGGACATATGCTCGGCTCTGGAGATGTTCAACATGGAAACCAAGTGTGCAAGGGCAGAAGAGGGTCGCCTCTCGCTCGTCAAGCTCCCCGAGGCCGAACCAGAAGACAAGAAGGCCAAGGCAATGGACGTGAAGCACAACGGACCAGCTGTACTCGCGGTTGAGCCTGACATGAAGCATGGCTGCCACCACCTCGAGTCCTCCAAGGGTAGCTGCCCGTTCTACGTCTTCCACAATGTGCACAGCTACAACACCAACGACTGCTAGGAGCTCAGGGCCATCCACGACGGGTGCCTCGTTCATCGCCCCGAGCGTGGCGAACGAGGCTACGGCCGTGGAGGTGGCCGTGGAGGAGGACGCTGGGAGAACCGCGACTCCTACCAAGGCAGGCGCGATCAACCTCGTGAGGACCATTGGCAAGGGCAGCCTCGTGAGGGTCCTTGGAGGGATCAACCTTGTGAGGACCGACCTCAGGGCAATGCTGGCCTTCCTCCGCTGCCACCACTGCCAAGAAGGAATGACGACCGCACCAAGATGATGGGGCTGTGGGCTTTCAAGAGCCTCGTGCCATCGCTTGCATCCTGGGTGGCGCTCAGGCCACGGCATCTCGTCGTGTGTTCAAACTGTTCTCTCGTGAAGTGAACGCAGTCCTCCCCAAGCTCGAGGCAACGCGTCCGCCCAAGTGGTCCAAGTACGCTGTCAGCTTCGACTCAGCTGACCAGCTCAAGTGCGCGGCTGCGGCCGGCGCCCTCCCACTGCTCTGCTCGCCTACCATTGATACATCTCCAACGTATCTATAATTCTTGATTGTTCCATGCTATTATATATTCTGTTTTGGATGTTTAATGGGCTTTATTATACACTTTTATATTATTTTTCGGACTAACCTACTAACCCAAGGCCCAGTGCAAATTGCTATTGTTTGCGTATTTCAGTGTTTCGCAGAAAAGGTATATCTAACGGAGTCCAAACGGAAGGAAACCTCCGGGAGGGTTATTTTTGGAACGATATCTTCACGGGAGACTTGGAGTACAAGTTAGAGAAGAAACGAGGTGCCCACGAGGGGGCAGGGCGTGCCCCCCACCCTCGTGGGCCCCACGTTTATCTTTTTGACACAAAGACAGTAAGAGAACCCCTTATAGTATAATAGGTGCAACAAACCCAAATTGCAAGTACCATGCCTTGAACCTGGGTGGGTGGGAAGGCATCAGCCCCTTCCCACCACTAGGCTATGCCTTAGTCTGCTCGACTGATGTACTTTTTCTTCCTGTATATACACATATACCCTGAAAACAACGAGGAGCATGAAGAAACCCTAATTCCACAGCTGTAACCTTCTGTTCCCATGAGATCCCATCTTAGGGCCTATTCCGGAGCTCTGCTGGAGGGGGCATCGATCACGGATGGCTTGTACATCAACACCATAGCCCTCTGATGAGTTGTGAGTAGTTTACCCCAGACCTTCGGGTCCATAGTTGTTAGCTAGATGGCTTCTTCTCTCTCTTTGGAGCTCAATACAAAGTTCTCCTTGATCTTGGAGGATATCTATTCGATGTACTCTTTTTGCGGTGTGTTTGTCGAGATTCGATGAATTGTGGGTTTATGGTCAAGATTATCTATGTTCAATATTGGATTCTTTTCTGATATCTTTTATGTATGATTATAATATCCTTGCATGTCTCTTCGAATTATTGGTTTGGTTTGGCCTACTAGATCTATAGTTCTTGCAATGGGAGAAGTGCTTGGCTTTGGGTTCAATCTTTCGGTGTCCTTTCCCAGTGACAACAGGGGCAGCAAGGCATATATAGTATTGTTTTCATCGAGGATAAAAAGATGGGGTTTATATCATATTGCTTGAGTTTATCTCTCTACATCATGTCATCTTGCTTAAGGCGTTACTCGGTTCTTATGAACTTAATACTCTAGATGCATGCTGGATAGCGGTCGATGTTTGGAGTAATAGTTGTAGATGCAGAATCGTTTCGGTCTACTTGTCACGGACGTGATGCCTATATATAATGATCATGCCTAGATATTCTCATAACTATGCTCTTTTCTATCAATTGCTCGACAGTAATTTGTTCACCCACCGTAGAAATCTGCTGTCATGAGAGAAGCCACTAAACATATGGCCCCCGGGTCTATTCTCATCATATTAATCTTCCATCTACTTTACTTTGCTTTATTTACTTTATGTTCCTATACCAAAAAAACCGAAAATATTATCCTATCCTATCTATTAGATCTCACTCTCTTAAGTGACCGTGAAGAGATTGACAACCCCTTATCGTGTTGGCTGCGAGGTTCTTATTTGTTTGTGCAGGTGCGAGGGACTCACACGTGGTCTCCTACTGGATTGATACCTTGGTTCTAAAAAACTGAGGGAAATACTTACGCTACTGTGCTGCATCACCCTTTCCTCTTCGAGGGAATATAACGCGAGCTCGATAAGTAGCAACCATCAGCAATGTGCTCGTCACCAAGATAATCATCGATGGTGGTGCATGACTCAATGTCCTCTACGTCGAGACCTTCGACATGCTCCAAGTGCCATATGACTAGTTTCGGCCTACCAGGCCCTTCTCAGGAGTGTCTGACGGCTCCACCACCCCGATAGGGCAGATCCTCCTCCCAGACACCTTTGGCGGCCCCAAGAACTACCACACCGAGCTCATCGACTTCGACATCGCCCACATCCGTCTCCCGTAGAATGCCATCCTCGGGTATCCGGTCCTGGCCAAGTTCACGGCGGCGACCCACCACGGCTACAACGTCCTCGAGATGCCAGGAAGCGGCGGCATCATCACAATCGCCTGCAATGAGAAGGATGCAGTGTGCTCCCTCGAGCGCGCCTACCAAGCTGCGGCGGTCGAGAACCCAGATGCCGAGGGCTTTGGCTACCTGCCTGAGGCCGTCCCAAAGAAGAGGAAGCAGCTGCTCACCCTGGGGCCTTAGGAGGGCGGGATGCCCGATGGTCGAGCCTCAGGACCTGCGCCCATGGACGGGGCACCTTGCCCTCTCGCATACAAAGGCACACCCAGTGCCCCTCTCAGGCTGGACTCGGGGGCTCTCCTCTGGAGGGCCTCTGACCTGGCCAGCATCACGAGGGAGGTGCTCGGGCACCAGGTGGTGGCATGCATCAGTGCGCGCTTCCGCAAAGAGAGCCCATAGCGCGAGGCTACAGGTGCTAGGGAGTTCATCACCAAGGCGATCAAGGATCTTTAGGAGGCAAGGGTGATGCGAGGCGAGCGTCGCCCCGCACCACCAAGCATTGCTCCCTCTACCAATGAGTGCACGGGGCTGTGCGTCTGCGTCAACACCCCAAGGCTCAACAGAGCCGCATCTCAGGAGCTCTTCTGGTCGTCCCATGTGGGCCGGTGCGAGGGTCCCCCTCACAACTACGTTCGCATGCCTTTCGGCTTGCCGAACATTGCTGCACTACACCAGCACCACATGCGGAGCATCTTGGCAGATCAGGAGGCCAGGCACAAGGAGATCCTGGTGAAGGAGGCGTCGATCCTTCGTGAGCCTCCTAGACCTCAAGAGCCTCGCGAGACCCCGGAGCCAGGCGGCTCATGAGGAATGACTTCTACATCACGCGTCTTCAGCTACCCCAACATTTCTTCCGCAACGGTGACAGGTGACACTTTTTGGTTTGTACAGTTGGGGGTGCCCCTCGGGCTGCTTCATCCCCAAGCCATGTGGGTCCGTCCCTACGGCATGTATCATTTTTTGCATCGATGAGAACTTGCCTTACCATGAGCTGCTTTGTGATCATCACCTGTACATGTGGTGCCCCGACACCCTTCATGGCCCCCGCACGTCGCTAATCTACCGATTACTCATTCTGCCCAAGGAACCACTGGCATGAAGCCATTGCTTGGGTTCATCCCTACAGTGCTGATAAACCTGAGGGACCGAGCTCTGACTCACGGACAGCCCTGCGCATGTCACCTCACTAGGTCCCTAGTACCCTCACGTCCTCGCGGAAAGATCAATGTCAGCAAGGCAAGCGTTGCCTCATACAATGACCTCTTCCTCAGATTGACTCGCAGGAACCTCCGGAGCCGGACTAGGAGTGGACCCACCGGCCACTCCCCTCGATGTGACTCGCTTGCACGTTAAAGGGGGGCTCCTGAGCATCGTGCCTCAGGGGCTCCTACTGGCTCTCGAGCCCTCACCCCTAGCCTTGACCACAACATCGCGACCTTGCATACCAGCGGTGGCTGAGCCTCACTCGAGGGCTGGGACCCGAGGACATAGAGCAACTATTTGAGCTAAAAGGGGACAGGTCAGCGCAAGCCCTGCCTAGGGGCGCTGTCATAAGGACACAGTCAGGTGTTGCGCAAGGAGATCGCCGCAAGATAAGTTACCTCCTGCATATCAGCTTGAACCTCACAACCCATTACTCCCACTTTCGCGATCTCGCTCGAGAAACACCTTTTTCCTTTTCGGCCTTCAGGAAGCTGCTTGCGCGCTAAAGGGGACCTCCAGAGCATTGCATCTCAGGGGATCTTACCGGACCTCGGGCCGCTCACCTCCTGGCCTTGATCACATCATCGCAACCTGGCATACCAACGATGGCTGAAGCATGCCTGGAGACTGGGTCCTGTCGGTGTAGAGCACCAAGCTACCGCGAGAACAAAAAGGAGCGCAGTGCTCAAGCGAGATATGCAAGAACAATACTAATCGAGGAGAGGTGACATTAAGGCAAAAGTATAACAACTCCTTACAGACCCCATGGGGCTCGACATTATTCTGTGCAGGGAAACAAAAGAAGAAAGCTAGGAAGAACCCAGGCCGGGGACATCATCGACGGCGCCAGGAGGACACTAATACCCTGTTCCAGGTGCGGCGAGAGCTCGGCGGCTCATAACTGTCATCATCGCTGGACTCCGGAAAATGGCTGGATTCCAAGGACTCACTGCCTGTCACACCCTGATTTTCATGTCACATTGCTTAAGCTTATTTTCATGTTAAAAATGTGGATTTGCAAAAACTTTTGAGTGTTTTTGACTTTGCTTGATTTGACTTTTGTCTGCTGTTTGCTAGTGCTCTAAAAATCAAATAAATCCTCCAACTCTTATACTTCATCTCCTTGACCCAAAACCTTTTCCCAATGATCATGCCATGTGTATAGACCTGTATAGAATTTTCTTATAAAAATATTTTGGCCAAATGGTATTTTCTAAAATTAGTTTTCCAAAAACCCCTGAATTGAGGTTTGCACTGCAAGTACCTTATTTAGGGTGTGAAAAATCTTTCCAAAAGTTTATTTGAATCCTATTAGATATAGGACTCCCAGAAACCACAAAAGTATAATTTTGAAAGTTATGTTTATATTTTATTTAAATGCTTTTTCTTAAGGCCAGAAATGGTCTTTAATAGGGAAAAATTATTTAAACATTTCAGAAATATTTGCCAAAATTCAGGGAGACTCTTAGGACATATATTGTCCATATATAAGAGTTTCAAAACATGGTCATGTTCAAAATATTGGACAAATCCTTCCAAAACCCTTTCTGGATATTTCAAGCTTTTGAAATATTTACAAAGGAAATATTCTCCAATCATTCCAGGGAAATTCTATCATGTCACATATGACATATTTGATGATCTTGCAAAGCCTCATGCCTTGAAGATCAAGGAAACATCCCCAAACCCCTTCAAAACCATTCTGTCCATATTTGAAGTTTGAGCAACTCTACATTGCCAAACTTGTCCAAATACTCTCAAATTTGGTGCACATGCTAGAATGTCCTAATAAGGCATCTAGACCAAATGGCACAAGATTTGGAATAGAGCAACTTGATCAGATCACCCCAAAACCCTTTCTGTTCAAATGCAAATTTGAACAACTTTACATTGTCAACTTTTTATCTGGAGCCTCAAACTTTGTGGGCATGTTCATAACCCCAAATGATGTTGCTACACCAAGTGATGCATCAAGGGGAGATGATTTGCTTAACTCCAACATGGTGAAACCATTTCTATTCATTTATAGGGTTCACCAAAGTTACATTGGCCACTTTGCCCAAATGAGCTCAAATTTGGTGTAGGGGCCTAATTATATGTGACATTTGATCCTGTTAAGTCCCATGTCTAGTGGATGTCATTTGCTTGACCAAACATTGATCAAACACCTTCTGTCCAATTACCAAAACAAGTGGTTGTACCTCTTTTACTATTTCCCCTTACCCCAAGTTCTTACCACAGCTTCCCCTAGTCCTATTCTACCTCCAGTAACTCTCTCTGGCCTCAGCTCAATTATTGGAGGGGGTAAAACCCCAATTTACACTGCTGGGCAGCAGGTTTCACCCTCTTCCTCACCTCATTCCTCATCCCAGTGGTTCCCCAGGGCATCCAAGGCCACAACGCCTTTCTTTACTCCACTTCTGACCTTCTAGACAACCTTTGCCTTGTTGGACACGACCAGAGCGGTGAGGTCACGACCATGTCAGCCAAACGCATGCTCTGGAGCGCGCTACAGTGCGCCCCCGCACTGTAGCCGCCCCCAATCGGCTGCCTCCGACAACCTTGGGCAGAGAGAGCGTGTCCCCCGAGGTGCCCTCGACGTCCACGACCTGCAGGACGGTCGGCCTTATCCTCCCCGGCCCTCCTCCTCTCTCTCCACGAGCTCGCTGTGCGCGCCCTGGACCGTGCTCACGGTGCACCGCAGCTGCCCCTATAAGAGGCCTCCCCCCGAGCACCTCTCGCCTCTGCTGGACCCTCCTCTCTCCCGTGCACCTCCCGGACATCTTCCCTCCTCCCCTAGTGCTCTCCTTGCCCCTCCATGGCCGTCGAGCCGCCGTCGGCTCCTCCCAAGCTTGCTCCCGGTGGCCTTCCTCTTCCCTGTTGGCCACCAGGAGGGGAACGGCCACTGGAGCACGAAGCTCCCCGACCCTCGCCGCTCCTTCCCGAACCCCGTGGTGCTCGCTCCACCAGCAACCGCCGAGGCCGCCGCCATGGCCGATGCAGGAGGAGCTCCGGCCCCTCCCCTGCCGCCCCAAGGGTCCTCCTGGATGCGCCACTCCCCGGGGATCCCTCCGGTGGCCGCGCCCTGGCCGGAGGTGGCCTGTGCCGCCGGGGACGAGCGCCGGCGTCGCGCGGCCGAGCCTCCCCTCCCCTCTGTTGCGGGAGCGGGAGGAGGAAGACAACCCTGCGGAGGGGGCCCACCTGGCAGCGACCCGGCCAGTAGGGCCCAGCCGTTTAAGTGGAAACGGCAACGGCGCAGCCCGCCTTCCCCGCACGGAAGCGCATCGCCGAAAGGTGCCTCCGACGTCACCGCTCCCCCCTGTGCACGCGGCCGAGCCATGGGCCGGCCCAGTTTCTATGCGGCTATCCTCCGCCCAGTGTGCAGCATAAGGGTATAACCCCTATTACTTTCCTTTTTCCCTTTTTCTGTCAACATCAAAAATGCCTAGAATATTCATATGAACTCCAAATTGCATGATTCAAATTTCTGGTAGCTTCTAAAATCATGCCCTATCACATGGTGCGACATGCACATTATTCCAGATACATTTCTTTCACAAATATTTATCAAATGCCCATTTTCCACTTTCTGTGATTAACTTTAGAAAATCACAGAGAGCTCATTTTGGATCCAAATGCAGTGATTCAAATTCCTAGCTGCTTGTCATGTCCAAACTTAGTTTTGGAACATTTTTAATAATAGTTTCTGTACCCCACCAAATATTGAGCCATTTCTTTATATTTATCAGTTTTGGAAAATCCTAGGAAATTCATTTGAATTCCAAATCCAGTGAAACCAACTCCTAAATGCTTATAAAATCATGATTTGATGATGGGTACCCTTGCTCATCATTCAAGGAAATATTTCTGT
Source organism: Secale cereale (assembly GCA_902687465.1). Classification (NCBI taxonomy): domain Eukaryota; kingdom Viridiplantae; phylum Streptophyta; class Magnoliopsida; order Poales; family Poaceae; genus Secale; species Secale cereale. The sequence goes on along the minus strand of LR738713.1, from coordinate 143,870,345 downwards.
ATACTTCTTCCAAATCCATAAACCCTTTGGTTCCATCATATTGGAATGTTCCCAACTACCTATTGATCCAACACCTATGAAACCACCTTGGTCATTTCTAATATGACCAGAGGTATCCTAGAAAAGTACAACTCCTATTTTTAGAGCACTTTTATTGTTGCTTTGATTGTGTTGCTTATTATGATTGCTTCCATCGTCAGTTAACGTAATAAACGGAGTATTCGGAGATGGACCAGAAGATTTGAAGACTCTGAAGAATAAGGGAAGCAGCCCTTTGACCATGTTCAAGAAACCTTTTTATGCATGTCTCATAGCACCTTTATTATGCAATGCATCGGAATCATGTTGAGGTGGAAACCACTTTGGTTGCTACCCCTGTTACTTTACTGTTGAAACTTGCATCAAACATGACCCTACCTTCCTATGAGGGTTATGTGGGTGGGAGTAGATAGATGTATGCTATAGTAGTTGGCTACGCAAAATGGGTCGGGGTTATGCATTGAGTGAAACAAGTGTGGTCTGACATACTTGCAAATGACCGAGTGGGTGCCATTAATGCCCCTGGAAGTTGATGAGGAGCTAGGGCACTACTTTGTGAAGAAGTAGTGTGCCGAGGCTTGTTGAGAGTGTTGTTAACAGAGATGGATTAGATTTATGTATGACTACCGTCCCAACCAAACATGCGCAACCACTCTACCCTTATATGGGAAAGGGCATTATTGATTACCTAGGTCGATACTAGCATGGTGCCCGCATTACTAGTGACGGGGGTGACTTGAGGTCACTCTCGGGACGAGGTCGTGCTTGGATAGGCGGCCATGACTGTTTTCATAGGGCACCGGACACACCGTTGGTACCCCGTGCTTGTGATATGTGATGAATACGGAGCGAGTCTCCACAAACCTTGAGATGTGAAATGTTTGGCATGGGGCTGTTACCAATCGAGTGGACTCCATATTAGTGTCGTCTAGGGAAAGATAGTGATCGGGTGCTTACCCCGGATACTTGAGGTATCGCGGGTCGTGGATGACACGGAAGTTCCCCGGATCTTGTGGGTAAAGTGTGCAACCTCTGCAGAGTGTCAAACTATTCGAATAGCCGTGTCCGCAGTCAAGGACAGTTGGGTGGTGCTACTTAGACTATGTCCATAAGTTTCTGGGAAACAACACGATTCAGAGATATTGACGATGTGATTGTGAGGAAGTCACAATGAGCTTGAGCATGAGTTGATTGCAACTATTTCTTGATAATGATGTCTGTGACCTCCTGATACTTGTTACAGACACATGCATATCCATGTTATACGTTGATCATACTTGCATATGAAAAACTAGCTTTCCGGAAAACTGCCAACCTAGCAGTAGAGCCATGCATAATTATTCTGTTATCACACTTGGGTTGCTTGCGAGTACATTCAATGTACTCATTGGCTTGCCACTGGTTATTTTATTGGCCAGGCAGGAGAGAACAGGTTATGATGAAGATTTCTCGGTGACGAGCATGCGAGCTAGGACGCTTCCCAGTCAGAATGCCTGTAGGGTTAAGGCAGATGGCATGGGTCCCAGTTGTCTTTGAAGATTTTTCGTTGCGATGATATACTCAAGACTTGGCCATAATGGCCTTAATTCGTGTAAGACTATTTGTATGGATGTAAGACTCTTGTTATTTCAGCTTCTGTGTGTTCAGTGAGCATTGATCTCTGGGATCACTGTACACGTGCATTCGGTGATCTCGACTTCTAAGTCGGGGTCCCCACAGAGCTGGTATCAGAGCCATCCTGACTGTAGGAAGCCTTAGTTAGCATGGTCGTTAGTTAGGGTAAAGCTATTTCCAAAAACTATTAGTAGTTTTCAAAACTATCTATACTCCTCTTCCCTTCTCAGCTTTTCGAAAACTAGGCTATACTTGATCTCTTCCCCTTCAAAACCTTGGTCGCTAGAACCCTTATGCCCCTGACCACTGGATTTTCTGTAATCCTCGTGGAGTGCACCTTGCCAAACACTCACCCACAACTTTTGCACACAAGATTGGTGACACCACGACAAGACGGTACCAGCAGAAAATCCATCCTCGATGGATGAGGACATGAAGACCCAGAAGATGGTGATACCCTCGGCAGTACCCCAAGACGATGCAATATTGGCCTATGATGACCAGGCTATAGGTTATGCAAAATCATGATATGCATCGCTAATAGTGTAATCATGTCACTACCGTTGTTGTATCAACAACCACTGGTGGATGAGATCCTTGCCATTTGGTCCGCCTCACTATAGTGAGCAGGAAAACGGTTCTCTTCATCCCCCGCTCTTGGTGTCGATGTTTTCATCAACGAACCCGACATGGTGGACCTCTATTATGCCTTGTTATTGTCATTGCACATGGATTGCCTACCTGGTACCATCGACGACCCAGAAGGCACAAGGGATCGCCATGATTAAAGAGACAAGAGAAGACCAAGTCAACGCCAGCTACAAGGAGGCACCTTCACCCCATCACCTCATCAGGCGAGAAGATGTTGAAGATTCTTCATGCTCAACCCGGATCATTCATCAAGCAACTACAAGGGACATAGCAACATCCGAGGAAGCTCAGAAGACTGCACGAGGCACAAGTCACGACACTGAGTCCGAGAACCCCTAGGGTAGGATGAGTCGTGTACCCCCTATGCGCAGTCGAGTCCATATAATGGTTCGAATAGAACCATGATTGTGTGTTGTTTGCTTTTATTCGTTTGTGTTTTGATATAAGTCGCACTTTTGCCCCAGGCAACAAGCGCATGGCTATATCACCATCCTTGCCTTGTTTCTTTTGTTTCGACCTTTTTGCACCTGTTTGTTGCACCTGCACTATAGAACCCCCCCTTTAGGCATTTCCCTCCTCTACGCTGCTTCTTCCCTCTATTCTCTCTCTCCCAATTGAAGACCCGCAAGACAAGATGCACCAAGGATTCTACCTCGACGGCCAACTGGCACCGAAGACTTCTGCTACAACCTCCACGATCTATTGCAACCCCGTGGAGTTATGTTTAACCCTCCAGACCAGTAACCCCATTCCTAGACCCTTTGAGACTTCCCGAGACACTCCAGCACGAATCCATAACCATGTGCCTCACCCATGGTAAAGCGAGAGAACCTGTTAAGCCTTTGTAACCTTGCACAACACTGGGTTCGTAAAGGAGCTAGTGGACACGATGAGTGAGCACATTTTTCATCCTGATATAGCACAAGGTCTAACGATGCCATAGATAGACCAGTTCGAGGATATTGGACAGATGACTTGGTGATTTATATCAGTAACTTCGAGGAATTATCTCAGACCTTGATGGATTGTGAGGTTTTCATATTGGTGGAATCATGACTTTGGGAAGTATGTAGGAGTGCCTGTTGGACATGAGACTTGGATTTATGTAGGTGATTCTGGTTGGTATAATGCTGGATATGTCTGCATGATTCGGAGTAAGATTGGATTTAGGCCTATGATCCTGATTATGATATCATGCTTCTCGGTGGACGATAATCTAGGAGATTGGATTATTTGTCGGAGTTGATTTGGGGATCTATATGATCATGATCTTGGAATTTACTTGACCCGGATGATGAGAATTTGGTGGATTTACTATCGTGATGCATAGTCCTTCCAAGTATTTGGGTATTATAGAGGCTTGAGATCTTGTGGAGCACCGTAGACATCGGATTTGTAGGATTATTGGATTATGTGGTGATTGATGGTAATTACCGGGCTATTGGAGTTGATCTATAGGAAGGAAACAAATCTTGGAGTGGCATATGACGTGTTTCCTTAGAATAGAGATGCATTATCTTGAGCCTTGCAAGACTAGGTTGAGCGCTTGGATTGTGGGGCATTAATTTAAGCTCAGCAGCATGTATGGTCTACCTTTGGATTTTAGAGGTAGACGTACATATGGATTTGGGGATCGTAGACAAGTATAATTTTGTGAGAACATCTCTTGAGAATCATGAGGATATGTATGGCAATGAGTGGTGATTGAAGTTGGTCTCTGCAAGAAGATGCTTTCGTTCGGAGTGCTACATAGAGCTATTGGCATCTCAGAAACTGTGCTTAAGGATAAGATGATATAAGTTCACTCACTCACTAGAATCCTTGAAACCCTTAAGCCCCACCGAGCCACAACTTGGTCAGATTCTGACCACGGGCCTTGACTCAAAGTCAGGAAGGCCTTTGCAATACTCAACCGAGACCACCACCAATACCCTAGCTTACCATGCGTACCCCTTTGACCTCATGGAGCAATTGGACAAGTTGGGTAACATCATTATTTGATGGCCTACTTGTCTGCCCGAAGACAAAGAAGAGACGGACAGCTGGATGGAAGACATTTGAAGACCACCCTGTCAAGAAGGAAGATCTACACCGACCACCGTCATCAAGAAGAACTTCCGCGTTGAAGACCGGGCGTATCTGCAAACCACCCCTCTCAAAGGAACCGAGCATTTCCGTGTCGAAGGAACGCTCACACCAAGATTGTATCAAGACTTGAAGGCACGATTCCGGTGGCACAAGGTGAAAGAGAGATTTGCAACCTATGTTGCAGAGTGTGATGTGTGCCAAAGGGTTAAGCTGAAAATCAGCGACCCGCTGGACTGCTTCAACCACTCAAGGCTTCTGAGTGGAAGTGGGATAAACGGAATGGACATCGTCACTGGATTACCAAGGTCGGATAAGAGGACATGGCTCTATCTGGGTCATGGTCGATCATCTGACCAAGGTGGTCTATTTCATTCCTGTCAAGACCACTTATGATGGCAACCGGCTGGCGGCTCTCTACATCGACCAAGTCGTAAGTCTTCATGGTATTCCAAGGAGATTGTGTCAGATCGAGGAACCCAGTTCACCTTAAGGTTCTGGAAGAAGTTCCGAGAAGCCTTGGGAACCAAGTTATCTTTCAGCACGGCTTTCCACCCCCAGACCGGAGGTCAGACTGAACGAGTCAATCAGATTCTCGAAGTCATGACTCCGAGCCTGTGTCCTGGCATATGGAGCCAAGTGGGAGGATTGTCTCCCTTTTTGCCGAGTTCTCCTATAACAACAGTTACCAGTCAAGCCTTCTGATGGCACCATTTGAGGCGTTGTACGGACGCAGATGTCACACACCCCTCAACTGGTCAGAGACTGGAGAAGGGCTAGTCTTTGGACCGGATATTCTCCGCGCAGCGGAAGAGCAAGTCCAACTAGTTAGAGAACGTTTGAAGGCAGCCAAGTCAAGGCAAAAGAGCTATGCTGACACTCACCGTCAGAACATGAGTTTCCATATCAGGGACCACGTGTACCTGCGGGTAACCCCTCTGAAGGGAACCAAGCGTTTCCACGTCAAGGGGAAGCTCGCACTAAGGTTCATTGGACCCTTTTTGAGATCACTGCAAGTCATGTAGTAGACGGCTTCCCAGCTAGATCTACCACCTGAGATACCCTCCGTGCACCAAATCTTCCACGAGCCCCCACTCTGGAAGTACTTCTTACCTCCTAGCTAGCCCGATGCCCGCAAGGACATCGATCACCGAGCCTTTGACAGCTAACACAACCTAACCTATGCAAGAGACCCCGCAGCAACCTCCATCAAGGACGACATCAAGCAAGAAGCCATACCATCATTCACTTCAAGATTCCAAGGAGCACCGCTCGGAAGCAGAACCAACAAGAAGAAGTGAAGACTACCCCGTATCCAAGACTCCGCCTTTCTTTCCACGCCTAGTCTGGGAATCTCGGGGACGAGATTCTTGTAAGCGGGGTAGGTCTGTCACACCCTGATTTTCATGTCACATTGCTTAAGCTTATTTTCATGTTAAAAACGTGGATTTGCAAAAACTTTTGAGTGTTTTTGACTTTGCTTGATTTGACTTTTGTCTGCTGTTTGCTAGTGCTCTAAAAATCAAATAAATCCTCCAACTCTTATACTTCATCTCCTTGACCCAAAACCTTTTCCCAATGATCATGCCATGTGTATAGACCAGTATAGAATTTTCTTATAAAAATATTTTGGCCAAATGGTATTTTCTAAAATTAGTTTTCCAAAAACCCCTAAATTGAGGTTTGCACTGCAAGTACCTTATTTAGGGTGTGAAAAATCTTTCCAAAAGTTTATTTGAATCCTATTAGATATAGGACTCCCAGAAACCACAAAAGTATAATTTTAAAAGTTATTTTTATATTTTATTTAAATGCTTTTTCTTAAGGCCAGAAATGGTCTTTAATAGGGAAAAATTATTTAAACATTTCAGAAATATTTGCCAAAATTCAGGGAGACTCTTAGGACATATATTGTCCATATATAAGAGTTTCAGCACATGGTCATGTTCAAAATATTGGACAAATCCTTCCAAAACCCTTTCTGGATATTTCGAGCTTTTGAAATATTTACAAAGGAAATATTCTCCAAAAATTCCAGGGAGATTCTATCATGTCACATATGACATATTTGATGATCTTGCAAAGCCTCATGCCTTGAAGATCAAGGAAACATCCTCAAACCCCTTCAAAACCATTCTGTCCATATTTGAAGTTTGAGCAACTCTACATTGCCAAACTTGTCCAAATACTCTCAAATTTGGTGCACATGCTAGAATGGCCTAATAAGGCATCTAGACCAAATGGCACAAGATTTGGAATAGAGCAACTTGATCAGATCACCCCAAAACCCTTTCTGTTCAAATGCAAATTTGAACAACTTTACATTGTCAACTTTTTATCTGGAGCCTCAAACTTTGTGGGCATGTTCATAACCCCAAATGATGATGCTACAACAAGTGGTGCATCAAGGGGAGATGATTTGCTTAACTCCAACATGGTGAAACCATTTCTGTTCATTTCTAGGGTTCACCAAAGTTACATTGGCCACTTTGCCCAAATGAGCTCAAATTTGGTGTAGGGGCCTAATTATATGTGACATTTGATACTGTTAAGTCCCGTGTCTAGTGGATGTCATTAGCTTGACCAAACATTGATCAAACACCTTCTGTCCAATTACCAAAACAAGTGGTTGGACCTCTTTTACTATTTCCCCTTACCCCAAGTTCTTACCTCAGCTTCCCCTAGTCCTATTCTACCTCCAGTAACTCTCTCTGGCCTCAGCTCAATTATTGGAGGGGGTAAAACCCCAATTTACACTGCTGGGCAGCAGGTTTCACCCTCTTCCTCACCTCACTCCTCATCCCAGTGGTTCCCCAGGGCATCCAAGGCCACAGAGCCTTTCTTTACTCCACTTCTGACCTTCTAGACAACCTTTGCCTTGTTGGACACGACCAGAGCGGCGAGGTCACGACCATGTCAGCCAAACGCATGCTCTGGAGCGCGCTACAGTGCGCCCCCGCACTGTAGCCGCCCCCAATCGGCTGCCTCCGACAACCTTGGGCAGAGAGAGCGTGTCCCCCGAGGTGCCCTCGACGTCCACGACCTGCAGGACGGTCGGCCTTATCCTCCCCGGCCATCCTCCTCTCTCTCCACGAGCTCGCCGTGCGCGCCCTGGACCGTGCTCACGGTGCACCGCAGCTGCCCCTATAAGAGGCCTCCCCCGAGCACCTCTCGACTCTGCTGGACCCTCCTCTCTCCCGTGCACCTCCCGGACATCTTCCCTCCTCCCCTAGTGCTCTCCTTGCCCCTCCATGGCCGTCGAGCCGCCGTCGGTCTCCTCCCAAGCTTGCTCCCTGTGGCCTTCCTCTTCCCTGTTGGCCACCAGGAGGGGAACGGCCACTGGAGCACGAAGCTCCCCGACCCCTCGCCGCTCCTTCCCGAGCCCCGTGGTGCTCGCTCCACCAGCAACCGCCGAGGCCGCCGCCATGGCCGATGCAGGAGGAGCTCCGGCCCCTCCCCTGCCGCCCCAAGGGTCCTCCTGGATGCGCCACTCCCCGGGGATCCCTCCGGTGGCCGCGCCCTGGCCGGAGGTGGCCTGTGCCGCCGGGGACGGGCGCCGGCGTCGCGCGGCCGAGCCTCCCCTCCCCTCTGTTGCGGGAGCGGGAGGAGGAAGACAACCCTGCGGAGGGGGCCCACCTGGCAGCGACTCGGCCAGCAGGGCCCAGCCGTTTAAGTGGAAACGGCAACGGCGCAGCCCGCCTTCCCCGCGCGGAAGCGCATCGCCGAAAGGCGCCTCCGACGTCACCGCTCCCCCCTGTGCACGCGGCCGAGCCATGGGCCGGCCCAGTTTCTATGCGGCTATCCTCCGCCCAGTGTGCAGCATAAGGGTATAACCCCTATTCCTTTCCTTTTTTCCCTTTTTCTGTCAACTTCAAAAATGCCTAGAGTATTCATATGAACTCCAAATTGCATGATTCAAATTTCTGGTAGCTTCTAAAATCATGCCCTATCACATGGTGCAACATGCACATTATTCCAGATACATTTCTTTCACAAATATTTATCAAATGCCCATTTTCCACTTTTTGTGATTAACTTTAGAAAATCACAGAGAGCTCATTTTTTATCCAAATGCAGTGATTCAAATTCCTAGATGCTTGTCATGTCCAAACTTAGTTTTGGAACATTTTTAATAATAGTTTTTGTACCCCACCAAATATTGAGCCATTTCTTTATATTTATCAGCTTTGGAAAATCCTAGGAAATTCATTTGAATTCCAAATCCAGTGAAACCAACTCCTAAATGCTTCTAAAATCATGACTTGATGATGGGTACCCTTGCTCATCATTCAAGGAAATATTTCTGTATACTTCTTCCAAATCCATAAACCCTTTGGTTCCATCATATTGGAATGTTCCCAACTACCTATTGATCCAACACCTATGAAACCACCTTGGTCATTTCTAATATGACCAGAGGTATCCTAGAAAAGTCCAACTCCTATTTTTAGAACACTTTTATTGTTGCTTTGATTGTGTTGCTTATTATGATTGCTTCCACCGTTAGTTAACGTAATAAACGGAGTATTCGGAGATGGACCAGAAGATTTGAAGACTCTGAAGAATAAGGCAAGCAGCCCTTTGACCATGTTCAAGAAACCTTTTTATGCATGTCTCATAGCACCTTTATTATGCAATGCATCGGAATCATGTTGAGGTGGAAACCACTTTGGTTGCTACCCCTGTTACTTTACTGTTGAAACTTGCATCAAACATGACCGTACCTTCCTATGAGGGTTATGTGGGTGGGAGTAGATAGATGTATGCTATAGTAGTTGGCTACGCAAAATGGGTCGGGGTTATGCATTGAGTGAAACAAGTGTGGTCTGACATACTTGCAAATGACCCAGTGGGTGCCATTAATGCCCCTGGAAGTTGATGAGGAGCTAGGGCACTACTTGGTGAAGAAGTAGTGTGCCGAGGCTTGTTGAGAGTGTTGTTAACAGAGATGGATTAGATTTATGTATGACTACCGTCCCAACCAAACATGCGCAACCACTCTACCCTTATATGGGAAAGGGCATTATTGATTACCTAGGTCGATACTAGCATGGTGCCCGCATTACTAGTGACGGGGGTGACTTGAGGTCACTCTCGGGACGGGGTCGTGCTTGGATAGGCGGCCATGACTGTTTTCACAGGGCACCGGACACACCGTTGGTACCCCGTGCTTGTGATATGTGATGAATACTGAGCGATTCTCCACAAACCTTGAGATGTGAAATGTTTGGCACGGGGCTGTTACCAATCGAGTGGACTCCATATTAGTGTCGTCTAGGGAAAGATAGTGATCGGGTGCTTACCCCGGATACTTGAGGTATCGTGGGTCGTGGATGACACGGAAGTTCCCCGCATCTTGTGGGTAAAGTGTGCAACCTCTGCAGAGTGTCAAACTATTCGAATAGCCGTGTCCGCGGTCAAGGACAGTTGGGTGGTGCTACTTAGACTATGTCCATAATTTTCTGGGAAACAACACGATTCAGAGATATTGACGATGTGATTGTGAGGAAGTCACAATGAGCTTGAGCATGAGTTGATTGCAACTCTTTCTTGATAATGATGTCTGTGACCTCCTGATACTTGTTACAGACACATGCATATCCATGTTATACGTTGATCATACTTGCATATGAAAAACTAGCTTTCCGCAAAACTGCCAACCTAGCAGTAGAGCCTTGCATAATTATTCTGTTATCACACTTGGGTTGCTTGCGAGTACATTCAATGTACTCATTGGCTTGCCACTGGTTATTTTATTGGCCAGGCATGAGAGAACATGTTATGATGAAGATTTCTCGGTGACGAGCATGCGAGCTAGGACGCTTCCCAGTCAGAATGCCTGTAGGGTTAAGGCAGATGGCATGGGTCCCAGTTGTCTTTGAAGATTTTCCGCTGCGATGATATACTCAAGACTTGGCCATAATGGCCTTAATTCGTGTAAGGCTATTTGTATGGATGTAAGACTCTTGTTATTTCAGCTTCTGTGTGTTCAGTGAGCATTGATCTCTGGGATCACTGTACACGTGCATTCGGTGATCTCGATTTCTAAGTCGGGGTCCCCACACTGCCGTTGCTAGAGGAGCTGCTGGCAAGGCCAAGGGAAAGTTTAGTGCCCGTTGCCATGCTGCACAGATCACCCCTCCTAGGGCAACATTCCAGACGCTGACCGTCCGCGCCAAAGACCTTGAAGAAAAGCCTGGAGACTTTGTCGTACTTGAAGTGGATGGCGGAGGCCATCCTTGAGTAATGAAGATGTCCCCCAGGGGGACGACCTCAACCTCCGCCTTGGTAGCCTGGCTGCAACACTCGACGTGTTGCAGCCACAGCTCGGTGGGCCCCCTCGGTGGCACCAACTCAGCGAAGAACCTCGGAAGCCGGATCCACGAGAGTAGCGGCATCGCCGCCACAGCGTGTCCTTGGTATGGGTCCGTGAGCCAACCGACCGTGCGGCAATGGCCTGACCTTCGCGATCCCGGCCTATGCGAGGACCGGCATCACCCTATTGCTCGGGGCCTTGCGCACGGGCGTACAGGGGAGTCAGGAAGCCAGGCGGAGGCTGCTCCAACAAAGGTCGCGTCACTTCAAAACCCTCATCGGCCTCACGCGAGCAGCCGAGCCTTTTCTTTGGCGCGAGTGGCCCGGGCTCCTCCTAGGGAGCCTTGCCCTTCTCCGCCACGGATAACCTCCTTATCAATGCCATGGAGGCTCCGACAAGATGGTTAGGTGAAGAGGAGGAAGAAGGAACGAGTAGCAAGGAGATGGTGATCAGTAGGGCCCCCTGCCCCTCCTCATTTATAGCAAGAGGGAGGCAAACCGCCAGCCTCCACGATCATAGATAATGATGATCTTTTTGCATGCAGCACGCTCCTATCAAGTCAAACGGTTGCCGAGACGGCATGGGGAAGTGGAGACGCCCATGTCCCATCAGGTGCCATGCGTCAACCAGGTCCACAAGCGGTTGGGGCCTGCGGCGCTTCGTCCTTGCCCTTTGGCTTCACCTCGAAGCCAAGTCCGAGCGCGCCTGGGGCCTAGGGGCTTCTATCGGCATCTTGGGAACCTGGGTACCCAGACTTTCCTGCCTGCGGCCCACAATGTGGGTTCTTCACCGGCCTAGTACAGCCCCTCTTCGGCACCAATACAAAAGACCCTCGGGAGGGGCCAAGCTTCACCAAGGCCTTTGAAAGGAGAAGTCTCTCTAGGCTGGCTCCTGAGGAGCGGAGATATCTATCCAAGCCCCCACCTCGTGAGTTTCAGATGACGCAAGCCATGATGACCAAGGCTAGGCGGGCGCCCGCGGGCACTGTACAACAAGTTTCCCCTTTGGAGATAAAGAGGCAAGCGCAGGCACGGAGTCCCGAGGAATCAGCCAAAGGTTTCCATTCCCATGCAACAAGAAGAAGATCACCAAGACGCCAGGAAGGAGGTAATCGCCAAGCCCACCGTGGCGTCACGACCAAAAGCTTTGGAGGCGAAGGCCACCTTTCGTCAGGATAAGATGTACTAGTTGTCTCCCTTCAAATTTGGCCGTTGTGGGTGTTGGGGATTGTAGCAGAATTTTAAAATTTTCTACGCATCACCAAGATCAATCTATGGATTCATCTAGCAACGAGGGAGAGGGGAGTGCATCTACATACCCTTGTAGATCGCAAGCAGAAGTGTTGAAGTGAACAGGGTTGATGAAGTCGTACTCGTCGTGATCCAAATCACCGATGACCGAGCACCAAACGGACGGCACCTCCGCGTTCAACACATGTACGGAGCGGAGACGTCTCCTCCTTCTTGATCCAGCAAGGGGGAGGAGAGGTTGATGGAGATCCAGCAGCACGACGGCGTGGTGGTGGAAGCAGCGGGATTCCAGCAGGGCTTCGCCAAGCGATACTGGAGGAGGAAGAGGTGTCACGGGAGGGAGAGGGAGGCGCCAGTGCTTAGGGTGCGGCTCCACTACCTCCCCCCCTCTTTACATAGGGCCCCTAGGTGCGGGCTCCGGCCCTAGAGATCCAATCTCTAGGGGGTGCGGCGGCCAAAAAGGGAGGGGGGACTTGCCCCCCAAGTCAGGTGGGGCGCCCCCCACCCCCAGGGTTTCCAACCCTAGGCGCAGGGGGAGGCCCATGGGGGCCGCACCAGCCCACCAGGGGCTGGTTCACTTCCCACTTCAGCCCATGGGGCCCTCCGGGATAGGTGGCCCCATCCGGTGGACCCGCGGGACCCTTCCGGTGGTCCCGGTACAATACCGGTGACCCCCGAAACCTTCCCGGTGGCCGAAACTGGACTTCCTATATACAAATCTTTACCTCCGGACCATTCCGGAACTCCTCGTGACGTCCGGGATCTCATCCGGGACTCCGAACAACTTTCGGGTTATCACATACTTATATCTCTACAACCGTAGCGTCACCGAACCTTAAGTGTGTAGACCCTACGGGTTCGGGAGACATGCATACATGACCGACACAACTCTCCGGTCAATAACCAACAGCGGGATCTGGATACCCATGTTGGCTCCCACATGCTCCTCAATGATCTCATCGGATGAACCACGCTGTCGAGGATTCAATCAATCCCGTACGCAATTCCCTTTGTCTATCGGTATAGTACTTGCCGCAAGCACTACTAGGAAAAGGCATGCTAGTGACACACCACTTTTGCCTACTAATGGCGCACTAGTGGTGCGCCACTAGCACCACGCCATTAGAATTTTTTTACTAATTTTGCACCACTGGTGCGTAATTAGTATGTGGTATACTAATGGCGCACCACAGGTGCGCCATTAGTAACAATTTTAAAAAAAAATCTGAAATTTTTTTAAAAACAAATTCCAGTGTTTTTTTTCATTTTTTCTTAATCTCATGTCACTATGGCTTAATCTCGGGTCAATATGCTTAATCTCAAGTCAAATAGCACTCTGTGGTGAAACTTCCCGGAAGGTCACCCATCCTCACACTACTCCAGCCCGAGCACGCTTAACTTCGCAGTTCTATCCAACCCCAGCACCAGCTCACTTCACAGTCACTTGTTGATATATCTATCATATCAATCCTATTAACCTTCTTGATGTGTAGGACTTTGTTCAAGTTCATGAGTATGATGAAATTTTGAAAAAATATATCAAACTTCCCAGCCATATTACGTATCATATTTTGAAAAAAATCGATTTTTTTATTTTTTTGAAACCAATTTTTTTCTGTTACTAGTGGCGCACCTAGCAAATGGTGCGCCACTAGTAAGTTTGAATATTTTTGCCTCTAGATCTTAAAAGCCCCGTAACTTTATTCTGTTAGGTTTTTTGGGGATTTTGAAAATGTTTAACGATGTTCTCCCAGTTAAATTCGGATGCAAATTTTCTTGTAGATGATTTTTCATATAAAAAACTTTTTAATCCGAGTTCGTATGCAAACGTTATGCCCATTTTACAAATTCCAGAGATATTTTGCAAATAAAGTCGAAATTCATATTTGTAAATTTTCCCAACAAGTAGACCACATATCACATGAGAAACTTATTTTCTTATATTTTTTGGACATTTGCATCATTTTCTTTTATTTACTTTTAAACTGAAAAGGCGGTCCACAGGGGGGTGCATTCGGTGGAATATTTGGGCCAAGTTAGTAATGGCGCACCGTGGAAGTGGTGCGCCATGCACCACACACACGGTGCGCCATTACTAGTTTTGAAAAAAAAATGAAACAAAAATTGAAAAAAAAATTACTAGTGCCGCACCGTGGATGTGGTGCGCCATTACTAGTTTAACTAGTAATGGTGCACTATGCACTGGTGCGCCATTACCAGTTTTTGAAAAAAAATTGATTTTTTTTAAATTGAGAAAAAATTACTAGTGGCGCACCATGGATATGGTGCGCCATTACTAGTTGAACTACTAATAGCGCACTATCCACTGGTGCGCCATTACTAGTTTTGAAAAAAAAATGAAAACAAATTGTTACTAATGGTGCACCGTGGATGTGGTGCGCCATTAGTATTTGGACACTAATGGCGCACCAACACATGGTGTGCCATTAGTATATAGTAATGGCGCACCACATGTCTTGTGCCCCATTAGTGGCCATATCATCTATAGCCCTTTTCCTAGTAGTGGAGATTCGATCGTCACTATCCCGATACCTTGTTCAATCTCGTTACCGGCAAGTCTCCTTACTCGTTCCGTAACACATCATCCCGTGATCAACTCCTTGATCACATTGTGCACATTATGATGATGTCCTACCGAGTGGGCCTAGAGATACCTCTCCGTCACACGGGGTGACACATTCCAGTCTTGATTCATGCCAACCCAATAGAAACTTTAGGAGGTACCCGTAGTGCACCTTTATAGCCACCCAGTTATGTTGTAACGTTTGGTACACCCAAAGCATTCCTACGGTATCCGGGAGATGCACAATCTCATGGTCTAAGGAAAAGATACTTGACATTTAGAAAAGCTTTAGTATACGAACTACACGATCTTGTGCTAGGCTTAGGATTGGGTCTTGTCCATCACATCATTCTCCTAATGATGTGATCTCGTTATCAACGACATCCAATGTCCATGGTCAGGAAACCGCAACCATCTATGCTCAACGGGCTAGTCAAATGGAGGCTCACTAGGGACATGGTGTTTGTCTATGTATCCACACATGTATCTAAGTTTCCTATCAATACAATTCTAGCATGGATAATAAACAATTATCATGAACAAGGAAATATAATAATAACCAATTTATTATTGCCTCTAGGCCATATTTCCAACAGTCTCCCACTTGCACTAGAGTCAATAATCTAGTTCACATGGCCATGTGATTAACACTCATTGAGTTCTGGGTTTGATCATGTTATGCTTGTAAGAGAGGTTGTAGTCAACGGGTCTGCAACATTCAGATCCCTATGTATTTCGCAAAACTTCATGTCATATCATAGATGCTACCACGTTCCACTTGGAGCTATTTCAAATTGTTGCTCCATTATACGTATCCGGTATCTCTACTCAGAGCTATTCGGATAGGTGTTAAGCTTGCATCGACGTAACTCTTTACGTCGAACTCTTTATCACCTCCATAACCGAGAATCATTTCCGTATTCCTCTAAGGATAATTTTGACCGCTATCTAGTGATCCACTCCTGGATCACCTTTGTACCCTCTTGCCAGACATGTGTCAAGGCACACATCAGGTGCAGCACTCAGCATGGCATACCGTTTAGATCCTATGACAAGAGCATAGGGGACGACCTTCGTCCTTCCTCTTTCTTTTGCCGTGGTCAAGCTTTGAGTCTTACTCAACTTCACACCTTACAACTCAGGTAAGAACTCCTTCTTTGACTGATCTATTTTGAACTCCTTCAAAATCATGTCAAAGGTGTGTGTTCTTTTGAAAGTATCATCAGGCGTCTTGATCTATCTCTATAGATCTTGATGCCCAATATGTAAGCAGCTGTATCCAGGTCTTCCTTTGAAAAACTTCTTTCAAACAACCCTTTATGCTTTCCAGAAATTCTACATCATTTCGGATCAACAAATTCACATATATTTATCAGAAATGTTGTAGTGCTCCCACTCACTTTATTGCAAATACATGTTTCTAACAAACTTTGAATAAACCCAAAAACTTTGATCACTCCATCAAAGCGTATATTCCGACTCCGAGATGCTTGCTCTAGTCCATGGAAGGATCGCTGGAGCTAGCATAGCTTTTAGCATCCTTAGGATCGATAAAACCTTTCTGATTGTATCACATACAACCTTTCCTTACGAAAACTGATGAGGGAACTTGTTTTGACATCCATCTGCCAGATTTCATAAATGCAGTTAATGCTAACATGATTCTGACGGACTTAAGCATCACTACGGGTGAGAAAATCTCATCGCAGTCAACTCCTTGAACTTGTGAAAAACTCTTCGCCACAAGTCCAGCTTCATAGACGGTGACATTACCGTCCATGTCTGTCTTCTTCTTAAAGATCCATTTATCTCAATGGCTTGCCGATCATCGGGCAAGTCCACCAAAGTCCACACTTTGTTTTGGTACATGGATCCTTTCTCGGATTTCTCGGCTTCTAACCATTTGTCAGAATACGGGCCCACCATCGCTTCTCCATAGTTCGTAGGTTCATTGTTGTCCAATAACATGACATCTAAGACAGGATCACTGTACCACTCAAGAGTAGTACATATCCTTGTTGACCTACGAGGTTCGATAGCAACTTGATCTGAAGCTTTATGATCACTATCATTAGTTTCCTCTTCAACAGTCATAGGTTCCACAGAAACGTCTTTCTGTGTTGCACTACTCTCCGGTTGAAGTGAGGGTTCAACAACCTCAGCAAGTTCTATCTTACTCCCACTCAATTCTTTTGAGAGAAACTCCTTCTCGTGAAAGGACCCGTTCTTAGCGACAAACATGTTTTCCCTTGGATCTGAGATAGAAGGTATACCCAACTGTTACCTTTGGGTATCCTATGAAAATGTATTTGTCCGCTTTGGGTTCGAGCTTTTTCCGGCTGAAGCCATAAGCATCGCAGCCCCAAACATTAAGAAATGACAACTTTGGTTTCTTGGCAAAACATAGTTCATACGGCGTCGTCTCAACGGACTTAGATGGTGCCCTATCTAAAGTGAATGCAACTGTCTCTAATGCATAACCTCAAAATAATAGCGGTAGATCGGTAAGAGACATCATAGATCGCACCATATCTCATAAGGTTCGATTACGACGTCCGGACACACCATTACGCTGTGGTGTTCCAAGTGGCTTCAACTGCGAAACAATTCCACAATGTCTTAAGTGATTGCCAAACTCATAACTCAGAAAAACTCCCCTTGATCAGATCGTAGGAACATGATCTTCTTGTTATGATGATTCTTAACTTCACTCTGAAATTGCTTGAACTTTTCAAACGTTTCAGACTTTTGCTTCATTAAGTAAATATACCCATATCTACTCAAATCGTCAGTGAAGATGAGAAAATAACGAAATCCACCACACACCTTAATTCTCATAGGATCACACACATCAGCACGTATGATTTCCAACAAGTCACTTGCCCGTTTCATTGTACCGGAAAACGGGATCTTAGTCATCCTGCCCATGAGGCATGGCTTGCATGTGTCAAGCGATTCAAAATCAAGTGACTCCAAACATCCATCAGCATGGAGTTTCTTCATGCATCTTATGCCAAAATGACCTAAGCGGCAGTGCAACAAGAAAGTGGTACTATCATTATTAACTCTACATCTTTTGGCATTAATATTATTATCATGTGTATTACTATGATCGAGATTCAATAAACCATTGGGTGCATGACCATAAAGGTATTATTCATGTAAACACAATAACCATTATTCTCTAACTTAAATGAATAACCGTATTGCAATGAACATGATCTAATCATATTCATGCTCAACGTAGATACCTGATAACGTTTATCGAGGTTCAACATTAATCCCGAAGGTAGAGGGAGCGTGCGATGGTGATCTTATCAACCTTCGAAACACTTCCAACACACATCGTCACCTCGCACTTAGCTAGTCTCCGTTCAGTCCGTAGATTTTGCTTCAAGTCACTAATAACAGCAACTGAATTGGTATCCAATACCCAGGTACTACAAGGAGTACTAGTAAGGTACACATCAATAACATGTATATCAAATGTACTTTGTTGAAGTTGCCAGCTTTCTTATCAATCATGTATTTGGGGTAGTTCCGCTACCATGTGACCGTTCCCCTTGCAATAGAAGCACTTAGTCTCGCGGTTTGGGTTCAACATTGGGTTCCTTCATTAGAGCGACAACCGGTTTGCCATTCATGAAGTTTCCATTCTATCCCTTGCCCTTTTTGAAACCCGTGTCTTGTTAAACCATCAACACTTAATGCTCCTTCTTGATTTCTACTTTTGTGGTCTTAAGCACCGCTAATAGCTCCGGGATCATCTCCATCCTTTGCATGTCACAGTTCGTCACAAAGTTCTAGTAGCTTGGTGATAATGTCTAGAGAATTCCGTCAACCACTATCTCATCTGGAAGATTAACTCCCACTTGGTTCAAGTGATTTTAGCACCTAGACATTCTGAGCACATGCTCACTAGTTGAGCTATTCTCCTCCATCTTGTTGGCAAAAGAACTTGTCCGAGGTCTCATACCTCTCAACACGGGCATGAGCCTGAAATCCAATTTCAGCTCTTGGAACGTCTCATATATCTTATGGCGTTCAAAACGTCATTGGAAACCCGATTCTAAGCCGCAAAGTATGGTGCACTAAACTATCAAGTAGTCATTAGGATGTGTCTGTCAGGTGTTCACAACATCCACACTCGACGTTGTAGGGGTTTGCACATCGAGCGGTGCAGCAAAGACATAAGCCTTCTCTGTAGCAGTGAGGGCACTCCTCGGACTACGGTCCCAGTCCGCATCAGTGCTTAAATATCTTTCAACTCTTTCTCTAGGATCGTATTAAATAGGGAGCTACAACGCAAGCTATTGGTCTACAACATAATTTGCGAAGACAACATAGACTATTGTTCATGACAATTAAGTTCATCTAATCAAATTATTTAATGAACTCCCACTCAGATAGACATCTTTCTAGTCATCTAAGTGATACATGATCCGAATCGACTAGGCCATGTCCGATCATCACGTGAGACAGACTAGTCATCAACGGTGAACATCTTTATGTTGATCGTATCTTCTATACGACTCATGTTCGACCTTTTGGTCATTTGTGTTCCCAGGCCATGTATGTACATGCTAGGCTCGTCAAGTGAACCCTAAGTGTATTGCGTGTGTAAATCTGGCTTACACCCGTTGTATGTGAACGTTAGAGCCTATCACACCAGATAATCACGTGGTACTTTGGAACAACGAACCTTAACAATGGTGCACAGTTAGGGGAAACATAATTCTTGAAATTTTAGTGAGACATCATCTAATTTACTACCGTCGTTCGAAGCAAATAAGATGTAAAACATGATAAACATCACATGCAATCAAATAGTGACATGATATGGCCAATATCATTTTGCTCCTTTTGATCTTCATCTTCGGGGCTCCATGATCATCATCGTCACTGGCATGACAGCATGATCTCCATCATCGTGTCTTCATGAAGTCGTCTCGCCAAACATTACTTCTACTACTATGGCTAACGGTTAGCAATAAAGTAAAGTAATTACATGGCGTTTTCAGTGACATGCAGGTCATACAATAAAATAAGACAACTCCTATGGCTCCTGCCGGTTGTCACACTCATCGACATGCAAGTCGTCAATCCTATTACAAGAACATGATCAATCTCATACATCACATATATATCATTCATCACATCCTTTTGGCCATATCACATCACACGACACATGCTGCAAGAACAAGTTAGAGGTCCTCTAATTGTTGTTGCAAGTTTTTACGTGGCTGCTATAGGTTTCTAGCAAGAACGTTTCTTACCTACGCAAAAACCACAACGTGATATGCCAATTTCTATTTACCCTTCATAACGACCCTTTTCATCGAATCCGATCCGACTAAAGTGGGAGAGACAGACACCCGCTAGCCACCTTATGCAACTAGTGCATGTGAGTCGATGGAACCGGTCTCACGTAAGCATATGTGTAAGGTCGGTCCGGGCCGCTTCATCCCATGATGCCGCCGAATCAAAATAAGACTAGTAACGGCAAGTAAATTGACAAATCGACACCCACAACTACTTTGTGTTCTACTTGTGCAAGAAACTACGCATAGACCTAGCTCTGATACCACTGTTGGGGATCGTAGCAGAATATTAAAATTTTCTACGCATCACCAGGATCAATCTATGGAGTCATCTAGCAATGAGGGCGAGGGGAGTGCATCTACATACCCTTGTAGTTCATGAGCGGAAGCGTTCATGTGAACGGGGTTGATGGAGTCGTACTCGTCGTGATCCAAATCACCGATGACCAAGCGCCGAACGGACGACACCTCCGCGTTCAACACACGTACATACGGAGCGGTGGCATCTCCTCCTTCTTGATCTAACAAGGTGGGAGGAGAGGTTTATGGAGATCCAGTAGCACGACGGCGTGGTGGTGGAAGCAGCGGGATTCCAGCAGGGCTTCGCCAAGCGATACTTGAGGAGGAAGAGGTGTCACGGGAGGGAGAGGGAGGCGCTAGGACTTAGGGTGCAGCTGCCCTTCCTCCCCCTTCTTTATATAGGGCCCCTAGGGGGGCGCCGGTCCTGGAGATCCAATCTCTAGGGGGGCGGCGGCTAAAAAGGGGGGGGGGGACATGCCCCCCAAGTCAGGTGGGGCGCCCCCACCCCCAGGGTTTCCAACCCTAGGCGCATGGGGAGGCCCATGGGGGGCGCACCAGCCCACCAGGGGCTGGTTCTCTTCCCACTTCAGCCCATGGGGCCCTCCGGGATAGGTGGCCCCATCCGTTGGACCCCCGGGACCCTTGCGGTGGTCCCGGTACAATACTGGTGACCCCCAAAACCTTCCCGGTGGCCGAAACTGGACTTCCTATATACAAATCTTTACCTCCGGACCATTTCGGAACTCCTCGTGAAGTCCAGGATGTCATCCGGGACTCCGAACAACTTTCGGGTTACCGCATACTTATATCTCTACAACCCTAGCGTCACCGAACCTTAAGTGTGTAGACCCTACGGGTTCGGGAGACACACAAACATGACCGAGACGAGTCTCCGGACAATAACCAACAACGGAATCTGGATACCCATGTTGGCTTCCACATGCTCCTCCATGATCTGATCGGATGAACCACGATGTCAACGATTCAATCAATCCCGTACGCAATTCCCTTTGTCTATCGGTATAGTACTTGCCCGAGATTCGATCATCGGTATCCCGATACCTTGTTCAATCTCGTTACCGGCAAGTCTCTTTACTCGTTCCGTAACACATCATACCGTGATCAACTCCTTGATCACATTGTGCACATTACGATGATGTCCTAACGAGTGGGCCCAGAGATACCTCTCCGTCACACGGAGTGACAAATTCCAGTCTCGATTCGTGCCAACCCAACATACACTTTCAGAGATACCCGTAGTGCACCTTTATAGCCACCCAGTTATGTTGTGATGTTTGGTACACCCAAAGCATTCCTACGGTATCCGGGAGTTGCACAATCTCATGGTCTAAGGAAAAGATACTTGACATTTAGAAAATCCTTAGTATACGAACTACACGATCTTGTGCTAGGCTTAGGATTGGGTCTTGTCCATCACATCATTCTCCTAATGATGTGATCCCGTTATCAACGACATCCAATGTCCATGGTCAGGAAACCGCAACCATCTATTGATGAACGGGCCAGTCAACTAGAGGCTCACTAGGGACATGGTGTTTGTCTATGTATCCACAAATGTATCTGAGTTACCTATCAATACACTTATAGCATGGATAATAAACAATTATCATGAACAAGGAAATATAATAATAACCAATTTATTATTGCCTCTAGGGCATATTTCCAATAGTGGGATCCCTTCCCGCCTTCATTTTGCGAAGAGGACCAAGGACACTATAAAGATAGGATAGCCACCACCTAGCAAAGAGAAGAGAAGAGAGATGAATTCGAAGACAAAAGATAGGAGGATGGATCATTCAGATCACCCTCGTAACCACAAGCAAGAACACACCTCGTGAGGTTGTTCCACAATTGTACTAGTTCATCCTCAGCCCACCTCGAGGCAATCCACCACAAAGCAGGAGTAGGGTATTACACCATGAGGTGGCCTCAATCTGGGTAAACTGCTTTGTCCCATTTCCTTCTTGTTCATTGAGCAAGATTGTGAAGACGGCGGGTAGGCAGATAGCAGAAGTTGAGTTCTTCGCATGCACTCCAATGTTCGAATCTAACAAGGGTTTTGCGGAGCTCCGAATCGGACATAGTGGGTCCTAGCTATTAGGGGGGTGTTGTTTTTGCAAAATAAGGTGGCCCTTCCGGTGGGTCCCAGCTATCAGGTGGAGGAATCATTATTTTGCGCTTAATAAGGAGGCACTTCCTTCCTGTGACCGTAGACCCAGCTGTTAGCCTCTACACGTACAGTCCTCTTCCGATGTAAGTCATTCCTTGACCACGTTGACCACACCGCGTCGAGAGGACCAAGCTAGGAATGACAGCGATTCCTAGGAAGGGAATGACCAGGAGTTGGGGAAGACTCGACAGTTGTTTCCCACGCGGAGGGGAGTACCAGGGTTTACTGCTTCGGCTACAGTGTGAGGCTGTTGTCGCCAAAGAATAATAGGAGGTGTGGTGAGTATAGGGATGGCCAGGCCATCAATGGTATTAGGGTGGGGCGGTGAGGCCTGGGAGGCAGCACAGTTGGCCATGAGACGTAGGAGCAGGCGGCACGGCCGGCAATGGTTTAGGCGGCTGGAGAAAGAACACCAAAGGTTGAAGAAGCACAACGGGCATTGGATGGACATCGTACAGTGGCTGCAACTAGAATCGTTTATATTGACTAAGTTGACAAATCCTGCGCCCCATCAACTTAGTAGGCCCACTTGTCAGCCTCCAAATATGGTGGGTCTCAGCTAGGAGGTGGAGTATTCTTTTTTGTGCGTAATAAGGAGGCACTTCCTTTTGTGCGAAGATATAGCTGATGGGTCCAAGCTGTCAGTGGGGGAATGTTTTTTCGTGAAATACAGAGGCCCTTCTAGTGGGTCCCAGCTGTCATGGGGAAGGATCATTTTGTTTGCCCGTAATAAGGACGTACTTCCTTGCATGCAAAGATGTAGCTAGTGGGTCCCAACTGTGAGGCGGAGAAAGCATTATCTTTCAGGGTAAAAAGGATGCAGCTGCATGCATGCGTCCATGGGTGTGGTGTGTCCCCATTGTCAGCCTCTCCACATACAGCCATCTTCCAATGACTCTCGTTTGTTGACCATGCTGACCAGACCGTGCAGAGCGTACCAAGGCCAGTGGACGACGGCGAGGCCCCAGATTGGAACGCCCCAAAGATGGGGAAGACGCGGTAGTGGAGTCACAGACGGAGAGGAGTGGGAAACTTGATTGGTTCGGGTGTGGGGTGGGCCTACACTCGGGAGAGAATAACAGGAGGTGTAGAGGAATGGAGGGATGGCCTGGCTGTCAGTGGGGTAGTGTTTTGCTGCGAGGTGCGCAAAACAGGGCCGCTAGACGCCGGAGGCTGGAGCAGGCGGTCTCGGCAGCGCTGGGGGAAGAAGATGAGAGATTGAATAAGAATACCGGCTGTTCGATGTAAATCCAACGCCTTGCTTAGGCTTCGAGCTTTTTATTTTTATTTTTTGCAAAAGTGCTTAGGCTTCGACCTACTAGCCCACATGTGAGCTAGTCCATTTGTTTTTTAGTCCATTCGGTGGGCCGGGTGAAACAATGTTGTAGCGTCTATGCAGCCCGTTTATATATTATGTTAGAATTCAAAACCCATTTTCATTTTTCTTGAAATCCGTGGACTTGCTAGGAGGGTGAAAAATATCATGTTGGGCTAGACGGAGAAATGTTATAAAAACATAAACACATGATTGCATGTCTATTACTGCATTGGTCAGTAAAATCTTTGCAAACTTATGTATGAAATCACCAGGAGTTAACTTGCCAAGTTATATCATTTTAATTTGATGAGTTAATAGGACGTGTAGCATGAATGAGTGTCTTGGGCAGTTCAACTAGCCTACATAACCTATGCGGCTACGACATGTACACGCGGATCTTGGACATGAGGCATAGGTTATGTAGGCTAGATTAAGAGGTACCTCCCACGTGTTCAGGTACTTGGTATCGACGTCTTCTTTCATGTTGGCGTAGTAGGGGTCAATGATGGTTGCGGCAAGGTCAACCACAGAGTCGTCCTGCTCATTGCCCAAGATCTTGTATTGCTTCTGGATGTCGACAAGCTTGTTGCACCAGATGCTCCAGAACCTCCGGTGGCCCTATAGAAGTGGCAGATGAGAACCTGGTCCCACACGCATACCTCGGCGACGGCGATTCGCTGGTCCCTGTCATGAGATGGATGGATGGGCACAAGTCCTAGTCCCGCGACCTTGTGCTTTCTCCTCCTGTGGGTACTGCTTGTACTTGGCAAGGCATGGCTTCACCATGTCCGGATCATTGGTGCACATCACATTCAACTTGGTGCTATCATGGGTCTGAACGGCGAACTCAAATGTGAAGTCCATATCCACCAGGCTCACCCCTCGGATCGCCATTGGAGTCTCTTCTCACGCAGAGTTGATGTGGCAATTCTTGTTTGTAGAGATTGGGGGAAGGGGTGTTGAAGACGATCAGTGTGTACTGGGGTACTAGGGGCGGCACCGCCGCAGAAGCAGTTCGTTTTTCCAATATTAGGGAACTACAATCAACGTGGAACGAGTGGGTAGGCGGCGGCAGCAGTTAGTTATTCAGCTCTTGGGGAACTGCATCCAACAGTAAACTGAGTGTTTATAGGCGACAACACTTACTACAACTCCCTCACCCGCTGCACGGCCGTCAGAACATACCCCCTCGGGTTCACGAGCGGGTTTGTATTGGTACTGTTATAGCAAGTGTTAGTGGTCACTTTACATAAATTTTGTTAGCTTTAATTAAAATTTATTAATAAAACAACCAAAGCATTGGCTCGTTCTATCAGTGCCACGGGAGAAACATGCAAATCAATTAGTATTAATATTCTCAGGACGCAAACGATCAACTCATTTGCCGCACTTTCACACAGACAAAACTACTACCAAGTTTGAACAACTAGTTATGGTTGCTATCCTCTGCATAATCATGCCGTGTTTCCCAGCTTGCAAGATTCAGAACCAACCAATATGATTCAAATAATAAGTAAAACAAAGATGCCTACACATCAAAATGATTCCCAGCTTGCAAGATTCGGAACCAACCCATTATATTCAAATAATAATAAGTATAATAAAGATGCCTACACATCTCAATGATTCACAGCTCAGAGCCAATCATAAATGTTCAAATCAAATGTTGGGAGAATGTGAACAAATAAATAAAAATTGATTGATGATTCATATAAGCAATTTATCGTTGTTCTGGGAACTAGGGTACCAGACTTGCCTGCCTATGGCCCACCGTGTGGCGCCATCAATGGCTTGGTACGAACCATCTTCAACATCGACAAGGCAAGATCCTCGCGAGGTGGAAAGCCTCGTGAGGCGGACGACGCCAAGGCCTCTGAAGGAAGCGGCCTCCTTAGGCTGCCTCTTGAGGAGCGGAGTTTCCTATGCAAGCTCCCACCTCGCGAGGATCAAGTGACGCAAGCCATGACAACCTAGCCCAGGCGGGCGCCAGCGGGCGCAGAAGGGCATGTTTCCGCTTTGGTGCCAAGAAGGAAAGCGCAGTCGCGGAGTCCCGAGGAATCAGCCAAAGGTTTCCATTTTGGTGCAAGAAGACCAAGACTGTCGGGACGGCAGGATGGATGTCATCGGAAGCCCACCACGGCGTTACGGCAACAAGCTTTGCAGGCGAAGACTACCTTTTGTCAGGATAAGATGTACTTCTTGTCCCCTTTCAAATTGGCCATTGTGGAATCCCTTCCCACCTTCATTTTCGGGGAAGAGGACCGAGGCCACTATATATACAGCCTAGCCACTACCGTGGAAGGGGGCGGGCCGGAGACAGATAGGAAGTAGCCATTCACCCAAGAACAGACATCCGGAGGTTGTTCTTCCCCTTGTACCAGTTCATCATCAGCCCACCGCGAGGCTAATACACCACAAAGCAGGAGTAGGGTCTTACACCCCAAGGTGGCCCGAACCTAGGTAAACTGCCGCGTCCCTTGTCTTTCTAGTTCGTCGAGCTAGGCTGTGAGATTGTCGATTAGGTAGGCGAGAGGGGTAGAGTTCTTCACACACACCCCAGAGATCAAACCTTCTTGGGTCTGCACAGCCCTAAATCCGACATTTGGTGCGCCAGGTAGGCGCGTGTCGAAGGATCCTGTCCACCAAGCAATCCATCTCCAACATGGCGGGTGACTACAAGCTCACGCCGTGCACTGGGCCGCTCGGCCCGCATGGTTGATACCACCTGCTCAAGAAGCTCTCCACTCCATGCTCGTTGCGGCCCGAATGGTGGCCAGTGCCATTAGTCGTCGGCACTATAGACCGCCCTTGCTTCCCCCCGTGCTGTGTCGTAACCGAGCCACGTGTGGTCTTCGGGCTTCGCTGCAGCCTCAATGCTATGCACTCACCGGGAGAAAGCAAACACACGAGCAACACTCATCGTGGAATGGGAGTTTTTGCGATGGAGGCTGGCGGAGGTCGGCCACGACGCCTTGTTGGAATGCGTCGCCGGCCTGCTCGATTCCGCCTGCGAGGGTGCGGCGCCTTTTTGCACCTTGCCTACATCACGAGCGCCGCCAGGGGCACGCGTTGGCCACCGCCACGCCCATATGCCCATCTTTGGGGGACCTGAGGAACCACTTGGCGGCAACATGGCCCGCGGCGTTGCTTACCCAGTCCATGGTGCGGCGCCCCAAGAAGCACCGGGAACGGGCGGCTCTCCCCGGGTCCACGCCGGAACGTCACCCGGCGGACGTCACGGCCCGACTCCAACGGTGGCAAGCAACAGGGCACGGGGGCTAGGCGCCGACCCAGGTGTGGCGGCTTCAAGAGCCCCCGTACCTCAACTACTGGGCCGGTTGTACGTGCCAAGAAGAATCCCTTGCCCATCCCCCCAGCCGGCCTAGGCACCAGGACCGTGCGAGGCTGAGTCCCCTCGCGAGCTACCCCGAAGCTTCACTGGCGCCTTCAGAAACAATAGCCGCTAGGTACAACCAATATCTCTAGGGCACGATTATGCTAATCATGGACCACAGGTGAACCTGTCGGCGTCCTGGGAATGGGGGTACCTAGACTTGACTGCCTGCAGCCCGTGACGTGGCTCCATTGACGGCCTGGTACGGCCCAGCTTCAGCAACCACAGCTCAAGACCCTCACGAGGGGCCAAGCCTCGTGGGGCGGATGATGGCATGCAAGACCTCCCTGGGGACGGCCTCTCTAGGCTGGCTCCCGAGGAGCGGAGATATCAATGCAAGGCGCACCTCGCGAGGTTTGCGTGACGTGAAGCATGACGACCAAGGCCAGGCGGGTGCCAGCGGGCGTAGTGCACCAGTTTCCCCTTTGGTGCTAAGGGGGAAAGCACAGGCGCGAGTCCCGAGGAATCAAGCAAAGGTTTCCATATCGGTGCAACAAGACCAAGGACCGCCAGGACGGCAGAATGGAGGTCACCGTGGAGCCCGGCGCGGCGTCACCACCAATGCCTTTGGCAAGCGAAGACCGCATTTTGTTTGGATAGCTTGTACTAGTTGTCCCCCTTCAAATTTGGCCATTGTGGGATCCCTTCCCACCTACATTTGGGAAGAGTACCAAGGACACTATAAATAGGGCCTAGCCACCACCATAGAGGGGCATTCTGGAGAGGGCGATTTGACTAGAGAGAGAG
>LR738713.1:143828407-143842495 GCA_902687465.1 Secale cereale | reverse complement strand
GAGAGAGAGAGAGAGAGAGAGAGAAAGCATTACACCATAGGAGGGATCAGATCCATTCCACCCTGACCATACCATAAGCTCACCCGAGCCCAAGAACACCTCTCCTCCTGAGGTTGTTCATCCAATGTACTAGTTCATCCTCAGCCCCACGAGGCAATCCACCACACACACTAGAGTAGGGTATTACACCGCAAGGTGGCCCAAACTAGTATAAACCTCTGTGTCTTTTGTTCTTTGAGTTCATCAAGCTAGCCCGTGGAATCATAGGGCGAGCACGCTGGGCAGAGAGTGTTCTTCTTGCGCACCCCAGATTTTGAACCTCTCTAGGGTTTGCGGAACCCGAAATCCGACATTTGGCGTGCCAAGTAGGGGTGCGCTCAAGCATCTCTTCCATCTCAGCTTGTAGCCGCCCTACGACCCCGATGGCTGACGATGCGAGGACTCGTGCCGCCCGCTGGGCTGCCTGGCCCGCCCGGGTGAATCCGTCCGCTTAGGAAGACCTCAACTCCGCGCTCCAGCCGGCTTGCACGCCGCCTAACGCCGCCGCACATGGGCAGCATGGACCGGCGTCCTCCGCCCTCGCACCATGGCGCACGCGCACCACCACGGTCTTCAAGCTACACTGCAGCGAGGGCACCACACATCAGGAAGGAGCATGTGATCCGCCGCGATGTGGTGCTGGAGCGCGTCACCGAACTACTGGACGCTGCCTGCAGAGGTGCGCCACCTTTCTGCTCCATGCCCACGCCACATGTTGTGGCGGAAGCGCGCGCGAGGCCCGAGCTCGCTCGCTCGTCCCCCGGGCGCTAGTGGGGCCAGGCAACGCCAACATGGACCTCGGTGCAGCCGGACCTGCCTCTGTAGCACCATCACCAGGAGAGGCAAGCACAGGCGATCCGCCGCGAGGACGCGCCGGGGTGCCACCCAGCGGCCACCAGGTCCAGGTGCCGCGGTTGGTGGCTCAAGGCGCGAGGCACCCAGGTGATGGCTCTGGTGGGGCGACCACGGACCCCTACGTGCCCTGCTTGGTGAACCTGGAATACGTGCCACGGGAAGGCCTTGACTCGTTCCATGGGCCAGGATAGGGTGGCGGAACACCCGAAGCGGAGGCCCTCCATGAGTCGCCCGCAGACTTCGCCAACCCCTTCAGCCACGACAACGGCAGGCTACAACTAGTACCTCGGGAGCAGGCGTACAGTAACCATGGGCTGCAGGTGAACTAGCCCGCGGCGGCGGTCGGAGACTCTAGAGCAGCGGCTCCGCTCCAGGCGGGAATAGCACTCTGGGGGCTGCGTGGGAGGACCCCGGAGCTAGGGCCTCCCCCACACCGCACGGAGCAAGGCGCCGGACGAAGGTAGGTCCTCTACCGGGGGAGGCGCCGGTGGGCCCTTCCCAGCCCCCGGCAGAGGGCCCGTGGTCGCCGAGGGCGCCGCTAGCGTCCCTCTTGCCCCTTTGCCTCGTCCTGGTTTCCGGACGCCTTACCGATGGTCGATGATGGTGCAGGGCTGGGCCCTCACCTGGCAATATGAAGCAAGGCTCATGCTTGTGAAGGTCTCCGCCCGTGACACTCTCACGTAATAATGAGTGGGGCTGTACACGCCCCGGAGTCTTCGGAGAGCCGCCCTTGGGCCTCGGGGGCTCTCGCCCACATCCTAGTGGAATCACCATGCTTCAGGATGGCCGTCGACACTGTCCCTCAATGACTATGTGCACAGCCAGTGAAAGCACTTAGCTCCGTCCTGGTGGAAAGACAAGAAGACAAGCTAGGTGCCAGACGCAGCCATTTGCCTTCATCCCCTTTTCTGTAACTTGATTTGCCGCACTTTTTGGATTGAACCTGGAGTCTTTTTTCTGCCAAACTTGGGGGGGGGGTCTTCTCTTGTTCATGTTGATTTGTTACGTTTTGGTTGCATGTTTTATTTCGAGGCTCGTGTATGCTATCCCTTCCCTAGCGAGCGCCTCACAGGCGGAACTAGGTGTGGTATAGGCATGTCGACCACGCTCGGGCAAGCCTAGGCGGTGGCGAACCCGCCAGGTTTAAGAGTACCGTCACCACAACATCCGCTGCGCACACCCTGTCATAGCGTGGCATTCGCTCCTCGCGAGGCCCCCCGGGCGAATCAGCCGGCCCCTCAAAGGGCCTAAAACCTGGTGGGCCACCAAGGGGCTCCGCTCGGGAGGAAGACACACCAGCCACCTTAGGACGCGCTTAAGGCCTGCTAGGATCAAGATGAGTCTAAGCCACAACACTGCTCAGGGACTCACGAGTCCACAAGGAAAGTTTCAAGTTAGCTTAAAGGTAGGACATTAATTTACATGCGCGAGGGGACTCCCCTCCAAAATGCTCTCACGCCCTGCAGGGCTATGTCCAAGTCTTTGCATATAGGTTCAAGCGAAGGGATGCGGGCTGAACTAGACGTGTTGCTCACAGCGACGCCCTGGTCGCTCTAGTACGCGCTAGAATGCTACTGCCAGCGTCGTCTTCACCATCGTCGACCGCACCATCTTCGCCCACTGCAACCATCACCTCGTCGTCTTTGGTGGTGAACGCCCTGACCAAAGCGTCCACATGGTCATCCACCCAGTGCGACATGTTGTCCCGGATAGCCATGGGCACTGAGGCTATGGAGGCGTCAAAATCAAAGTGGGTTCAAGGTTCTAAAGATGACTGAAGACGCACGAGAAAGCATGCCCAAGGAGGCCCCGACTCCTTTCCTCGACGAGCTCGTGAGCCCTAGCAGCCTGGCCCTCTAGGCGCGTCATGACTTCAGTAAAGAAGCAGAGGTGGCCGGCGTAATCTTCCGCGTGAGGGTGAGGGACGCTCTCCTCGCAGATGGCTCCCAGCGCTCGGTTGACCCTCACCCTGAGAACCTGGAGCATGGGGGCGTGCTCGCGCTGAAGTGTCTACCGGCGACAAGACTCTTCCCTGTTCTGCTGCACGAGGGGTGCGTCGTCATCAATTTCCTATTGGAGCAAGGCTAGGTCAGCACGAGCGGAGGCCAAATCAGCCTGAGCAGAGGTCTGGGCGACCACGGCAGCCCTCTCGCGCTGCTCCGCCTCGATCAGTTTAGTCCTGAGGACAGCGGTCCTGCCCTCAGCTTCTTCCTTCAGGAGCTTCAACTTCTGGTCATGCTCATTGGCAAGATCTGCGCGAGCCCTCGCCGCCCTTCGGTAAACATTCTCCTGAATCTTGGCCTCATGCGTGGAGGCGTCCTCCTTGGCCATGGTCACAAGGTGCTCCCTCGTCTCCAACCCCTCAAGCTGAAGGCTGCTCTCCAAAGCCTCCTGCATCAATGCCTCCTCACGCTTTTGGATCTCTTTCTCTTCGGAAGGCGCCCCCTCATCGACGCCAAGACTGCCCTACGCGCCTCGACCTGCTGCTCGAGGGAGGCGCTCAAGGCCCGAAGCTCCTGTCGGCACCCCTCGGCAACCTCATGGTGGCAATCCGCCTTCCTAGCCTCCTCCAAAGCCTGGGCACTAGCTTCATGTGAGGTCGCAAGGGACACCTCGACCTTCGCACTGGCGCGCTCGTGATGAAGACGCCCGAGGTTGATTGCCACCTTCAACAGATGCCATTCGTCCGCCAGCCGAAGCCCCTTCGTCTCTAGGCGGGCGTCAACATCAACGATCTCTTCCTCGAGCCAGCTCAGCGCATCCATCACCTCCCGGAAGAGCCCATGGCGGACAACGCCGCACACACATGAAAATTCGAGCGTGCAGCCGGGCTCATCCTCTACGCCGTCAATCGTCAAGAAGGCTCGAGGTCGCATGCCCTCCTCTGGCAGGGGGCTAGAGGCTGGCGCCTTCCCCGCAGCCGTCCGGGCCTCTGCGGGCCTTGCAGCTTGAAGACGGAGCCAGGGTTGGGGTCGCCCAGCTGCGGGCGACGATCACTAGAGGAGCCCTCGGCATGCCTCCAACACTCCAGGCAGGGCCGCGGAGGAAGGATGACATCAAAGCAGGGTCGGGGCACCCTAACGACGCGTCCACCTTTCCCACAAGCTTCGCGCCACGAACGATGGCTGGGTAAGGGACACTCAAGGCCAGTGATGAGCCCCGAAGGGGCGGGGGTCGCTCCTCAGGAGATTTTGTTGCACCAGCCGATGGGGATCTGAAGAGTTGTGGTCAGGAGGGGACGCAACACTTAGGAAATCACGCAGATAAGGTACTCACTCGCCTTTGGCTATGTACTTCCTCTGCTTCAACGGCCGGTAGGCGTCACCATTGCAGCTTGGAGGTGCCTTCCTCTTGTGGAGTGCACCGAAGTTCAAGCGAAACTGGCCGAAACCCTAGGCACGACCACCGTCACCTGGGGCAGTTGGTGGGGCTCCTGAGGGAACGACCTCGGGAGCCTTGAACCACGTCGGCCCTCCAGCCGTCATATCAGGACAGCTCACCCAAGCCCCAAGAGCAGTGTCCTCGGGAGACGCAACCCACACCACTTCTTTAGCGGCCACCCCGCTAGCGTTTGACGGCCCAGCCTCCCTGCATCCGCTTACGGGGCGGGTGCCGAGGTGACTACAGGCGGGGGAATCAATGGGACGGGGTTCCCATGGGGCCCCTCAAGGCCAGCCGGGCGCAGCCCCCATTTGTCGAAAAGGGGCATATGCCTCATGAACGCAAGCTTGTTGGAGCAGTAGTACATGAGGCAACCCTCCGCCGGTAGATTGGTTGGTGTTGGGTCGCCTGTCAAGAGCTCAAGTACCGTCCGCTGCACATCAAGAGGAATCACGGGCACGTGAAGCCTGATGGGGTACTCGCTGTCGGAGAAGGTCCACATCGTCCGGGAGTGACCCTGGAGCGGAGTGATGCGGCACCTGATGAACTCCTTCACCACCATAGGCACCGTCACCCCAAGGTATTTTAGCTTGGCTAGCCGACGCCAGACATGGGCGAGCCAATGGTCGATGAGCTTCGCATGCCCCCAGCCGGGGCTTGGGACGTCCGGAGCTCGCGGGAGCAAGAACAGAGGACTGCGCACGCCAACATCAACGAACACCCACCGCTTCTGAAATCCATCCACAAATGGCGAGAGCTCGAATTCGATCCCCGAGCCGGCCGTCGCAGCTATAGCCTGTAAGGTCACGCACCCTGAGCGCTAGCGGTCCTCGGTCAGATGCAGTGAGAAGAAATGTCGAAGCAAAGCCACGGAAGGGGCAGTGCCCACCATGGCCTCGCAGACGAAGGCAAAGGCGGCAAGGAGGATGATGGATTGGGGATCCATGTGCAGTGCATTGATCTGGTTATGCGAGAGCACCACATTGAAGAAATTAGAGAAGGTGGGAATTAGGCCAGCCCAGAGGGCATGAAGATGGATGGGGACCTTGGTAGCCATACTATCAATCGCGGAGCGGGAAGCTGGCCAAGCCACGGTCACCCTCCATTCGTTGGAATCGACAGAGAGCGCAGGGAGAACCTTTCTCAACCCTTCTTAGTTGACCACCACCGACCGCTCGAGGGCGGGCTCGAAGACCGGAGGCGCAGTGCCTGAGATACGAGTTTTCCACTTTCCTTTCTTCTTCTGACTCGGCGCCATGGCTACGGGGAGGATTGGTGCCGGGTCAAGCTAGGGTAAGAAGTCGCTGCTTTCTGGAAGACGGAGGAGCTATGGGAGAGCGCTGCTGGCGAGGGAGGTGGAGCTATGTGGGCAACGGTGGCCGCCTAGCCTGGTGGACTTCAAGGCAGCATGGGGAAGTGGAGGCGCCCACATCCAATCATTTACCACACGTCGACCAAGGCCGCCGGCGATTGGGGCCCGCAGTGCTTTGCACTTGCCTGTTGGCTTTTCCTCGAAGCCAAGTTCCAGCGTGCCTTGGGCCCGAGGGCTACTATCAGCGTCCTGGAATCGGGGGTACCCAGACTTGCCTGTGTGCAGCCCGTGACGTGGCTCCATCGACGGCCTGGTACGGCCTAGCTTCAGCAACCACAGCTCAAGACCCTCGCGAGGGGCCAAGCCTCGCGAGGTGGATGACGGCAAGACCTCCCTGGGGGCAGCCTCTGTAGGAAGGGTCACGAGGAGCGGAGATATCTATGCAAGGCGCACCTCGCGAGGTTCGCGTGACTTGAGCCATGACAACCAAGGCCAGGCGGGTGCTAGCAGGCGCAGTGTACCAGTTTCCCCTTTGGTGCTAAGGGGGCAAGCACAGGCACAGAGTCCCGAGGAATCAACCAAAGGTTTCCATATTGGTGCAACCAGACCAAGGACCGCCAGGACGGCAGAATGGAGGTCACCATGGACCCCGCGCGGCGTCACTACCAGGTCCTTTGGCAGGCGAAGACCGCTTTTTGTCAGGATAGCTTGTACTAGTTGTTCCCCATCAAATTTGGCCGTTGTGGGATCCCTTCCTGCCTTCATTTGGTAAGATGACCAAGGCCACTATAAATAGGACCTAGCCACCACCATAGAGGGGCATTCTGGAGAGGGGGATTCGACTAGAGAGAGAGAGAGAGAGAGAGAGAGAGAGAGCATTCCACCATAGGAGGGATTGGGTCCATTCCACCCTGACCATACCACAAGCTCATCCGAGCCCAAGAACACCTCTCCTCGTGAGGTTGTTCATCCATTGTACTAGTTCATCCTCAGCCCCACGAGGCAATCCACCACACACACTGGAGTAAGGTATAACAGCTCAAGGTGGCCCGAACCAGTATAAACCTCTGTGTCTCTTGTTCTTTGAGTTCGTCGAGCTAGGCCGTGGAATCATTGGGCGAGCGAGCTGGGAAGAGAGTGTTCTTCATGGGCACCACAGAGTTCAAACCTCTCTAGTCTTTGCGGAACCCGAAATCCGACAGAACCGAGCTGCGACGACGACTGCAGACCTCAGGACTACGACCCCACCACAGGGGGCGGAATATACTGGGGGTCGCGCGGGGGGAGCCTAGCACTAGGGCCTCCCCTGTGCCACGTGGTGCAAGGCGCCATCACGACGGTGGCGCACGCCGCCCATAGGTAGGCCCTCCGTTGGGGTGGGCCCCCGTGACCCCTTCCCCTAGCAGAGTGCCTGCGACCGCCGGGGCACAGATAGCGCACCCCCTTTCCCCTTGGTCTTGTCCTGGTTTCCGGACGCCCCAACGGTGGTAGAGGGGTGCGCCAGGCGGGGCCCTTGCCAGGCGCTAGCTATCCCTATGTAGATTTCCGCTCGTGACACTCATGTAATAATGAGTTGGCCTGTACATGACCCAGAGTCTCCTGAGTGCCACCCCTGAGCCTCACGGGGGCTCCCACCCATGTCCAAGTGGAAGCACCATGCTCCACACTGGCCACGACAAGTGGAAGCAGTTAGCTCCGTGCTGGTGAGAAGACTAATCTAGGCGCTGGACGCGGTTGTAACCCGATTCGCCGTTTTTTGGAATGAGATTTGGAGTTTCTTGTGCTTATTAAAAGGAAAGGGAGGAAGTTTTTCAATTTACGTTGCTTTCTTGCCTCTTTTGATCAGTGTTAAGCAGCAAGGCTCATGCCTGCTACCCCCCACCCCGTGAGCGCCCCGCGACACACGCACGCTTGGGCTAGCCCAAGCAGTGTTGGGGCCCGCTCGGGGCCAGGAGCGTAACTGCCGCAGGACCACTACGCGCACACCTTGCCGTGACTCGGCAACCGGCACCTCACGCGGCGCTCTCGTACGGTCTAGCAGACTCCCCAGGAGGCTTAGACCCTTGTGAGCCCCCAGAGGGCCCGCCTCAGGAGAAGAGTACCGCTACAATTCAAGACCTCAAGACATCGAGCGCAAAGACAAGTCATAAGAACCACCCTAATCGGGGGCCTTCAGCTCATGACGAAATACTTTAGAGCACATCAGTGTGTCATGATATTTTAGAGTACATCAGTATCTCATGCATATATAACACGGAACCCCCCAAAAATGCTTTCACACCCTCGCGGGGGCCATGCTTGAAACTTTGGCAGGAGGAACACGGGACTACAAGCATTGCAAGGTGCACTATCACTGGAAATGTCATCATCTTCACTGCCAGCTTCGCCCTCTTCAGTCATGGGAGCAGCCACATGGTCGGCCTGAGAGGACTCCACGATTATGTCATCCACATGATCATCCACCCAGCTCGCCAGATCGCTTTGAGTCACCCCATGCATGGGGGCTATCGCAGGGTTGAAGTTGAAATCCAGTTCAAGGCTGAGGAGGTAGCTGAAGACGCACGAGAAGGCACGCCCGAGAAGATCCCGACTCCTCTCCTCGACATGCTAGTGCATCCTCGCGGCCTTGCTTTTGAGGTAGGTCACGACTTGAGTGAAGAAGTGGAGGTAGCATGCATCATCGGCTTCGTGCGGACGGGCGACGCTTTCCTCACACATGATGTCCAAGGCCCGGTTTGCTCTAACCCAGAGATCCTGAGCATGGTGGAGCGCTCACGATGCACCATTCAACGGAGTCCAGCATCATCTAAAGCCCTCTCCACAAGAGACGCGACACCCGCAACCTGCTGTCGGATTCAAGGCTCCGCAGACCCTTGATAGATTTGAACACTAGGGTGCGTGTG
Source organism: Secale cereale (assembly GCA_902687465.1). Classification (NCBI taxonomy): domain Eukaryota; kingdom Viridiplantae; phylum Streptophyta; class Magnoliopsida; order Poales; family Poaceae; genus Secale; species Secale cereale. The sequence continues at coordinate 143,834,005 of LR738713.1, read as the reverse complement.
AAGAACTCAATTTCCCATGTGTGCCTACTCATCGATCTCACAGTCTAGCTCGATGAATAGGAAGCAAATGGGACAAGGCAGTTTACCTAGGTTCGGGCCACCTCGCGGTGTAAAACCCTACTCCAGCTTTGTGGTGGATTGCCTCGAGATGGGCTGAGGATGAACTAGTACGATGGTGCAACAACCTCGGGAGGTGTGTTCTTGCTTGTGTGGTGGTGACGGTGGTCTGAATGATCCATCCCCCTCTATGGTGGTGACTAGGGTATATTTATAGTGGCCTTGGTCCTCTTCCCCCAAAATGAAGGCAGAAAGGGATCCCATAATGGCCAAATTTGAAGGGAGACTGTCGGCGTTCTGGGAACGAGGGTACCCAGAATTGCCTGACTACGGCCCAGAGCGTGGCTCACAAGGCAGCCTGGTACAGCCCAACATCTTCAGCAACCACTCAAGACCTTCCGAGGGGCCAAGCCTCGTGAGGCAGACGACACAAGGCGTCCCTTGGGGCGGCCTCGCCAGGCCGGCTCGTGAGGATCGGAGATATCAAGGCGAGGGGCACCTCGCGAGGTCCTCGTGATGTGAGCAATGACGACGAATGCCAGGCAGGCGCCAGCGGGCGCAGAGTGCCAGTTTCCTATTTGATGCTAAAGGAGCAGGTGCAGGTGCAGAGTCCCAAGGTGTCAGGCAAATGTTTCCATATAGGTGCAACGAGACCAAGACTAGCAGGACGGCACGACGGAGGTCATCGCGGAGCCCACGACGACGTCAGCACCAGAGCCTTTGGCAGGCGAAGACCACCTTTTGTCATGATAGCTCGTCCTAGCTGTCCCTCTTCAAATTTGGCTGTTGTGGGATTCCTTCCCACTCAATATTTGGGAAGAGGACCCTGGCCACTATAAATATGACTAGCCACCACCATTGATCTCATCGAGAGTAGATCAGATAGAAGGCCACACATCGCAAGCTCACCTGAGAGCAAGAACACCTCTCCTCGGGAGGTCGTTCATCCATGTACTAGTTCTTCCTCAGCCTACAAGGAAATCCACCACAACACACTAGATTAGGGTGTTACACCACAATGGTGGCCCGGACCGGTATAATTCTTGTGTCTCTTGTTCATCGGATCTAACGAGCTAGGCCTAGGGCTATTGAGTAGACGAGCTAGGGCGGAAGGAGAGATCTTCGTGCGCACCCCAGAGTTCGAACCTTAAGGGTTTTGCCAGAAACCTAGATCCGACATTTGACATGCCAGCTAGGGGTGCGCTGAAACTTCCCTTCCGTCGTTCCGGCAGTCCATGGCCGACGCTCATAGAGCCTGTGCTGAGCAGCGAGCTGCCCTTGCCGCCCACGTTCCTCAGACCGCTCCTGCTGGCTGACCACCCCGTCGTTCTCCATCGCCTGCTGCCAACGCCGCCACCGTTCCGGCGTGGCAAGACCATCAGGCATCGTCCCTGCACCCCTCCGTGCGGCGTGATGGACGCACCTCTACCCCATCGCTGACTCCGATTGTATCTTCGTCCCATGTTCGCCGCTGACCTGCAGACGCACAGCCTGCGTTGCTCATGGCACGTGAGCTCCTGCGCTACCGCCCCGTCGATGACTTCTACAAAGAATGGCTCGACCGCATCGCCGAGCTCTTCACCGCCGCTGGGGGCTCTCCGTTGCCGTCCCTCTCCTTGCCTCGTCCGCCTCCCCATGAGGACGACGAGGCCCGAGAAGCTCCACTGCTACCCCAGCGTCAAGGCATCATCCAAGACCCAAGGCGTGTGGCCCTGCGGCGTGACCGCCCATGCGCGATGCCAGCGCGCGAAGAAGGAAGCTGCCAAGAGATCCAACGACCCCGCGATGCAGCACCTGCGCTCCCTCCACCACAACATCGAGACCGCACGCCCCCCTCCGCGGCGGCACGCGAAGACCAAGACCAAGTCTCACCACCGCAGCAAGCTCCGGTGTTGACAGCGGGATGCAAGGCCCTCGCTCCCGAGCTACGCAAAGTCAACTGGTCTGGGAAGTTCAAGCCCGACCTGCCTCCACGCTACGACGGCACCCCCGACCTTGCAGAGTTCTTGCAGCTCTACGAGTTGAGCATTGAGGCGTACAGCGGCAACGAGAAGATCATGGTGAACTGGTTCCCCATGTCCTTCAAGGATGGTGCGCGCTTGTCGGGACCCCGATCCTAGTCACACCGGTCTAGCATGTAACACACCATATCACTTTACGGCCTCACGCACGGTATCCCCACGGGTGCCACCTTACCTGGCCCGGGACCGTTTGCGCATTTTGGCTCACGTATATGATAGTGTCGCTAGCATCCATGTGACAGAGAACCCGGGCCGACATGGCCAGTTATAAACCAAAAGTGGCACTAAATTACAGAGACAGGCATACATGACCCAGCAACGAACGTGTCGATCATAAACGTATGAACCCAAGTCGTAGCAAGCTACAAGGACTTAAAGGAACAACGCGTGACATTTCCCCTAAGGGACAGACACAGGAGCGAAGAAGGACACATGCCGGTCAGCCTAAGTGTTCCGGAGCAGTAGCAAGCTACCAAGGCTCAGTGGAAGCACTAGGAGACATTTCCCTGTAAGATAGGCTACCAAGGGTAAACAACTAGTTGTCGGATCCCGCACATACCAAGCATTTCAATAACATACACACAATATGCTCAATATGTGCAAATACAACATGGCATCACAACAAGACTCTAATAAACAAAGTATTTATTCATTAGGCTTCGAGGAGCCAGATATTACAAACATGGGTCTCACGACCCAACATTCAGAGCATACAAGCTACAAGCGGAAGCACAACATGTCTGAGTACAGACATCTACAAAGAAAAAGGCTGGAGAGCCTGACTATCTACAACACTCGTCCAAGATCGTAGCTGAGGTAACAAGCTACTTGTCGAAGTCCAAGCGGAACTACTAGTGAGACATCAATCTCATCTGCAAAACATAAATTAAGCAAACATGAGTACAAAGGTACTCAGCAAGACTTACATCAGATCCTATCATACATGCACTTGTATCAAGAAGGCAAAGTGGGGTTTAGTTGCAGCAAGCCAGCTTTGACTCAGTGGCTATCCGGTTCTACGACTGCTGGTAACTCTTTTGAGGTGGCGCACACGAGTCCACTAAGCACCACACAATACACCACTATGGATTCATCCCCGTCTCCCTACGAGAAGGCCATCCATAGCACTCGCACTTGTCTTGAGTATTTTGGAGTATCCACTTCAAGTTGTCTATGTACCACGTAAGCATCCAAGAAGTCCATAACCGTGGACCCGGCTACTCGAATAGATCATGTTAACCCTGCAGGGGTGTACTTCTTCACACACGCTCTCGCCACTTACCGCCATGTACATCTCGTGTATCTCGGCAACCTTCAAGCGGAAGCTTGGCGAGGGTGTCGGCCACGACCTGACTAACCACACAAGACTCTAGTCCAGGTTTATCGCCTATTCGGGTTCCATCCGTAAGGAGATCCGGCCGGGGTGTCGCTCACGGCCCCAAATGATGTGCGCAGGGTTCCCAAGCCCACCTCGCCGAGTGGATCTACGCTTGGTACACCGTGCCACGGTGCCTAGTCTGTCCCAAGCCCACCTGGCCAAGTGCCACTTGGTAGACTACTAGCACTACCTACAAACACCAGAAACTAGTTGCAACTCCTGGACAGAGACCAAGTCGGTTAATAAGTCGAGAGGGGCACTTAAGCATTCCAATGCGTGGTAGTAGCTGGTCATTGGACAACATACACAGAATTCAGTTCTTAGGGACGGTTCCAGTGAGACAACCCACCATGTACTCCTACATGGCCTCTCACCACTACCTTTACCAAATCATGTTCACACAGTTAACTCTCAGCATCGGAACATATTACTGCACTCCAATTCATTCCCGATGAATCAGACCTGACACACTCTAAGCAATAGCAAGCAAGGCATGGTAAGATCACAACATGGCTTCAATCAACTCCTACACATGCTAGTGGGTTTCAACTATTTACTATGGAATGATAGGTCATGTAGAGGAATGGTTTCAACAACTGCATCATAAAGTAGCAGTTGAAGTCATTATTGTCCTAATGCAATAACAGAGAGCAGGAGCGAGAGAGGGGTTGTATCGGAATGAACAAGGGGGTTTGCTTGCCTGGTAAAACAACGTTCAGAGCACTGCTCCTCTGACAGGTACTCTGGATCGGTCTCCGGAGCTGGACCTATCGAGAAGACGGTGCCGACAATCAAACACAAGCATATGCAACAATATGATGCATCAATATGGCATGAAGATATGATGTTGTTGAGCTAATGCAACTAGCATGTTAATTGGTTGAATTCCATTTGAACCAAGGGTTCAAATGCAACTCTAAAATAAGCATTTTTAATTGCCATTTATGTGTTTTCATATAAACAGTGGGTATAACTTCATTTTTCATGCATGAAAATGGTAGAAATGGATAGATTGAATTTTTCTGATAATTTTTCATAGATAACTTATTTCATTCTGAGCTACGGTTGAATTTTTGTGATTTTTTGAAGTTTAAACAATTTTCTGGATTTTCCTAAACTAAAACAATTCCAGAAAATTGTTTATTGCGTCAGCACTGCATCATGCTTGCGTCAGCAAGTCAGCAGCGCTGACTCAGGTCAAACTTGACGTGTGGGGTCCACATGTCAGTGGCTTTAGTAAATTAACTGAGTTAGTTAGCCCTAACTAACTGGGCAGGGCCCACTAGTCAGTGAATGTAGGACTAACCTAAATAGTTAATTAACACTAACCAGAGTAATTAGTCGGGCGGGGCCCGCAGGTCAGTGAGAGAGAGGGGAGGTCAACTGGGCAGTGGGGGGTCAAACCACGCCGGTCAGCGGTCAAACCCACCGGCGGCTCGACGCCGGCGTCCACAGACGCGACAGAGGGGCACGGGATCGTTGTTCCGGCGGTCATTTGGGCAGCGGAGACCACATGCGAGGAGCTGGAGCTCACCCGCATCCATTCCAGCAAGCGGCAACAGCTAGGGCGGCCGGAGCTTGCCGGAAACGAGCTCGCGGCGGCGCCGGAGTTCGGCCCTCGTCGGAATTGGAGCTACGGGGCACGGGGAGGCCAGGGGAGGGGTGCTACGGGCTCCTGGCGAAGCACTGAGTGCGGTGGCGTGCTCGGTTTTGAGCGTGCGTGGCTGTGGCCACGGCGGCGGCATCGTAGGCGGCGGCAAGCTTCGGTCAGCAGGGGGGCGACACCTAGAGGGCGCAAACGACAGCAAGGACAGGGGGGAAAGAAGGAGAAGCTCACGGCAATCGCAGCGGTGCAGGCGGAGGGCTCGGAGGAGGGCCGGAGCGAGCAGGGCGGCGGAGGGGATCTCCGGTGGCCGGCGATGAAGAAGATGGCGGTGGCAGCTCCTCAAGGCGTCCGGCGATGTGTGACTCGTTGGAGAGGTCGGGGATGAGGTGGCGGACCTCTCGGGTACCTTGGCTGGGCGTGGGGTGGCCTGTGGCCACGGAAGCGGCAAGCGACGGCGACGGCGGAGTTCGGGGGGTGCGAGAGAGAGCGAGGGAGAGGAGGGGAGAGGCGACGGGAGAGAGCCAGAGGGGTCTGGG
>LR738713.1:143790754-143805606 GCA_902687465.1 Secale cereale | reverse complement strand
TCACCTCTCCATCTTCCAGGCGCAGCCGCCGCGAGCTCGGGAGACTCCAGCCGCCGCCGCTCGGGTCGGGATCGAGGGAGCCGAAGCCCCGATCCGATCCAGTGCAAGGAAACTCCTGGGCCGACTGGATCCGGCCCCGATCCGTCCGCTCCCGCCCCTCCTGGGCCGCAGTCGCCAGCCGCCCCTCCCGCGCGAGCTGGGCCAAGGCCCAGCTCCCTCCGCTTCAATCGCCGCTCCCAGCCGCCGCCAGGGATCGAGCCGCCGTCCCCCGATCGGATCCAGATCGGATCGCCCCCCTTCCTCGTTGCGCGGCCCGAGCAGAGGCCCCAACCTCCTCCTTCGCGGGCCGAGCCAGGCCCAGCACCAGGCGCCGTCGGGCCCTCGCCGCGTGGGCCTCCGCCACTTCTTCCGCCCCGCTGGCCCAGTCCGCCGCCGTCCGATCTGCTCCAGCCGCCGGCCCGATCCGCGATTCTAGCCCGTTCACTAAGTCCTTGATGTTTTGTTGTCTGATGCAATTTTATAATGATGATAACTTTTTGTGTGAAGGTCCGATTTGAGCAAATGATATGTCAAAATGTTCGTGGAGACATGTACTACGTTTTGTTCCATTGTGCCATGCATGTTTGAGGTCATCTAGATGCTTAAATATCTGTGGGAAGAGTGAAACTTGCTAAAAACTGCTGTTAGTATTAGTTTTCATGCCATCTTTGCAATGTGATAACTTGCTGCATGTTCATCCAAATGATGCAAATGATATGTCCACCTGTTTTTTTTTATGCTCTACATGCTGATTGCTTTAGCTTGCATGATAGATATCATCTTGTCATGTTTATCTCCTTTGCAAAGTGCTATGTGGCTGTTATGTCGTTAAACTTGTTACGAGATGCCTTGTAGAGGAACTCGTTGCTATCGTTGTGTTTGTCCCCTTGATGCATGCTTAAGTGTTTTTGATTCACCATCATGTGTACTTTGCTGTGGTGCTTACCACTTGCCATGTTTAGCTTTGAGGTGACTTAAACTTGCTCACGAAGATGCCATGATGAAACTGTTGTTTTAACACTTAGTGAAATTTCACAAAGTCTAGAATCTATAATTTCCAGATGCCATGTTTGCTTGTTGTTCTAGGCCAATCCAAGATAGTTTTGGGGCGAATCTTGATGATTCCTTGTTGTATATATTGTTGGCTATCCATTCATGCTCTCACATGCTTATTTGAGTGGGTGTAGCATATTTATCTATTGCTCCGAAGTTGCTATGTGGCTGTTATTTTCAGCTTGTGCGTATTTATTGTTTCGGGTGTAACTTTTAGCCCGTTGCTCCGTTTTGAGCAAGTCCTGTATGAAACTTGTGTGATTTTGCATGTAGATTCATAATATCCTATTATTATCATGTTTTGAAGCATTTTTCTTGATGCATATTTTGTGCTGTAACACTGTGCTTCCTAAGTAGACTTTCTGTGCTTCCATAGTGCATCTGTTTTGCTTCCATATTGCATCAGTCATGCATCCAGTAATTTTTCTGCGCATTGCATCTTGTTTGATTCATTGCCTTGTGTTCTTGTGTTTGGGTAGAGCCAGGAGCTGAGACCGAGTACGAGTACGAGCACAAGGTTACTACCGATCTTGAGAACAAGGACCCCTCTTACGATCCCATCGATAACTCTTCAGGCAAGATGAACGAACCCCGATAACATTACTCTCTTTGCCTATTGCTAGAAGTCTCGATCTATAGTTTTGTCTCGATGCCCATGTTGTTCCTGTCAGCCTCCTATTGTAACCATGAACCTGTTTAACCACCCTACCTATGCAAACCTTTGATTGGCTATAAGTACGCTTCGCTCAGCCCCTCTTATAGCATTGCTAGTTGCAGGTGAAGTTGAAGATGCTTGCTTCATGTTAAAGTTGTTGGGTTATATCACACTATATTAATTATTTAAATGAAATCATCTATATATTGGTAATGGGTGGAAGGCTAAGCCTTTTGCTTGGTGATTTGTTCCACTCATGCCGCTAGAAACCGTATAAACCGGTGTTATGTTCCTTGATTATGCGTTCCTCACACGGTTGGGGTTATGGGACCCCCTCGATAAACCGCTAAGTGCTAAGTCTTTTCCAGCAAGTCCCAACATTGGTACTATTTGCCTTATACCTAATAAACTTGCATAGGGAGTAATTAACCCTCTTTCTTAATCAACAACCCCGGGCCAGTGCTCCACATGAGTGTTGGTCCGAAACGGGGAGTCTGCGGGGCCACCTCGAGGGAACACAAGGTTTGGTAAAAACCTGTAGAATCGCCCATCCGGTCGTGGCTTGAGACTAGATACGTGCAGCTATTGTCATGGTGTCGGCACGCCGGGAGGATTTGCTGGATTAGCCTTACCTTAGTCGGAGTATCTTGAGCACGGGATTCCGAGAATACTCGGGCCTTCCCACCTTGGAGTTGCGACTCCGCGGATCGTGGGCTTGTCATGGGCCAAGTTGGAACACCCCTGCAGGGTTATGAACTTTCGAAAGCCGTGCCCACAGTTATGTGGCAGATGGGAGCTTGTTAATATCCGGTTGTAGAAAACTCGACACCATGTTCCAATACACTACCAGCGTGAGTACCGTGACTGTCATTTTCCGAAAGGGATTCGGGAGATGAACACGGTGGGGTTATGGTTGATTTGCTAGTTCAGGATCACTTCGTGATCATCTCTCGACCGAGGCACCTTCTCTTCTCGCTCTCTTTTACGTAAGCTAGGGTAGTGCTGCTGCAGACTCTTGTTCTTTCTTCAGCCTTGTTCCACACCCAAGGCTTAAATAGTCGTGTAACCCGGGAACGGGATTGCTGAGTCCTCTGTGGCTCACAGTTACTTCACCACCCCAGATGCAGGTACGATGGTGAGCTACCCAGGCGATGGCACTGAGCTAGACTGGGACTACGACGAGGAGCGTAGCCGTTACTATGTCCGTTATCCCGATGATCAGTAGTGGTTCTTCTACTAGGATTCGATCTAGACATGTGGTTTAAGTTATGTTTGGTATCTTGTCATTTGGATCTTTACCCTTAGATGGGTTGTGATGTTTTATTGAATGATGTTTGGACATGTAATGTATTTGTGTGACGTGGCGAGTGTAAGCCAACTATCTTTTCAGTTTTCCATCCCTATTTTTACATGAGATGTGCAAAGGTACCAAACTTGCGATCATTCCAGAATGGGCTTATATCTTTAAGTCGTGCCTCGACACGTAGGAGATATAGTCCCATCTTGGGCATTACAAGTTGGTATTCAGAGCCTTCTCCGACCTAGAAGCCCCCACTGATTGATCGAATCGTTGACGGTCGAGTCTAGGCACACACTGAAAATGTTTTGAGTCCTATATTTATATTGAAGAGTAGGACTTCTTTGCTCCTCATCCCCTTTCACTCTGGTGAGGACTCCTGACGACTACTCTTGCCTCTTCTACTTTCAAAAATGCACCAATTGTTTTTTTAGGAATCTCGCGAGTATTGTTGGATTGTTTCGATGTCCTTGTGACGAGAATATTGTTCTCGATGCCTCCTGACATTAGGGGTTGTGGCAGTGTCCCGGGGAGTTGAGCTTCGGGGTATTGTCGTCACAAGTATATGGCGACAGTACTAGAATACTTAAGACGGCCGACATCGAAAACTCTCCTATACAGTTAGTGGCAAGATAACCCCGACATCACCCAGTACAGGGGAGGTAGTTTGGGAGTATTGCCATAGCTTTGTATAGTGGATGCTTTTCGAAGGTCGGAGGTAGACGGTTTCCGAGAAAGACTGGTTATGTGTTGAAGGATGGATACAGCTGGATGTAGGTTTAGAGTTGATTGCGCGGTGCTTCCCCTGTATCCCCAACACATGATTGCATAACTGGAAACTTTCGGAAATTCATAGGTGGGTTTATCCAGTAGATCGTAGGCATTCTTCCAACGAATGCAGGTTAGCGAGTTCGGGGTTCTACATTGAGTGAAGTGGTTTTATGGCCGATGTTCCGATCGGGATTTGCATCTTAAAGGGTCCTTAGCTATGCTGATCCGGGGATTGCAAAACCCTTTCGTAACGCGTTCCATAATCTTATAGCACAAAGATGTCGAACGAAGCTCCTATCTTGTGTTTGTTCCATCTGTACCTTGTGTTTTTTCTTATTTACCTTTTGGCTCCCAATGGCTTCTCGTGAAGATTGTTGTTATCAGTAAACTGAGAATTTCATTCGCTCCTCTTGTTCGAATGATTCTTGTGAAGACTATGTTGCATTTCAATCCGTTGTTTCAGCTTATACCGTCTTTCAATCAAATTGCTGATTGGTGGTCATCTCTTTCAGGATGGCTCCGAAACGGGTTCCCAACGCTAACCCAGAGGGTGAAGAGGTTCCAGATCGTCCTCCTTCCCTTCCTCCTCCGTCTGAGGCTTGCAGAGCGATTATGCAGACTACAAATCAGAACACCCAGATGTTGATGCAGATGATGCAGCAAATGCAAGCAAATCAAGCAAATCAGGGTGCTCCAGGGAACCAAGGCAATTTCTTCAACCAACAACACCATGCTACTCTCAACCAGTTCTTGGCCAATCAACCAAAGGCTTTCAGTTACTGTATCGACCCTCTCGATGCTGAAGATTGGATAACTGATATGAAGAAGCATTTTGAGTGCAGCAAAGTAAGGCCTGAGGACTATGTGAAATTTGCAGCCTTCCAACTCAAAGACCAAGCAGCTGACTGGTGGCAGCAGTACAAAGACTCCAGAGAAGGGCGTGTGATCTCTTGGGATGATTTCTACAAGGACTTTCGCTCTCACCACATTCCAACAAGTGTCATCGAGGGTATGCGTGAGAAATTCCGCAACCTGAAGCAAGGCTCTATGACTGTCTACCAGTATAATGTCAAGTTCCAAAACCTCGCCCGCTATGCCAAGCAAGACATACCAGATGCCAAGAGCAAGATCTATCAGTTCCGCGGAGGTTTGAAAGATGAACTTCAACTTGCTCTCACCTTGTTCGAGCCCGATGAGTTCGACAAATTCTATAACATGGCGCTCAAGCAAGAGGCAGCCCAGCTCAAGATGGAGGCTTCCAAAAAGAGCATTCGAGATGCCGTTCACTCCTCCTCATCTTCTCAAGTCGTCGCGAAACAACAGAAATTTTGGCTTCCTCCTCCTCCAGTGATCCGAGCTCCCTACAACAACAACAGCAACAAGAACTCCGGTGGCCCACCCACCCAACCCAAGCAACCAGTCGAGGCATCAGTCTCAAGGTTCCAAGTCAAGTGGTTCTCATTTCCGTCCTCTATCAGAAGTGGTCTGCAACAAGTGCACTCAGAAAGGTCACTATACTAACAAGTGCCCCAACCCAAGGCGCCTTCCGCCTCCTCCACCTGTCAGTACAGCTATTGTCAAGCATAATCCAAAGTCTGCAAGGGTGAATCTGATGAATGCAGCGCAAGCGGAGAATTCTTCTGATGTGATTTTGGGTAACCTTTCAGTTAACTCTTTTCCAGCTAAAGTGTTGTTTGATTCGGGTGCTTCATGTTATTTCATGTCATATCCATTTGCATCCAAGCACGATGTTGTCACTTCAAATTTGCCTCAGAAGTTGCAAGTTGTTTCTCCGGGCAGGATTATGACTTCTAGTGTCTATGCTCCGGATGTATCTATTCGCATGGGTGATTATCGCTTTCTGGCTAAACCGGTGGTTCTCGGCAATTCTGACATCGACCTCATCCTCGGGATGGATTGGCTTTCTCAGCATGATGCTCAAATTGACTGTGCACAGAAGGAAGTCAAGATTACTCATTCCGATGATGATGTGATTATCTTCGCCTCCAGGGATAACACTATCAGGCTTTTCTCTCTCATTGACAAGGGCGAAATGAATGCCATATCTCCAATTCCGGTGGTTAACGAATACCAAGACGTCTTTCCTGAAGAACTTCCAGGCATGCCTCCACACCGTCAGGTGGAATTCGTCATTGAACTCGAGCCGGGTACTGAGCCAGCATGCCGGCGTCCGTACAAGCTCTCACCTAAAGACTTGAAGGAATTGAAGAAGTAGCTTGATGAACAGGAGCATATGGGTCTGATCAGGCCTAGTACGTCTCCTTGGGGCTGTGGTGTCTTATTTGTCAAGAAGAAGGATGGCATGGAGCGCCTCTGCGTTGATTACCGGCCATTGAACAAGAAGACGATAAAGAACAAGTATCCGCTCCCCAACATCAACGAACTATTCGAGCAGCTCAAAGGAGCTAAAGTGTTCTCTAAGCTCGATCTCAGAATGGGCTATCACCAAATTCGCATTCGAGACGAAGATATCCCCAAGACTGCCTTCAGAACGAGCTACGGCTCATATGAGTATACAGTCATGTCCTTTGGTCTCACCAATGCTCCACCTACCTTCTTGAGAATGATGCACTACATTTTCAACCCCTACACCGGCGAGTTTGTGCTTGTGTATATGGATGATATTTTGGTATTTTCCAAGAATGAAGAAGATCACGAAAAGCACCTCCGTCTGGTTCTCGACAGACTCCGTGAACATAAGTTCTATGCCAAGTTCTCCAAGTGCGAGTTTTGGCTCGATAAGGTCTTGTATCTGGGCCACATCATCTCCGCTGAGGGTATTGCGGTAAACCCCGAGAAAGTTGAAGCAATTGTCAACTGGGAAGCTCCTCAGAATGTCAAGCAACTCCGAAGCTTCCGTGGTCTTGCTAGCTATTGCAAAAGGTTCGTTGAGAACTTCTCCAAGATTACCAAGCCTCTTTCCAACTTGCTGCAGAAGAATGTCAAGTTCTATTGGTCTCCAGATTGTGAAGTGGCATTCAAAACTCTCAAAGAAAAGCTCGTCTCTGCTCCAGTTCTTACTCCTCCAGATGAGTCCAAGCCCTACGAAGTATTCTGTGATGCTTCTCTTCAAGGACTTGGTGGTGTGCTTATGCAAGACAAGAGAATCGTGGCATACACTTCTCGTCAGCTGAAGCCAAGTGAGAAGAACTACCCCACACATGATCTTGAACTAGCAGCTGTGGTACATGCTTTGATTACGTGGAGACATCTGTTGTTGGGCAGAAAAGTTGACATCTTCACCGATCACAAGAGCTTGAAGTACATCATCACACAACCGAATCTGAACCTCCGCCAGACTCGTTGGGTTGAAATGATCCAAGAGTATGATCCCAGCATTGAATACACTCCTGGCAAGGCGAATGTGATTGCAGATGCTTTGAGCAGAAAGGCATGTTGCAACAGCCTTCTTATCAAGCCGTTCCAGCCTGAGCTTTGTGAAGCATTCAGGAAGCTCAACCTCCAAGTTGTTCCGCAAGGTTTTCTTGCAAATCTTCAAGTTGCTCCTACCTTGGAAGATCAGGTCCGTGAGGCCCAACTCAGTGATGCTATGGTGCAGAAAGTGAAACATGGTATTGCAAAGGGTACTCCTAAATACAAGTGCTATCGCGTTGATGAGAGAGATACCTTGTTCTTCGAGGACAGAATTGTGGTTCCCAAAGGTGATCTCAGGAGGCTCATAATGAACGAAGCACATGATTCCCTCCTTTCCATTCATCCTGGCAGTTCCAAGATGTACCAAGACCTCAAGCAATCTTACTGGTGGACACGCATGAAAAGGGAGACTGCCCAATTCGTGAATGAATGTGATGTCTGCAGAAGAGTGAAGGCAGAGCATCAACGTCCAGCCGGTCTTCTCCAACCTCTTCCTATTCCCGAGTGGAAATTCGACCACATTGAAATGGATTTCGTCACTGGCTTTCCTAAGTCCAAGAGAGGAAATGATTCTATATTCGTGGTGATTAACAAGCTTACCAAAGTCGCTCACTTCCTTCCAGTCAAAGAATCAATCAATGCAGCTCAACTGGCAGAATTGTACACTTCCAGAATTGTGTCCTTACATGGCATTCCTCAAGTTATCTCCTCAGACCGTGGAAGTTTGTTCACTTCCAAGTTCTGGGACTCCTTTCAGTCTGCCATGGGCACTAAGATCAGGTTCAGCGCTACTTTTCACCCTCAGACTAGTGGTCAAGTCGAGCGAGTGAATCAGATTCTAGAAGACATGCTCAGAGCCAATGTCATATATTTTGGCATGAAATGGGAAGATTGCCTTCCATTTGCCGAGTTCTCTTACAACAACAGCTTCCAAGCAAGTGCCGGCAAAGCTCCATTTGAAATCCTCTATGGCAGAAAGTGCCGTACCCCTCTCAACTGGTCCGAGACAGGTGAACGTCAACTTCTTGGCAATGACTTGATCTCAGAAGCCGAAGATATGTGCAAAGTCATACGTGAGAATCTTAAGGCCGCTCAGTCGCGTCAGAAGAGCTACTATGACGACAAGCATCGTGATTTGGCTTTCAACATTGGGGATCATGTCTATCTCCGTGTTTCTCCTATGAAAGGCACCCAAAGATTCGGTATCAAAGGAAAGCTTGCTCCTAGATACGTCGGGCATTTCAAGATCCTTGGCAAAAGAGGCGATCTAGCCTATCAACTTGAGCTCCCTCCCAACTTCGCCAATGTTCATGATGTGTTTCATGTGTCTCAACTCCGCAAGTGCTTCAAGACTCCTGAACGCATGATTCCATTTAAAGAGATTGATCTTCAACAAGACCTGTCTTATCGAGAGCATCCTGTTCCTATTCTCGAAGAAACCGAGCGCAAGACCCGCAACAAGTCCATCAAATTCTTGAAAGTCAAGTGGTCACACCATTCCGACCGAGAAGCTACGTGGGAACGAGAAGATCATCTTCGTTCCGTGTACCCTTCCTTTTTCCCGTCCTAGATCTCAGGACGAGATCTTTCAATAGTAGAGGAGAGTTGTAATGCCCCGGATGCAATACTTTCCCTTTTGAGCAATATAATATATATCTGGCTTCATCTATTCCATTCCGGGTTCTTCGTCTTTTGAGTTTTCGTCGTTTTGTTGTGTGCGTGTGTGGCATTCATTCATATCATGTAGTTATGTGCATCGCATTGAATTTGTGTTGTCGTTTGCATCCGGTCCCACTCGTTTCTTCCCGTTGTCCGTTTCGCGTTCCGGAGCTCTCTCACGTTTCCGTGGCGTCCCGTAGGCCTACTTGGTGTTTGGCCGTGTAACGTTTCCGTTTTGGTGTGAGACTTGTCGTGTGTTGTTGTTTTGGTGTGTGTAACCCGCCTGTCAAATCTCGTCGCGTTTGGAGTTCGTTTGCTACTCCAACAGTTATTCTCGTGGGCTCAAAGTACACCCTCTTTGAGGCCCAAGACACCCCTCCAACAGCCCACCAAACCAACCCAAACCCCTCCCTTCATCTAGGCCATCCAATTCTGATCGCGTGGCCGAAAACCACACCTTATTTGGACAACCCTAGCTCCTTGTGCCTATATATTTGTCCAACTTCCCCAATTTTTGCCCTAAATAAAAAAAACCCTAGCCCCTTCATCCCCTTCCTCCAGCCATCTTCCTCCACTCCGGCCGGAGCTCGGGAGACTCCAGCTGCCGCCGCTCGGGTCAGGATCGAGGGAGCCGAAGCCCCGATCCGATCCAGCGCAAGGAAACTCCTGGGCCGACTGGATCCGGCCCGGATCCGTCCGCTCCCGCCCCTCCCTGGCCGCAGTCGCCAGCCGCCCCTCCCGCGCGAGCTGGGCCGAGGCCCAGCTCCCTCCGCTTCAATCGCCGCTCCCAGCCGCCGCCAGGGATCGAGCCGCCGTCCCCCGATCGGATCCAGATCGGATCGCCCCCCTTCCTCGTTGCTTGGCCCGAGCAGAGGCCCCAGCCTCCTCCTTCGCGGGCCGAGCCAGGCCCAGCACCAGGCGTCGTCGGGCCCTCGCCGCGTCGGCCTCCACCACTTCTTCCGCCCACTGGCCCGGTCCGCCGCCGGCTGATCTGCTCCAGCCGCTGGCCCGATCCGCAATTCCAGCCCGTTGACTTCCAGATCTTGACCCGAGGTGGCTATTTTTTTCACAAAGTCCCTGATGTTTTGTTGTCTGATGCAGTTTTATAATGATGATAACTTTTTGTGTGAAGGTCCGATTTGAGCAAATGATATGTCAAAATGTTCGTGGAGACATGTACTACATTTTGTTCCATTGTGCCATGCATGTTTGAGGTCATCTAGATGCTTAAATATCTGTGGGAAGAGTGCAACTTGCTAAAAACTGCTGTTAGTATTAGTTTTCATGCCATCTTTGCAATGTGATAACTTGGTGCATGTTCATCCAAATGATGCAAATGATATGTCCACGTGTTCGTCTTGAGATGCTCTACATGTTGATTGCTTTAGCTTGCATGATAGATATCATCTTGCCTTGTTTATCTCCTTTGCAAAGTGCTATGTGGCTGTTATGTCGTTAAACTTGTTACGAGATGCCTCGTAGAGGAACTCGTTGCTATCGTTGTGTTTGTCCCCTAGATGCATGCTTAAGTGTTTTTGATTCACCATCATGTGTACTTATCTATGGTGCTTACCACTTGCCATGTTTAGCTTTGAGGTGACTTAAACTTGCTCACGAAGATGCCATGATGAAACTGCTGTTTTAACACTTAGTGAAATTTCACTAAGTCTGGAATCTGTAATTTCTAGATGCCATGTTTGCTTGTTGTTCTAGGCCAATCCATGATAGTTTTGGGGTGACTCTTGATGATTCCTTGTTGTATATATTGTTGGCTATCCATTCATACTCTCACATGCTTATTTGAGTGGCTGTAGCATATTTATCTATTGCTCCGAAGTTGCTATGTGGCTGTTATTTTCAACTTGTGCGTATTTATTGTTTCGGGTGTAACTTTTAGCCCGTTGCTCCGTTTTGAGCAAGTCCTATATGAAACTTGTGTGATTTTGCATGTAGATTCATAATATCCTATTTTTGTCATGTTTTGAAGCATTTTGCTTGATGCATATTTTGTGTTGCAAAACTGTGCTTCCTAAGTAGACTTTCTGTGCTTCCATAGTGCATCTGTTTTGCTTCCATAGTGCATCAGTCATGCATCCAGTAATTTTTCTGCGCATTGCATCTTGTTTGATTCGTTGCCTTTTGTTCTTGTGTTTGGGTAGAGCCAGAAGCTGAGACCGAGTACGAGTACGAGCACGAGGTTACTACCAAGCTTGAGAACGAGGACCCCTCTTACGATCCCATCGATAACTCTTCAGGCAAGATGAACGAACCCCGATAACATTACTATCTTTGCCTATTGCTAGAAGTCTCGATCTATAGTTTTTCCTCGATGCCCATGTTTTTCCTGTCAGCCTCCCATTGTAACCATGAACCTGTTTAACCACCCTACCTATGCAAACCTTTGATTGGCTATAAGTACGCTTCGCTCAGCCCCTCTTATAGCATTGCCAGTTGCAGGTGAAGTTGAAGATGCTTGCTTCATGTTGAAGTTGTTGGGTTATATCACACTATATTAATTATTTAAATGAAATCATCTATATATTGGTAATGGGTGGAAGGCTAAGCCTTTTGCTTGGTGATTTGTTCCACTCATGCCGCTAGGAACCGTATAAACCGATGTTATGTTCCTTGATTATGCGTTCCTCACACGGTTGGGGTTATGGGACCCCCTCGATAAACCGCTAAGTGCTAAGTCTTTTCCAGCAAGTCCCAACATTGGTACTATTTGCCTAATACCTAATAAACTTGCATAGGGAGTAATTAACCCTCTTTCTTAATCAACAACCCCGGGCCAGTGCTCCACACGAGTGTTGGTCCAAAACGGGGAGTCTGCGGGGCCACCTCGAGGGAACTCAAGGTTTGGTAAAAACCTGTAGAATCGCCCATCCGGTCGTGGCCTGAGACTAGATACGCGCGGCTATTGTCAGGGTGTCGGCACGCCGGGAGGATTTGCTGGATTAGCCTTACCTTAGTCGGAGTATCTTGAGCACGGGATTCCGAGAATACTCGGGCCTTCCCACCTTGGAGTTGCGACTCCGCGGATCGTGGGCTTGTCATGGGCCAAGTTGGAACACCCCTGCAGGGTTATGAACTTTCGAAAGCCGTGCCCGCGGTTATGTGGCAGATGGGAGCTTGTTAATATCCGGTTGTGGAAAACTCGACACCATGTTCCAACACACTACCAGCGTGAGTATCATGACTGTCATTTTCCGAAAGGGATTCGGGAGATGAACACGATGGGGTTATGTTTGACTTGCTAGTTCAGGATCAGTCCGTGATCATCTCTCGACCGAGACACCTTCTCTTCTCGCTCTCTTTTACATAAGCTAGGATAGTGCTGCTGCAGACTCTTGTTCGTTCTTCAGCCTTGTTCCACACCCAAGGCTTAAATAGTCGTGTTACCCGGGAACGAGATTGCTAAGTCCTCTGTGGCTCACAGTTACTTCATCACCCCAGATGCAGGTACGATGGTGAGCTACCCAGGCGATGGCATTGAGCTAGACTGGGAGTACGACGAGAAGCGTAGCCGTTACTATGTCCGTTATCCCGATGATCAGTAGTGGTTCTTCTACTAGGATTCGATCTAGACCTGTGGTTTAAGTTATGTTTGGTATCTTGTCATTTGGATCTTTACCCTTAGATGGGTTGTGATGTTTTATTGAATGATGTTTGGACATGTAATGTATTTGTGTGACGTGGCGAGTGTAAGCCAACTATCTTTTCAGTTTTCCATCCCTATTTTTACATGAGATGTGCAAAGGTACCAAACTTGCAATCATTCCAGAATGGGCTTATATCTTGAAGTCGTGCCTCGACACATAGGAGATATAGTCCCATCCTGGGCATTATACAAGCGCTCGTCGCCGCCACGTCCCTCTGCAGCTAAAGAATGGCGGCCGCCGGCGATCTTATCCACGACCGCCGCGAACCGACATGGCTGCGCTATTTAAGAAGCCCCTGAGCTCGTCTGAGCCCTCAGGCCACCCCCATAGAGCTCCCCTAACCCGCAAGCGCTAGGGAAGGCCGTCTTCTCCATCTCCGGTCAGCTCGGACGCCGCCTCGTTCCGGTCCGTTCCGGCGCATCCAGAGCCTCCCCTGCCCTCCCGACTCCACCGTTTGACTCCACGTGATCATGCGGAACTACCCAGCCTCTCAAACGTAGCCAGGAACCACCACAGGGCGAGCCCCTAAATCCACCGAAGCCTCCTCCGCCGCGGAGCTCGCCGCCGTTGACTCCCTCCAGCCCCGACGACCCAGCGACCACCGGGAGGACCGCCCCGGTCTTGCGGGTCCATCCCTGCCCTCAGATGCCATCGAGGAGCCTCCGTCCGACGGCAACGATCGCCGGAGTCCCGCTTCCGCTCGAGCAGAGGAAGAGGAAGGAGAGGCGACTGGTCAAACCTGACCAGTGGGCCCCGTGGACCCACTGTCAGTGGCACATGCCCGCCTCCACGTGTTTTAAGTGAAGGCGTAAACCTCAGAAGTACGTATCCCCTGACCCGAAAGCGTATTCTTATTTGAAACGTTTTGTTTTCTGTTTTATTTATAAAACAGAGTTTGATTGGAACTTTGACTAGCTGTAGCTTTTTAATTATAAATCCAAATGAATTGATTATTTTTCTGTTGTTACTCAGATTTGACCTAGTTTATTTTCATATTTATTTGAAAAATTTCCAGACAACTATTTTGTGCTGTTTTGAGTCTATGTATTGATTTCATATTCTTTCAAATAGGATTTTGAAGAGGGAGAAAACTTCCAAAAGTTTTGGAATGCATTTTACCTCCCCACTACTTGAAGGCAAGCACTTTTGAACCCTGGTCTAATGTATGTGGTTGTTGTTGATGCGATTACAACGATACTGATGCATTCATTTTCTTGCATATGTGATGATATGAACATACCCATGAGTGCATGAGGTAGACCCCTTGCTGTGAATTATTAACATGCATGACGGTGATCCCCTCGTGTGCCTTCCATGCCTAACGGAAGGAAGCCGTGAAAGTCGTTGTCTTGTGTAGACACGATCTTGTCGCTAGCTCCTCGTCTGAACGGTGGAGTCCGGTACGGCTTGGTGAGGCATGACGGGTGGTGATCCCGACCGTTGTTGAGAAATATATCAATTATGCAAATCATTACAAGTAATGTTGAAAACCTCCTGAGTCGACCATAGACCAAGTCTTGTTCCAGTAACCCCCATACTTGTTTCGTGCTACCACTTGTCCCTGCCACGGGTAGGGTACGGTTCAGAAAAATGTCGAACCCCTGTCCTAGCACACACCATACAGAGAGGCCATGGTGGAAGATACCGGCTGCATCCGGTAGGCATGCCACCTGGTCTGGGGCATGGGTGTTTTCGGTTGGAGCCCAAGGGAATAGCTTCCCCGGTTTTGCGCGCGTTATAAATTTCATGATCCCATGCTAGTCGAGTTTGTGGCCTCCCCACTTAGAGTTTGGCTTAACAGGTGCCGTGGGTGATTCCAGACACCGGTAAGTTATGCTGGTGTGTGCGGTCAGGTGTGTCTTCAAACTAAAAGGCCGTAGACGGAATTAGTCCAGAAGGACTAAAGGAATCTGTTATTCGTGGGTAAAGAGTACACCCTCTGCAGAGATCAAATCTATTCGAATAGCCGTGTCCCGGGGTTAGGACTACGGTCTGGGATGGGTCAAGTGTCGGTCTTAGCGTCGGTCTTTGGAGGGGGAAACTACTAAACAAGAACATTGATTATGACTCGTGACATATGGTGATTATGATTATTATTGTGGTCTAACCATTTGTATTATTTGAATTAACAAGTATCCCTGGGACGGTTCTACCTCCTGGATATTCACTGGTATTTATTTCTTTTATAAGCCCTTTATGTGGTGTCGCTCAGACGCCCGGCTATGGCATTCTTGCTATTTCTTTTACAAGCCCTTTATGTGGTGTCGCTGAGACGCCCGACTGTGGCATTCTTGCTATTTCTTTTATAAGCCCTTTATGT
>LR738713.1:143745804-143776141 GCA_902687465.1 Secale cereale | reverse complement strand
TGTTGCTCAGACGCCCGACTGTGGCATTCTTGCTATTTCTTTTATAAGCCCTTTATGTGGTGTCGCTCAGATGCCCGACTGTGGCACGCTTGTTATTTATTTTCCTTATAATCCCTTTATGTGGTGTCGCTCAGACGCCCGACTGTGGCATGACCGCTATTTATTTTATTATCACTCCCTCATTGCATATGCCTTTTTCATACGAAAGACCCAATTGCAATATGGACTGTCATATCATAATTGATATCATGATCATCTATTATTATCGAGCAAGATTATATTTCACCCGTGTTCATTATGTTTGCGAGTACATTCAAAGTACTCACTGGCTTGTCCCTGGCTATTGTTTTGGCCAGATTTCTTATGGAGAGGAGCGTTGCAACGACTACCCGGAACCTATGCAACGGTAATAACAGCCTCGCGAAGATAGGAGTTAACCTGGTCAGCTGTTCCCGTGGGAAATGGAGTCCCACAGACACCGACATGCCACAGACCGCTTCCGCCATCAGCCACTAGAAACCTTGTGTTGTACTTAAAGACCAGGATGGTCTTGTACTACATATTTTGTATTTTTGCTTGGATTTTCTGTATCAAGTGGTGACTCATCAGCTAACAGTAATCATGGGGCTGATGAGCACTAGGGCCATCTTTGGGGAAATTAATACCCCGAAAACTGGTCCTGACAGCCGCTCACCTCCTCGCCTTGACCACGGCATCGCGACCTGGCATACCAGCGATGGATGCAGCTTGCCTTGGGACTGGGGCATGTCGGCGTAGAGCACTACGCAACCAAAAGGGTAAAAATGGGGGATGATATTGCTGAGACTAGGCTCGCGAACAGAGCGCGCTGGCGAAACAGCAAGATAGAAGCGAAAGATTTACAAGTTCTTTACACACCCCCGTGGGGTTGGCTTTGAATCCTCGCAGGAAACGCCACGAAAGGCCTTCAAGGGATCCTAACTACGGTCGCCACCTTCGACACCATCGTCAATAGCAAGCCGCAATGGCCCACCTCCGACCCAAGGCGGGTCACCACCAGCGACGCGCCCGTGAGCCCGACGCGTTTTGGGCGCGTAGCTGTCGTCGCTTGTTTCCGGGGACTCGGCAGACTCGGAAGAGCCGCTAGACCTTCGGACGCCGTCGTTGCCGCTGGATAAGCTATCGGCGGAATTAATGACCGGCACGTCGCCAGCAGCATCCCCCTGGTGGCCACTTCCAGGGCAACATTCCAGGCGGCGCCCTTCCTCGTCGAACACCTTGAAGCGCAGCATGGAGACGCCATCAAACTCGACGTGGATGGCGAGGGCACCTTCCAAGCCACAAGCACGGGCGACCTCGCCCCATCCGCGAGTCATGAAGACATTGCCCGAGGAGATGACCTCAACCTCCGCTTTCGTCGCTGGGGCCCGACACTCGGCGTGTCGCACCCACAGCTCGAGCGGCCCCCTCGGCGGCACCTCCGCGGCAAAGAATGGCGGGAGGCGGATCCACGATCTAGGAGGCATCGCTGCCCACACCAAGAACTCATGAGAGGAGCCTCCGGCGTGAGCTCTCGGGGCAACAACACGTACCACAATGGCACGACCGGTATGCAACGGCGCTTGACGGCGCTGAGCGCCAGCTCCCTCACCATGGCCTGGTGCCCTGCGTAAAGGGGCAACAGATAGCCAATGGGAGGACACTCCTGCCAAGGCCTCGTCACTTCCGTCTTTATGGCTGCGCCGTGAGGACGGAGCGGCCTCTTCTTCGGACGAAGTACCACTGGCTCCTCGCGAGGAGTCTTCCCCTTGAGGAAGACGACACAAGGTGTCCCCTGGGGCGGCCTCACCAGGCTGACTAATGAGGATCGGAAATACCAAGGCGAGGGGCACCTCATGAGGTCCTCGTGACGTGAGCAGTGACGACCAATGCCAGGCGGGCGTCAGCGGGCGCCAGCGGACGCAGAGTGCTAGTTTCCTCTTTGATGCTAAAGGAGCAGGTGCAGGCCAGGAGTCCCGAGGTGTCAGGCAAAGGTTTCCATATCGGTGCAACGAGACCAAGACTAGCAGGACGGTAGGACGGAGGTCATCGCGGAGCCCATGGCGGTGTCACCACCAGAGCCTTTGGCATATGAAGACCACCTTTTGTCAGGATAGCGTGTACTAGCTGTCCCCCTTCAAATTTGGCCGTTGTGGGATTCCTTCCCGCTCACTATTTGGGAAGAGGACCCTGGCCACTATAAATAGGACTAGCCACCACCAATGATCTCATCGAGAGTAGATCAGATAGAAGGCCACACACCGCAAGCTCACCTGAGAGCAAGAACACCTCTCCTCAGGAGGCAGTTCATCCATGTACTGGTTCTTCCTCAGCCTACAAGGCAATCCACCACACCATACTGGATTAGGGTGTTACACCACAACGGTGGCCCAAACCAGTATAAATATTGTGTCTCTTGTTCATCGGATCTGACGAGCTAGGCCTAGGGATGTTGAGTAGACGAGCTAGGAGGGAAGGAGAGATATTCGTGCGCACCCCAGAGTTCGAACCTTAAGGGTTTTGCCAGAACCCTACATCCGACAAAGACAACAAGTACATCTAATCATGATGAAAGGTGGTCTTCGCCTGCAAAGCTCCTTGCCATGACGTCATGGTGGGCTCGATGATGATCTTCATCCTATCATCATGGCAATCTTGGTCTTGTTGCATGGAAATGGAAACCTTTGGCCGATTCCTCGGCACTCCGCTCCTGCGCTTGCCTCTTTAGCACCAAAGAGGAAACCTACTGTACTGCGCCCGCTGGCGGCCACCTAGCCTTGGTCGTCATGGCTTGCGTCATCCGAACCTCATCAGGTGGGCGCTTGAATAGAAATCTCTGCTCCTCAGGAGCCAGCCTAGAGAGACTGCTCCCTCCGGAGGCCTTGGAGTCGTCCACCTCGCGAGGCTTGGCCCCCCACGAGGGCCTTGTGTGTGGATGCTGAAAATTGGTCGTACCAAGCTTTTGCTGGAGCCACGCCGTGGGCCGCTGGCAGGCAAGTCTGGGTACCCTAGTTCCTGGAACACCGACAGTTTCCCTCGGGCCCAAGGCATGCTCGGACCTGGCTTCGTGTCGAAGCCAAATGGCAAGGGCGAAGCGCCGCCGGCCCAAACCGCCTGCAGACCTTGTTGCCGCGTGGCGCTTGATGGGACGCAAGCATCTCCGCTTCCCCACGGTGCATCGGCAACCATTTGATTTGACAAGAGTGTGTTGCATGCAAAAAGATCATTATTACCAGTGATCGTGGAGGCCGGTGGTTTACCTCCCTCTTGCTATAAATGAGGAAGGGTGGAGGCCTATGCTCATCTCCATCTTCTTGCCGCTTGCTCCCTCTTCCTACTTCTTGTCTCGCCATCTTGCCGAAGCGTCCATGGCATCGACGAGGAGGTTCTCCGCCGCAGAAAAGGGGAAGACCCCCCAGGAGGGGTCGAGAACGCCGCCACCTAAGAGAGGCCGCGAACACCCCCGTAAGCGCGCCGCGAACCCGCGGTGGCCCCTTGGGGGCACGGGCACACCACTTCGAGGGCATGCGTTGCTTCATGGAGCCACGGCGATGCTTCTTTGCATGGTGGGAACCACCGAGGGCGGGGCGGCTCCTGCGATGGGGAGAGGCGTGTTGTAGTCGTTCGGCCTCGATCCCGCTCAGCAAATGCCTTCCCGGAGTTTGTTATGTGGTTATAGAGGCCCGCCGACACTTGGCTTCCGCTCCCGCGCTTCTTCGCGGGTGCGCTGCCATCCATTGGACTTGACGGCCTCTGGTTGCAAGCCGACAGCTACTGCAGCAGGGCCTCATGGGTGGGGTCGAGCTCGCCACCATGGGCAATGTCTCCTTGATCCGCGGCTGATAGCCATTCGCCTGCGTGCGGGGCCTGAGCGAGAGGTGCACCATTCACTTCAAGTACGATGGCCTCGCGACCCTCTATGTGAAGGTGTTTAGAGAAGACGGACGACGCATGGGGTACTTCCCGAAGGACGGCAACGACGACGATGAGATTGCCCTTAGTGGCACCTGCATCTCCTCCAGTGGCAACGACTCCTCCTCCGGGGAGAGCGCCAGCGATGGCGGCTACGACGAGCCACCACGCCATCGTGCTAGGATTGGGGAAGGTGACGAGGCACCTCGCCGCCGCACCCCGATGATGCTTGTTATTCATATCATGTCATGGTATATGTGTTCCTACTAGGTGCGGTTAAGGTAGCTTAGCTTGTCGTGCTTGTGGTAGACTCCCACATCACGAGGGAGCGCCTTCCGTTGGCACCTTCTAGAGGCTTCCTGCGTGACGACTCCGGAGCCATTGAGCCTCAGGAGACGTTTTTTCGCTGCAGAGCAAGGAGATCTCATGAGGCGTCTCGTCCTACCTCGCACAAACTCGTGGGCGTGGGTTGGCCGTGGCTGATACACCGCATCGCGATGCCCGAAGATATGGACTTAAGAGGGTGCGCATGGCCACGAGCTCATTTGAGTGTGTCTTGCGAGGATTAAGGACGTCGAAGCTCTGGGACGACTAGGCTTCGGCGAGGTGTGGTCGCGGGCGAGCCCAGGCATACACACCTACCTAGCCCACGCACGCGGGACACGCGAGGAGGAGCAACGAGCAACTGCCGCTCTCCTTGGGGCAAGGCTGGAAAGGCAAATAAAAAGAGAGGAAATTCAAACTCTTAAGAACGAAAGGTATGAAAGCTCCAAACTTCATTCAAGAAAATGCAAACTAGCTACAAAAATCAAGCAAAAGAATAGCCGCGTCCGGCACCTAGACTAGTCTTCGTTTTTTGACCAGCATGGAGCATGGGGCCTCCATTAGGACGTGGGTGGGAGCCCCCCGCCATGAGGCCCAAGGGCGACACCCAGGAGACTCAGGGGCGTGTACGGCCCCAACTAAATATTACGTGAGAGTGTCACGAGAGGTGACCTTCACGGGCACGGGGCCTTGCTTCATGGGTAGAACTTCTGGAGGTGCGGCATGTTCCAGGTGTTCAAGATGGGGATCTCGTCCTGCGTCCCCAGGCACGTGGCGCCAAGCCTGGAGACATGGGCGATCCTGAACAGGCCCTCCCACATGGGTGAGAGCTTACACAGCCCCTCCCTGGAGAGCACCTGCCTGAGGACGAGAGAACCCACCTCGAGCGTCCTATAGCAGACGCTGTAGCAATGGTACCACCATAGCGCCTGCTGGTATCTGGCTACTCGGGGTGAGGCTTGGCGACGACATTCCTTCCCCAGCACGAGGTCCATCCCCCGCGAGTCATCCTGGCGTGCCTCATCAAATGCCAAGGCCTGCGCGGAGCGATGCCTGACCTCGTGAGGGAGAACCGCTTCAGCTCTGTAGACGAGGAAGAATGGAGTCTCGCCAGTCGGCTTGGTCGCGGTGGTGCGGATGCACCACAACATAGACTGGAGCTCGTCAAGCGGCCCCCTGTCGCAGGCCTTGAGATTCTAATTGAGCGTCCTTGCCTTGAGGCCTCCCAACACCTATGTGTTGGTACGCTCGGCCTGGCCATTGCTCCGTGGGTGCACCACCGAAGCGTAGCATATCTGTGTTCCAAGGTTAGCACAATATGTTTTGAAAAGGTTACTGGTGAACTGCGAGCCATTGCCGGTGATTATGCGATTTGGATCTACGAAACAGCTCATGAGGCCCTTGATAAACTTGATGGTCGAGCCGGTCAGGATGTTGCGGACAACCTCCACCTTTTCCCACTTGGTGAATTTTTCGATGGCGACGTAGAGGTAGCGGTAGCCCCCGGGCGCTCGTGGGAACGGGCCCAGGATGTCCAGCCCCCAGACCCCAACGGCCAGGATAGCGGGATGGTCTGGAGGCCCTAAGCAGGCTGGTGGATCTGCTATGCTTGGAATTGACAGGCGTCACAGGACCTTATCAGTTCAGGGCGTCATTGAGCGATGTGGGCCAGTAGAATCCGCTGCGGACCGCCTTGCACATGAGGGTGCGCGACGAGGAGTGATGCCCATAGTCCCCGCCATGTATGTCGGCCAATAGCTCGCATCCCTGCTCCTTGGAGATGCATCGCAGAGAGACATTGTTTGGCAGTTTCCGGTAGAGCTCACCGTCCTGGATGTAGTATGCGGTGGCCTGACGGGCCACATGCTGTGCGTCTTCCTCCTTCTCCGGCAAGGTGCCTTGCAGCAGGTACGCCTTGAACTCCTCGGTCCAGCCCCCCTCCCGATGCTCAAGTGCGAGAAACAGGCAGGCTCCTGAGGTCAGGCCGCAAGCCGGGGCGCCTGAGGCGGGTGCCGGGGGAAGCTCCTCCTGAGGCGATGGTGGTCCGGCAGCGAGGGGAGCTGCCAATGGCTTGAAAAGCCGTTCTTCCAAGACGTTAGGCTCTTGAGGTAGATGCTGAGATGCCCTCTTGGCAATGTCGTCTGCCTCCTAGTTCGTGCCTCGCGGCATGTGCTGCAATTCCAAGCCCAAGAATATTTTCTCGATTTTACGTACCTCCTCAAGGTATGCCTCCATGTGCTCGTCATTTTGCATGTATGCTTTGTTAGAGAAGTTTACAAGGAGGTGGGAGTCGCCCTTGATGGTAAGGTGCCTCACCCCCAGAGCCGCCGCGGCCTTGAGGCCAGCAATCAGTCCCTCGTATTCTGCAATGTTGTTCGAGACCTTTTCGCCATGCTGGAAGAAGAGTTGCACGGTGTAGTAGAGCTTGTCCTTGGTGGGTGAGATGAGCACGTCTCCAGCCCCCACGCCCTGACGTGAGAAGGCGCCGTCGAAGTACATGACCCAACCATCTGGTGCTTCAGCTCCAGGTGCGAGAGGACAGTCCTCGCTCACTTCTTAGTCGGGGGCGTCAGTCCATTCTACCACCAAATCAGCGAGGGCCGCTCCCTTGATGATCCGGGTTCTGCTGAACTCCAACTCAAACGCCAGCGGCTCAATGTTCCATTCAGCGACCCTTCCCACTGCATTATGGCTATGTAGTACCCTTTCTAAGGGGTAAGCCGAGACAACCTCGATTGGGTGGCCTTGGAAGTTGTGGCGCAGCTTCCGAGAGGCGATGAGGAGCGCTAGCATGAGCTTTTGTGACGTGGAGTAGCATGCTTGCGTGTCTCGCAGCACTGTGCTGACGAAGTACACCGGGTGCTCGACCAGGGTGGTGGCGTTGGCGGAGTCCTGCATCTCCTGGGGCTGAGGGTCCTCAGGAGCCTGTCGGCGTCCTGGGAACCAGGGTTCCCAGACTTGCCTGTCTGCAGGCCGCGGCGCGCTCCTACTACGGCCTGGTACGGCCCAGCTGATCGACCAACTGCTCAAGACCCTCACGAGGGAGCTAGACCTCGCGAGGAGAACGATGGCAAGACCCCCTCAGGAGCGGCCTCGGCTAGGTTGCTCTAGAGGGGCGGAGAATCCAAGGCCAAGCCTGCCTGAGGAGGAGGCAGTGACGCACCGCGCCAGTGGGTTCCAGCGCGTGCCAGCGGCGCAGTTGCTATTTTGGTGCAAAGGAGACAACACAGGCGCAGGTTCCCGAGGAACGGGACAAAGATTTCTCCATTGGTGCAACAAGACCGAAGACCGCAAGGATGACAGGGAGGATGTCACCACTAAGCCCACCACCGCGTCACCGCCTGATCCCTTTGCAGGCGAAGATCGCTTTTGTCAAGATAGGAACGTCCTTGTGTTCCCGCTCAAATGGCCGTTGTGGGATCCCTTCCCGCCCAAACATTTCGGGGGAAGAGGACCCTGGCCACCTATATAAGTAGCTAGGGCCTCCACTATGGGGGAGAGGATCAGATCTAGAAACTTCGCCCTCACACAAAGGAGCAAGAACCCTTTCCTCCTGACCCTCCTGAGCTCAGAAACCACTGTACTCATTCATACTCAAGCCCTCCCGAGGATAATCCACCAAAAGCAGGAAGTAGGGTTTTACACCGCAAGGTGGCCTGAACCTGGGTAAATTCGTGTGTTCTTTACTTGTTGTTCGCATGAATCTCTTCATGGGACGAGGGCGAGACGCTAGGTAGACGTGAGTGGGATAGATCTTCATTCACACCCCTGTGTTCGAACTTCTTGGGTTTGCAGAACCCGTAATCCGACATTTGGCGCGCCAGGTAGGGGGCGGGTCGAAATCTCGCCTCTCCGACGACCTCACCTCCCCTCTCCTGCTACGCTCCGCCATGATGGCCGCGGCTTGCCGCATGCGCATGGAGACTGGTGATGTCCTTGTCGTCCGAGTGGCCTCGGCGGACCGCGCCACCCATGGGCGCTCCGCCTCCTTTCCCGACGACGCTTTCATCGGCCGAGCCACCGGAGAGCGGCCTGCTCCGCCACTTCCGCTCCATGTGGCCTCGCCGGCGGCGCTCTTGGTGGCACGGAGGCTGCCCCGGCACCGGCCACCCAAGGAGGAGCTCGTCGTTCGAACGACCCGCGTCGCCGGGCTGTGGGGCGCTGCTGGTGGGGGGCTGCCCTGCCGCGGGGTCGCCTGCATCCTGGGAGGATTCCAAGGACCGGCATCGGCCCGGCACGTCAAGTCACACTTTCAGCAGGACGTGGCCGCCGTCCAGCCACAGGAGCCCCCGCGGGCACAGAGCGCGCGGGAGCACGTCGGCACCTTCAGCCCGGGCGACCACCCCATAGTTGCAGCTGGCACGAACGTCCTCCCCACAGTATGCACTGCCACCATCTGCAGGGTGGTCGTAACGAGGACCCTCATCTACGGCGGCACCGGGCTCAACATCCTCTCCCCCGAGGCCTTCGGTCATTTGCCCGTGTCCTACAGGCAGCTCCTCCCCACCAAGCTCTTCTCAGGGGTCGCGGGCTCGGCCGTCCCGCTCGGCCAGATCCGCATTCCGGTCACCTTCGGCACACCCACTAACTACCGGACTGAGCTCATCAACTTCAATGTGGCGCCCATCCGCATGCCCTACAACGCCGTCCTCGGCTTCCCAGCCTTGGCAAAACTTATGGCGGCGACTCACCCGGGCTACAACACCGTCAAGATGCCCGGGAGCAGTGGCGTCATCACCATCAAAGGGGACCCCAAGGCCGCCCTTCAGGTCCTCGGGCACGCTTATAGGGCTGCTGTCGCAGCTCATTCAAATGCGAAGGGGGCTCCGGAGACGCCGGAAGCCGCGCCTGCCAAGAAGAAGCAGCTCTTCTCTCAGGACCTGGCCGAGACGAAGCAGGTGCCCGCTCACGAGGATGGCTCAGGAGCCACCCTAACCATCAACACGGGCATGGACCCTGAGCAAGAGGCAGCATTGGTTAGCTTCCTCAGGGCTAACAAGGATGTGTTCGCCTGGAAAGCCGCTGACTTGGTCGGGGTGCCTAGGCACGTCATCGAGCATCACCTTACGGTGTGCCCCAATGCGCGCCCTATCAAGCAAAAAGCACGGAGACAGGCCCCGGAGAAGCAGGCCTTCATCGTTCCGGAAGTTCAGAAGCTAGAGGAAGCAGGAGTCGTACAGGAGGTACGGTAACCGGAGTGGCTGGCCAACCCCGTCATAGTCCCGAAGAAAGGAGGCAAGGAGCGCATGTGCGTCGACTTCACGAGCCTCAACAAATTCTGCCCTGAGGACTCGTTCCCTCTCCCGCGCATCAACCAGACCGTTGATTCAACGGCTGAGTGCGACCTGCTTTGCTTCCTCGACGCCTTCTCGGGCTACCACCAAATTAAGATGGCGGTGGAGGATGTGGAGAAAACAGCATTCCTGACCCCTTGCGGGGTCTACTGCTACACCTGCATGCCTTTCGGGCTGAGAAGCACGGCGCCACCTTCCAGCACCTGATGCACATCACCCTCGGCCCTCAGCTCGGGAGGAACGCGGAGGTCTGCGTCGACGACATCGTGGTCAAGACCAGAGAGGCCAGGACTCTCATCCAGGACCTAGAAGAAACGTTCGCCAAGCTGTGCAAGGTGAAGTTGTGCCTCAACCCGGAGAAGTGTGTGTTTGGTGTACCCTCTGGCAAGTTACTGGGGTTCCTGGTTTCACACGGGGCATTGAAGCTAATCCGGAGAAGATCAAGGCCATCGAAAGAATGAAGCCACCCACAAACCTGAAGGAGATGCAGAAGCTCGCGGGATGCGTAACGTATCTGGGGTGCTTCATCTCTAAGCTTGGTGAACGCGCCCTCCCGTTCTTTAAGCTCATGAAGAAGAAGGGGCACTTTTACTGGAGTCTAGAGGCTGATGCCGCCTTCTTGGATCTCAAGGAGTACCTTACCAGCCCGTCGGTTTTGGTAGCACCACGACCTCTAGAACCCATGACTCTCTATCTTGCCGCGACGCCTCACTCAGCCAGTGCAGCGCTAGTGGTGGAGCGCGAGGAGAGGCCCTGAAGCGCGAGGCCACGGGGCAATTTGGCATCCTCAGGACCCCTTTCGCCCCCTGATGTAGTTTCGGAGGTAGATTCGACCATGGTTACTAGCGACCCCGCCGTCCATCAAGAAGCACCCTAGATTCCTGAAGCGCCTGAGGATCCTGCGGCGCTGACCCTCGTGGAGCACCCAGTGTACTTCGTCAGCACCGTACTGGGCGACGCGCACTCATGCTACCCGATGCCTTAAAAGCTGCTCTTGGCACTCCTTGTCGCCTCCAGGAAGTTGCGCCATTACTTCCAGGGCCACCCTATCAAGGTTGTCTCATCATACCCTCTGGAGAAAGTGCTCCGAGGCCCGAATGTCATCAGGAGGGTCACCAAAGGGAACATCTAGCTCCAGGCGTTCCAGTTGGAGTTCAGCACCATCCGAGCGATCAAAGGAGCGGTTCTGGCAGACTTTGTGGCAGAATGGACCGACACGCCGGAGCAGGGGGCTAGCGAGGATTGCTCGCTCGCCCCCGGCGATGAAGCCCCGGACGGATGGGTGGTATACTTCGATGGCGTCTTCTCGCGCCTTGGCGCGGGAGCTGGCGCCGTGTTAGTATCTCCTACTAAGGACAAGTTGCACTACGGCGTGCAACTTTGCTTCCAGGAAGGCGAGAAGGTCTCCAACAACATCGCTGAGTATGAGGGCCTGATTGCTGGGCTCAAGGCCGCCGCTGCACTGGGGGTCTAGCGCCTCACCATCAGAGGCGACTCGCAGCTCCTCGTCAACTTCTCCAACAAGAAATACAAGCCCAAGGACGAGCACATGGAGGCATATCTGGAGGAGGTGCGTAAGATGGAAAAGCGATTCCGAGGGCTGGAGGTGCAGCACGTGCGAACAGGCATGAACAAGGTAGAGGATGACATCGCCAAACGAGCCTCCAGGCAGGAGCCTCAGAGGCCGGGCATCTTCGAGGAGCGGTTGCTCAAGCAGTCGGCAACACTGCCCGCTCCTGAGGCGGCGTCCCCTCAGCATGGGCTACCTACGACGCCTGCAGACGGAGCTCCGCCCTGCGGACCGACCTCCGGAGCCCGCCTACTACTCGCCGCGGAGCCCGAGGAGGGTTGCTGGACTCAAGAGCTCAAGATGTATGTCGGTGTATTTGGATCGACACCTATGGGATCACAAGAATCCCTACTACGGTTGCAGGGCGCGGTGTTGGGAGAAGAGCAGATCTAACAGTCAGGACGCGGTTCCTTTACCCAGGTTCGGGCGGCAAAGATGCGTAAAACCCTACTCCTACTTTGGTGGATTATATATTGGTGTTCTTCAGCTAGTGAGGAGCTCCAAGAGGGTCGCGAGTGGTTCCAAAAAGCCGAATCCTGCTCCTGGTTGTCTCGGGCCTCCTTTTATAGGAAAAAGGGGCTGCCACAGTGGCACACAAGAGGTGGAAAGGGTACAGTGACGCGAGGTTATCCCTCACATTACAGGACAAGGTGCATTTAATGCGCTAGCTTTGGTGTCCTTGCTTTATCAGGGACGGGGGGGAGACGTCCGTCTTGTCCGTCGCCACCCCTCCTCGTGTTGACACGCGCCCTGGCCAGTGGTGCCTGAGGTGCCATGTAGGCAGACAGGCAGCTGAGGTGGCGCAACGCCGGGTCTCCACGAAGATCTGTGGGTTGCCACGCAGGAGCCTGTCCAGCTGGTTGGGTCAGCAGCTGCGTGGGTCGGTGGAAACCCAGTTGGTGCGGGCCTGACGGTGGTCCCGCGGGTGTCCTTGGCAAGGGCCTTGCCGGGGCTCCGGCAAGGGTCCTGCCATGGCGCCTGCAGTCATCCCCGGCAAAGTGCTTGCCGGGGGCCTTGTGGTTCTCCTTGGCTGGAATCCCGCCAAGGGTCGTCGTCTTCTTAACTTGCGTCTGATCTTGAATGTCTTCACAAAGATCTGCATGCCACCACGGGGACATCTCCCGAATCCTTGCCCCATGGGGGCGGTGGACATCTCCCGGATCCTGCCGGGGAGAGCCGCTTCGTCCCTTTGCTCTTTGTTGTCTTGTTCTTGGCATCACTCCAGTCTTCATCAAGCTTCAGTCTTGCCCCGGCTCACCTCCCTCGCCATGCTTGGTGTGGTGGCACCGTGGCTCAGACTGCCCGTGCACAGTCATAGGGGTACAAAAAGTGTACCACTCTTTTTGTAGACTGACAGGAGCCCCCGGGCCTGGGCCACACATAGACGCGACACGTTGGTGGGCCAGGCCCAGAATGGTGCACGGGCAGGCGGGGTGGCTTAAACCGTGGTAAGATTTCTGCGCGCTGCGCATCCAACGACCCGCGCGCGCGGCGCGGGGTGGAGGGGCGTGCGTGACGTGGGCGGCATGCGTGGGGCGGTTTCCGCAGGCATGCATCACATCGCAGTAAATGTGAAAGGAGGCGGCCCGCGTTTTCCCCATAAAAAGTAATAACCGTGAGCGCGCTGCTCACTTCCTCCATTTTCCTCGTGTCTCTTCCAATCTTAGAGCCGCTGTTCCCTTGCTTCCTTCCTTCCGAAGCCTCCGCCGTCTCCCGCCACTGTTGCTTCATCATTCCCTTCCCTCAGCCTTCCCAGTCAGCCGCCATGGCGTCCAAACCCGCCAAGGGCAAAGGGGCGGCCAAGGGTGCCGGGCCTGCGGCGCCGCCGGAGGGCGTGTTCACGGGGGATCGGACGAAGTCCGCTCTCTTCATCCCGTCGTCGGTCGATGTCTTCGAGCTCCGGGCTGCTTTCAAACCCCTTTGGGGGGTGGAGACGGGGGATCGGGCGAAGGTCTTGGGCCACCCGTCGATGCGCGTCGTCCCAGCCGCTTGCGCCCCGCCCACCTCAAATCGGTACCCTTTCTTCGTTGATTACATCTCTTGCGGGTTGTGTCCTCCCTTCTCCGACTTCTTCTGCGACATCATGCACACTTTCGGCTTCCGCCTTTTGATTTTACCCCAAATGCGGTGGCGTGCATGGCTTTCTTCGCGCATCTCTGCGAGGGCTTCGTCGGAGTGCAGCCCAACACGATGTTCTTCCGCCACTACTTCACACCTCGGATCCAGCCGGGAGGTGCGGTCTCTGGATGCATCACCTGGATTCCGAGACCCAAGGTGGTGGACCCGGAGGGCGCCGTGAAGGAGAGGTGGGACGAATGGCGCGGCCGGTGGTGCTGGATTGAGGAAGATGAGCCGCCAACGTTCTGCAGGGTCCGCCAGACGCCGCCGGTCCGCGGCAGCGATTGGAGCGACGTCGATGCCGCCGACGGGAGGCTCACTGTTGCCTTCACCAGGATCAACCGGCTCGTCAAGGCCGGACTCACCCTCGAGATGATCGGGGCTGATTTCATTCGCCGTCGGATCGCTCCGCTGCACAAGAAGGGGAGGCCGGCCTGGCTCTTCAGGAACCCGACCGACGTCATGCGGCTCCGCCCTGGCCTCAACCACAACCTCACAGTGATGGGACATGCCCATTTCTGTCAGCGGCTCTTCCAGCTGGATGTGGGTCACGGTGGTTAGGTCGAGCAGACCGGCAAGGCTGCGAAGGCTGCCGCGAAGGCCGGCAAGGCCGTCATGGGCAGTTCTTCAGGCTGCCAGCAGGAGTGGTCCCGCTGTGCAAAAATTCGCGCCAGTCCGAGATCGTTGCCATGATGCCGGAGTGCAGCGCGCACGGCCCCGTCCCGAGCTGGCAGGAGCCGGAGGACGAGGTCGTGCAGCAGTTCTTCGATACTCTGGTCGAGGTGTGCGTCAATCCTGACGCCGAGCGGTGGCTTGTCAGGGACACCACCCAGGAGGAGCTGGAGTACATCGCCGCCAGGGAGAGGGAGGCGCAACTCATCAGGGAGGCCGGCAACGCCGGAGGCATGGAGGACCAGGACGCCGCGGCTGCGGAGGAGGAGGAGTTCGCCCAGTGGGCGGCGGCTACCGGAGAGGCTAGCAGCGCCAGCACCGGGGCCCCATTGGTTGAGGACGCGGCCAACGAGTCGTCGGAGGAGGAGGATGCGGCGGCTGGCCCGGCGCCAGCCAGGGGAAGAGGGCGAGTCTTGCGGCGGGCCTGTTCCGGCGAGCCGGTCCGGCCCAGCAAGACTGCGCAGCCTCAATTGGCCCTGGAGGGGTCCGGGCGCCTCACGAGGGCCACGGCGGCGAAAAGGTCGACGAAGGCCACCGAGAAGAAGAAATCGGCGGCTCCCTCTTCGTCGAAGCGCGCACAAACTCTGCCCCCTTCTTCGCCTCCTCCGGCAGACGTCGATTCGGAGGGTGACGGGGAGTTCCCCTTCGACCTCGGGCCCCTCAGCCCGAAGAGGAAGAGGAAGGCGGCAGCGGAGCAGGAGATGGACGACGAGTGAGTATTTCATTCTTTATCGTCATTCCCATCTCTCTTGACCATGCCGCTTATCTTGACTTGTTCTTGCCTCTTCAGGGACGCAGAGACGTTGGCCCAGCGGGTGAAGAGGGCCAAGGCTTCGGCGAGCAGCCAGCCTCCGGTCAGGGCTACAGAGACACCACTAGTGGTGTTGAACAGCTCCGACGGCAGCCCCCGGCACAGCCCCCAGTGTAAGCCCGCTAACCTCTTCTCGCTTGACATGCTGTAGGCGTTCGATGCTAAAGGTGCTGACCTTGCCGGTTCTGTAGGATGGGAGCAGCAGCAGGAGGAGCCGTAGGGGGCTACTCCCAACGCACCAACCCCATCGACCATGCCACCACGAGGGGCGTCCCCGGCAAGGGCACCAAGCACGTAGCCCGCGCGCATGGAGGAGGAGGGGAACTTGGGCGCTGGCGGTCCGGCCCCGACATCCGACGCCGGCGGGGAGGGAGCTTCCGCCTCACAGCCCGGTGCTGGTGAGTCGCCTGCCTTTTGCCTCTGTTTTTCCCTTGCACTTTTTCTTGACTTCATTATCCCCGTCACGGCTCAGCCCTCCTTCAACAGATGCGGAGGACGTGGACACTGTCATCAAGGAGGTCGCTGAGGAGGCCGCGGCAGAGGCCGATAAGATCGCCGCCGAGGAGGCCGCCAAGGACGCCGCCGGGGGCGCCGCAGATAAAGCTGCCGAGGACGCTGCCAAGGGTACCGCCGAGGGCGCTGGCGGTGGGCCTGCCGGGGAGGCCGGCAAGGCCACAACCGAGGAGGAGGCGATTGATGACCAGCCCTCTTCCTCCGCGACCCCGGGACCCGGCAAGTATCTGAAAGTGGGCGACAACCTTTTCGTCCATCTCGCCGGGGTGTCAAGCTCTCGGGCGCCTGCCGGGGAGGAAGCCTTCGATGGTGAGGTGTTCGCCGCCACCAGGCTCGAGGTTGTTGATGAACCGAGCACCGGCGGCGATGGCTCCCCAGAGGAGCAGCTCTTCCGGGCCATGGGGGCCAACTTCCGGAAGCTCCAGGCGCTCTACCATGCCCGTTTGGACATGGTTAAGTCCAGAACGGCAGCGGTGGATGACGCAGAGGCGGACTTCCAGGCGCGCGTCGCTGAGGCGCAAACCTGGTTCCACCGGTCCCGCGAGGAGCAGAGGGCCTCCCAGGAAGAACTGGCCAAGCGTAACGTGGAGCTCATCATCAAGATGGCCGCCATCGAGAAGGCCTAGGAAGAGGCGGCGAACTTGGCTGCCGCGGCGGAGCCTGCCCGGAACCAGCATCAAGCCGCCCTCGATTCCCAGGAAGAAGACCTCGCCGTGGGTGAGGCGAAGCTTGCCGCAACACTCCGCAGCAAGGATGAGGAGCTTGAGGCCCCTGTCGAGCGGCGGACTCGCGAGCTAGGGCAGTGGCACAAGGAGGCGCTCGATGCCCAGGCTCTGGCCCACGCCGGCAAGATACAAGAGCTGGAGGTGGAGGGGACGGGCTGAAGGAGCAGGCCCTCTGGCTGTCCGACGAGAAGACCAGGCTCAATTGTGCCTTGACAGAGGCGCACAGAGTGGTCATCAGCAGGACTGGGGAGCTCTCCGAGGCACAAAACTTCATCAAAGATCTCAGGCTGAGGCTGGAGAATCTCGAGAAGATGTTGGCGGAGAGCTCCACTCGGGAGGAGGCCTTGGTCAAGAGCCTGGAGGAGGAGAAGCAGCTGTGGGCGGATGAGGGCGCCTCCCACCAAGAATACATGGTGGAGGAGAACAGGTGGATCAACCGGCTGGAGGACATCGCCGGCAGGGTTACCTCACAGTTGGCCCTCATGGGGATGCCAAACGTGAGGTATGCCCCCGAGTGGAGCGGGTCCGTCAACGCTAAGCTGATCCTGTTCTTCGAGGGCGTCCTCAGCGCCTTGACTAATCTTAACTCCAACAGAACGGCCACGCTCGCCGGGGAGGCCCGGCGGCTCTGCCGGGGAGTCATGACAAAGGTCCTCACCAAGGTGGCGTTCTGGAACCCCACCCTCGACTTCGAAGCCGCGATGGACAGCTTGCCGGAGGATGCCAACCTCACGGCGCTCAAGGAGCGCATCAAGCCTGTCATCAGCCGCATCGACGAAATCAAGAGGGTGGAGGGCCAGCGCCGGGATTGAGCATCCCGTTCTTCCTTGCTGCTGCGGGTTCATGGCCAAGACAAATTTTATCTTTAGTTAGAACCACAGCGATGGCATGATGTAATATAACTTTAAAATATCTTCAGACTCATGCATGTTATTTTCCTGTTTGCTGCCTCTTTGTGTTTCCACCCTACATTAACTGGGTAGGCGTGCCAGCGCGAAATACCCAAGGCGGCGTCTTGGGGACGGATCCCCATTGTCCTGCCGGGTGAGCGTGTTGCCGGGTCTGCCACCTTGTCGCTCTCCACACAGCCGCTCGAACTGTCGAGTTTGACTCGAGTCAGAGTCGAGAGCTTTGTCGATTGCGGAAGGCTACCCTACCGTTTCAAACGCAGCCGTCTGAACTGTTGAGCTGACTCGAAAAAGAACAAAGGCGTTGCCGATCGGGAAGGGCCCCATCTGCGTACAGGTTTCTTTTTGCACAAACAACGATAGCTTCGAGGGCAATAACTCCAAATAATAGGATAGAGATATCCAAGGTTCGATGTAACTTAGCTTTTATTTGCAGTTGCTCGAACGTAGGTCTTCCGGCCTCCTCAAAGGGCCACGAAGACGAGAGAGCGTCGGGCCAGCCACTAGAGCCGATTCTCACAACTGCGCCCCCTACCTGGCGCGCCAAAGATGTCGGTGTATTTGGATCGACACCTATGGGATCACAAGAATCCCTACTACGGTTGCGGGGGGCGGGGTTGGGAGAAGAGCGGATCTAACAGTCAGGACGCGGTTCCTTTACCCAGGTTCGGGCCGCAAAGATGCGTAAAACCTGACTCCTGCTTTGGTGGATTATATATTGGTGTTCTTCAGCTAGTGAGGAGCTCCAAGAGGGTCGCGAGTGGTTCCAAAAAGCCGAATCCTCCTCCTGGTTGCCTCGGGCCTCCTTTTATAGGAAAAAGGGGCTGCCATAGTGGCACATAGGAGGTGGAAAGGGTACAGTGACGCGAGGTTATCCCTAGCATTACAGGACAAGGTGCATTTAATGCGCCAGCTTAGGTGTCCTTGCTTTATCGGGGACGGGGGGGGGGAGACGTCCGTCTTGTCCGTCGCCGCCCCTCCTCATGGTGACACGCGCCCTGGCCAGCGGTGCCTGAGGTGCCACGTAGGCAGACATGCATCTGAGTTGGCACAACGACGGGTCTCCACGAATATTTGTGGGTTGCCACGCAGGAGCCTGTCCAGCTGGTTGGGTCGGCAGCTGCGTGGGTCGGTGGAAACCCAGTTGGTGCGGGCCTGACGGTAGTCCCGCGGGTGTCCTTGGCAAGGGCATTGCCGGGGCTCCAGCAAGGGTCCTGCCGTGGCGCCTGCAGTCATCCCCGGCAAGGTGCTTGCCGGGGGCCTTGTGGTTCTCCTTGGCTGGAATTCCGCCAAGGGTCGTCGTCTTCTTAACTTGCATATGATCTTGAATGTCTTCACAAAGATTTGCATGCCACCACGGGGACATCACCTGAATCCTTGCCCCATGGGGGCGGTGGACTCAAGGGTGATTCGCTCCGTAGGCGCGGGGTGAGCTCCCGCTGCAAGGGCCTTGCCGGGGCCGCCAGTGCTGGCCCCGGCAAGGATCTTGCCGGGGAGAGCCGCTTCGTCCCTTTGCTCTTTGTGGTCTTGTTCTTGGCGTCGCTCCAGTCTCCATCAAGCTTCGGTCTTGCCCCGGCTCGCCTCCCTCGCCATGCTTGGTGTGGTAGCACCATGGCTCAGACTGCCCGTGCACAGTCATAGGGGTACATAAAGTGTACCCCGCTTTTTGTACACCGACAATGTACCTGCAACACGATACCTTGCCATACAAGGAGGAAGACGCGGAGCGCGTGGTCCGACACGCCTCGTCTTACTGCATCCAAGACGGCGAACTCTACAGGAGGTGCCCCAATGACATCTCACTAAAGTGCATCTCGAGGAAACAAGGACGCGAGCTGTTGGCTGACATCCACGGTGGGGACTGCGGTCACCATTCGTCGTCTCGCACCCTCGTGGGCAAGGCCTTCCGCAGCCGCTTCTACTGGCCCACGGCGCTTAACGACACCACGGAGCTTGTGCAGGCTTGTGAAGCATGCCAGTTTCACGCCAAGCAGATCCACCAATTAGCACAGGGCCTCCAGACAATCCCACTCTCCTTGTCCTTCACGGTCTGGGGATTGGATATCCTAGGTCCATTTTCCCGGGCAGCGGGGGGCTACCGCTTCCTGTACGTTGCCATCGACAAATTCACCAAGTGGGTAGAGGTGGAGCCTGTTCGCGCGATCCCAGCCAAGTCGGCCATCAAGTTCATCCAGGACCTCGTGAGGTGATTCGGGGTCCCCAGCCGCATCATCACGGATAACAGTTCGCAGTTCACAAGCAATCTCTTCAGGTCATATTGTGCTAACCTTGGAACACAGATCTTCTACGCCTCGGTGGCTCACCCCAGGAGCAATGGTCAGGCCGGACGTGCCAACGCGGAAGTCTTGCGTGGCCTCAAGACGCGCAACTTTAAGAAGAAGCTTGACGCTTGCGGCAGGGGCTGGATCGACGAGCTCCAGTCCATGTTGTGGTCGATCCAAACCACCACTACCAAACCCATGCGAGAAACTACTTTCTTTCTTGTCTACGGGGCGGAGGCGGTCCTCCCTCACGAGGTCAAGCATCGCTCCCCATGGGTCTTGGCTTTCAATGAGGAATGCCAGGATGCCGCCTGGTGGATGGACCTCGTGCTCGGCGAGGAGGGCCGCTGCCGAGCTGCCCTCAGGGCAGCGCGATATCAGAGGCGCTGCGGCGGTACCACTGCCATAGCTTCCGCACAAAAACACTTGAAGTTGGTGACTTGGTCCTGAGGCGGGTCCTCTCTAGGGAGGGGTTACACAAGCTCTCGCCCATGTGGGAGGGCCCGTTCAGAATCGCCCATGTCTCTAGGCCTGGTGCTATGCGCCTGGAGACGCAGGATAGGGTGCCTATCCAGAATTCCTGGAACATTGAGCACCTCAGGAGGTTCTATCCGTAATCAACGCTCCGTGCCCGTGAAGGTCTCCGCTCGTGACACTCTCACGTAATAATGAGTTGGGGCTGTACACGCCTCGGAGTCTCTTGAGTGTTGCCTGCGAGCCATCAGATGGGGCTCCCACCCACGTCCCAGTGGCAGTCCTTAGCTCCGCGCTGGGAAGAAGACGTAGTGTAGGGGTCGAACGCGACCTTTTTCCTTTTTTTTGGCTTCGTGTTTGACTGTCAGCCTTTTCTACTTCCTTGGCTATCAGCCCTTCCTATGCCCCATGATATGAAGTTCTCGTGTTTCTTGCATATGGTTGGAAGTCTTGCTTGGGATTTTCTCTTGGCGGTTTTAAGTTCAGGTTGTTAAGCAGGGGCTGCGCCACTTGCTCTCCTTCGCGTGCCTTGTGCGTGGGGGCTGGGACACGATCGGTCCCGGCTCTCGTCTGCCACGGTTCCGTGACCTCGCTTCGCCAAGCCTGCTCAGGCTCTGGCGTCAAACTTCTTAGTCCGTGTGACCTATTCCGCCGAGCCGGCTTAGGCCTTGGCACCTTAATCCACGCTCGGCGCCCTCAGTAGCTCTCAGCGGCTCACTCATGCTTGGGGGCTGCGTAGGTCAGGATCCCCCGAATTCAGCCATCCTCATGGCCCGTCGGGGGCTCATGACGCCAATGAGTCAGGAGGACTTCGCCTCAAGACGTCGCAACACATAAGCTAAGTAATCTCATCCAGACCAAAAACATGATAGCAAGTTCTCACTTCAAACATATGTCATAGTCCATTACACGCCTTCTCGAGGCAACTTAAAGTTTTGACACAGGAAGGAAATGAAGAAAAAGAAGAAGCAAAGGTTGACCCACCAAGCCACAGCTCAGTCAAGCCGCGGCTCAGCACCGTCGCCCCCACTCAGTCGGAGTCTCCCAACTCCTCCCGCTTCACCGAGGCACAGTGGCACAACGACCACCTCCCCTCGCCGAGCCGAGCTCGGCGGTGCGGTGGCTCGTTGTAGCCGCCACTGCTGGAGGAGCTGCTGCTACCACAGAAGGGGGACCTGCGGCGCCCTCCAAGGCCAAGCTCGTCTCGAGAGGAGGAACTGCTCCTCCGGACGCCGTCCCCACAATCCTCTTCGTCGAAAGCCTCAGGACCGCACCCAAGGCGCCTCCCTTCCTCCGAGAAGACCCTGACGAACAGCGTTGAGGCACCATCATACCTGAAGTGGAGCGTGCACCTCCCCAGCAGCCGGCGCGTGGGCGCGAACGACTGCAGCCGTGCTCCAGGAAGACGTCGCCCGAGGGAGCAATGTCGACCTCCACCCAGGTCGCACCACTGCAGCAACCATCGGTCTGCAGCCAGAGGCCGCCGGGGCCTCCGGCTGGTAGCACGTTGTTGAACGAGCGGGGTAGCCAGAGCCACAAGCCGCCAGGCTTCTCCGCCCACACCACGAACTCCGACGACACGTCGATGGAGTGGAGCTGCGGGAGCGGAGGACGCACGACCGCCAAACGCCGCCTTGCGCCTCCTCTCCCACCGCGGCCACGACCACCTTCGACGCGAGAAGAGGCACTGCGCCTCCCACCGGCGACCGCGTCGGGACCCGAATGGCCGTGCCCGCCCCCTCGAGGAGCTGCCGCGGGCGCAGCGGCATACTTGCGGGGGCGGCCGCGGCCCCTCTTCGACGGCGGTGGTCGGCTTCCGCGATGGCGCCATGGAGACCTCACGACAAGAAGATGAGCGGGGAGCAAACAAGGAGGCAGACGGCGCTGGCTTGAAGATGGCTTGGGGGCTCCCCCTAGTCCCATTTTAGGGCAGAGGAGCCCAACCGCCAGTCACTGGCGTCAAAGCCATATCGACCCCGTCATCCACGCTGGGGAGTTGTCAAGTC
Source organism: Secale cereale (assembly GCA_902687465.1). Classification (NCBI taxonomy): domain Eukaryota; kingdom Viridiplantae; phylum Streptophyta; class Magnoliopsida; order Poales; family Poaceae; genus Secale; species Secale cereale. The sequence goes on along the minus strand of LR738713.1, from coordinate 143,754,514 downwards.
GCACGGTTGCCAATACTGCATGGGGAGCGGAGTCGCCACGTCCCATCCAACCGTCACGCGCCAGCCTGGCCCGTAGCCATCTGGGGCCCGCGGCGCTTCGTCCTCGACTAAGGCTTCACCCCGAAGCTAGCTCTGCGCGCGCCTTGGGCCCGGGGGCTACTGTCTGCGTCCTGGGAACCAGGGTACCCAGACGTGCTTGTCTGCGGGCCGCGACGCGCTCCTACTACGGCCTGCTACGACCCAGCTGATCGACCAGCTTCTCAAGACCCTCACAAGGGGTCTAGACCTTAGGAGGAGAACGACGTCAAGACCCCCTCAGGAGCGGCCTCGGCTAGGTTGCTCCGGAGGGGCGGAGAATCCAAGGCCAAGTCTGCCTCAGGAGGAGGCAGTGACGCGAGAAGTGATGCACCGCGCCAGCGGGTGCCAGCGTGTGCCAGCGGTGCAGTTGCCATTTTGGTGCAAAGGAGACAACGGAGGCGCAGGTTCCCGAGGAACGGGACAAAGGTTTCCCCAATGCTGCAACAAGACCGAAGACCCCAAGGACGACAGGGAGGATGTCACCACCGAGCCCACCACCGCATCACCGCCTGATCCCTTTGCAGGCGAAGACCGCTTTTGTCAGGATAGGAATGTCCTTGTGTTCCCACTCAAATGGCCGTTGGGGGATACCTTCCCGCCCAAACATTTCGGGGGAAGAGGACCCTGGCCACCTATATAAGTAGCTAGGGCCTACACTATGGGGGAGAGGATCAGATCCAGAAACTTCGCCCTCGCACAAAGGAGCAAGAACCCTTGCCTCCTGACCCTCCCGAGCTCTACTCCTAAGCTCAGAAACCACTGTACTCATTCATACTCAAGCCCTCCCGACGCTAATCCACCAAAAGCAGGAAGTAAGGTTTTACACCGCAAGGTGTCCTGAACCTGGGTAAATTCGCGTGTGCTTTACTTGTTGTTCGCTTGAATCTCTTCATTGGACGAGGGCGAGACGGTAGGTAGATGTTAGTGGGAGAGATCTTCGTTCACGCCCCTGTGTTCGAACTTCTTGGGTTTGCGGAGCCCGTAATCCGACAGAGCCTTGTCATCCGTCAAGGCAACAGTGGCCTCAGGAGCACCGATCTCGGGAGCCTTGCTGTCTGGAGGATCGGCTAAGGCCCCAAGAGCGTCGTTGACTGTTGGAGCGGCCGAGGCCTCAGGAGCACCGCCCTGAGTCGACGGCCCTCCGTCTGGGTGCGAGGTGATTTGCTTCTGTGGGCCCTTGTTCGGGCGCTCCTCCCGGACCGCCACCAGTACCGCATTGGAAGAGTGAGGCGTGGTGGCTAGGTAGAGTACTAAAGGTTAACGGAGGTGCGGCGCTACCATCACAGGTGGGCTAGTGAGGTATCTCTTGAGGTCTTCGAAATCTGTGTCAGCCTCCGGGGTCCACTCGAACTGGCCCTTCCATGTCATCAACTTGAATAAGGGGAGGGTGCATTCCCCTATCTTGGAGATGAAGCGCCCGAGCGATGTTACGCAGCTAGCCAGCTTCTGCATCTCCTTGAGGGTTTGTGGCGGACTCATTCTTTCTATGGCCTTGACCTTCTCCAGGTTAGCCTCGATCACTCTGTGCGACACTAGGAAACCCAATAGTTTTCCTGACGGAATGCCGAACACACATTTTTCCGAGTTGAGACGCAAGTTCACTTTGCGCAGGCTGGCGAACGTCTCCTCCAGATCTTCAATGCGAGTTCTTGCTTCCGGAGATTTCACCACTATGTCCTTGACGTATGCCTCAGCGTTCCTCACAAGCTGCTCTCCAAAGGCATACAAGTGTAGCAGTACACCCCACACGGGTTAGGAAGACCGTCTTCTCAACATCTTGTACTGCCATCTTTATTTCAGGATAGCCCGAGAAGGCGTCCAGGAAGCACAGTAGATTGTACTCGACAGCGGAGTCAACGATCTAGTCGATGTGCGAAAGAGGGAAATGTACTTGAGAGCAGGCCTTGTTGAGGTTGGCGAAGTCGACGCACATATGCTCTTTCCCATCCTTCTTGGGGACAATTACCGGGTTCATGAGCCAGTCCGGGTGCCGTACTTCTTGAATGATGCCGGCTTCCAGTAGCTTGCGGGTCTCGTGGGTGCTGAGCGACTGCTTCTCCGGAGCTTTCTGCCGTGCCTTTTGCTTTACTGGGCGCGCGTTTGGGCACACCATCAAGTGATGCTCGATTACTCCTCACGGAACTCTGACCAGGTCCGCTGCTTCCCGTGCGAACACCTCCTTGTTTGTGCGTAGGAAGCTGACCAGTGCCTCTACTTGGTATGGTGGGAGGCCGGCGCCTATGGTGAAGGTGGAGTCCGATCCTCCGTCCTCGTCGACCGACACCTACTTCATTTCTGCCGATCTTGAGAGAACAACTGCTTCTTCTTCATTGGTGCTGCCCCCGGGGCCTCTGGGGATCCTTCCTCGCCAGGCCACATAGCTACCATGGCTCTGAAAGCGAGCTTGATGGCCAAGAGCGCGTCCTTGGTGTCCCTCACTACGGCGAAGACGCCGCTGCTTCCTGGCATCTTCATGAGGTTTTAAGGAGGATGAGTCGCTGCCATGAACTTGGCCAATGTGGGGTAGCCAAGGATGGTGTTGTACGGAAGGCTGATATGTGCGATGTCGAAGTCGATGAGTTCAGTGCAGTAGTTGTCACGCATGCCAAAGGTGACCGGGAGGCGGATCTGCCCTAGGGGAAGGTGGAGCCATCAATGACCCCAGAGAAGGGCTTGGTGGGGCGGAGCCGGCCGTAGGGCACGTAAGGGAGGCCGAACCCCTCTACGGAGAGGACATTTAGGCCGGTGCCACCATCGATGAGGGTCCGCGCCTACGTCAACCATGGTATCCGGGTGGTCCCTTGAATCGAAGGTGAGGTCGGCCTTAGGGGCCGCCCAGCCCGGGTGTGACTACGCGACTCCAGCCTGGCAGATAAATTGCTTGATGTGGCGGTCCGACATCGGCACCCGTGAACCACCGAGGAGTACCACGACCGCGTTGGGTGCCGGCACGACGAAGCGCGTGATGAATAAGCCGAACAGCTCTCCCGAGGAGGCCACTAAGAACTCTGGCAAGCTGAGAAACCAGGCGCGCGGCTCTGCTATGAGGGCCATGCGGAGCCAGTTTGCCATCACCTTGTCGTCGCTGCCAGCTGCCCGGATGGCCTCTATGTAGGACTGGAGGAATCCCATGGGGTCGGTCGCACCGTCGAATTGCGGTGGCAGCGCCGGCCCAAACTTTGGCGGCCACTGCACCCGTCGCAGGGCGGAGGAGAGAGCCCGGGGGCACGTGATACCCCCGGGCAAGGCCGACGGCTCGAAGGGTGGTGCGGTGCCTGCCATGGATGGAAGTAGGGTGGCTAGGATGGAGCACGACGATGGGGAAGATGGTTCCTTGACTACACCCCTACCTGGCGCGCCAAATGTCGGATTCAGAGCTCCGCATACCCTTTATAGATTCGAACACTTGGGTGCATGCGAAGAACTCAACTTCCCATGTCTGCCTACTCGTTGATCTCACGGCCTAGCTCGATGAATAGGAAGGAAATGGGACAAGGCATTTTACCCAGGTTCCGGCCACCTAGCGATGTAATACCCTACTCCTGCTTTGTGGTGGATTGCCTCAAGGTGGGCTGAGGATGAACTAGTACAGTGGTGGAACAACCTCAGGAGGTGTGTTCTTGCTTGTGTGGTGGTGAGGGTGGTCTGAATGATCCATACCCCTCTATGGTAGTGACTAGGCTATATTTATAGTGGCCTTGGTCCTCTTCCCCCAAAATGAAGACGGGAAGGGATCCCACAATGGCCAAATTCGAAGAGAGACAACTAATACATCTTCTCTCGGCGAAAGGTGGTCTTCGCCTGCAAAGCTTCTGGCCGTGATGACATGGTGGGCTTAGTGATTATCTTCGTCCTGTTGTCCTAGCGATCTTGGTCTTGTTGCATGGAAATGGAAACCTTTGGATGATTCCTCAGAACTCCGCGCCTGCACTTACCTCTTTAGAACCAAAGAGGAAACCTGCAGTACTGTGCTCGCTAGCGCCCGCCTGGCCTTGCTCATCATGGCTTGCATCATCTGAACCTCACAAGGTGGGGGCTTGCATAGAAATCTCCGATCCTCATGAGCCATCCTAGAGAGGCTGCTCCCTCCGGAGGCCTTGGCGGCATCCGCCTCGCAAGGCTTGCCCCCCGCGAGGGTCTTGTGTGTTGATGCTAAAAATGGGCCGTACCAGGCAGGTAATGGAGCCACGCTATGGGCCACAGGCAGGCAAGTCTGGGTACTGTCGGCATTCTGGGAACCAGGTTACCTAGACTTGCCTGCATGTGGCCCGCTACGTGGCTCCTTCTCAAGCCTGGTACGGCCCATCTTCAGCGTCGACACTCAAGACCCTCGCGAGGGGCCAAGCCTCATGGGTCCAACGACACCAAGACCTCCGGAAGGGGCAGCCTTGTCTGGCTGGCTCCTGAGGAGCGGAGAACTCTATGCAATCCCCCATCTCACGAGTATTGAATGACGCAAGACGTGATGACCAAGGCCAGGCAGGCGCCAGCAGGTGTAGTACAACAGTTTCCTCTTTGGTGCTAAGGAAGCAGGCTCAGACGCAGAGTCCCGAGGAATCTGCCAACGGTTTCCATTTCCATGCAACGAGCCCAAGATTGCTAGGACGGAAGGACGGAGGTCATCGCCAAGCCCACCATGGCGTCAGGATCAGAGGCTTTGTAGGCAAAGACCACCTTTAGTTAGGATAAGATGCACTAGTTGTCTCCCTTAAAAATTGGCTATTGTGGGATCCCTTCCCACCAACATTTCGGGGGAACAGGACCAAGGCCACTATATAAGTAGGATCACTGTTCAAGAAATCTTCCGATTCAGCGATTTATCGTCTGATTTATCGCTACTCTCGGGGTGACCGATAAGATTATGCCTTATCTTTATCATTTATCGTTTGGGCCGGTTTATCGATATGAAAAGCGATATATTGGGAATCTACCGATAAATCGGGCCTATTCGTAGCACTATGTTTGCAAGAACTATGTTTATTTGTGTTTTGTGGACCTTGTTACGCAATATGTAATGTTTTTCTATTTTGTTTGTCATTATATCAGGATTCAAAGGCTAGAATTCAAGGTAACACTTCTATCCTATATTTCTTTGGTCTTGAATATAGCATTATTTAGTGTTGGGAACCTGGGATTTGAAAAAAAATGTTCGATAAATAGTCGACCGATAAAATCGATTAATCGTCTGATTTCCTATTAATCTCTAATCCCAGCTGACCGAGACGATAACGATAAGCGATATCCTCAACATTGAGTAGGATAGCCACCACCCAGCAAGGTGACAGAGCATCCAGACCTTCCTCTCCACCACAAAGCAAGAACACACCTCCGGAGGTTGTTCACCCATTGTACTAGTTCATCCTCAACCCATCTCGAGGCTAATCCACCACACTACTGGAGTAGGGTCACTCACCGCTAGGTGGCCTGAACCAGGATAAACTACCTCGTGTCTCTTTTAAATTCTTGTTAATCGAGCTAGTTCATGGGATGGCGAGTAGGTAGATAGGTGAGGTTGAGTTCTTTGCACGCACCCCAGAGTTTGCACCTAGAAGGGTTTTCAGGAGCCCTGAATCTTCCATTTGGCGCGTGTGACACCCCGAGACCGGTGCGCCAGGTGTCAGTCAGTTATTCGTCGCCGTTGCCATGTCATCAGCTTGCGTGTTGCATCTTGCCATGTCATCATGTGTGTTGCATCATCATGTTTTCAAAACTTGCATCCGCCCGAGTCCCCTTGTCCTTTCCGTTGTCCGTTCTGAGCCCAGACACACTTGCACGAGCCCGCGGTGCCTCCGAATATTTATTTTATGAGTGGCTGAAAAACATTCTCGGAATGGGTTGAAACTTGACGTGTGGTCTTATTATAGCATATGTAGACCGCCTGTCAAGTTTCGTCGCGTTTGGAGTTTGTTTGATAGCCCAACGGTTAACCATGTTAACCGCCGGAAGCCTTTTGTCTTTTGGCCTAGCACCCCTTTCACACAGCCCACCTAGCCAATCCTAACCCCTCCATGCTCTTGGCCGTTCGATCACGATCGCGTGGCCGTGAACGGCTCCTCATTTGGACACTCCTAGCTCCCTCTTCCTATAAATATGTGGCTCCTCCCGAAATTCCTCGCAGATGAACCCTAAAAATCCTCCCTCCGCGCAGCCGGACATGTCCGCACCGCCACCGGACATGTCCAGCACCCCATCAACCTCACTCGGGCCAATCAGCGCCCGCCAAATCAGCGTCTCCGCCGCCCTCCTCCACCCAGGGTGTGACACATCACCCCGCTCTCTCTCCCGCAGCCACCGCGACCAGCCCAGGCCCGGGCGCGGCCCGCGAAGCCCGTCAGCCGCCGCGGCCGCAGCCCGAGCGCGTCCGCCCCGCCGTCCCGCCGTAATCCGTTTGCACGCCTCCTCGCCGTTGCGTCGGCCGGCGACCTCGCCGGAGCCGCACCCCGCGCCTTCGCCGGAGCTCCTCCGCGTCCAGGCGAGCCCGTCGCGCCCTCTCCTTCTTCTCTCCCTACTCTCCTCCTCTCCCTCACCCCGTCGGCCTTCCTCCCACAGGTAGGCGCCACCGCAGTTGCTCGCGCCACCGCTGGAGTTCCATTTGCCGCCGCCGATGCCGGGAATGGGCCCCCTGGCCTCGGATCTGCCCCCCCCCCCCGCCCCGCGTCGGATCTAGGCTGTCCGGCCAGTCCCCGCCGCCAACGACCCTCGCCGGAGCCTCCATCCGCCGCTGCCGCTTCTGTCCTCGTCGAGGAGGACGACGACGGGCACGGCGGCCTCATGGGCCTCGCCAGCGCCCTCCTGGGTCGGCCTCCACCAACCGCAGCCGCGCCGGCCCATCTGCCCAGCGCCGCCCCAAGGCCTAGCCAGCCCACTCTCTTTCCTTGCATTCTGGGCCGAGCCCATGGTGAGAGGCCCTATTTCTCGCCATGCGCGTTGTCTACTAAGTTGCGCCCGCTCTATTTTTTTCATTAAAAACTGCCAAGTCCTTTTCTTCTTATTTTGTGCATACTTTGTCTGCTGATAACTTTTTGTGTGATGGTCCGATTTGTGCAAATGATATGTCAAAATGATCGTGGTTACATGCTCTTCACTTTGTTCCATTGTGCCATGCTCATTTGAGTTCATCTAGATGCTATAATATCTGTTGCAAGGGTGCTACTTGTTATAAACTGCTGTTACTTGTTATTTTGTTGTCATGTTTGAGATGTGATAACTTGGTGCATGTTTATCCCAATGATGCATATGATATATCAAAATGTTCATTATGAAGTGTACTACATGATGGTTGCTGTAGCATGCTTGTTTGAGTCCATATTGCCATGTTAATCTCTGTTACAAAAGTGCATTTGGCTGTTAAGTTCTGAAACTTGTTATGAGATGCTGATTTCAATTGCTCTTTGCTATTGACGTGTTTGTCCTCATGCCACATGTTTAGTTGTTTTAGAATCACAATAATATGGTATTTGATGTGGTGCATTTAACTTTCCATGATATGCCTTGTGTTGACTTAAACATGCTTGTAAACATGCCATGTTGTTATTGCTGTTTTATACTTAGTGAAAAAACTGCTAAGTCTGGAATCTGTTATAACCTGATGCTATGTCTGGTTGATGCCCCACTCAAATCCATGCTTGTTTTGGAGTGGCCAATGATAATATCTTGTTGTCCATGTTATTGTCTATCCATTCATGCCCTTAATTGCTCATATGTCCTGCTGTAGCTTATTTATTTCTTGCTCTCAAGTTGCTATAAATTATACTTGTCAGGATTTTATCAGCATGTTCAATTTGGTGGAGCTTGTTGCTATTGATCCATGCCTCCTATGGAGATGCTCCAATGGAGTTGTTTGCTATAGTATATGTCTACTACATGTCCATGCTCATTATGTTCTTATTAGAGTTGATATGCTTGTCGTTTTGTGCCTCCGAAGGCAGCATCGTGATGATGTTTTTGCCTTCCCAGATTTTGGCTAAGTCTGGATAATTTTATTGCAACTTTCCATGCTTGGTTAAATGTGTTCCGGCAAGCTTTTGAGTGTGTTCTAAGTTCCTACTTGTTAAGTATCATGTCTACTTCAGATCCATGCTTCTTTTTATCATGTTTGGGTGTTGTAGCTTATATTTACCTTGCTCCAAAGCTAATATGTGGCTGTTAACTTCAGCTTGTTGTTATATCTTGTTTCCTGTGTATCTTTTAGCTCGTTGCTCCGTTTTAAGTGTTTCCTATATGAAACTTGTGTGATTTTGCATGTAGAATCATAATATCATATTGTTTTCATGTTTGGAGTGAGTTTTCTTGATGTTTGGGTGCATCTTGCACCGTTGCCATGCTTGTCTTGTTTTGCTCATATCTTCTTGGTCGTAGCTCCGAATTAAACAAACTTTATATGAAACTTGACTAGAATTTCGTGTAGATCATCATGGTGCATGTTAACCTGCTGTTTAACCACTTTAACTTAAGGTTTGTTCAGATCTGGACTAATTTCAAACTATGCATATGAGGGCTTACCGGATTTGTTATATGTAGTTTCTGGCCTCATTTAAACTGGTTGACTTGTGTTGTTCTGGAGTGCTTCTTACCTTGCCATGTATTGCTTCCTATATAGACTTGTCTTGCATCATACTTGCTTGAGCATATT
>LR738713.1:143726356-143736653 GCA_902687465.1 Secale cereale | reverse complement strand
GCTGATCGTGAGAGCTTGTGATGGGCTAAGTTGGGACACCCCTGCAGGGTTATGATCTTTCGAAAGCCGTGCCCGCGGTTATGTGGCAGATTGGAATTTGTTAATGTCCGGTTGTAGAAAACTTGACAGAGGATCCGAAGTAAAACACACAACTGTGTGAGTAACCGTGACTGTCTCTTTTCACTTTGAGAAGATAACACGGTGGGGTTATGTTTGACTTGTAGGTAGTTCAGGATCTTTAGCGATCATTACTAGTTTGCGACCGTTTGCGTAGATGCTCATCTTATTCTTGTACTCGTAAGTTAGCCACCATATATTGCTTAGCCGCTGCTGCAACCTCACCACTTTACCTCTTCCTACCCATTAAGCTTTGATAGTCTTGTTACCCATGGTTATGGGATTGCTGAGTCCTCGTGGCTCACAGATACTACAACAACAGTTGCACGTGCAGGTTTCCTATGTCTTGACGTGAGAGCGATGTCGTTGTGTTGGAGTTCTTTCTTCTTCTTCTTCTTCAGTCTTGGGTTGGTTCCGGGTCGGCAGCCTGGGATAGCAGATGGATGTCTTTGTGCTTTTCATGTTTGCATCCGTAGTCGGATGCCTTGTATTGATGTTGTTGTATTCATGTGACTTCTATGTATTGTTGTATCCCCTATGTATGTATGTAATGGTATGATGTAATGATATCCATCTTGCTAAGTGCCCGAAATGCGGTTGTGCCCCAATCACGTAAGTGTCACGTGATCGGGATAGAATCGCATCTTGGGCGTGACAGCGTGCTAGGTAGGGGTGCGTCGAAACTCCTCTTCATCCGTTCGGTTCATCATCATCTCATCGCCCCATGGCTGATGCTCGCCGCGTCCGTGCTGAGCGCCGGGATGCCCTCACCGCTCGCGTGGCCCAAACAGCACACCTAGGCGACGGCATCCCCCGTCGCGCTCCATCACTGGCAGCTAACGCTGCCACCGGCCCCTCTACTCGCGAGCAGCAGGATTTGTCGCTCCCGCTCTCCGCACGGCGCGATGGCAGCACTACAACCCCACCGCTAACTCCAGCGGCTGCTTCGTCCTCCCACGCTCGTCGTGGACCGGCGAATTCGTAGGCCGCGCTGCTCATGGCACGTGAGCTCCTACGCTACCTCCCGATCGACGATCTCTACGAAGATTGGCTGGACCGCATCACCGAGCTCATCAACACCGCGGGAGAGCTCCGGCATCGTCCCATTCGCTACCTCCTCCACAACATCAGGCAGGCGATTAGGCCCGCGACGCACCTCCTCCACCGCCCCGGAGAGACGTCGTCCCCGAGGCAAGGCGCCAGCCCCCCTAGCGCGACCAGCCACGCAGGGTGGCCCCGCGTGATGAAGAAAGCTGCCAAGTGGTGCAGCGTCCCCAAGGCGAGGCGTGTGCGCTTCTGGATCCGCCTCTTCAAGTGTAAGTGCAACTATTCCCCGGGTGGTTTTGATAATTAATAACAACATATAGCTCATTGATCTAATTAATATCCTTTCAAGATAAATATTTCAGGAAGTTCAATGGTTGGCATGGCATGGATTAGAGATGTGGACCCCTAAAAAATCTAAGGACAAAGATTGGAAAAAGCTCAAGACTCGACATTTTCATTTTAGTGATCCAAGATCACATTGTGTCCATAGGAAAAGCTAATACTATTAAAAGGGGATGAGGTGTTGCTTAATGGCCTACTTGCTCAAAATGCTTAGTGATAAGTTCTAAATCCCTCAACCACTTTCTCATTTCCACATATGTCCTAAACCTAAAAGTCAAACTCGGCCCCACCGATTTGATCTATCCGGTGCCACCGAGTTCACTTGACATAGCCACTGCCACAAACCCTAATCACTTCGGTCTCACCGATAGGGATTTCGGTCACACCGAGATGGGATTGCCAACTCTATGTTTCCCCTTTGTAACGTTTCGGTATAACCGAGATGAGCGAATCGGTCCCACCGAGTTGACAATGCAAACTTTCTATTTACTTTTCGTAACATTTCGGTCTCACCGAAATGAGCGATCGGTCTCACCGAGTTTGCCTGGCCAAATCTCTATTTGATCATTACTGAAATCAGTCCCACTGAGTTCATGTGATCGGTCTCATCGAGATGAGGTTTTCCCTAACCCTAATGCATCGGTCTCACCAAGTTGATAGTATCAGTCCCACCGAAATGTCTAACGTTCACTTTTTGAACTGCTTCGGTCTGACCGAGTTCTTCTATTCGGTCAGACCGAGTCTGGTCAAATGTGTGTAATGGATAGATTTTGTGTGGAGGCTATATATACCCCTCCACCCCTCCTCCATCAGTGAGAGAGCCATCAGAACGTTCCTACACTTCCACTATTCATTTTCTGAGAGGGAAGTATGTGGTCATGTGTTGGGACTAAGATATTCCAATCCAACCACAATAATCTTGATCTCTAGCCCTCCCCAAGTTCCTTTCCACTCAAATCTTCTTTCCATCATATCCAAATATGTGAAAGAGAGTTGAGTGTTGGGGAGACTATCATTTGAAGCACAAGAGCAAGGAGTTCATCGCCAACACACCATCTATTACCTTTTGGAGAGTGGTGTCTCCTAGAATGGTTAGGTGTCACTTGGGAGCCTCCGACAAGATTGTGGAGTTGAACCAAGGAGTTTGTAAGGACAAGGAGATCGCCTACTTCGTGAAGATCTACCCTAGTGAGGCAAGTCCTTCGTGGGTGATGTCCATGGTGGGATAGACAAGGTTGCTTATTCGTGGACCCTTCGTGAGTGGAGCCCTCCGTGGACTCGCGCAGTCGTTACCCTTCGTGGGTTGAAGTCTCCATCAACGTGGATGTACAATAGCACCACCTATCGGAACCACGCTAAAAACATCTGTGTCTCCAGTTGTGTTTGCACTCTCCAAACCCCTCCCTTTACCTTCATATTCAATGATTTACTTTGCGCTGCTACAACTCTAGAATTGCATGCGTAGGAAGATTGCTTGACTTGTGCTAAATAGCTAAAAACTGTCTAAACTTAAAATTGGGAAAATGCTAAGTTTATATTTGGTCAAGTAGTCAAATCACCCCCCCCCTCTAGACATACTTTTGATCCTACAAGTGGTATCAGAGGTTTGGTCTCCATTTGCCTGGATTTCCATAGCTTTGGTGATCATAGCCTTGGTTTCACAACCTAGGATAGTATGGTGTCTAGCAAGGGAAGTTACCACCGTAGAGGTCCTTACTTTGATGCTACTAATTTTGCTAGTTGGAAGCATAAGATGAAATGCATATTCTTGGACATAACCGCGCCGTTTGGGCTATTGTGTGTATTGGTTTGCAAGGTGAATTCTTCGATGAGAAGGAACCAAACCGTGAAGCTACCGCTGAAGAATTCAAGATGTTGCAATAGAATGCTCATGCTTGTGATATCCTCTTCAATGGATTGTGTCCCGAAGAATTCAACAAAATCAGCTATCTTGAAAATGGAATGGAAATTTGGGATACTTTGATTAATATGCATGAAGTTACTGACTCCGTCAAGGAATCCAAGTTGGATGTGCTTCAAAGTCAACTTGACAAGTTCAAAATGAAGGATGGTGAAGGTGTCACTGAAATGTACTCTAGGTTTGCTCTCATCACAAATGAGATTACTAGCTTAGGAAGTGAAGAAATGACCGATAGATTCATCATCAAGAAAATCCTAAAAGCCTTGGACGGAAAACTGACACCGTGTGCACATTGATCCAAATGATGCCCAATTACAAAGATCTCAAGCCAACGGAAGTCATTGGTAGAATTGTTGGTCATGAGATGTCACATAAGGATAAAGAAGAGCTTCACAACAAGTCTAGTGGCGCTTACAAAGCTTCATGTGATGCTCCTACATCATCAAGTGAGAAACAAGTCTTCAATGAAGAGTTGAGCTTAATGGTGAAGAACATCAAAAAGTTCTACAAGAGTAGAAGCAAAGAGAGAAGTTCCAAGTCAAGGTCCTACAATGACAAAAGATCTTCTAGTCGTGAATGCAATTGCTCCAATTGTGGAAGACCCAGACAATACTCAAATGAGTGTACGTCTCCTCACAGGAAAAGAGAAGATTCACCCAAAAGGAGAATTAGTAGAGAAGAATCACCACCAAGAGATAGAAGGAGTAGAGATGATCGTTATGAATGAAGACCCTCTCGTAGAAGTAAGGATTCGGAAAGGAAGGACAAGTCATCAAGGAGCTCTACAAGAAGAAGACATCAAGCTCATGTTGGTGAATGAGTATCCGGTTCCGTCTCCAATAACTACTCTGAGAGAAGCTATCACTCCAACTCAGAAGATACTCAAGATGAAGGTGTTGCCGAAATTGCTCTTGTGTCATCCAACTACTACGACATAATTGACTCACCAAATGAAGGAATTGGAAGATGCTTCATGGCTAAAGGCCCTAAGGTATTACACCCCGAATATCTTAATTTCAATAGTGATGAATATGATTTGCTAGGAGATGATGATTTACTTGTTGGTAGCAATATTGATGAAAACTATGATAAAAACTATGATGAAATTGCTATTAATCATGCTAATCAAGATAAAACGAATGACAATGATAAGAAGGAGATTGAGCGTCTAACTAAATAATTAAACACTCTTAAGTTAGCTCATGAAACTACCTTAGAGGATCATCGAGAACATTTCGGGACTCATGAGAAACTACGATTAGAAAAGCTAAATTTAGAGAAAGAGCATGAGTTCTTAAAAGCAATCAATGATGATCTTCATAAGAAAAGTTCTTCTTACATTGCCAAGCATTTACTCTTGTCTATCTATATGCCACAAGTTAAATCTAGCAATAAGACGAAGAAATATTCTTCCTCTAGTAGTAACAATAATCATGATAAATCCAATTTTGTTGCTTCTAGTAGTTCTCTTGATTCCACTAATGATTCTCTTAGCCAAGTTATACTTGATCAATAAAATAGCTTATTGAAGGGAATTATAGAGAAAGGTGTTTATAAGAGCCTTCCCGGGAGTAAGCAATTCGAGGAAATTGTACACAAGCAATGAAGGCACTGGAAGAATCACGATGTTGGTTTTGAACGAAAGTTCAATGCCAATGGAGTCGAGTGGGAAGAAGATCAATACCCCAAGACAAAGTTTTTTCCTCAAGAAGAGAAGTATGATCCTACTTCCTGCAAGGGGACACAAACCCAAGATGATCTTCCACTACAAGACCACAAGCTATAGGGCAAGGACAAGCTTCAAGAAGAGAAGATGCATTTGAAGAAGCTCATAAGGCCTTCGTCAAGTGGGTTCCCAAGACTACGTCAAGTTCTAATTCATCAAGTACATCTACAACTCTAAGGATTCCCATCAATATGGTGTGGATCCCGAAGAAGAAGAACTAGAGTGTTCTTGAGGGTGACTCCGCCAACATACTTCACTCTTATTCATATTAGCAAGGACAAGTGCAATCAAATTTCACATCTTGCACTAGTTCAAGGAGTCACAAACCCTTTTGTTGGTAAGACAAGGGACAAGGTAACCTAATGCTTTCTTGGACATCATCTTGTGTGCAATTCACTCTATGTCCATGGATATCTTTGTATGTTCCTTGTGGGACTAACCCATGTAGGTATTCAAAGTGCAACTCACCCAAATGGATTGCTCCAAATGATCTACATCAACATTGAGAATATACATCTTCAACACCTACATGAAGTCATCGTCGACAAAACCCAAGGTTAGTTCATCCCTCTTAGGGGGGATATCATATCTAGGGGGAGCTTTACTCTAAGAATTGAGCTAAAGCAACTCTAATGATGTGAACACAACAATGCTTATGTAAAAGTGGTAACCCCACTTGTGCTTAAATGATGAGTATGACCTATGACCAAATGTTCTCATTTGACTCATAAGTCAACATACTCATATATAGATCACCTAGTCATCGCCAATTGCTTGATAGATGCTAGAATGTTTGTGCATGCTTTGCCACATATTTCATTTGCTATTTATTGTGTGAGCATGTTGAGTGCATATTTTTCTCATTCGAGGACATCCATTTGTTGCGTTGATTGGTTGGCTTTCTTATTTTTCCAAATGGAAGGACAAGAATGCCTAAGAACCCCCTCTAGCTATCTATGTTTTTCTTGTCTCAAACTCTATTCATGCTACGTCAAAAAGTTTGATCAAGTCAGATTGGAACCACTCTAAGTGAGGAGCACTCGGAGTCGCTGATTCTTCATGGATTTAAACTTCCAAAACCTCTAAGTGCATTTTGGTCTGACCGATTCTTTCCCTTCGGTCACACCGAGGCCATTAAGTTGATCTAGGTTTTTAATCTCGGTGCAACCGATTAGAACAATTCGGTCTCACCGAGTTGCAGTAACTGCTAGCAGTTGTGCATCTCGGTGCCTCCGAGTCATTCCACTCGGTCACACCGACAGGGTATGGATATATATACCCACGGGCCGAACCTTGGAAAGTTTTCCGAATCTCTTCGATCGCGCCTATCCAGCTCTGTCCCCTCAAGGTCTCCAGATCATCCTCTCGTCGCCTGTGACCTCCTGCCACAGGTCTCCGCCGCCGTCAATAGAAATCTCCACCGCCGTTGTCGCCGTAGCAAACTCATCGCCTAGTTAGGATATGAGTTCAACCCTTTGTGTTTTCCTCAATCTGATTCTAAGCACGAAGTCTATGCCATGATACTTGCCACGTATGAGATCATCCTATCCAGCAAAAACTACATATAGATTAGTTTTGATTCGAAGTTTTAGGGTTAGGTTTCCGCCGAACTCATCTCGGACCGACCAAGTTGTAGAAATCGGTCTCACTGATTTGGCTTAGTCCATTGCACTTGTAATCTTGGGTCTGACCAAAACTTACAAATCGATCTGACCGATTTCACCAGTTTAGACTCTAAAGTTGCTTCGGTGTCAGCGAGTTTAACCAATCGGTAGGTCCGAAATGCTTTCTATAGAAACCTAAAACTAAGTTTTTGACTCAATTATTTTGAAAAATCTCTGCACTTTGTGATGCTCATCTACTCTACCTGAACTATATCTATTCACAGGGTCAGGTTGTAGTTGCAGATATGTCTGAGGGCAGTGACAGTCAGAACAGGTCAGAGTTGCAGGCACAACTGAGTTAGGGCACTAGTCCCTCCAACAACAGCTACTATGAGAGCAGCAGAAGCACTCCCAGCAATTTGCCAAAGGCTACTACCAAGACAAGGAAGAAGAGAACTTCTGATAGTGAGGATGAAGATTTTGTGGCTGAAGAGGTCACTTCAAAGAAGAAGGTTGTCAACAAGGAATATGGCACTGCAGCTGTAACCAAGCCTGGGTTGCAAAAGAAAGCTCTTGCCAAGAGAATGCCCATGTCAAAAGCAAGATCCTCCACTCAAGATACCATGGTGTTTACTCTTGAAACAAGAGATGATGAGCCAGTAGGATCTAAGAAAAGAGGTAGGAAGACCACAGCCTAAGTGGTTGGCAAGCCATCTATGAGAGATGATGATGATGCTGATGATGATTCTGATGAGCCTGTTGCACCTGCAACAAAGACTCATAAGTTGATGGTGGATGCCATCAAATCTAGGGCCACTCCATCTAAGCTCAAAGTTTCCCCCAAAGCTTCTGCACCCAAGAGATCCACAAGAGACATTCCAACAGCTGAAAAGAACAAGGCCCTAGTGCCAGATGTTCCAGAGGAAGAGGAAGATCAAGATCAAGAATCCTCAGATGATGATGAGTCCATGATGCTTAGAAAACTTAAGCCAAAAATTCCAGATCATAATGATGCCCATCTTGTTGCTCAAAACATGAAACTGAGAAACGATGCAGGTCTGAGATGATGGAGACAAACTGATCCATATGCTACCATAAGAAAGACTGTTGTGGACTATTGATTTCACACCAAGGAACATTAGGATTTCTATGAGACAGTCTTGTTGGACAAGAAGCCCATTGTTTGTGACATGAAGTGGGTGGACTAGAAATACATTGACAAACATGCTGATTTCTTTCTAGGTGTGCATGAAAGCTTCAGGCAGAATGAAGTTGACAAGTTTGTAGGAAAGCAACTCACCAGATGGAACGATGAGATGATCATGCAATTCTACTCCACTGCTCATTTCTATCCAGATGGTAGAATTGTATGGATGACTGAAGGAACCATGTACCAATCAACTATTGCTTAATGGGAAAATTTGATCTATGCCCCCAAGGAGGATGAAAATGACACAAATGTGTATGCCAAGCCCAAGATGGATCATAACTCTATGGCAAATATGTACAAGCCAATTCCTGACGCGGATTTGTAGACTCACAAGTTTGGCATCATATATCATCTATTGTGTGGACTGGCCACAATCAACAATATACTTAGAACACTTTGTTGCCCAAGTCAGGAGATCATAGAATGATCTGAGTTCACTCCATCAACTTGCTCCATATTTTTGATGTTCCTGAGAAGTTCAAGGTCATGAGTCTGATTGTAGAGACAATGAAGAGGACATCAGCAGACCAGACAAGGTCTTGTGGATATACCCCTCACATTCAGATGCTTATCCACTCCGGGTTGGAGAAAGGGACATATCTGCTTGATAAGAGGCATCTACCTCTTAGTTCAGAATATGAGGATAATGAAGTTGTCATGGATGCATCCCATCCTAATTTAGTTGAAGGCCAATAGAATATTGCTCAAGCAAAGGTGGCAAAGCAAGGAAGTGCTTCTGGAGCTCCTAAGACCAAGCAAGATCGGCTCAGTAATCTGCTTAAGGCCATTCTAAGGATTGAGAAGAGTTTGGCCAACTTGACTCATAATCAAGCAAGCCTTGAAGGGATCATTGAGACAAAGTTCTATGATCTAGATGTGAAGGTCACAGAGATCCAGACTACTGTGGAGAAGCTCAAGGAAGATGCTGAGGATAGAGATATGACAGATGCTTTTCAGAGAGTCCCCAGAGGACCAAGATCTTCAGCTGTGCCAGTTGCCGAGCCCAGACCTACACTTTCAGCTCTTGCAGCCACTGCTACAGTTGTTCCTCCAGCTTCAACACCACCAGCTCCACAGACTTCATCAGAAGCATTTGCACATGCTCTTATCTCCACGACATCTACGTACACCGGAGCCACCAGTGAGAAGACTTCTTCTACAGCTCCCGGAGATTGTGCCTAGAGTTCTGTATAGCACTATGCATTTTTGAGCTTTTTGGTAACTTGCTACCAAAGGGGGAAAAAGTGTCTTGCTTTTCTTTATTGGTTTTTGCTTGCTACTTCGTTTGATCGTTTGGTTATCGCAACAATTTGCCTATGTGTGTGAGATACTTTTGTGCTTGATCATATCATACTATGCTTAATGTGTGCTTATTTGATTGTGTATGATCATTCACTTGTTATTTTGGTGATGAGTGCTTATTGCTTAAATCTTATCATTCATTAGCGCTCCACCAAGATGTATGTGACATGGAAGAGTAACCCATGATTCTAATCGATTGTGTATTTGCATTCATAATAAAATCTTAAATAATGCACAAATTTAGGGGGAGCTCTTGCTTATCATATACATCTCAAAGCAATGATATAATTCATTCTTATTATCTTTTGTCGAAGCTTTCATCTATATGTTGTCATCAATTACCAAGAAGGGGGAGATTGAAAGTGCAACTATTCCCCGGGTGGTTTTGATAATTAATAACAACATATAGCTCATTGAACTAATATCCTTTCAAGATAAATATTTCAGGAAGTTCAATGGTTGGCATGTCATGGATTGGAGATGTGGACCACTCAAATACCTAAGGAGAATGATTGGCAAAAGCTCAAGACTCTACATTTTCATTTTAGTGATCTAAGATCACATTGAGTCCATAGGCAAAGCCAATACTATTAAAAGAGGATGAGGTGTTGCTTATTGGTCTACTTGCTCAAAATGCTCAGTGATAAGTTCCAAATCCCTCAACCACTTTCTCATTTCCACATATGTCCCAAACCTAAAAGTCAAAATCGGCCCCATCGATTTGATCTATCCGGCACCACCAAGTTCACTTGACATAGCCACTGCCACAAACCCTAATCAGTTCAGTCTCACCGATAGGGATTTCGGACTCACCGATAGGGATTTCGGTCTCACAGAGATGGGATTGCCAACTCTCTGCTTCCCCTTCATAACGCTTCGGTCTAACCAAGACGAGTGAATCGGTCTGACCGAGTTGACAATGCAAACTCTCTGTTTACTTTTTGTAACGTTTCGGTCGCACTGAAATGAGCGATCGGTCGCACCAAGTTTGCCAGGCCAAGTCTCTGTTTGATCATTACTGAAATCGG
>LR738713.1:143708940-143719579 GCA_902687465.1 Secale cereale | reverse complement strand
TTACGGGGTCACATCTAAGCCCCCGAGTGAGAGGGTTTCTCTTCACTCGGAGTAGTTTTTGCAACTTAGGTGATTATGGGGTCGCAGCTAAGCCTCCGAGTGATAGGGTTGCTCTTCGCTCGGAATAGTTTTTGTAACTTAGGCGATTACGGGGTCGCAGCTAAGCCCCCGAGTGAGAGGGTTGCTCTTCACTCGAAGTAGTTTTTGTTACTTAGGCGAATTGGATTCGCGACTAAGCACCCACTTGGGGATTTGAGAATAGGCATCTTTGTAACAGCAATTATTAATGAATTGTCTCGAACTTGTCTTTGAAAAAACAAACTGGAAGGTTCTTATTATAACTCGACTGGTCGAATGCTTCAAGTGTAGAAGCGGCGGAGCAGATCCGCATTCCACGAACGAGGGTCATCTATCTTCTTGGCCACGTTGTAGATGTGGTACGCCCCATTGTGTAGTACCTTGGTGACGATGAAGGGGCCTTCCCAGGCTAGGGCAAGCTTATGCGGCTTCTGACGTACTCGGAGAACCAGGTTTCCTTCCTGGAATGTTCGGTTTGGAACATTGCGGGCATGGAATCGACGCAGGTCTTGTTGGTAAATGGTCGAGCGGATCAAGGCCATCTCGCGTTCTTCCTCCAGGAGGTCAACCGCATCTTGACGGGCCTGCTCTACTTCTGCTTCGGAGAAGAGTTCCACTCTAGGGGCATTGTGCAACAAATCACTCGGCAGCACAGCCTCAGCACCATAGACCATGAAGAAGGGGGTGCGGTCAGTCGACCGGTTCGGAGTTGTCCTCAGCCCCCATAAGACAGACAGTACTTCAGTCACCCAAGCTCCAGCAGCGTGCTTGAGGTCGCGCAAAAGTCGCGGTTTCATGCCTTCGAGGATCAAACCATTTGCTCTTTCTGCTTGTCCATTCGACTGCGGATGCGCTGCAGATGCGTAGTCAACCCGAGTACCTTGGGAGGAACAGAACACTCTGAATTCGTCCGAGTCAAAGTTGGAGCCGTTATCCGTGATGATGCTATGGGAGACTCCGTATCTGAATATCAATTCTCTGATGAAGCTGATGGCGGTGCTCGAGCCGAGGTTCTTGATGGGCTTGGCTTCGATCCATTTGGTAAACTTGTCGACTGCTACGAGCAAGTGAGTGAATCCGCTCCTTCCTTTTGAAGGGACCGAGCATGTCCAACCCCCAAACAGCAAATGGCCAAACCAACAGGGTGGTCTTCAAGGCAGACGCAGGTTTGTGAGACATTTTGGAGTAGAACTGGCAGCCTGCGCACTTGTCTACGATATCCTTTGCCATGTCATTTGCTCGGGTCTAGTAGAATCTAGCTCGGTATGCATTGGCCACGATAGTCCGAGAGGAAGCGTGATGGCAACAGGTTCCCGAGTGTATCTCATTTAGAATCATTTGACCTTCTTCAGGGGTGATGTAGCACTGAGCGACTCCCGTGATACTCTCCCTATAGAGCTGATCTTGTATGACAGTGGAGGCTTTGGATCGACGAACGATCTGACGCGCCTCCTCTTCATCCTCTGGGAGTTCTTGCCTAAGCAAGTATGCTATGTACGACACAGTCCAGTCGGGCGTGATCACCAGCATCTCCATGATTAAGTCGACCACCGCAGGAACCTCGACTTCAGTCGGATCGGATGCACTTATCGGCTGCGGGGGCTCCTATGTGAAGGGGTCCTCTTTGACTGAGGGGTGTGCAGATGCTCTAAGAACACATTCTTGGGTATAGGTTTCCGAGTGGACCCTATCTTTGCGAGATCATCAGCAAGCTGGTTCTTGATTCTGGGCACATGGTGGAGTTCCAAACCTTCGAATTTCTTTTCCAGCTTCCGCACCGCATTGCAGTAACTGGTCATTGATGGGCTTCTGACATCCCACTCCTTCATCACCTGGTTGACCATTAGGTCTGAGTCGCCGTATACCCTCAGGCGGCGGACGCCGAGTGAGATGGCCATACGCAACCCGTATAAAAGCGCTTCGTAATCAGCTTCGTTATTTGAAGAATCGAAGTGGATTTGAAGGACATAATTGAGTTTGTCGCCTCTGGGGGACACCAAAACCACACCTGCACCAGATCCGTTCAACTTCTTGGATCCATCGAAGAACATGGTCTAGTGATCCGACTGGATCTGAGTTGGTTGCTCCTGCTCGATCCATTTGGCCACAAAATCTGCTATTGCCTGAGACTTGATAGCTTTCTTCGCCTCAAACTTGATATCCAACGGAAGGAGTTCCATCGCTCATTTGGCCACTGGACCGGTTGCATCTCGATTGTTCAGAATTTCTGATAATGGTGCATCGCTGACGACTGAAATCGAATGATCCGAGATGTAACGAGCAACTTTTTTGCGGTCAAGTAAATCCCATACACAAGCTTCAGGTAATGCGGGTATCTTTGCTTGGAGGGAGTCAATACTTCGGAAATGTAATAGATTGGGTGTTGGACTTTGTAGGCTTTGCCTTCTTCTTCCCGCTCGACCGTGAGTACAGTGCTGACAACTTGTCCGATGGCTGCGATGTACAGTAAAAGAGGCTCTTTGCTGGCTGGGGCAGCAAGCACCAGCTGGGTGGAAAGCAGGGCTTTGACCTCCTCAAACGCTGCTTCAGCTTCAGAATTCCACTCGAACTTTTCAGATTTCTTCATCAGTCAGTAGAGAGGTAATGCCTTCTCACCGAGATGAGAAATGAACCGACTCAATGCGGCCAAGCAACCAGTTAGCTTCTGGACGTCGTGTACACGCACGGGGCACTTCATTCGGAGGATGGCACTAACTTTCTCTGGGTTGGTGTCGATTCCTCATTCTGAAACAAGGAAACCAAAAAACTTGCCGCCTAGAACTCCGAATGTACATGTCAACGGGTTAAGCTTGATATCATAGCTTCTTAGGTTTGCGAATGTCTCAGCGAGGTCAGTCAGTAGGTCGGAACCTTTACGTGACTTGACCACGATGTCATCCATGTACGCTTCCACATTCCGACTGATTTGTTTCAGCAGACACTTTTAAATCATGCGCATGAAGGTAGCGCCGGCATTCTTGAGGCCGAAAGCCATGGTGACATAACAAAAACACCCGAATGGGGTGATGAAGGTTGTGTTGATTTCATCGGGCCCAAACAGTCGGATCTGATGGTACCCGGAATATTCGTCCAGAAAAGACAACCGCTCGCACCCCGCAGTCGAGTTGACTATCTGATCGATGCGGGGGAGTGGGAAATGATCTTTCGGGCAGGCCCGATTGATATGCTTGTAATCGATGCACATGCGAAGGATTTGTCCTTCTTGTGGACCATGACCACATTGGCGAGCCACTCAGAGCGGTAGATCTCGCGGATGAACTCAGCTGCCAGAAGCCGAGCCACCTCTTCGCCAATTGCTTTTCTCTTTTCCACAGCGGACCAACGGAGATGTTCCTTCACGGGTTTCACTTTTGGATCGACTCGCAAACGGTGCTCAGCCAGTCCCCTGGGTACACCCGACATGTCAGATGGTTTCCATGCGAAGATGTGCTAGTTCTCACGGAGGAACTGGATGAGCGCTTCTTCCTATTTGCTGTCTAGTGTACTTGAGATGTGGGTGGGAGCCGCATTGGGGTCGGTGGAGTGAATGTGCACATGCTTCGTCTCTCCCGCCGATTGGAATGCTGACTCGGAAGCTGGCTTCTTAGCACGCAAAAATCACTCGGATCCACATTCTTTTGGTACTCCTCCATCTCCACTGCTGCCATCTGCTCGTCAGCAATTTTTGAGCCTTTCTGGAAGCACTCTTCTGCCTTCTGCCGGTTCCCTATGATGGTTATCACGCCTTTAGGCCTCGGCATCTTCAGTTTGAGGTACACATAACACGGTCGAGCCATGAAACGGGTGTAGGTGGGCCTGCCCAGAATGGCATGATAGGAGCTGTGGAAGTCCACCACCTCAAACGTCAGCTTCTCTTTGCGGAAATTCTTCGAATCGCCAAAAACCACGTCGAGGGAAATCTGACCAAGTGAGTCTGCTTTCTTTCCGGGGATGACTCCGTGAAATCTCATGTTGCTCTCACTTAGCTTGGACAACGGAATGCCCATCCCTCGTAGGGTTTCACCGTATAGTATATTCAGGCCACTGACGCCATCCATCAGAACTTTGGTCAAACGAGTACCATCGACAACTGGGTCGACCACCAATGCCTGCCGCCCACGGGTTGCAATGTGCGCGGGGTGGTTGGACTAGTCGAATGTAATGGGAGTCTTGGACCACTTTAGGTACGTCGTCATTGCCGGAGCAACCATGTTGACTTCTTTGTTGATAACTTTCAGTCGACTCTTGCTCTCAACGTCAGCAAAAATCATCAAGGTGGAGTTGATCTGGGGGGAACCTCCATCCCCTTCTTTGTCCTCGGTCTCCACTGATTCCTACTCTTTCTTAGCGGGGTGATCTTTCTAGAAATTCTGGATCAGGAGCCGACACTGTCGAGTGGTATGCTTGGGATAAACCAAGTTCCCATCTTCATCTTTCTTCGTGTGAATAGGACACGGTAGGCTGAGCACGTCATTCCCCGCTTGATCTTTCACTTTCTCGGTGATCCAAGGGCCTTTAGGCTTTTCTTTGCCTTTCCCTTGGGTAACATCTGCAGCTTCACCTTGAACCGCTGGTTCTGCTTTGCGCTTCGACTTTCGATTGGAATTCTGGTCATCTTGGCTGACTGGTTTCATGCCGCTATGGAGTCGATCGGCCTCTTCTCCTTTAGCATACCGACTGGCTATTTCCATCATCCGAGTCAGGGACATATGTCCTGTCCGACCGAACTTCAGGTTCAGCTCTCTGTACCGCACGCCCTCCTTGTAGGCGCAGACTGCTTGATGCTCGGACACGTTTTCCACCGTGTGACGCAAGGTGGTCCACCTTTGGATGTAATCTCTCATGGTTTCATTTGGCTTTTGAACGCAATGCTGTAACTCCGCCAGCCCTGCAGGTCATTTGCAGGTGCCCTCGAAGGTCCTGAAAAACACTCGGGCCAACTCTTCCCAACTGTAAATGCTCCTAGGGGCCAACTAATTTAGCCACGCCCGGGCTGAGCCACCTAGCATCAGGGGGAGATGCTTCATAGCCACATCATCATTGCCGACACAGATCTGCACGGCCACATGGTAATCCTCGAGCCAAGTGTCCGGCTTTGACTAGCCGGTGAACTTACTCACTCCCGCCGCCAATCTGAAGTTGGGGGGAATCTCAGCAGCCCTCTTAGCACTGCTAAAACATTTGGGCCCAGAGACAGATGCTCGGCTTCCACTCAGGCGATCTTTGCCTTGTTCTTCTCTGTTTGCTCGGTTCCTGTCGACCAGCCCTTGCACAAGAATCGATCTTGCATCAAAACCAGGCCTTCTGGGATCTAGGGGGATCCTCCGCTCGTCGTCAAGCAAACGGCTGCCGTCATGTCGCCTGGGCGAGTACGATCCGCTATCCCGAGGAGGCGTAGGCACTCGACGGCAATCGTTGTGACCAGGTCGACGATCATACTATTCATCATTCCGACCCAGATGTTGCTCTTGACGAGGCCCATGACCCACGCGCCTCGGAGGCAACCTTGGGCTGTGAGCCGACCAGACAGTGTCTGCCACCACCGATCTGCTGTAAATTCTGTTACGTGACTGAGAGACGGCCACGTTTTGTTCTCCCGCTGTCTGGAGCAGCGCCCGTATCTGCTGCAAGCCTCTCCCAGCCTCCGACTAAGACGGCTGGATAGAATCTATGATGCGGGCTGCAGCTTCAAGGTTCTGGATCGGAGTTCGGAACACCTGAGTTTCTCGCGGGAACGATTTCCGCGGCCATCGACTGGATTCAGGACTCAGTCGGCGCGCCCGATCGTCAAGTGAACGCTAGAAATTTTCGAGTCGCACGTGCTCAGCCACAGTGGCTTGGCATGTGGCTTCCAGGGCCCGAGCCTCTGGAGAGTCCCCCACGATAGGGGTGTAAAGAGCATCTTCATTGCAGCGGCAGAGTTCTTCCGTTTGCTCGGCGGTGAGGGGTTGGGGTATGTACCCGTCGTGGTCATATGACTGACCGTTGTTGCTGCCGCCGTTTCCGCCGCGAGGGTACCCCGGCGGACCGCGACATGAGTCGACCATGAGGACTTCAGCCGCGGGGTCGCTGCTCCCGCACTCGAAAAGTGTGTCTATGGACCCAGTCGATGGATCGACCGGCCCATAGTGATATCCGTTGGCCTCGATGGCCGCAACTTGAGGGATGGCCGTTTGGCGAGCCACCGCGTGCTTCACCCACCGCTGGAGCCGCGACCAACCAGATCGCTTGTGGCGGCGTCCAGCGGGGACGACGGACGACGAAGGAGCCGGCTGATACTGAGTCGACGGCTGCCGGAGAAGGACGCTGCAGGCGCTGGCACGAAAGTGTGCAGCCCCGCGGACAGGTAGCGCCTCGACGTCGAGGGGGGCTGCCTGGAGCCAAGCGGAGTCGTCGGCGATGAAGACGAGCGCACCGAGTCAGATCTCGCGGCCGAGCACCAAACCACCGGCGGAAACCATGATGATGGAGGTCGGATAAAAAGCATGCAACCTCACTGGAAGTCGCTAAGACACCTGCCCCATGGTGGGCGCCAACTGTCGTAGTTCTAAGTCTGACAGTACGATTAGGGGGTACGTAGGAGGAGGCTAGGTTCTAGCTACGGTGGGATTGTACACAAGATGTTTACGAGTTCATGCCCTTCTCAGAGGAAGTAAAAGCCCTACGTCTCGCTGCCCGGAGGCGGTCGACTGGAATGTATATGTGTGTATGAGTTACATGGGGTGCGAACCCTTGTACTGGAAGAGGGGGTGGTTTATATAGACTGCGCCAGGACCCTAGCCATCCCCATGTTACAAAGGGTTCAATGTACATAAAGGCGGGACGTTACTGATAACGCCTGCAAAAAAGGGTGATAAAGGTATTCATTACTACAGAATGAATGCACGACCGTTGCTGGCCTTACGAGACCTTTGACCTTCGAGGGTTGAGTATTTTTGTACGGTCGAGTGTTCTCATCCTTCCGAGTGGAGTTGAGTCGTCTCAGTGGAGGTATTAAGTCGAGTGAAATGTCTTCTTGGGCCGTATCAGTCGACTATTTCTGTTGTCTTCGAGTTGTCTCTAGAGCTTCTGGGGTAGTGACATTGGGTGGGGTATCTGGGTCATGCCCATGACCCTACCCTAGGTCTGTAGCATCATCAGCGCACCTCACGTGGTCCTCGTGACGTGAGGAGTGACGACCAAGGCTAGGCGGGCGCCAGCGAGCGCAGTGTGCCAGTTTCCCCTTTGGTGCTAAAGGAGCGGGTGCAGACGAAGAGTCCCGAGGCGTTAGGCAAAGGTTTCCATATCGGTGCAACGAGACCAAGACCAGCAGCACGGCTAGGACGGAGGTCATCGCGGAGCCCACATCCGCGTCACCACCAGAGCCTTTGACATGCGAATACCACCTTTTGTCAGGATAGCTTGTACTAGCTGTCCCCCTTCAAATTTGGCCGTTGTGGGATTCCTTCCTGCTCAATATTTGGGAAGAGGACCCGGGCAACTATAAATAGGACTAGCCCCCACCTTAGAAAGGTTTGGGATCATCGAGACCACTTAGACACCCATAAGCTCGGTCGAGCCCAAGAACTCCTCTCCTCAGGAGGTAGTTCATCCATGTACTAGCTCCTCCTTAGCCACCAAGGCAATCCACTACACCACACTGGATTAGGGTATTACACAACAACGGTGGCCCGAACCAGTATAAATCTTGCGTCCCTTGTTCTTTAGATCTGACGAGCTAGACCTAGGGTTGTTGAGTAGATGAGCTAGGGCGGAAGGAGAGATCTTCATGCGCACCCCAAAGTTCGAACCTTAAGGGTTTTGCCGGAACCCTAGATCCGACATTTGGCGCGCCAGGTAGGGGTGTGCCCAAGTTTCGTCCCCGTCTGTCCCGCTCTCCGCTCATCAAGTTCTCATGGCGGGCGTCCCTCCTCCGACGGGCTTGGTGGCCGCCTGCGTCGGTGCTCCGGGCCACCGGGCTTTCACCCCCGCCTTACGACGGGTACAGTGACCACCCAGGTTCAAGCCGAATCTGCCACCCCGCTACAATGGGGTGGTAGACCCGTTCGTCTTCCTCCAGGCCTACGAAGAGGCCATCTCAGCGGCCGGTGGCGATGGCAAGGTCATGGCCAGCTGGCTCCCCATGGCACTCAACGGCCTGTCGCGTGCCTGTTTTTTCAGCTTGCCAGAATTGTCTGTGGCGTCCTGGGAAGAGCTGTGCGACCTGTTCGTCGCGCGCTTCGGGGCGCC
This sequence comes from Secale cereale, assembly GCA_902687465.1. Classification (NCBI taxonomy): domain Eukaryota; kingdom Viridiplantae; phylum Streptophyta; class Magnoliopsida; order Poales; family Poaceae; genus Secale; species Secale cereale. Next base: position 143,711,272 of record LR738713.1, on the reverse strand, counting down.
GGCGCCCCACACCGTCATGGCCCTCCTCGGCGGCTCCCTGATAACCCACAAGTGTAGGGGATTGCAACAGTTTTCGAGGGTAAAGTATTCAACCGAAATTTATTGATTCGACAAAAGGGGAGCCAAAGAATACTCTTAAGTATTAGCAGCTGACTTGTCAATTCAACCACACCTGGAAACTTAGTATCTGCAACAAGATAGTTTAGTAGCAAAGTAATATGATAGTGGCGGTAGCGGCAATAAAAGTAACAATAGTGTTTTTGTAGTTTTTGTAATAGTAGCAACGGAAAAGTAAATAAGCAACAAGCAATATAGGAAAAGCTCATAGGCATTGGATCGGTGATGGAAAATTATGTCGGATGCAATTCATCATGTAGAAGTTATAACCTAGGGTGACACAGAACTAGCTCTAGTTCATCAATGTAATGTAGGCATGTATTCTGAATATTGTCATACGTGCTTATGGAAAAGAACTTGCATGACATCTTTTGTCCTACCCTCCCATGGCAGCGGGGTCCTATTGGAAACTAAGAGATATTAAGGCCTCCTTTTAATAGATTACCGGACCAAAGCATTAACACATAGTGAATACATGAACTCCTCAAACTATGGTCATCAGCGGGAGTGGTCCTGATTATTGTCACTTCGGGGTTGCCGGATCACGATGTGACTTAGAGCGGCGTTTAGGGCGCCGGTATTTAGACTGTGTCTCACAAGGTTTATTCTCAACTGGGTCTTCTTTGTCATCATCGCTAGCTTTTTTAGGTGTATCAACCATGTACACGTCGTACGAAGAGGTAGCCGTCCCACGTCTCGTGAATGGCGGGTCTTGGCCTTGCTCCTTGTTGGCATCGTCGTCTATACCGTCGATGTCTTCGGACCCAAGCATGTCTGTTAAGTCCTCGACAGTGGCTATGAAGTGGATGGCAGGTGGGAAGCAAAATTCTCCGTCGTCAGCCCCTAGTTCGAACCGGACATAGTTTGGCTGCGAGTCCCCCGCTAAGGAAAAGTTTTTTTAACGAGTTTAGCACGTCGCCCAGGGGTGAGTGCTGGAAGATGTCTGCGACGCTGAATTCGAAAATCGATAACCGATCCAGCTCGGTGTCCGCAGGCGTGCGTGGTTCGGAACTTATAGCCGGAGACGAGTCCGGAGCTCCGTTGACGCAAACATTGCCAGGTGTCGAGTATGTGTGCGGCTGCAATGCCGTGGACTCTGTAGCCTCGGATGGAACAATCTGCTCCGGATTTAAGACCGTAGCAGCAACAGGATCCATCTCCTGGATGTGATCCCATGACAGGTTTAAGTCATGTTCATCAAAGCGAGGGGGAGCGATTGCCGCGGTCTCAAATCTGTCGGAGATCAGGTCTCCACGGATGTCTATGACGTAGTACAAGCTCCCGAATCTGACACGATGGCCAGGGGCATAGTTGTCGAACTGCTCCAGATGGCCAAGCGAGTTGGCCCATAGTACGAAGCCGCCGAATACGAAAATCTGTCCAGGGAGGAGGGATTCTCCCTGGACAGCGTCACTATCGACGATTGAATGGGCCATCGAACCTTTCGTCGACGGCACCGTGGAACTCTCAATGAAAGCACCAATGTCGGTGTCAAAACCGGCGGATCTCGGGTAGGGGGTCCCGAACTGTGCGTCTAAGGTCGATGCTTACAGGAGACTCGGGACACGATGTTTACCCAGGTTCGGTCCCTCTCTATGGAGGTAATACCAAACTTCCTACTTGATTGATCTTGTTGAATATGAGTATTACAAGAGTTGATCTACCACGAGATCGCAATGGCTAAACCCTATAAGCCAAGCCTGTATTACTATGGTAATGAGTCCATCCTTTCCGGCCTACACCCTCCGGTTTATATAGACATCGGGGGGATCTCGGGTTACATAGAGTCGGTTACATAAGAAGGAATCTTCCTAGTTGGTCGCCAAGCTTGCCTTCCACGCGAAGGAGAGTCCCATTCGGACATGGGTATGGTCTTCGGCCTTCATGTCTTCACGGCCCATCAGTCCGGCCCATGGATAATAGGTTGGATGCCCGAGGACCCCTTAGTCCAGGACTCCCTCAGGGGGCTGCTAGCTACTTTGCACTTTTTCTAGGTAAACCTCGGTTGGGAGGGGGGGCATGTGCATTCATAGCTTAAGATTCCCTTCGTGCCAACACGAGAGAGTGATGGCTGCTAGCTACTTCGCACTTTGCTAGGGTGAACCTCGGTTGGGGGGGGACGGCATGCATTCATAGCTTAGGATTCCCTTCATGCAGACACGAGAGAGCGGGTTTGCTAGCTACCTCGCACTTTGCTAGGTGAACCTCGATTGGG